>CM062293.1:262230240-263430240 GCA_031216915.1 Pictodentalium vernedei
ATTGGTACTGCCTACCTCACTTACAGAGAAAATCCTTCATCCCAGCATATACTACTCAATGTTTGCTAAGCACCAAATATTTGACACATCATTTTGAAATTTTCTTGTGACATATTTGCGATATTTTTGGTGGATATGATTGAGGAATGTATTGCGATGGTCCCCAGTGTTTACATTAGCTCTCTTGACAGGCAGACTTTTCGTGGAAAGCATGTACCCCTTGATTTTCATGATGTTTTCGTGTACTGTCTACATGTACATGACATGTGTAGGGTATTCAATCTTCAATTCAACACAAACCCTTGTGATTTAATGATTGAACATGGCAAATGCAAATGTAAGAAGACATCTGTCTGAAGCAGAAATGTGGCGGGCTGCAGGGATGGTGGCGCAAGGGGCTACCCATCGTCAGGTTGATGAAGCCCTTGGTGTGCATCATACGGTGAACACCAGAGCCTGGGCAAGATTTCAGCAGTATGGAACACCAGTAAGACGACATGGTGGTGGCAGAGGCAGGGCAACGTCTGCAGCTAAAGACCGGTTTTTGATCATTCAGGCTCGTGGGAACCGCTTTGCCACAGCAACCCAGCTTCGCAGTGACCTTCAGAATGCATCCGGGGTAAGCAGACTATCCAGACAAGGTTGCACGAAGGTGGTCGCCGATCGAGACGACCATGTATTCACATTCCACTGTCCCAGAACCACCGCTAGGCAAGATATGAATGGGCCATGGACCACGTTGGATGGACCAGAGAAGATTGGCGGCGACCTGTCATTTTTACAGATGAGTCAAGGTACTGCCAAGACCACACAGATAGGCATTCTATGGTATGGAGAAGACCAGGAGAGCGATTCCATGCAGCCAACATTGCTGCGCATGACCGCTATGGTGGAGGGTCAATCATGGTCTGGGCAGCACCACCTGGGATGGACGTACAGAGCACCGTGTCCTTGGACGTGGTACATTGACTGCACAACGGTATTTTGATGAGATCCTGAATGTCCACGTCAGATTGTAACAGGTGCAGTGGGTGATAGATTCATTCTGATGGACGATAATGCACGTCCTCGTGTTGCCCATGCTGTCGGGGAGTACCGACAGAGAGACGTGATTGAGCGTATGGACTGGCCAGCAAGATCCCCTGACCTCAATCCAATCGAACATGTCTGGAATGAGTTGCATCTTGCAATTTCAGCTCGTCCAGTCCAGCCAAGAAGTGTCCAGGAGCTTGGTACCATGCAGGTCCAAGAATGGAACAAGATCCCACAAAGGACCACCAGGAACCTGATTGGGAGCATGAGAAGGCGTTGTCAAGCTGTAATTAACAGTAATGGGTCTCATACTCGATACTGATGCCATACCAGTTCGCTCCGTCAACTTTTTGGCATATTGAAAAATTTCCTCTTTTACCAATAATATCCATTTTCCATGGTTATCGTATTCAAAAGCTAAAAAAATAATGTCAAACACAAATAAAATCTTAATTTCTGTACTTAAATCATTAAAGATATAATTAAATAAAAAATATATATACTTTTCATTACAATATTTCAACTAAACCGTAAAACAGGTAGTTGGATGTACTTTGTGCTTAGCAAACTTTTGAGTAGCATACATCAAAATGGCTGTTTTCTGTTTACGGCAGCTTCATTAACATTTTCACTCTTAGTTCTTTTGTGACACAAAAAATAAAAATCCGGGCGTTAGATCTTGTATACCACGAGAAGTGATAACTGCTGACCTTGGTTTTATAGAGGTTGTACCTCACAACAACGAGAATAAGTACTCGGAATATGTTCTTTAAAAATGAGTTTATTAAGGTGTTATATAGGTAATGGGGAACTTAGCTTGAAAATAGGTGACCTGTTATTTTCAATGGGGTCAGATAGCTAAAAAAAATGCTATACTATTTATTTTTTGTGTTCAAAACTGTGAAGCATTGTTCATCTATACAGATGGACAGCAAAAAAGTGACAAATTATTATTTTGTTTAGATTTTTGACAAAATCAAAAATAGCCCATCACCTATTTTCAAGCTAACTTTCATCACTTATATAGAACCTTAAATATTTAACCCTTTACCCAACGCAGACGATATCAAAATTTATTATTTTAAAAATAATTTTTTTAAATTTTTCAAAAAATTTCAACAAAACCATATCATGTAACCCCTCATTGGAACGAGCTCACAGAGGCAGGGCAACGTCTGCAGCTAAAGACCGGTTTTTGATCATTCAGGCTCGTGGGAACCGCTTTGCCACAGCAACCCAGCTTCGCAGTGACCTTCAGAATGCATCCGGGGTAAGCAGACTATCCAGACAAGGTTGCACGAAGGTGGTCGCCGATCGAGACGACCATGTATTCACATTCCACTGTCCCAGAACCACCGCTAGGCAAGATATGAATGGGCCATGGACCACGTTGGATGGACCAGAGAAGATTGGCGGCGACCTGTCATTTTTACAGATGAGTCAAGGTACTGCCAAGACCACACAGATAGGCATTCTATGGTATGGAGAAGACCAGGAGAGCGATTCCATGCAGCCAACATTGCTGCGCATGACCGCTATGGTGGAGGGTCAATCATGGTCTGGGCAGCACCACCTGGGATGGACGTACAGAGCACCGTGTCCTTGGACGTGGTACATTGACTGCACAACGGTATTTTGATGAGATCCTGAATGTCCACGTCAGATTGTAACAGGTGCAGTGGGTGATAGATTCATTCTGATGGACGATAATGCACGTCCTCGTGTTGCCCATGCTGTCGGGGAGTACCGACAGAGAGACGTGATTGAGCGTATGGACTGGCCAGCAAGATCCCCTGACCTCAATCCAATCGAACATGTCTGGAATGAGTTGCATCTTCCAATTTCAGCTCGTCCAGTCCAGCCAAGAAGTGTCCAGGAGCTTGGTACCATGCAGGTCCAAGAATGGAACAAGATCCCACAAAGGACCACCAGGAACCTGATTGGGAGCATGAGAAGGCGTTGTCAAGCTGTAATTAAGAGTAATGGGTCTCATACTCGATACTGATGCCATACCAGTTCGCTCCGTCAACTTTTTGGCATATTGAAAAATTTCCTCTTTTACCAATAATATCCATTTTCCATGGTTATCGTATTCAAAAGCTAAAAAAATAATGTCAAACACAAATAAAATCTTAATTTCTGTACTTAAATCATTAAAGATATAATTAAATAAAAAATATATATACTTTTCATTACAATATTTCAACTAAACCGTAAAACAGGTAGTTGGATATACTTTGTGCTTAGCAAA
Source organism: Pictodentalium vernedei (assembly GCA_031216915.1). NCBI lineage: Eukaryota > Metazoa > Mollusca > Scaphopoda > Dentaliida > Dentaliidae > Pictodentalium > Pictodentalium vernedei. Next base: position 262,233,524 of record CM062293.1, read on the forward strand.
CTTTTGAGTAGCATACATCAAAATGGCTGTTTTCTGTTTACGGCAGCTTCATTAACATTTTCACTCTTAGTTCTTTTGTGACACAAAAAATAAAAATCCGGGCGTTAGATCTTGTATACCACGAGAAGTGATAACTGCTGACCTTGGTTTTATAGAGGTTGTACCTCACAACAACGAGAATAAGTACTCGGAATATGTTCTTTAAAAATGAGTTTATTAAGGTGTTATATAGGTAATGGGGAACTTAGCTTGAAAATAGGTGACCTGTTATTTTCAATGGGGTCAGATAGCTAAAAAAAATGCTATACTATTTATTTTTTGTGTTCAAAACTGTGAAGCATTGTTCATCTATACAGATGGACAGCAAAAAAGTGACAAATTATTATTTTGTTTAGATTTTTGACAAAATCAAAAATAGCCCATCACCTATTTTCAAGCTAACTTTCATCACTTATATAGAACCTTAAATATTTAACCCTTTACCCAACGCAGACGATATCAAAATTTATTATTTTAAAAATAATTTTTTTAAATTTTTCAAAAAATTTCAACAAAACCATATCATGTAACCCCTCATTGGAACGAGCTCAATGAGCTCGTTCCAATGAGGGGTCACATGATATGGTTTTGTTGAAATATTTTGAAAAATTTAAAATTTTTAACTGCTCAATTTGCATATTACGCAGGCGGATGCGGGCGATTTGTTAGGGAAAGGGTTAAATCTCAAAATAATTTTTGGACACATCAGCACATCTTATATATGAGAAAAATGTACTTGCACCAAGAGTGCATAATAAATCAAAAACAAATTTATACACGACCATTTTCGCCACATTGTTTCTGTTTTCATTCCCCTTGAGCTAAATCACGTCAAAAGGTGCAATAATTCGTTTATTGTCAGTATGTTAACCCAACACAATTCTGAAATCTCAGCTGAGATTTAAAAAATTTCCTTTCAGAAATGTGAAATGGGAGTAAGAAGATGAACACTTATCTTGTAATTACCTTTTGATTAACGAAATTCAATCTTTACTTTCCAGACAATAAAATCTCGAATTTTGAGATAACCTATTTACCGTTTATCTAGATACAGTACGTGGAGAGTGTATTATCACTAAATCACCCGCAGAGCGGAGATTCCACCCGAGCAATAATTGCAAATTTGTTACAAAGCATAACCAGCACCAGCAAAGTTTCAGCCAATGGACCTCCGGGTTAAACCCGGAGGTCCATTGGCTGAAACATTGCTTGTGTTTTTTGTCGATAGGTAAAAAATTTGAAAGTTATAGCTTGGGTGATAACTCCACTCCGCGGGTGATTTAGTTACAATCCACTCTCCACGTACTGTATAATAAAGAGGACCGATTACAGTACAGCCATCGTAGACCGGTCAAAATCTATGGGTGGGCATTTTTTCCATGCATATAATTCAGAGAAGATCCGCTATGACACCTAACGAAATTTCCACCAAAGAAGCACCGGGGTAATCCCAGGTTCTTCATTGGTGGAAATTTTGCTAGGTGTCATAGCGGATCTTCTCTGAATTATATGAGTGGAAAAAATGACAACCCAAGCATTTTGACCCGTCCACGATGGTTGTACTGTATGACAGTTCACAGATTTTGAAAGCATCTTCAGCAAGCACAGGGTGCGTCAGCTGTCTTAGGGAGTTTGAGCATCGAAGAGAGCGATCTTCCCACAGGAACATTTTAAAACAGTGCTATCAAATAAGGTGATAAGACACAACTTTTTGACGAACTGTTTGTAGTTCCAGACGAACAACTTTTCGGTTATCTGTTTTTTTTCATTTAGATAATAACCAGAGGAACGATAAAATCGTTCTTCTCAAATTTTATGGCCTGCACGTTTCCAGGCAGATCTTTGGAATCCAGGCCGAACTTCTTGATCAATCGGCTCAATCGGTTTATTGGTTTGTTAAAAACCAACACAGGCTCAACAGCAGTTTATAGGTATTGTTTGGCTTGAATGTATTCCACGGAAAACAAACACTGTTTATTGGACATTTAAAGGGTGTTTTTGAAGCAAAACAATGGAAAATAGTTGAGTAGAGCAATGTGCTCGCCCAAATACTCTCAGGAGAATAAGTTTTGTCCCCCGTTTTTTCACAAAACCAACATCTGGAGAACTTTTCGTCAGTGGATTCACATAAACAGATATTAACCTAAAATGTGAAACTTCAGCCACAGTTTCGAACACTATTGCAAAATATATTGTACTTTAGCAGACCTGCGATGCATGGTGAAAGTGACATTAAACTCCGAAGAAGTAGCTTTCAAAGCTATTCTGTTTTCTGTGTTGTATTTAACCTAGTAACTGACCTAACGGCCATTACCGCCCCCTCCTATTCGCAAAAAATGTTATTATTGTTTCGAATTTTCGTCTCCATGGTACAGTTTATGACGCCTCGTAGGAATAAGCTCGTTCCAATAAAAGGTCATAAGCTATGTTTTTGAGATAAAAAAGTAAAGAAAATTAGACATCCAAGAAATTTGTTTGCGCGTGTCGCCTTCTGTTTATGGTAGGTATAGAGCTGAGGTCTGAAGTTAAATGACAGTATATCATATCAGATGTAAAAGTCTTTGTTAAATGGGTGAAGCTCATAGGGTCAGAGCGAAGTCTATACCAAGTTTACTTGACGCAAGCGTAGACCTGCTCATTGATTAAATTCAATTCGAAACCACCTCGATTATTCGAAAGAATTCGATTCCCAGAGAGGTTTGGATTTCAAACATCTCTCTATTGTTGACTTTGTGAGGATGACACCTCATCCAACAGGTTTGTCGGTGGAACTAGACTGACCGCATCCAGTCTAACTGGATGTGATAGCGGAGCTCGCGCTTCGTTCAGTTTGCATTCTATATCCATGAGTGGAACAAGGCGCCATCTGCAATACTATATAGATCCTTGTTCTACACAAGGGACCATATATTGTTCTTCATTCGACCACCTTGGTGATATCTGGTCAATTTGCGTTTGAATATAGCCTCTGGGATTGATTCGAAATTCGATTCGCTTTCGAACCTTTTGCCTGATTCGATTCGAGATATACGTCACAATAAGGGTTATCAGTAATAATTTAATTGTGCTGCCATAAAGGGTAGAAGAATTAAGTGATTACTTATCCTTACAACAGATAAGAAGAAAATCTATTCCAGTTGCAGTAAATAGTCTTACATGGGACAATTTTGTCCCAAGAAACTCGATTACATTTGTATCGTTATCTTTCAACATTTCAAGTGGAGACAGAATGGTTTTTTTCATTTTGAAAAGGTAGGCAGTGTGAAAAGGTCTGAAGGCCGTTTTGGGTATTTTTCGCATATACGGAGAAAAATTTACCAGGCAATTGCATGGCCAAATGCGATTGCTTCTCCTTGGATGAAATATCAGCGAACAGTTCGTCATGTTTGGATGTGCTGGAAGAGTTTCATGATTGCAGCTACCCATCCTTGTATATACTCTAAAATCAACGATTTGGGTTGATTTTTCACCCAACTGTTTTTAGAGTGTAGGATACTGGAAGGACTAAATTATTACTGATTCTCACTTCCAATTTGTTCTTCAGTAAGTACTAGACTTGCCGTCAATCAAATTTTCATCTTCGACAAAAATTACTATTACCGAATTGGTTGTGGAATGAAACATTTAAAGAATTGTCTGGAATGCGAAATACTTCTTTGTAAATATCCCACTTTTTAAGAACTGAAAAATAAAATCAATATTGATAAAAAAAATCGTCATTAGACGTCCACTCTTATAAACAAAAATCTTTTATTTTATTTTGTTTTGCAGAATAACAGTAGGCGCCAGATTACCAGAATGCAATGGTGTTTACCATTTCACACAGTCTAAAATATACACATGGATCAATTTGACAAGCGGAACACCAGAAAGGTTCAACCAAATTGTCGAAAATTGTACAATGATTGTATTGAGATTTGCTGAATTATCGGAACTGTTTATAAGATCACAACCCAGCTAACACACAACATAAACGCAACGTTGTTTGATAGTTATGGAAAGGCTGTGTCGAACAACACGTAAACAGGCCTACAACGTTAACCCTTTACCTAACATGTAAAATTCTTAAATAACTAATTGTTTTCATTTTATGGCTCAAAAACATAGGTTATGACCCCTCGTTGGAACGAGCTGGACGAGCTCGCTCCAACGAGGAGTCATAACCTATTTTTTGTGACAAAAAAAATGAAAATTAATTGGATATATTTTAGAATACCGCTGTTCGGTTTTAGCCGTTACGTTGGGTAAAGGGTTAAATAAGAAGTTGTTGGATGGTGCAAGGTAGCTATGTGGCCGCAACATGCTGTCTCAGCTTGAGAATCTTATAAGTTACATTCTAGGTGCCTTGGCAGTTGTTTTCAGACAAGTTTTGGCTGTCCACCCATATAGGCAACAAAGACTTGCCTAGACATAACTGTAAAGTCACCAAAAGGTGGCTACAACGATGCGCTGACTGGGAATGAGTTTCTGACGCAAGCATCAACCTGTGTATGAAACAAAGTCATTCAGGCGATGGTGTAAAACAACAGACTCTCAGTTCAAATAAATAAGAACTTCATTTTTCAAGTTCGTTTGATCATGCAGATGTATTGTCTTACCTTGAAGCTGTTGCCCATGCTGTGAGCAGAGCTTTAAGCATCCGATACATGAACAGATATGGGTTTCGTCGTACGGCAACGAAGTAAATCAGAGGTAGTATGATGAATCCATGGACAGCTAATCCAGCCAGAACAGTCAATGTGTAGAAACCCAGTTGTTCTACTATAATGCCGAGGTCTTCCATTTCGATCAACTTGGCAGCAATGAGAAACATGATACCAATTGGCGAATACCTTTAAAATACAACATTAATCGAGTTTACAGTCATTAAAAATAAACGTATTAAAAATCAGCGTCACTCTCTCTATACACGCAGAAAAGCATTTTAAATCATAATGGATATTTTGTGGAAAGTATGACCCTCCTCCCCACAGTTTTCAGTAGCAGGAGAGCTGAAATTTAAGCTGGGACTCTGGGACCTCTCTCAGAAAATCATGTAAAACTTTGTGATCTGATAAACGACCTTGGTGACTTTAGGGCATTAGTATACTACCGGTACCGACCATGTGCCTGTAATCCACTGATGAGCTAAAATCTCCCAGATCTGACAGCAGTCCTACTTTGTGTAATGTGGCACGCTATTGGGGTAGTCACTGTTACGACGAAGACCCCAACTCGGATCGCTGACTTGAAAATAACATCTTTAGTAATGGAGATGACAGACGGAATAACAAACATTTAAGTGTAAATGTATACGCACATCAGTTTGGATAATAAATGAGCGTTGCCAAAACTCATCCCTTTACTATTTTCAAATATTTTTAACATTGCTGGCCAAAAAAGTGAGGAGCTGAAGTCACCCCAGCCTCACCCCCTCCCCCTCTCCCCACCTTACTTCACGGTCAATGTTTTGTAAATACACAACTCCTTATAATCAGCAAACTATAACGATTAAGTCGTCCCTTGAGTGGAACAAGGAGCCATCTGCAATGTTTTAGCATTGTAGATGGCTCCTTGTTCCCCTCAAGGGACGAACTGAGACTCCAAGTTGATCAAATACGCACTTGTATGTCGGCATCAATGCTGTGTTCAACGAGAGGTTGTCAATACTATTATTATTATTATTATTATTATTATTATTATTATTATTATCATTATTTTTATTATTTTTATTTATTTATTGGTGTTTAAGGTCACATATTTCTGCACAATGGATAATCGTGGCCGTGACAGTTTTACGGGTGGAGGAAGCCGGGGTACCGGGAGAGAATCACCGAGCATCGACGGGCAACTGTCAGCGCCACAACATTCTAACTCTGTTCAAGCTCCGCACAAGCAGGGTTACGGCGGTTGAAGACATGTGCACCATCGACGTGCAGTACGCCTTCGTACACGGCGTCATCGTGCCCCCATGTAAGCAACCGGGATAAAGTGCCTTTTTATCCCTTGCCCAATGACACAAGGCGGGTCGTGCAGGACGGGGGTCGAATTCGGGACCTCTAGCATAGAAGTCCAACAGCCTACCACTGAGCCACCGCGCTCCCTGTTAATACTAATAACAGTATAGAGAAAATAAGGTCTAACAAAACTTTTTTCCTGGGAGAATGAAATCCTGTGATTTGATTGGCTGGGAGAACACAGTCGTCGAATATCTACGCCCTGTCCTAATCCAGGTGTAAAAATATGAATATGGCGGCAATGTAATGAATTTTTGTTCCTAAAAATGAAATATCATAACATTATTTGACCAAAACAATAACAATGTTATTTTATGAAAAACAAATAAATAAATAAATAAATAAATAAATAAATAAATAAATAAATAAATAAATAAATAAATAAATAAATAAATAAATTATCAAACCTGTAATATTATTTTAATGTTATCTCAGAGCGGAATAAATTATCACGTGTAGTTATTAATTAATTTTCGTCTTCAACGCATAAGCTGGTTAGCGTTTGTAAGATTTTTTTTTCTTGTTCAATCACAAAGTACAGATCCACTGATCCACAATTTATATCTTCTTCACGCCACTTATCAATGAAAAATAACCGAATGGATATTTCTCTGAGCTCTTTATTAAATGATTCAATTTTTCTTCAAAACGCCTCGTGATGGAATCAGGGGCGGCGGAGCCAGGGGGCACAGGGGGCCATTTTTCCGATATACGATTGTAACCTTTCTCACACTGGCTCGAACCATGGTAGCATTGTAAATTTGCGCCCCTCCACTTTTATCGAGCTTCCGCCACCCCTGACTGCTTGGATGTGTAGGCTGGTGAGTAATTTGAATCATCTCTACGCACACCATCAACAGAGGGATTGAAAGCTGAGTTTCGAGGCCACCAATAGCAATGGCTTTGAATATATAGCCAGGTATACATGCGACCATTTTGTCGAGTAAATATCTAATAATCTTATTCACATGACGCCAAATTAATAATACAGCAATCCAGAAAATCGAAATGTTTCTGTAATTATATTAATACTAGTTTAATGTGACACAGCAACCACAAAGGTGTACGTATATTTTGCTGTCATTGGCTCTTATCTATGGAATCAGCTGAACGAGCATCTCAAAAGACCACAGAATCTGAATTCTTCACCCTTTACCCAACGCAGACGATATCAAAATTTATTATTTTGAATATATTTTTTTTTAATTTTTCAAAAAATTTCAACAAAATCATATCATGTGACCCCTCATTGGAACGAGCCCAATGAGCTCGTTCCAATGAGGGGTCACATGATATGGTTTTGTTGAAATATTTTGAAAAATTAAATTTTTTCAACTGCTCAATTTGCATATTACGCGGGCGGATGCGGGCGATTCGTTAGGTAAAGGGTTAAAGGCTGCCTTCGGGGCGGTTACCGATGTATAACATTGAACATACCCTGTTTCTAATTATAAGCTGATTTATAATATCCCTGTCATCTCGTGTAATTCTTTGTAAAGCCCACAGAAACCTCGGTGGATGTCGGCTTTAAACACTATTATTATTTTTATATTATAATTTTTCCTTGCTCAAAATGTATTGCCTTATTTTTATTGCACGGCCATTCATCCACTAATGGGCACTTTACTTATTTTTGTGGCACGACCACTTTGTTTATCCATTGACTTGCCCTTAATTTATTTTCATGACATCGCAATTCTGTTTATCCACTGACTGGCACTTTACTTGTGTTCGTGCCTGAATCATTTTGTTTATCCACCGACTGGCTCTTTTTCGTGTCACGACCATATTGTTTGATCCGCTGCACTGATTAGCACTTTACTTATTTTCGTGGTTCGGCCATTTTGTTGTATCCACTGACTAGCACTTTACTTATTTTCGTGACACGGCCATTTTGTTTACCCACTGATTAGCATTCTACTTAGTTTCATGGTACGGCCATTTTCTTTATCCACTGACTAGCGCATTGCTTTTTTAGCCTGGCACTGCCAGTTTTTATATCTTCCGATAAATCACAAAGATGTACAGCGCTGTACTTTCTCACCCATCGGAAAAGAAATGCGAGAACACTGAATCTGAGATGCTAGTTCCGTTTGTGTTTGTGATTCGATCCGGAATTCGGAATATTACCAACTGTTATCTAAGTCTGTTGCGAAATCTTTTCTGGTTTTCCTCACTATTTGTTGCCGTTTAAATGGGTTAAAGTGCCAATGAATCATACTTTCAGCTCAACCTCGTGGAGTCAAATAATACTCACTGATATCTATACAACTGGATTGGTGGAACGCTCAGTGGTCGCATATGGAAAAAGTATCACCACCGCCGCCATCTCAGGAGCGGAAGTTGCTAAAAATAAACGATGAACAACAAACAATGTTCATGAAGGTTTTCATTTTTCTTCTTAAAAAATATTCTTTTATGTCTGTGAAAAATGAATATATTCACAATTTGCACATTTTTCCACAGCAAATACAAGTTGACAAATTGGAAATTTACAACATATTTTAGTTATTATAGATAAAATACTTGTGCCGAGAATAGTATAGTAGGACGTTTTCGTCCCCATTACCTGGAGATTTTCCGGAGCAACTACTTTAAAATTCCCATAGGAACCGGCGCTTTTGCCGGAGCAACTTTTTCCTGCGTGAACCACCAGAGCTTTTGCCGGAGCAACTTTTTCCTGCGTGAACCACCAGAGCTTTTGCCGGAGCAACTTTTTCCTGTGCAAAACTTCGGCCGAAGTTTTGCACGGGAAAACGTTGCTCCGGCAAAAGATCCGGTTCCTATGGGAATTTAACACTAGCTCCCCGGCAAAGCTCCAGGTAATTGGGAGAGGAAACATTCTGCTAAACTACTGCCGAGATTGGAAACTTGAACGAGTTTTACAAGTGTTCGTGCTACGTAAACACCAAGACGTTTGATGAAGTGAAAGCTGTCATGCAGTAACTGTGGACTTGACGTGACACATTTCCCGTCATCGCACGTCACTAATGGGAGGAGTTATCACGTTGATTAACTGGACACCATCTAAGCTTGAGTTTCGACGTATTCGCCGACGTTCCAGCAATCCGTTTTAAATAGAGATGCGCGGGAATACTATACTCACCAGATAACTACCTTTACAAGCAACATAATGGCTTCGCATGCTGCGTCGAAAAAGTGAAAGAGCGGAAGTCCTTTCTTTCCCATCTTTCCAATTGTACAACCGAACGCAATGGAGAAAACCACAATGCCCAGCACGTTCATTCCTGACTTGTTTGTTAGGTTTGGTACTTTTATTGTATTAGCTGAAAATACAAAATGTTAACTCAGTTCACTCCCTAACTTCCATCTTGTTTATGGAGGCGATAGAAATTATATACGACGAATTTCGATCTACGGCATGTCGAATTTCTGATCGAAAGCTCGAGAGTGCAAGAAGGTTACCGCGGGGGTGGAGGTGGGGTGGTGGGGTTCCGGTACCCCCCTCAACCCATTATTCGTCAAATTTACAACAGCTGGAAATTCGATTATCTAAATTAGAAAAGGTTGGAAATTTCGGACGGGACGCTAGAAGAATTTCTCCTAACATGTCTTGAATTTGGCCAAAATTGTGACTACAGAGAGCCTCAGTTGGATAATTTATAGTCAAGGGCAGTGTGCAAATTTTGACGAGAACGCTCGTTTCGTTCGCGTGGTGGTTACGCCAAAAAATTAAATCTACGCGAACGGATGACCGGTTAACCAAAAGTTGTATCTTGAATGGTAAAGTCTGAGTAATTTAACTGGTTGAGTGTTAAATGATTTACTCGGCCTCAAGATTTGTTCACACATTTCTGTCTTGTTACAATTATGGGAGAGCACTTTCCCATAAATTGTCACAATGTCAATCAATGGACATGAAGTAATTTTACTGACAAGATAACATGAAGGACATCCACAGAGTATGAAGCCTTTAACCTTAGGTACCTGCAGTTCAGAATAAAGCCCGAATATGGGCTTTCGGCACTCTACTAGTTAAGCAGCCTTTCTTGTGTCTTAATAGATTTTTAGACTTTTGCCGTGAGAGGCTAAATATATTTCAATTCCATGCAATATATAAATACTTGTTAATGATAAAAAAGCAGTTTCCCAAGAATTTTTACATAGCTGTGCGCTCGGTTATCCATCTCCAACCCACGTGAACGGTCAGTCGGTTAGAGTCATTTTTGAAATTTTGCACACTCAAAAGAGATCTCTCCACAAATGGACAATATTGAGTCACAGCATAATGCCTGTTGCGGGAGATTATCAACGAAAGCGGCGTGGTAAACTCCGAGCAGGGATGCTTCTACTTCAATAAAATGTCACACCTCGCAAGTGCCAGCTGATGCAGCAGCGGAATCTGACTTTGAGAAGCTCCACCACCCCTGTTACTCCCATCATCTCACTCCCTCTGACTTTTGTCTCTTCCCAAAACGAAAATCACACGTGCGAAGTCATAGGTTTTGCTTCTAATAATGAGGTCATTGATGATGTGGAGGCGTTCTTAAGGGGGTCAAAAGGAAGACTTCACTGGACAGGAAAGAACTATTCTGAAGCATCGCTGAAATTGGTGTGTTGAGGTCCTGTGAGATTCTATTGAAAAGTAAGATGGAAACAATTTTGATCAAGCAGTGCAATCTATGCGAGGCCATGAACTTTTCGATTCGTCTTCGTATAATTTGTTGGGAAAATGCACAAGGCGCACCGCCCTCGAACAAACGATGACAACACGATGGTCCAGAAGCTGGTTTGATAATACTTTTTAATCCCCCTTTTAGAAACTGTGGATGCCCACCCCTAATGTATTAGTGGTAATCCGCTCTCCTCGTGTTGTAACACGTGTATGGGGGATTCCGATTCTGTCGTGAAAATATTACACTACAGCGTCTATCGGAGAGTGTGTTGTCGTTTTAGACTAATTTCGAATTTCTCGAAGGGAGAACATCGCAGGACCCCTATCCACAACCCACTCCGGCTGAGTGGGTTGATTGAGGGGGATCCCGCAGTGTTCTGTCCTAGGGAAAATTGTGCATGACAGTTAACATCGGATTGTACATTGCCTATCACATTAACCCTTTACCCAACGTAACGACAAAAACCGGCCAGCGCTATTCACAAAAAACGCCAATTAATTTTCATTATTTTAAAAAAATTTTGTCTCAAAAACATAGGTTATGACCCCTCTTTGGAACGAGCTCGTCGAGCTCGTTCCAATGAGGGGTCATAACCTAAGTTTTTGAGACACAAAATTTAAAAAAATAATTATTTAAGAATTTTGTTTGCAAGTGTCGTCTGCTTTTCATGTTAGGTAAAGGGTTAAGCGACGGCATGACCGTTGACCCCTTTGCTTGTGTAATCAAGTTATGTCACCAGGGGGCCAATACTATTAAACGTTTACAATTGTATTTTCTAGTATTATACTTTCTAGTTATGACTTTAAATGGGTTGAAATGAACCATCAGCATTTTCAAAGATGTGGCACTTTGCCAGTTGGCAAATTGCCATATCTTCCAAAACGCCAGTGATTCATTTTAGTCTGTTATATTAATAGGTGGAAAATACAATTCTAGAAAATACAACTGTAAAAGTGTTATTGTATTGGTCCCTGGTTACGCGCTGTAGTTGGGCTTTTCCATTAATATGTTCGTATTCTGACAACGTGATTCCTTAACATCATTTTGTAAACAAACGCACGCGCTGAACCACTCCAACCGGACGTAATTATATTAGTCTTCACGGCACCGAAGAGTAGGTGGTGACGACCTACTTATCGACAGGGCCTATAGAAACATGCTTCGAGACGTCCGACTGTGCGCCTGATACGATCCGCCAATGTATGGAATCAACAAGGCGAAACATAATCAGTAGAACTGGTGGATATTTTCCTTCGATATTAACTCAAAAGATAAGGCATAACAGTGATAAATATTATCTAACGATGAAAGAAATGAGATATAATTCAGGACTAAAACTGAACAAAACAGAACGTACACAATCCTGAAAATAATTATTGTTTTGCTCTTTGTCATGATGATAAAAACAAGATCATGACACACCCATGAGTTAAGAGCAAGTGTGGTGTAAAGTGCGAACGAGATCTGTCAATTAAATCATTTTTGCGGACCAGATAAAGTTTAAACGGACGAAAAGTCTGTGACCTTGACCTTGTCGTGATGTGACTGAGCCAAGATAATGCCACACCATTTGTTCCCGAGCAAGCACTGTATTAATTATGAACAAAATAGTCAACTGAATCATTTTGTATGGACGGACAGAGTTAGAATGGACGAACAGACGGACAGGGCTTTTCCTGTATATAAAACGACGCATCAACTCTCATCAACTCGCAATATTTAAAAATATCACACAGACTCAACTGCAGTTGCATAAAAAAACTCTGATCGAGCAAGTCGTGCACTTGTACAAAACTATTGCCTACAAAGGTAATGTTGAATCTATTTTGCTGTAGTTGGAAGGGTCAAGAGTAATGTAATTATACAATCGTCTGTCTGTCTGTCTGTCTGTCTGTCTGTCTGTCTGACAGACCTGTCTGTCCGTCCGTCCGTCCGTCCGTCCGTCCGTCCGTCCGTCCGTAGACCGTCCGTCAGTCTGTCTGGAAATATATAGGTCTCTTATTCGTCCCTGCTGTCGTCTTAGCTTGTTGTAGGTAAAAGCTCACCCCAGTAACCTGCTATAAACGAATGGCGGGACAAAAATTGGATTTATTATATACGTACTGACATTGCAGCTGTAGTAGTCTCCCATTGTCTCACACTCTACCTCTCGATGTTTGGATGATATAGTGTCATTTATGTTTGTATAGTTATGAGCCGTCGTCTCAAGCTCATCATATATTTCTTCTGTTGTTTCCTAAAATATGTGAGATGAAAGTGTAAATTCTTTATCATGTGACGTATTGTAACAGCTACAAAACAAGTCCGTAACAAAGGTGTGCAACGTTATTGTTAGTGAAGATAAAAATGTACAGCAGATTTGACGGCAAAGGGATGTGGTAGTGGTTTTGTCCCTTCAACCGCCTGGCAGACGACTCTTTAAAGAATTTTTATCCACATAACTAGACATCACTATTCTTCCAAAACATGATGCCCACGGGCGGATACATGGTGCGGCGCCCCCGGTGCTTCCTACCCCCGATATTTTGGAATTCAAAGTGAAATGAAGGCAGGTAAAAAAAATGTCTACTGCCGTTTAGCAGCAAACAATATATTGTCCCCGTCGACCACTTCATTTAGCCTGGCTACACCCTTGTTGTCAACCTTTTTCACGCGCCAGTGCACATGTTGCATGCGATTACAATTGACAGGTCACTGTTGTCATTGCAGCATATCTGAGACTGATTAAAAATAGTGGTTTGAAAAAGGTGCCCAAACAGATTTATAAGACGTCACTAACCCAATGAATAGTTAGGCGACGAGCAAGCCTAGAAATAAGCAGACTATCATCTGCAGAATGAAGCCCCCAGAGGGTGACTTTTATGATGCTATCCAGCACAGCAGGGTAGCATCACTAAATTTACCCTTTATGAATCTCAATCTGAATCAAGGCCTCGGGCCCAAACAGAAAGAGGTACCCAGGGGATAGATTGGTGGATTTTATCCCACTGCATGGGAGAGCATCAACAAAGTCACCCTCTGGGGACCTCCATCTGTTAATGACAGATTGTTTATTTCCGGGCCTGGTGAAGAGTAGAAATTATCAAAATTCAAACATTAAACACTTTTGATATTCAACTTCTAGAAAATATAAATGCTGTAAGACGGTTGGATCGTCGTTTGGTTTGATACCACAGAAGTACAAAAACAACTTTTACAAAGTTAAATGGAACCTTTAAAACAAGACGACGCTCAATAGTTTTATTGACATAAACAAGAAAATACAGCAGTGCTATGCAAAAAAGGACGATGATAATATGCCAATACAGTTTTACTGAAAAGACCATCTTTAAAATAATAAGACTGAGTATCACAAATGTAGTTTCATGTAAAACATTACGTTGAGGAAAAATCTGGGGAATAAAGACGTGACGTCAACATTGACCTGCATGTTTTTATTTGCAATGCATTTTGGGTCTGTATACCGAATTTGGTCAAAATCGGCCCAGTAGTTAGCCCGTCGGTAAGGGGCGCTCTCGTTGCTAGGGAAGTCACAAGACGTAAACTTTGATCTGCCTGATTTCATTTGCAATGCATTTTGGGTATGTATACCGAATTTGGTCAAAATCGGCCCAGTAGTTAGCCCGTTGCTAAGGGGCGCTCTGGATGCTAGGGAAGTCACGAGACGTAAACTTTGATCTGTCTGTTTTCATTTGCAATGCATTTTGGGTCCGTATACCGAATTTGGTCAAAATCGGCCCAGCAGTTAGCCCGTTGCTAAGAGGGCGCTCTGGTTGCTACGAAAGTCACGTGACGTCATCATTTATCTGTCTGTTTTCATTTGCAATGAATTTTGGGTCCGTATACCGAATTTGGTCCAAATCGGCCCAGTAGTTAGCCCGTTGTTAAGGGGTTCTCTGGTTGCTAGGGAAGTCACGTGACGTCATTATTTATCTGTCTGTTTTCATTTGCAATGCATTTTGGGTCCGTATACCGAATTTGGTCCAAATTGGCCCAGTAGTTAGCCCGTTGGTAAGGGGCGCTCTGGTTGCTAGAGAAGTCACGTGACGTCAACATTGATCTGTCTGTTTTCATTTGCAATGCATTTTGGGTCCGTATACCGAATTTGGTCAAAATCGATCCAGTAGTTGCTCCGTTGCTAAGGGGGCGCTCTGGTTGCTGGGGAAGTCACGTGGCGTCATCATTGATCTGACTGTTTTCATTTGCAATGCATTTTGGGTCCATATACCGAATTTGGTCCAAATCGGCCCAGTAGTTAGCCCGTTGCTAAAGCGGCGCTCTGGTTGCTAGGGAAGTCACGTGATGACACCAGTGACCTATCTGTTTTCGTTTGCAATGCATGTTGGGTCCATGTATCAAAATTGGTCAAAATTGGCCCAGTTGTTTGTCCGTTGCTAGGGGCGTGCTTTACTTGCTATGGACGTCACGTGACATAATCAGTGACCCAGTAGCCCCCCCCCCCCCCCGCCACACCCAATATAATAAGGGTCCCTTGAACCAATGCGGGTGAAAGCAATGGTGGAGAGCCATCACTTGTTCTCGCGTCCGAGTATCCTTGAAAAAATGTAACCTCATTGGTCCCCGGTTCCTTTGGGAAAAATCCCTAAAAGTTTAATCAGCCAGAGTCATTCTCGTGAATTCTCATCTCGTTAACTACTTCCTACGATAAAAAAATAGTGAAAACAATATAAAGGACGATGTTGCTCGGCGTCGGCGATAGCCGACGTCTCGCTCGGGAGCCTTCGGCACCATTGCCCTTTAAAAAATCAGTTTCAAAACTATGTCTGTCGAAATTTTTTTTCATCTGCATTTAAAAGATTTTTTTTAAATCTGAAGTTACCTCCGACAGTCCTAGTTCTTGAATGTACAGTACGGTCATTGTGGAAAGGTCAAAATCCTCGCGTGGGCAATATTTCCACGTACGGGTTAACTGTGAATTTCCGACACACAACAATGGAATCGTCATCAAATTTTCAATGAAAGAAGCACCGAATATTTGCTGAAAACTTACGATTTTTGATTGAGAAAAGCGACAGTTGACAACACTCCTCGCGCGTGGATTTTCACCATTCTACGGCGACTGTACTCTAATTTAAATCTAAATCTTAAGCAGAAATGGGGCCATGAAAAATGAATTTTGGCAAAAAGTATTTTATACCATTTTCAAGAGTATGTCATATGTTATTCGATCATATGTGTTTGTATGCACAGGTTTCCTTCGCCCGTAAAACTGTCCGACACTATCGAGGCTGTCAATTTACGTCACTGGAAGAGATTTGCAGGAAAGTTGGCTCCCTTTAAAACATTCTGCTAAAACAAACTTTAGGTACTGCAATTCAAAGGCTTCATATTCTTTCGATGCTCTTCATATTATCTTCGAAGTAAAAGTATTTAATCTATAGGGATTTGCCTCGTTATAATTTATGGGAGAGTGCCTCTCCCATAAATTGTAACAAGACAAAAACATAATGGAGCTCTCTGTTGTTTTCGTTTATTAAAAGTTACAAAAGGAAGCTTTGCGTTTTATAGCAAGCTAATTAGAAACATCTAGTTCACAATTAATCCGTCATTAAGAATATCTATCAGTATCACACCTACTAACACTAATTACGTGTCAACTTTGGTTTTTTGTTTGGCGAATGTGTTTTTACAGTAATTTGCAAGTTTTTATTCTTCCCAGGAAAAAAAATTAGCAAATCTCACCCCCAGACTTTTATATCAGTGAAAAGGACAGTGCCTGTATTATGTGTCACGATGCGCACACTGTTGATATATGAACAAAGAAGTTACAGAACCTTAACACTTTACCTAACGAACCGCTCGCATCCACCCGCGTAATATGCAAATTGAGCAGTTGAAAAAATTAAATTTTTCAAAATATTTCAACAAACCCATATCATGTGACCCCTCTTTGGAACGAGCTCGTCGAGCTCGTTCCAATGAGGGGTCACATGATATGGTTTTGTTGAAATTTTTTGAAAAATTAAAAAAAAATTATATTTAAAATAATAAATTTTGATATCGTCTGAGTTGGGTAAAGGGTTAAAAGATAGTGAAAAGGACGTTTTGGTATTTTTAAATGGGTTTGAACAGAGAATAATAGTCAAATGTTCAAACTGTCATCGTCGCCCAACTGTCAATGTGGTACAGTTGAATCGTCGGACCATTTCTTGCTGGCAGGTCAGCTCTACTCGAATGCCCGGGCCAGCACCATTGGGCAGATACCGTTTCCTGTGAACGTCACTATACTCCTATAAGGATCAGAGCATTTAAGTGAAGATGCAAATCGCTTCGTATTTGAAAAGGTGCAGGACTACATTATGGAAAGGAAACGCTTCAGTAGATAATTTGTATTCCTGTCCCTATCAGGGCGATCTGTGGCTATACTGTATTATAGAACAGTGTAATACAGTGTGGCCACAGATCGCCTTGATGGCAGCGCAGTGAGTACCTCGCCATCATGGCTCTCTAAGACTCAGCCTTACATACCATGGCTGGATTTGTTCTCTTGTCGGGAAGGCAATCCCCTGATACCTCCAACCCAGTTTTAGCACTTCTTGTTATGCCCCGTCGAGGGTATGTATACTGCGTCAACTCGATGTCCTCTTACACGTTTTCTGAACGCCGTTCGTCTCTCGGCTGCTTGTGTCTGATTCCATGTTGGCTTCATCTTATAATATCTTATATTTTATCTTATCACTGTAATTCCTGTCTTCTTTTAACGCCTTACCTAACGAAACGCCCGCAGCCGCCCGCATAATATACAAATTGAGCAGTTGAAAAAATTAAATTTTTCAAAATATTTCGACAAAACCATATCATGTGACCCCTCATTGGAACGAGCTCATTGAGTTCGTTCCAATGAGGGGGTCACATGATATGGTTTTGTTTAAATTTTTTGAAAAATTTAAAAAAAAATTATATTTAAAATAATAAATTTTGATATCGTCTGCGTTGGGTAAAGAGTTAAAGTATCTATCTATATACTTAAATATCTTTCATCACGTAGTTTAAACAATTTGCATTTGGTACTCAGCCAGTAGTTCCGGTAAAACTTATTTTATAACTCAAAGACCAAGGGAGACGACTAACATGAGCATCAAGCTGTCGAATCCCTTCATTTTTGTGATTTAACTAGTATTGTTTCTGTATGCTGCATTCACTGCTTCATAATTATATTTGTTTCTTTCCTTTAATGTCAATAATATTGTTTGCAACTACAGTGTTTTCATTAATAAATATTGTTTAAACAAAATGTTCAAACGGATTGAGAGAAAATTGAAAAAAGCCAGCTTTTGTATTTTTATACTAATTTACAGGAACATGTTCGGACGTTTGTGAAATGATGCGCACATCGATGATACAAATTCGTTAACATTTCGAAATTTCAATCTTTAAATGAAATCCCCACACCCTTAGTATTAAATTTACTGACAGCTTTCGGAAATTAATTGGAGCTAACTTTCCTGTAAATCTATTCCACTGACGAAAATTGTCAGCCATGGAACTTTAAGACAATAAAAAGTAATAAAGCAATAACTCCTTGATGAGAAATCGGGCAAACTTCTGAATGGAATATGATCACCACATTCAGTGGTAAAAGACATATGATACATATGGATTCGATGTCATAAGTAGAGCACACATTATCATCTGGAAACGAAAAAGTGAACGCACGGGCGGACGTCGAGGACGCCAAAAACGTAAACTATTTCCTTCACATGGGTGTAGAAGGCTAAAAAAATAGTTTGATTATCAGGCAATCCCTCATTGAATTTAAACCCCCTCCTTGGACATTTTTATTGCCTTTCAATGTCTTCCAATCAATATTAGTACAAATTCAAGGAGCCCGAACATTTTACATTTTTTGATTGATGCATATTTATTTAGTTGCGTCTCCACTATATTTTTGTCTTGTTACAATTTATGGAGAGTGCCTGTGTGCACTCTCCTATAAATGACAACGAGGCAAATCTCTATAGATTAAATACTTGTACTTCGAAGATAATATGAACAGCTACGAAATAATATGAAGCCTTTGAATTGCAGTACCTAAAGGTTTGTTTTAGCGGAATGTTTTATTTTTCAAATTAAAAATGAATGTATTTGTATAAATACGCACTTTCTATATTTCTATGTGTAAAAGGACAGCCGAAATCCTCTCCATGTTTGCTCACTTTTTGAAAAAGAAAAAGAAAAAGAAAAAAGAAAATCCTCCCTCCCTCTCTACCTCACTGATTTGAAACAAAATTACCTGAGAATCAATTAATTTATTTTGTGGGTCCTAATAAACAAACAACTAAAAACTGTGTCAATGAGAATAAATCTTCCACGTATAAACGGTTACTCGGGCCTTATCAGAACCAATTCACACGCCGTCCTCAGAAAACGAATTCTTTCAAGGTGTGTTCACCAACGTAGCTCTTAAATTAGTTTAAATTATCGACGTTAATGGTGTTAATAAAATCGCTATATATTTGTTTATATGCCAATAAAGGCAGTTCTGTTCTTTACCTACTGAACTATCTTGTTTGATGTTCATCACACTGGAAGTATTGTTGTATTCACACATACGATATTCGTAAACACATCCCAAAAGAACACATGCAAAAAGAGAACAAAACGTGCAATTGAAGCCCTCGCAACCAAGACAACTTTTATTTCATTTGTCGAGATTGTTAGACCCTAAACAAATAATATACAATTAACGCATTCGACACTGCATTTCTTGAATGAAATTTCGATTTTAACAAGTGGGCGAGTCTAATTTGTATTTTAGGAAAGATGAGTAACAACATCCTTGGCTAAAATCGTTATAAAATAGACTTTCGATAAAAGTTATCTCCCTTGAATTTTTAGACAAGTGAGTATTTATTTATTTATTTATCTATTTATTTATTTATTTATTTATTTATTTATTTGTGTTTGAGGTCACATACTTATGCACAACAGCTAATCGTGACCGCGACCGTTTTACGGGTGGAGGAAGCCGGAGTACCCGGAGAGACCCACCGACCAACGACGAGCAACTGTCAGTTCCTTAACATTCTAACTCTGTTCAAGCTCCGCTCAAGCATAGTTACAATGGTTGAAGACACGTGCACCATCGACGTGCACTACGCCTTAGTACACGGCGTCATCGTGCTCCCATGTAGGCAACTGGGATAAAGCTCGTTGCTCAAGGACTCAAAGCGTGTCGTCCCGGACGAGGATCGAACTCGGGGCCTCTAGCATAGAAATCCAGCAGTCTACCACTGAGACAACTTGCTCCCGAGGTTCCAATTAAGAAGTAAGGTAATTGTTGAGACTACACCTATGACATAACATCTGTCTAAGTAAAGGCAAGCTTCCTGTTGTTACTTTTAATAAACAAAACAAGAGACAGCTCCTGGAGATGTCTGTTGTTTTTGTTTATTAGAAGTTGCAAAAGGAAACTTGACTTTTTTATAGCAAACTAACTTTCCTGTAAATCCCTCCCAGTGACGAAAATTGGCAGACATTATTTGATCTTTCAACCCTCCGGGGATGCAGAATGGAATATCTTATTGATGATATATGCTATAATATGCATTACTGTTTTCGAAGTTCTAACCAACACCAATGACGCCATTGGAGCTTGTGAACATTCAAAATCACTTAACTATGAAAACTGGTGGCACTGGTCTTTACCTGAGTACTCAGTGAAATTACGTAACTGATAAGAATTGAAAATGGTAATGAAAAAGGAACTTAAAGTCAAACTGTGTCAAACCTCCGAGTTTTCCTTGACATGCTCACCGGAGTCAGCGGAGATCAAGGAAAAACATTTCATAGATCTTCTGGTCGTATATATCAACTCAAACTCGGGACAGTAGGACACAACAATCAATCTTCATTAAACATGTACTAACCATTGGAAGTTTGGACATTCTTGAAAACTTGACTCAAGCCCCGCCAACTCGTTCTAACTTCAGTCGATGTTGGAATCCGGAAATTGAACGGAATCCGGAGTTGGAGTACCGCGAATGACTAAAGCCGGTAACCGCAACCGATCGCCGATCGCAGTCGGAAAAACTAGTGATCACGAGTTGAAAATTCAAATCGGCTGGTAGTAAAAAATCTGAAAAGTTGACAACATGAAGGAAATTGTTTTCTTTGAATTTCCATCTATTGGAATTTATGCCTTGAAATTTCCAACTACTGAAAACTATACTACTCAAAGTTTGCTAAGGACCAAGTATATCCAACTACCTGTTTTACGTTTTAGTTGAAATATTGTAACGAAAAGTGTATATATATTTTATTTAATTATATCTTTAATGATTTAAGTACAGAAATTAAGATTTTACTTGTGTTTGACATTATTTTTTAGCTTTTGAATACGAGAACCATCGAAATATTATTGGTGAAAGAGGAATTTTTTCAATTTGCCAAAAAGTTGACGGAGCGAACTGGTATGGGTTCAATATCAAGTATGAGACCCACTACTGTTAATTACAGCTTGACAACGCCTTCTCGTGTGCCCAATCAGGTTTCTGGTGGCCCTTTGTGGGATGTTGTTCCATTCTTGGACCAGCATGGCACCAAGCTCCTGGACACTTCTTGGCTGGTCTGGACGGGCTGAAATTGCAAGCTGCAACTCATTCCAGGCATGTTTGATTGAATTGAGGTCAGGGGATCTTGCAGGCCAGTTCATACGCTCAATCCCGTCTCTATGTCGGTACTCACCGACAGCATGGGCAACATGAGGACGGGCATTATCGTCCATCAGAATGAATCTATCACTCACTGCATCTGCATACAATCTGACGAGGACATCCAGGATCTCATCAATATACCGCTGTGCCGTCAATGTACCACGTTCAGGGACACAGAGCTCTGTACGTCCATCCCTGCTGATGCCCCAGACCATGATTGGCCTTCCAACATAGTGGTCATGCTCAGCAATGTTGGCTGCATGGAATCGCTCTCCTGGTCTTCTTCATGCCCTAGAACGCCTCTCTGTGTGGTCTAGGCGGTACCTTGACTCATCTGTAAAAAGAACAGGTCGCCAATCTTCTCTGGTCCATCCAACGCGATCCATGGCCCATTCATATCGTGCCTGGTGGTGGTTCTGGGACAGCGGAATACGAATACATGGTCTTCTCGATCGGAGACCACCTTCGTGAACCCTTGCCCAGATATAGTCGGCGTCAAACATTTACCCCGGATGCATTCTGAAGGTCACTGTGAAGCTGTGTTGCTGTGGCAAAGCGGTTCCTACGGGCCCGAATGATCAAAAACCGGTATTCAGCTGCAGATGTTGCCCTGCCTCTACCACCACCATGCCGTCTTACTGGTGTGCCATATTGCTGAATTTTTGCCCAGGCTCTGGTGATCACCGTATGGTGCACACCAAGGGCTTCACCAACATGACGATGGGTAGCTCCTTGCCCCACCATCCCTACAGCCCGCCACATTTCTGCTTCAGACAAATGTCTTCTTACATTTGCATTTGCCATATTCAATCATTAAATCACAAGGGTTTGTGTTGAAATGAAGATTGAATACCCTACACATGTCATGTACATGTAGACAGTACACGAAAACATCATGAAAATCAAAGGGTACATGCTCTCCATTACTGTCACGAAAAGTCTGCCTGTCAAGAGAGCTAATGTAAACACTGAGGACCATCTCAATACATTTCTCGAGCATATTCACCAAAAATATCGCAAATATGTCACAAGAAAATTTCACAATGATGTGTCAAATATTTGGTGCTTAGCAAACTTTGAGTAGTATATTATGGTTATTGGGTGTGAGACCCCCCCCCCCCCCCCAATACACATACACAATAAGATTCACCGGGAGTATGATGGGGAAGTGTGGTGGGAGAATGAAGGACATGTGGCTGGTAGGTGACACAAGGGAGAGGATTAGTATGCTCATCGGAGATATTGGGAAGAATGGGGTACGGGATGTTGATCAACCAGTTCGTCTCAGAATGTTGGGAGGAGAGGAGAGGATTGGGGATAGGGAAACATTTGTTATAGTTTACTGAAGCATATTCGTGCGCGCGCTTTGTTTGTGTGTGTGTGTGGGGGGGGGGGGGGTACGTCTGGGTGAGGGCGTTAGTGGTATGTATACGTGTGTGTGTGCATGTGTTCCTGCATAGATGTTGATTCCGACACATTATATGTGTGACCATCCCCACCTATACCCTCACCTATTAGTCATCGCAATTTGTTAATACGCTGCCAGGAGCACAACGAGAGCAGTAAGAAGCTAGTTTTCTCAACGCTTTAACTTCAGAGGAGCTCCCCGGAGTTCTTTTCTGTTCATTGTGTAGCCTGAGTTGAGGATAGGCGACACTTCTTTACATTCTTGCTTATTACCATATATACACCAAATACTCATGTGGCTTATGTAAAATGTGTAGTCAATTAAACTGGACCAGAAATGAGAACCACATTTTGTACTTCCAAAGATTCAGTGTTTCCCGAATTTGTTCATTATAATGAAATGCTAAAATAATGAAATCACTAACGCCGTTGTCCGTTTTACGGATCTGTGCTTGGATTCTGGAGATGAAAGAACATTTTTTTACCACAAAACGGAACGTACGGAACTGAGAAATTGTCATAAAAACGTGTTATAGAATGAAAATATACCTACCTTTTGAAAACAAGCTTCAACGAGGTTTGGTGGAAAGCAATTCCTGTGAATAAATAACACATGGTTAACGCCAGTATATCTCACAACATAAAACATAAGCTGTACGGTGTATGAATTAGGGTTCTTCAATGAGTCGCGATTTCATATGAAATTTCTGTACCTCGTTCACGAAAATCGATCTGAGCCGAGGTTTAGCTCAGATCGATTTTAGTGAACGACGTTCGGAAATTTCATATCCAATCGTGAGGAGTTTGAGATTCTTTTATCATATAATGCGTAATTTAACCATTTACCTAACGTAACGACGTTCGTAAATTCGCCAACCAAATTTTAAAATTGTTTTCAATTTTTGCCTCGAAAACATACCAGTTATGGCCCCTTATTGAAATGCGCTCGTGGAGATTGTTCCAGTGACGAGTCAGAATCCATGTATTTGAGACAAATAAAGAGAATATTCATTTATTCAGGAAATATTTTCTGAAAATACCGTCTGCTATTTGTAATAGTTAGACAGCTTATGAAAAACAAGAGAAGATTAATTCAATTCCACTTCCGAAACCAACTTACAACGTTACTACGTCGGCGTTGACTTCTGACGTCATTCCCGTATTAGACGTGTTGTGAACAATAGTTTCAGTAATGTCTATATGATGATGATTATGTGATAAAATGCAGCCCTTCGACCTGTTGCATGTAGCCTATAAAATTTACTGGTGGGTTCTATAATGTTCCAAGTCAGTTCAGACAAAGAAGTATGCGTTCAATGTTTGAGTACTGGAAAAATTTGCCCGTTTACTCTTTCATAGCCAAGCTAGAAAATAAGCAGATTGTCACTTGCAAAATGAGGTCCCCAGAGGGTGAATATAGGGATGCTAACCTGCACAGCCGGGTAGCATCACTAAATGTACCCTCTGTGAACCTCCATCTGAATCAGGGTCTCAAAACTAAACAGAAAGATGTACCCAGAGGATAAATTGGTCCACTGTATGGGATAGCATCAACAAATTCACCTTCTGGGGACCTCATTCTGCAAATGTCAGACTGCTTATTTTCAGGCCTGTTCATGGCATAGGAAACTCTCAATAAGACATAAGACGGAAACGTTTTATAAATGGAAGAGACAAATAAGAATTGCGCTGTTTGCGTAGATAAGTTTATGACAAAATAAACTGTTCATGCCCTCGCAGACGTATCACGTGAAATTGTCAACTCTCACAGTGTTAAAAATGTTTACTTTGCTTAGTCCCCGATATGTGAGTGAGATATGAAAGGAACGCGGTTACTTTTGCAATGACCAAGCGAAATCCTTCCTTCTGGGACGAACGGCGATCAGCCAAATCTTTATTCCACAATAGGAAACAAAATCAAATGTTACATATATATCAGAAATATTTTTCAACGACCTGACAAAAGCCTAAAATGCTGTCTTCCAGCCATTTCAATGAACTCTTATCGAA
Organism: Pictodentalium vernedei; assembly: GCA_031216915.1. Classification (NCBI taxonomy): domain Eukaryota; kingdom Metazoa; phylum Mollusca; class Scaphopoda; order Dentaliida; family Dentaliidae; genus Pictodentalium; species Pictodentalium vernedei. The sequence goes on from CM062293.1 coordinate 262,258,289, forward strand.
TAGTAACTCAAGATGATATTACGAGAAAAGAGAAAAAAATGTCTCCTGTTTTTGCAGCGCCACCGCGCCATTTCTGGATCTTTTGGAACATTTTGTTTTATCAGAAATACTTTTCACATATACTCATGGGTGTACTATTTTGTGTTGTAGTGCAGGAGAGGTATAGGTATGTATACTTTTGAATCGTCGGGAAAATTCATGTCGTGGCTGGACACTAGAATTCCCTCGAATCCTTTTAAATAGGCCCACCTGAGGATAGTTACAGTTCTACACGTACACTATTTAGAGGTTATATTAGCCCGAGGTAACTTCACGCCAGCCTGAGGTCGAAAGCTGGTGTGGAGTTACCGAAGGCTGATATTTCGGCCGATATGAACAGGCCGGAAAATAAGCAGTCTGACATTTGCAGAATGAGGTCCACAGAGGGTTAATTTGATGATGCTATCCCATACAGAGAGCCAATTTATCCTCTGGATACCTCTTTCTGTTTAGTTATGAGACCCTGATTCAGATTGAGGTTCACAGAGGGTAAATTTAGTGATGCTACCCTGCTGTTACCGGGGGATGATATCTTGGCCGATATGAAACTAATCAAGAAGTAACCACTTTATTAAACCAACACAAATAATTACACACTGTTTTCAGATCTGTTGCAGTTTTCTGGCTGTTTTATTGTTTCTCGTTCTATTCACAAAGTCCCCCTCCTAGTTCATCCATCCGAACGTTATGGCTACCCATCCACGACGTTTGGATAGCTGACCTACCTCTTCTCCCACTTCGACGAATCACCGAGCAACAGCGAGCAACGGTCAGACTCCCCAACGTACTAACTTTACACAAACAGGGTCATTGATTGAAGACAGGTGTACCATCGACGTGCAGTACGCCTTAGTACACAGCGCCACGTGGGCAATCGGGATTAAGTGTCTTGCCCAAGGACACAAGGCAGTTACCGCTGGCGGGGATCGAACAATGGACCTCTCTGTTTGAAATACAATACCGTAAAGCTCTACTAAGCCACCGCGTTCCGGGTGACCAATGTAAACAGATGACATTGCAGTCTGTAACAGCTCCAAGCAATGGATCCCCTGCCTTGTGTTGTCTTATGGCAGGTACTATGCCTGATGGTGAGTGAGTTAATGGCATTTGATTATTTAACGTGAAAGTATTGCTTCATGGGCTTTGTTATGGTGTGCAAGATTCTAATTCACAGAAATAATCTCACTCAGGTCTCTTCTTAAGAGGCTAGTGGTCTCTCCTCTCGCGTACGCCTTATCCCCACAGATGAATTTGGGGCGAACTGCATTCCACTCGTCATGCGGTTGTCGCTCCGTACCAGTCTCGATCGGACTCGGACATCTGACATTCATGCTGCAACAAACGTAAGGGTAACACGGCCCGTAAACCTATTTCTATAGGAAAAGGCTTATATGTTCGATCTCCTCAAACCCCATGGGTTTAGAGAGATAAACATATAAGCTTTTGAGCTGCTGCTCTGAACTATCTTGTGGAGGCAAGTATATCAGTCCCAAAATCGTTACTCTGAACAGCAGTCCATCCAAGAGGCAGTTTTTATTTCGCAATTTGCGCTTGTCTCGATGATTCGAAGGTAGCTGCTCGCAACATGACAACTCACACCCCTGAATTTATGTAATGATGATGACCGATTTCACCCAAGTATGCAGCCTTTCTGAACTCATTTAGGTTTTCACCTGTTGAGTACAGAGCTGTAGTTAACAAAACATTCCTCATATCAGCGTGGTTAAACAGCAATCTGTGCTAGATCAATTATTCCAGTGACTTTTATTAAGTTATAAGAGCAATCCAGTGAATAGGTGGAAGAACTCCTTATCATAAAATCGCCAATCTGTCACGCGTGGCTTTTATGGTCGTGATTCAAGTTAAAAAATTAAACTATATTGATATGTCACTTGTCACTTCAATATCTATCGTTATTCAACGTTTCAACAGGCAATTACTGTCAATCTAGGATGAACAACCAACATCGTTTTTTACACGCTTTTGAGAACGGCAGAAAATATCTGATATTCGTAAGAAACAAACATTTACCCCATCCTTCTCGTAGAAAGTTAATTAGTTTACTTATTGAGGTTTACCGATCCTTTCGACAGCCATGGTCACCACGCTTCGGCAGTTTTACGGGTGGAGGAAGCTGGAGTACTGGAGAAAACCACAGCGGCGACCAGCTGCCAGACTCACCAACGTACCTACTCCGCACAAGCAGGGTTTGCATTGGTTGAGGCAAGTGGACTATTGTCGTGCAGTACGCCTTAGTATACAGCGCGATCGTGCCCCGCGTGGGCAATCGACATAAAGTGTCTTTCCCAATCCCAATGACGCAAATAAGCTGCCACTGATCGGCGTCGAGACGTGGACCTTTCGGTTTGAAGACCTCCATTCTCGCTCAATACTCGTAGAAAAAAGAGACTTTTATATATTGGAATGCGTCGAGTTCCTATACGGCTTCCGGGTTGTGGAATAAATCTAATTAAATCCTTTGGCCTTCAGATACCGAACAATCCCACCCCAGTGACGTTCTCTGAGGTGAGGACACACGCCTAAGTTGGGCGTGTAATTCTGTGGGCGGGGCAGCAGACATTAGGGAACAAACAGATGAACGTTTCACATTTGATCCCATAGACTACCATTAGCTTTTTCTTTTTTAGGAACATTAAACTCTTTACCCATTGTAACGGCCAAAACCAGCCAGCGCTATTCACAAAAATCGCCATTCAATTTTCATTATTTTTTTCATTTTTCGTCTTCAAAATATAGCTTATGACCCCCATTGGGACAAGCTCGCCGAGCTCGTTCCAATGAGGGGTCATAAGCTACGTTTTGACGCAAACATATGAGAACATTAGTTATTCAAGAATTTCATTAGCAAGTGTCGTCTGCTTTCCGTAAAAGGTAAAGGGTTAAAGAGTAATGATCACGTTTACGTTCTCATGCTTTTACACCGGGCAAAAACACCTATCTCTATACAACTCGATTTCTGGAAAGCTCATTGATTACATATAGAAACGTGCCTCACTGACCAACATTTTAGGGTTGGGAGGGGCGGATATTGTTATAAATAGTCAATGCTCAAAAAACAAAAAAAGAATTGTCGATGTGTTTCAGTTTTCCGACGCCTCGCAATCGCCGATCGCTTTTTAATTGAAGACTACACGCTGATGTCTGTGAAAAATGAATATATTGATGATGTGAAAATTTTGAGGCACAGACAAAATCCCCCTCCACACAATTCCTCCTCCGACATCCCCCATCCCCGACAAAATCCCTCCCAACTTTCTACTAATGGAGACAAAATCCCCCTCTTCGTTTTTTTTTCTCTCTTTTTGATCGTATAATTGTGTTCTTTTAGTAATAAGACAGGAGCTTTTGATTAGATGTTTTATACCATATAAATATGGATGACACTGGAACCAGTTCAAAAAGCTTATTAATTGATCTTTTTCATGTATGTTTATGGAACCATACAAACATGGATGCCATTGGAACCAGTTTAATGTGCTGGTTCCAGTGACACCCATATCTGTTTGGTTTTAATGATAAAGCGGCAAGATATTTAACCCCCTGCACACTGATGTCAAAATATCTAAATTTCAGGCAGAAAAAAAAAATTCCCATAATGCAACTAGAAATTTAATCAATTCAATCTCGTTTGACAGAGCTCATTGAGCTCTGTCAAATGAGATTGAATTGGTTAAATTTCTAGGTGCATTATTGGAAAAAACAATTTCCTGAAACTCTGGTATTTTGACATCAGTGTGAAGGGGGTTAAGGTCATTGTAATTTTTAATTTTTCTCGTTTGCTCTTAAGTTCATTGATCTTTTCATATGTGTTAATGGAACCATACAAACATGGATGCCATTGGAACCAATTCAACGAGCTGGTCCCAATGACACCCACATAAGTTTGGTTTTACTGATAAAACGCCAACATCATTTTTAATTTTTATGGTTGCTCTCAAGTTCATTGATCTTTTCATATATGTTAATGAAACCATACAAATATGAAAATCATTGGAACCAGTTCAACATCTGGCTCCATTGACATTCATATTGGTGTGTTTTCACTGACTAAGACGCTGGATTTGTTTCTGGTTTGTTGGCATTATCTTATGTTGGTTTGATCTTGAAAATCCGGATCACGTTTGAGAAGATGCTGTGCAAAATGTACATGTATTTCAGTGTTTTTTCTCACTCAGTTGCTTTTGTGTTGATTGATTTTTTTCGTATTTTATAGTTTGTGCAAATAAAAAATTTAATAATTTGTGTTAGCAACGGTCATTTAATATCCCGGAGGGATTTTGTCGTACATGTGGATGGCTTTTATCAGAGGGGATTTTGTCGGATGGGATTATGTCGGGGTGGGAGAGGGGGTATTTGGCGGGGGGAGGGAGTGAGGGTTGTCGGGCCTTCGAAATTTTTCGCGTCAATACACATTAACTATTTACACCACATTTTAGTTCTTATTGATAAAAAAACAAGGGCCGAGGTTGGAATGTTAATACAGTGTCATTAGTTTTCGTCCAAGGTAAACACCACGACGTTTGGTTAACCCTTTGAACTATAGTGGTATATTCCATGCCAGTTAATGGCAGCAATTAGAAGAGGCCATATTCATTATTTGGGGTAGACCAATCAATACTTTCAACGTGCAGCCACGAGGGCTGCACGTTGAAAATATTGACTCGTCTACCCCACGCATTTACTGAACAGCCATCCTATTTAATGACGTTACGAGGTATTATGAACCTGGCCGCAAAAAGCTGCCGCTCGAGTTCAAAGGATTAAGTGAAAGATGTTACACTGTAACTGCAGGCACAGGGCAACAGCTTTCACGCCAGCAAACGTGTGCGTTGATTGACTTGACGCCACCTGGGGGAGGGGGGGGGGGGGGCAGATTGAGCACCGACGTTTTCTGTTAACGTTCAAGCAATTCAGTTGTATAGAGATAAGTTTACTAAACCATGGTGTAAATATTTCACGAAGATCTTGGGTTTTTTTATCTTGTACTTCTCAGCCAATAAAATCACATAGATCTCGATCTGTTGCCACGGAAACAAGACCCGATATCATGTATGTTGATATCAAGAATTATTTGTTTAACAATTTTGTGCAATCTTAAAAAGAAAGGGGTCGCGGTGACTCAGTGGACTTCACACCGAAAGGTCCACGGTAGGATCCTCGCCAGGAGTAATTGCGTTGTGTCCTTGGGCAAGGCACTTAATCCCGATTGCTCGCGTGCACGGTGGCGCTGTGTACTAAGGCGTACTCCACGTCGATGATGCACTTGTCTTCAACCAATGTTAACCCTGCTTGTGTGAAGTTAGTACGTTGGGGAGTCTGGCAGTTGCTTGCCGTTGCTCGGTGGTTCGCTCTACCCCTCCACCCGCAAAACTGTTCGACACGTTCGGCACGGTGTGACCTTGACTGTCGAAAGTGTCGTTAAATCCCAATAAACAAATAAATAAATCCAATGAAAATAATAAACCCCTGTAAATTGGGTTGACCTCTCTTCAATTATTTCTCAATGTTAGCCTTGATTGAATGTTTCTCCAAAGAAAATAGTGGCTGCTATGGAGCAGGTAAAATAGGACCACATGAGAAATGCAAGAGTGCGCAACAGGTGAAAATGTAAAAAGCTGTTGACTTTAATTATGATTGAGTTGCCTTACTACAATGCATTAGAAAACAGAACATAATTTTCAATTTTAAGTTGACTTCTGAGACGCAACGCCTGCTTCTTTAACCCTTAACAGCTGAGTAAAAAGGACTATCTGCTTACCTTATCAAATCCAGAAGAGAGTAAACTCCATCCGCATTTTTAGCTGTTCCTTGTCTCACAGTATCTTGACCTTTCTCTCCAGGACGTATGGTCAGAACAAGAATTATACCTATAACCACAGCAATCAGTGTTGTGGATAAATAATACAGAACGGCTCGAAACCCCATCCAGCCGGAAGCCCTCTGGTCCAGGCCAGCCATCGCACTAATTAAACTTGTCATGATCAGAGGCAATATCAAAAGCTTGAGCATGTTCATCAAGAGATCACCAGGGAACTTCAGGATGAAAACCTGCCTCCTGATTGAGGGATCATTTACTGGATCCGTCCATATCGTGCGCACACCTATAGCAATGCAAATTCCGAGAATAACAGCAAGAATGAGAAAAATGACCAATAAGTTGTCTTTGAGTGCGGACTTGCATCTGTCTGCCTTTGACCTATATCGTCCTTCACCAGACTGGCCCATCTTTGAAACACCTTATTGCTCTACCTGCGAAAGAAAATGCATACAATGAAAAATGATCGTTCTTTCTGGTAGATATGTATTTCAATCTCATTGTGTGTCGAGAACTGGCGTCATTCTCATCTATGCTTGAGGCATATGTGTCAACTGCTGTTGCTGAACCACGCGCATTCCTTCCAACCTACTTGAGGATAGAATAGAATAAAATGTATATATTGCGTAACATTTACAACACACAGACTAACGGCTTATACAGATTAATTACAAATCACAAGCAAACAATAAGATATAAATGAGATAGTTGATTGGTGGTCAGGTGCATGTAACATAGTCAGATTAACCGTCCTCAGACCTGGTAATTCACCCTCAGCAATCAGCAGTGCCGAGGAAAGGACAAATATCCACAGCAAAAATACTACCGAGGATGGCTTCTTCAGAAAGCCTTGTGGTGGCGGAAATTGCACAATTTCCAGGTTACACAAGGAATCAAACAATGTGGGTTACACTACGCTGTATTGCTAATCTTACAATTTACAGTACAAGTTACAGCATAACCACTAGAAACTAGTGTTCTGCTTCTTCTATGTTGATAACACCAGAATCTGACATCCGTTTCTGGAAAGCTCTGTAAGAGCTTTCCAGAAACGGATGTCAGATTCTGGTGTTATCAACATAGAAGCAGAGAGATACTTAGTTTGTGGTTATGCTGCATCTTATTTTCACTCATACTTCCAAATTTTTTCTCAGCTTTTACGTGGTTCATGATATTGGCATGATCTAATTGTGTGAAAGATTCTGCACATTGATTGTGGTTATATACACGTGCATCTCGAACTACTTTCACATGTTAAAGTTACTTAAAAGTTTTCCCCTCGCCGCATAATACATATACATTCCACTGAGACTATGCCTTGTCCCCTGATGACTTTTACACAATCGAACAGACTTCACCAGCAATTGCCGCAGAAGCATCAGTTTTCCACAGCAAATTTTTTTTGCCGAGGAAACAAGGATGAATTACCAGGACTGTCGTCCTCCTGTTTAGGGTCGAGAGGGGCTTGCCCCACAGCGTCCCTGAGCGCCTTTGGCGCGCGAAACCTTTTATCCATCCACCCTCCTGTTGTTTCCTGAGCAATTTAGTTGGTCTATATTCTCTTTGATCACTCCCAAGAGACTTATGTAATTTAATCCCTTCATCGTCAAGATACTACATTAGTCAATAACTTTTTATTTGCAACAGATTGACGGGATCTATTTTATATTTGTTGGAATGTTCAGTAATAATTTAATCCTACGGCCCCTAAGAGCCGTGGGATTGAATAAGTACTTAATCTCCTCACCGTTTCCTGTTTATCTCGTTGACTTATCACTGAAGGACATATTTTCTTTTACGCAAATGTATCTACTCATATATGTGTGACCTAAATTAACTGAATTTGCATGGATGGCAAGACTGTTAAGCAGAGGCGTTGCTGTGTAGTCTTGGATGAGGGTGTGTCCACCTTCCATTTCTATATTTCCAATCACCCCCTCCCACGCTAAGCGAAATTCCAACTATCTCTACCTAATTTTCAACAAGTGGGAAATTCCATTAACACCCCACTCCTTGTATCAGGTTTTAAGATGCAGAATTCCATTTCACTTTCATTACTTATCTGTCTGAAGACCCCATATTTTGGTCAAATTCTAGACATGTTCGGAAAAATTCTTCTTGTGCTTTTCCAACATCGTAACTCCGCACTGCAGCACAGACATGGTTAGATTGGTTGAATACATGCGGACCATCGACGTGCAGTACGCCTCAGTACACAGGCCATCGTGCCCCCATGTGGTCAATTGGGGTTAAGTGTCCTATCCAAGGACGCAACGCGGGAGTCCAAATCGATCGCTCAGACATCCCAACGTGATATTTATTTGAAAGTAAACGTACAGTCCTTGTTCTGTAGCTACTGTTTTTGAATCGTCAGGTAGTTTTCAAACTACGATTGACTATCCCTCTCATGTAACAGAGACTTTTTTCTTTTCTTTTTTATTCACATAAAAAAGAAATGTACAAAAGGTATACAATTTGAATACAATATGTAGTAAAGACACTTCTAGTTTATTACTATATTTGGTCCATATTTTGATATATTTTTTTTAAAAAAGGGCAGGTTGATGGCAAATTGTGAGAGTGGGGTGGGGTGGGGGAGGGTTGAATGTTGGCAAATTAGTTGCATAGACGTTGAGTTCTGGCACTTGTCTGGGGCTGCAGTAGCCAACGAAAGGCTTCACTGGATGCATTCAGAAAATTTTTTGCAGTAAATAGCAGTCCTAATAATAATAATAATAATAATAATAATAATAATAATAATAATAATAATAATAATAATCCCTTCAGGGAATAAGGACGCACCGAGACCATGCCTTATAAAATTTGCTGGGGCCGAGACGCGCAACAGAGTGTTTCAGTACAGAAAATATTACCGTTATTTAGGAAAAGACAATAACATGAAAACAGTCAAAGTAAAAGATGACTTAACAAAACAAAATTTGAATTTGATAGGTTGCCTGTACAAGCACAGAAAAATAGAAATGGCTTACCAGCGGAACGGTTTCGTATAGGGCAAGCTAAAAACGGGTAAACGACTGAAGTTTTGATATTCTTCAAAACATTGACGATATTATTAAAGCAAACTAACCACTAAAATAAGAAACAAGTTTACCAGCTATGTAAAATAAAATGTCTGTCTGTCTGTCTGTCTGTCTGTCTGTCTGTCTGTCTGTCTGTCTGTCTGTCTGTCTGTCTGTCTGTCTGTCCATCCGTGTGTTTTAGAGGTCTTCGTAACTCTAACACGCGAACATGTATAGAACCGTGCATGTCATTTATGCATATGTTAATCACTGTCTGTTCTATGCATATGTAATACATGTCGTGGCTGTCAGGTTGTCTGTCTACCGGTCTGTTTTTAAATGAGTTTGATGTATTCGTAGCATATCGTATGTGTAAACTAGTGAATATTAATTATGTCCCCTGTGTTTACGGTGTATGTTTGCCCCCGTTTGTGTACACGATTTAGCTGTATTCGCAGGACAGATCCATATTTACACCGTAGGGTCCTGCGAACCGGACATTTTCTGGTCGAATCGAATCTCGAAATTAATGTGGATATGATATCGATAAAAATAATGAAAATTAATTGGCGATTTTTGAGAAAAGCGCTGGCCGGTTTTGGCCGTTACGTTGGGTAAAGGGCCACATTAATAAACTCTACTGAATACATTAGAAATTCGCGTGCTTGTAAGCTCCTGTCCGTTCTTGTATATAATGTTTTAGTTTATTGGGGAACGCCTGCTGTCATTCTCCGGCAGATTGAGGTAGTGTTATGTCTGTGAGCGTATATATGTTTAGTTGTGAAAATAGATTGGCATAAGTCTATTATAAAGTCTATTATAAAGTAAAGAAATGCCCTATTGCATATTCGTATGGTCGTATGGTCAAAGAATTGCACAGGAAGAAAAAGAATAGTCAAAGACACTTGCAAGCCGCCATCACATGGACCACCTTTGCAATCCGGTGTTCCATGATATGGAGATTTGCAGAGGCGTCTTGTGTTTTGTCCTCAGAAATGGTAAATATTTACTAAGTGAAAAACTCATCCCACGGCGAATAACTCGTAATCTGCCTGCCTTCTGCGCACTGCGTTTCCATATTTTTTTCCACTTGACTGGTTCAGTTTGCGATTTCACTACAGACCTCGCTAATCGCGCATTACACTGTGCATACAAAGGCTCTTCCGTATTTCAGACTAATTCATTATTCCGCAGTAAAGTGCGTATTAACTTTTTAGCATTCTCTGCGCCCATGGATTGTCGGGTGACATTATATTGTGCACCTGTCTGTCTGCTATACATAAAGACTTTTTTCAGCAAAAACAGAAACAAGAACAGAAAAATGGTATACACCTGTACAGGAAAAAAATTCTATTGGTTTTATATCCTCTTCATTTTCCCTCCCCTCTCATCTATCTCTTGCGGTCTACAAAGGTTATCCATTTTATATATTTGCATTTGTGACCCTTTGAAACCCATTTCACATTTACAAATTTCCAACAAACCTACCCCCTCAAGGCGCCCCTTTGTCGTGAACTCGTTGGCTATTGGTGACATTAAATATAAAGACGTGACGGTAATGTGGCATCTGTGTGGTGGATGCAGTCCCATCAATCGAACCCTATATCAAACCAAATGTCTATCACAATTACGTCTTTAAATTGCCAGGGACTGGGTGATCCGAAAAAGAGAAGAGACGTCTTTAACTTTCTTCGGGCCAAGAAATGCGATATTTATTGTCTACAGGATGTACACTTTATAAGGTCTGAGGAACGTCAAATTAAGGCAGAATGGGGTTATGAATGCCTTTTCAATTCCTACTCGAAATCCTCAAGAGGAGTCGCTATGTTACTAAATAATGCATTCGAATACAAAATTTTACAAATAGAAAAGGACACAGTGGGCAACCTCTTATTGATTAAAATAGAAGTTAATGACACAACAATAATTCTAGGAAATATTTACGGCCCCAACAACGATAACCCAGTGTTTTTTTAAAAAGCTAGAAGAATATTTTCAGTTATCATCTGAAGCAAATTGTGTACTATGTGGTGATTTTAACGTAGTTCTAAATCAAATTATAGATACCGATAATTATTTGCATCTAAACAACCCCAATTCTCAGAAACAAATCCTGGGCATGATGGATAATTTAGACCTAACTGACATATGGCGAATGAACAACCCAAATAGGAAGAGCTTTACCTGGCGACGTAAAAACCCACCACAACAGTCCCGCCCAGATTACTTTTTAGTTTCAGAAGAACTACACTCTAAAACCAGTTGGGTTAAAATCAACCCAAATCAACTGGGTTGAGTGAATATGAACCCAATTGGGTTCATATTTACTCAACCCAGTTGATTTGGGTTGATTTTTAATCCAACTGATTTTAGAGTGTAGTACCTATTATAGCAAATACGGTCATAGAATCAGGATATAGATCAGACCATTCTTTGGTATACATAACACTAAAAACTTCAGAGTTTAAACGAGGGTGGGGTTTCTGGAAGTTCAATAATTCCCTTTTAACGAACCGAGAATATATAAATATAGTAAAAAACACAGTCAAGCGTGCAAAAGAACAGTACACCGATGAAGCAAAATTACTTCAAAATGACACCGATATCTCATGGCCTTTACTTTGTGACGATCAACTATTTTTTGAAACTATACTTATGGAAATTCGGGGGGGAAACAATACAATTTCATCCACACTTAAACGTACAAGGTCAAAAGAAGAACAAATATTGAAAGAAAAAAATTGCTAAACTGGAAGATTCGGGCGGATTAAATGAAACTATGTTGAATGAAATAGAGAATATTATAAAGGAACTTGAAAATTTCAGAAAAACAAAAAACGAGGGTATTCTAATTTGGTCAAGAGCAAACTGGGTGAGTAATGGGGAAAAACCAAGTAAATATTTTTTTAATTTAGAAAGGAGAAATTTCGTTAATAAAACAATCACCAAAATCGAATCGGAGGATGGGGTAGTATACACAGATCAAAATCACATTATTGATGAAATATATTCATTTTATAAACATCTCTATAAATCTAATGACTCATCAAATAAAACGATAGATATTGATTCACTTATATACAATAACGATAATTTAAATAGAAATAGTGATGTTCCTAAATTAAATTCACAACAATCGGAAAAACTTGAGAAGCCAATAACATACTCGGAAGCACTTTATTTTCTCAAAAATATGAAAAATAATAAAAGTCCGGGATCTGACTGTTTTTCGGCAGAATTCTTTAAATTCTTCTGGCTTGATATAGGAAGTTTCCTAGTCAGATCCTTAAATTTTGGACTTTCATAAGGAAAGCTGTCGATTACCCAACGCCAAGGTGTAATACCTTTGTTACCAAAATCAAACAAACCACGTCATCTAATTAAAAATTGGAGGCCAATATCGCTACTGAACACATCTTATAAAATTTTGACGGGTATTTTAGCAAATAGGCTAAAAGATCTGCTGCCACTAATAATACATAATGATTAAACAGGTTTTTTAAAAGGGCGCTACATAGGGGAAAATATTAGATTAATTTCTGATGTTCTTTTTCAGACAGAAAAAGACAATATTGCAGGGCTTCTCCTCTTGATTGATTTCGAAAAGGCATTTGATTCCATATCATGGTCATTTATCGATAAGGCTTTGGAATTTTTAAATTTTGGCCAAGGCTTTAAATCTTACATACATACGTTCTATAATGATATCTCATCCTGCATTAATGCAAACACATTTTTTCCATCAGGCAGAGGCTGCAGGCAAGGGGACCCATTGTCACCGTACATATTCTTAATATGTGCAGAAATTTTAGCAGTTATGATTAGGTCATCCAAAGTAATAAAGGGAAAAAGAGTAGGAAATATTGATGTTAAGATATCACAATATGCTGACGATACATCACTTTTCTTGGATGGATCACCCCAGTCACTGGAGGCAGCGATGAACACACTTGATGCTTTCAAACATATTTCGGGTTTAACAATAAATTATAATAAAACCCAGGCAGTTTGGATCGGCAGTAAAAAGGATTGTACAGAAAAAATTTGCGATAGGTGGAAAATTAACTGGAACGAGGAAACATTTAGCGTATTAGGTATCGAGTTCACTAAAAGTTTTGATAAAACTGTCCACATAAATTATAATAAAAAACTAAGGGAGGTGAGAAAAACTCTACTGCAGTGGTCAAAACGTAATCTCTCGGTGCTAGGAAAAATAACGGTAGTAAAATCTTTAGTCGTCGCAAAACTGGTTTATCTTTTTATTGCTCTTCCAAATCTCCCCAAAGAAACCATAGACGAACTAAATAGGGCACTTTTTAAATTCGTTTGGGGAAATGGGCCGGCCAAAATAAAGTGAATTCATTTTATTCAAGATTACGATCAGGGCGGATGTAAAATGATTCAGCTGAACGCTTTTATTAATTCTTTAAAGATGCCTTCGGTTAGTCGCTTTATAAAAAAAATCATTCATGTTGGAAAGAAATTTTCGTAAACTCTTCTCCCCTTTAAAACAGTGATTGGTATCTAGCCAGCCCTAACATATTGGATAACTATTCCAAAAATGTTAACAATCCGTTCTGGAAAGACGTAATTGATGCTTGGTCGTCTATCATCAAAAAAAAAAAAACTCCCCCACGGGAGCCTAAGGATTTTTTTATGTACATATATTTTTAATAACGAACATATTAAAGTAGGAAATAGACCGCTGAGAAGCACTCTGTTGAAATCGAAAGGTATCTTTTTTGTAAATGATTTTTTAGGATCAAACGGAAAACTGTTGTCTCATACACTCTCTGTTTTGCATTTGTAATTATACTTGCTCTTCGATGTCGGAGGAAATAAAGGAATATATATAATTAAAAACGCACTTTGATATACAAATAGACTTCTTAACATACAGGGGAATACAAAATGCAATAAAATGTTTTATAAGGCCACTACGGAATGCAACTGAGCTGAACAGAATACAAAATCCCATACTCCCGCTCCGTTTAGAAACATTTATCTTCTCCGGGAATAAAATAACTTATAAGACACTGATTATGGGCACAAAAGATAAAAATCTCTTATCCAAATGGGAATCCAAGTTAGGCATCGAACTGAGTGAACAATGGCGGACAAAAACGTTACTAATCCCCTTTAAATGTACAGTCGACTTCAAATATGAATAGTTTCAGTATCGTATTAATACACGCATTTTAGGAACCAACACTCTTTCAAAGAGGAAGAATTTAACTGAAGATGACACGTGTTCCTTTTGCAAAAGGGAAAAAGGAAACCTTGACTCACCTGTTTTGTGAATGTCCACTTGTTTTATCTTTTGGAATGGTTTCGTCCACTGGATTTTCACAAATACAGGATATTATATAAATCTATCAAAACAAGTTATTTTGTTTAGCAACTCAAATTCCGGCATGTTACCACCCATTTTTCGCCTTTTACTCATTTTTGTAAAACATTTTATTTATAGAACTAAAATGAAAAGTTAGATATTAGTTTACTAAAAAACAAATACTGAATTATTACAATGTAGAGAGATCAGCATATTACCTTTTGTGTCAGTACAAAAAATTTGAAAAACGGTGGAAAAGTCTAATAAATTTGATAAAAGAGTAAAACTCCATATGCAACCATATTCAGATAGTTATTATTATTATTATTATTATTATTATTATTATTATTATTATTATTATTATTATGTAACAGAGTTTTCGTTTACTTGAAGATATCGAGAGATCTGTGGTGTCAAGCCGTCATTCGGGATTTTTCGCTTAATTTTTGCCCTTGATATGGCATTTGTTCCTCGGGTAGGTGATTTTCTGTCATTATGTCTGTCATATGTTATACTTGTTCCACACACATCCCTCCACATTAGGGCAGTAAGTAACAATTTTTGTTTTGTTTTTTTTTCTTGGGGGAGGGTGGGTGGTAGGATGTCGGTGCTCGACAGTTCGGTCATATCGCTCAACTATTTGGAACATACCTAATTGCTTTTATCAAAGACGCCACAAATATACTTTCCATTGATAAACTACTTACATGGCAGGGTGTTTATTAGATTTTATGACAGTGGTGTCAATTATACACCAGCTATAGATAGAGGTGCCCGACCATCTGGGTGCTTTGAACAGGTCATGGTCATAAAAATCATTTATTATTGCTTACTCTCTCCCTGGGTGTGGAATTTTATCGAGATACTGAGTCGGATATTTATTGCACTATCTAATTTGTGTATATTCTTGTCGGGTAAGCAAGAGATTTGCTCAACTGAGTACTCCATGCAAAGCGTGTGTATATTTTCGTCGGGCAAGCGAGGATGTCTGGTCAACTTGATATTTCATTATGTCTGACACAACACAGCTGCGCGACGAAACCCACTATCGGGAGATTTTCGGGGGGGGGGGGGGGAGGGGACACCCCCTACACATACACATACACACACCCATCACCACCCCAAGATTTACGCCCCTGCTCACCACATCCATGTAAGTTCAGCCACCTCTGTGTCAGGGTTGATTGGGAGTTTGCTTTCTGGAACCAATAAACAGACGCGAACGAACAGAACGAGTCCATATCCTGGCCGTTATTGGGTGAACCACTAAAACTTAAGCGAGGATAAGTCAATATGTTTTGAACATATTAAATACACATCATGCTGAGACATAACAATGGTAGGATATAAATCTTTTTTGAATTTAGACGCTAGCTTTTCAATGAGCAATTCAGCACAGCGGCAGTTAGCATACCTGTGGCAGGTGCGATAAAAGTTCGTTCACCCATTTCATCCTGAACCGTATAATATTATTATGACTTTAGAAAGCGTTCTCTGTGATATCGACGAAGTTTAGTGGGGCAGTAAACTCCGTAATTCATGGCGTCATGCAACCGGAAGCGGACGATGTGCCATTAATGAAAACAAAATTCTTTAACGACCCACTTTCGGTTAGAGTAACAATAGTAATAACATGATTTTGTCGAGTATCCCGGTTTAATAACAGCCCGCGAGGAAAGAATAACAGCCCTATGTCTTATTAACGTCCCTCGACTTCGTCTCGGACCGTCAATAAGCCCTCGGAGTATTATTCATTTCTCCCGGGGCGTCAAAAAACCTTAATGCGCTTCAAAGACGTGTTATTGTTTTGCTATTATTGCTGCTCTCGCAATTGTAATACTGCCTTTAACATAACGAATCAGCGTGAATAACACGAGGTGCACTCACGCAAAAACTTGAAATTGGACAATGTCACCAAGTAGCTGGATTCATGTTGAGAAAAATGTCTGCCTTTCTTCTTTCACTATCCCAACACAATGAACGTTGTATGTGAACCACAGATGATTCTAAATGGATATTTCTTAGATCATTCGTGATAATTCATCTTGCTGTTGAACGAGATGATGCCTCTGTTTAAGAAAAAAAGCAGGATATTGGGGATAAATTTTATTTACATCGGCATTTCAATGGTTGTTTTATGTTATGAAATTATACTGGCTAAACTGTTTTGATTGACCAATACCTTAAAGGGTATATATCAGGGGCGGCGAAGCCGGGGGTCGCTTCAGACTCCCCCCCTCCCCCTTGTGAAGCCCCCCCCCCCCCCCCCTCCACACACACACTTTTTGCCGTTCCATGTTTTTTTTTGTATGCATATATTTTAACACAACCAAAGACTGGTGAAACAAGGGGCGGATCCAGATCCTCCCTCATATTTTCGCCAGCTGTGTTTCTCTCATACTGGTTCAGTTTCGATGGATTTCAGATCATTTTTTGCAGTAAGTGGCAGCAAACGCTAAAATGTATACAGTCTGTTAAAAAATCGGTTAACTGGAATAGATGGTAATCTTACAGACATACAAGTACTAAATCCACCCAGACAAGATAATCCACAGAAGTATAATTGCTGTTAAAGTCTGGTAAGGCATGTAGGTGAGGTCTATTTATCAGCTTTGGTCGTAAATAGACCTCACCTGTATGCTCTACCGACATTTTTTAACGGCTCGCAAAGTGCGAAATCTTTCAAATACATCGCCTGAAAAATCTCAAAATATCCGCCCAGATGCATGGAAATGGGGAGTTTGGGACCCGGGAATTTAAAACGTTCATACCGACGACCATCCATCGCCCGACCCCCCCCCCCCCCCCCCAACTTTGAAAATCGTTCCGCCGCCCATGTATGTAGCATTCATATAGATTTGGCACCAAAATTCAAATATACTTCTGGTAGGTCTCAAAGGCTTTGTAGTTTATTATTTCAGTGCGTCGTTTTCAATAAAATCGCTGTCTGACGACACAGCCCGGACAGAATTCACACCTGTCAGGAAATCAATAAGTAACAGCTAGGTACAATCAGTGTTCTTTGGTTGTTAATAGTTCATCCATTTTATCTGATTATCAAAACATTTCCTTGTATCTTTATCTTTTTAATCTTGTTTAATCATTTTTAAAATCCTTCTGGAAGAAAATAAATTATTTGCCACTGGTTTATTTGAAGTGAATAAACAGTGAGTAAATAATAATCATGAAATTATTTTGTAAATGTTAATAACTGCATTTGACATTTTTATTATCTATATTTTTGTACCGGGGCGCGGTGGCTCAGTGGTAGACTGTTGGACTTCTATGATAGAGGTCCCGAGTTCGATCCTCGTCCGGGACAACCCGCGTTGTGTCCTTGCGCAAGGCATTTTATCCCGGTTGCCTACATGGTGGGGGGGGGGGGGGGGGGGCACGATGACGCCGTGTTCTAAGGCGTACTGCACGTCGATGGTGCACGTGTCTTCAACAACTGTAACCCTGCTTCAGTGGAGCTTGAACAGAGCTAAGAATGTTGAGGAGCTGACAGTTGCTCGTTGCTGCTCGGTGGTTCTCTCTGGGTTCTCCGGCTTCCTCCACCCGTAAAACTGTCACGGTCACGATTAGCCAGTGTGCATAAGTATGTGACCGTAAACACCAATAAATAGATAATCTATATTTTTATCATCTGCGTGTTTTTTGCACCTAAAATATTTGAAAGAGCCAGATAGCACCGAATTAAAATATTACAGAATAAGATCTCGAATTTTGAGATACCCTATACCATTCATCTGAATATAATAAAGAGCACGGATTACAGTTCAGCCATCGTGGACGAGACAAAATCTATGGGTGGGCATATTTCCCACGCATATAGCTCAGAGATGATCTGCTATGACACCTAGCGACATTTCCACCAATGAAGCACCGGGATAATCCCGGTGTTTCATTGGTGTAAATTTTGCTAGGTGTCATAGCGGATCAACTCTGAATTATATGCGAGGAGAAAATGACAAAGCTCGGATTTTGAGCCGTCCAGGATGGTCCTACTGTATAACAGTTCACAGATTTGAAAATCATCTACTGCAAGCCTAGGGGGCGTCAGCTGTCTTAATGAGTTAGAGCACTGAAGAGAGGTGTCTCCCCACAGGAACATTTTAAAACGGTGCTATCAAATAAGGTGACAAGCCACAACTTTTTGACGAACTGTTTGTAGTTCCAGACGAACAACTTTTCGGTTATCTGGGGTTTTTTTTCATTTAGATAACCACCAGAGGAACGATAAAATCGTTCCAGTATTTTTAACTAATAATCATATAGATTTTGTCCTGAAAACCAGGAGAAACGGTACGTATCACATAATGTGTTCTGATTCCGTATCATATAGACGGCTCATTCTGATTCCGTATCATATAGACGATTCGTTTCCGGGGACGCGACGGGTTATAATAACAGGCGCATGAGTACATTCTGTGTGCGTTTCAGTGGTGTCGTCCTGTTTCTCCCACTTCTATTTTCACACCTAAATCAGGTGTTGTTTTAAGGTTTATAAACGGTATCATTTTCCTAGCCTTTTTACTGGATGTCCTGTTTCTCCCACTTTTTTATTTTTCCCAGATCAGTGGTCAGTTCTTCGGAGTTTGAGAAGTAATGACTTGATTACAACTATTTGGTTTATCTTTGAGTTTGTTTTCTCCCACTGTATTTTTTCACTTGATTACAACTATCTGACTGATCTTTGTTTGTGTTTATTTAATTGATCTTTGATATTAATTCAAGGTTGTATAATTTAGACTCTATAAATATCAGCATTTTTGTGGGAAGTTATTCAGTTTCAGAAAAAGATAATGACAGCCATACAAGTACAACCACTCGAGTTTGTAAAAAATAAGTTTTGGGGGTGATAGTCTGATTTTTCAAGGTTTTCGCTATCAGGTGAAGAACAGGCGTGGATATCGCATATAATGGAAGTGTCATGTAGCGCGATGCCCAGCTGGAATCCCTGACACCTGCCCCCGGCTGTCTGCCCCCCCCCCCCCCCATGTCAAAATTGATAGAAGAGGACACATGCCCCCCCCCCCCCATCTCATGATTTTCCAGAGATGGACACCTGCCCCCCCCCCCCCCTACTAAATTGTATTAACATGACACCTGCCCCCCCCCCCCCCAGCTAATTTGTATACCGTGGACACCTGCCCCCTGCTGGTTTATACACCTATAGGACATATGGCCGATTTTCTAACAAAAAATGTTATAGTAACTTACTGATATGAGCAGGCTTTTTACTGTGCAACACGCAATATATTTTTAGGTTTTATCCAATGGGGAATAGAATATAATGAACAACATTTATCATTGAAATTGTTGACACATTTTCGACTGCTTGGCCTTTATAAAGTGGGAAAAATAGATTCTCTGCTTATTCCAAAACAAATTCATATCAATCTTCTAGAAAAAAAAACTATGTGCAATGGTGGGTAGTTAGATCGACGAGATGTTCTGAGTTGTCGCATGTTGGAAGCAGAAGTTGTTATGAAACCCGGCGAAAGGAATGATTTCACGCGCCGAAGGCGCGCAGGGACGGTATGGGGAACAAGCCCCTTTGGACCCTCAGTGACTGTAAATGATCAATTCGCACATGTCTTGGCGTGTTGAAGGAGGAACAGGTTCAGGTACTAGGCAGGTGTCACCGGTTGCGTCGCGATAGTCTCGTGGCTGATGTCGGTTGAACCCTCGGGTGAGGACCAGTGTGAGAGGTTGGGTCCTCTCACAAAGGTACTACCTCTCCCCGAGGGTTCAGTCGATCTGGGTTTTCAGGCAAGTATAGTCTGCCACTTCGAGGATGATTTTGAGTGATGGCCATCACTGGCAAGTATAATCTGCCTCAGGCTGTCTCTGTTTGATAGGATGTCTTTGGAAGAAACAACAACGACCCCTTTCGGGGACCACCAGAAGGAAGACCCGAACTTCCCTGGTTCGGGGACAGGCCTGCATTGTAATTCTAATGGGTTGGGACAAAAAGATGCGCAATGCGCTTACAAAAAGGGGCAGAGGCGGGACGCAGGACCAACGCTCGCCTCCCTTAAAGTGGTCGACCACTTTTAGGGATGGAGTGGTGGATGTTCAGGAACCATGGGGGTTACCGTTTCTATAACGGTTAGAATGTCCATAGCGGTTATTGGGGTGCTGGTCAAAAAACATCTTCTGTGTACCTGCTTAAAAGAAGAAGGCAGAATTAGTTTTCATTAGAATATGTAAAAATAAAAAGATAAAAGTAGCACATTATGTTTTAATTTGTGATCTAATTTTTAGCTGAATCGGAGAAGGCAGCCCTTTCTGGTAGATGGCCATAGTTAAGCGGTTTATCTGCCTGTTAGATCACCTTCTTTGGGTGATAGTGAGTTTGTAACGGGAGGGTAACAGGTTTAGACACTAAACCACACCCGAGGGTGTTTCTGTTATGCCCTTCGCTGGTTTCGACCATATTTAGATTAGTTTTGAGTTTATTTTGGATCACGATTAGACACTGCAAATCCCACCTCCAGCCGGGGAGGCCCAGCCCACACAAAACGCCCGCGCCTGGTGTCGCGAGCGTCTTGTGTGGGCCAAGCCCTCCCGGCCGGAAATGAGATCTACAGTATCCAATCGTGATGTAATTTTAGTTGAGTCGGTGAAGACAGCCCTTTCTGGTAAAAGGCCACAGTTAAGCTGTTACTCTGCCTGTTTATTCACCTTCTCGTTCCCTATTTATTATTTAGTTTTTTAACAATATTTAATCCCAGTGTATTTTTGGTTGAGCCGGTGAAGGCAGCCCTTTCTGGTAGAAGGCCACAGTTAAGCTGTTACTCTGCCTGTTAGTTCACCTTCTCGTTCCCTAGTTTTTTCGAGCGGTCTTAGTTTTGATTGCAATTTTTGGGCTTTTGTCGGCTTTCGCAAATGGCTCCAAGTTCGGAGATTAGTTCACTGTCGGCTAACCGGTCATGATTTTTCGCGGCCAGGGTGGCTAGGCGGTCTTTAATGGTGGGGATATCGGCCCTGTCGTGGAGTGTTTTGATGGGTGTGTCCCATGGGGCGCGGAGGGCAACTCTAAGCGCGTGATTTTGGACCTTCTGGAGTTTTCCCATATTAGTTTGATTGAGGTCAGTTAGTATGATTGCGCCGTATTCGAGTACTGGACGCACAAAGGCTTTGTATAGTTTGAGTAGGATGGACTGGTTGGCTCCCCATGAAGTTCCCTTAAGCATTTTTAGTAAGTTAATGCGTTTGGTGGCTTTTTTCGCCATGTCGTCGGTATGTTTGTTGAAGGACAGTTTTTGATCAATGGTGATGCCCAGGAATTTCGCTTCTTTGCATTCTGGGAGGGTGTTACCCATAAGTTTTACGTCAAGATCCCGTTTACTTACCTTGCGAGTAAAGGTGATTCGTTGGGTTTTATTGGCGTTTAGCTTAATTCTCCATTTGACACACCATTGTTCAAGCTCGTCGAGAGCAATGGTGGGGATATACTTGAGTGGTATTAAAATGAGATTAAATGGGTTTGTATTGTATTGATGTTTCTATTTATTCTATTTATTACTCAAATAAAACACTTCTTAGCAATAAATTAATTTGGCAAACAGAATAGAGTAATAATATAAGAAGTATAATAAGAGTCTAATTCAGTTAATTCACACTCAATGTATTATATGTAACTGCTTTATTGCCAACCCTGGAAAATCATGAGGGGGGGGGGGGGGGCAGATGTCCTCTTCTATCAATTTTGACAGGGGGGCAGACAGCCGGGGGGGGGGGGGCAGGTGTCCGTATCCCGCCCAGCTGCACTTAATACTCATGAAGGCCATTTGACAAAAATTGGTCATGAGCACAACCATTAAGTGGAACAACCAGTCATAGAGGCAATGAAAATCCGTCAAACAATGAAAAAACGATCAAGGGAGGAAACAACGCCAATTCCGTCAATCGGTTCCCAAGAATTGGCAAAATTTAGGGACGCCCGATTGGAGTGAAAAGTGAAAGAGAGAAATTAAGTGTAGAGAGCCTATCAACATATTATGCCTGCAAGACATCACTCTACCAAATAAAATTATAAAAATATTTGATTGGGTTTTCTCTCGTATTATACAGTTAGGAACATGTGGGAGAAACAGGACAAGTGAATGAGAATTATGAAAATACCTATAGCTGATCATGCCCGCTGAATCTATTGTCTTCTATGTTTTCTTTAATAACTGCTCAGCTTGGGGTAATTAAAAGTGGGAGAAACAGGATAGAACCGTTTCAGTAATCTTCTCAGTTGATCGCTTACAAAACAAAATTCCTTCCAGTTAGCGACAGAACTATTAATAGCCAATGCCCCCCCCCCCCCCCCTCACACACACACAATAAACATAAACTGCACAATTCAATATTATACAATCGTAAATTCAAGAGTATCACAGGAAGTGACACTGAGAGTGAATAATTTGATAACACAACTTTGAAAATTGCGGTGACAGCATCACTCATTGCTAGAGTGCAACTGTATTGTTCCATACATTATGTTTTGTTTTAAACTTTTTCTCGCCCAACATTATGTCCGAAAACTGTATTAATAATTTAAGATTTGATCTATTTATGTGACAGAATTGTTAGATAAATGAATTATCATGATAATGTGCATGCCCTGTGATTTGCATCAAATTATCGGTGGTGTCCAAAAATGGGATCACAACTCGCCGGCAAAGCCGACTCGTTGATATCCCATTCTGGACACCACCTCGAATCTGATACAAATCACAGGACACGCACATTATCATGATAATCTGTATATATCGTACTTTGGGTGAAACAAGGTGCCATATGTTATGTTTGAGCACTGCAGATGACGCCTTGTTGCTCTCAAGAGACGATATGTGTTAATTTGTTCTCATTTTCGACCAGATTCCGTTTGGCACTAAAATCTTTCATTTGGCACCAAAAGAATTCTTTTATCACCGAACAAAAATCCACTTGGCACCGAAAAATGTCCGGCCAGCGTGGACACTGACTGTGTACCCGTCAGACCTATACAGCGAATTTATTATATCAGAAAGCTATCATAATACGTTCCCAATTGAGAGATTTTCTAATCTCCTTCCCAGCATCGAAGCGAAAAATAATAAATTATGCCTATTTATCACGTCACTCTGTTGAATAACATTCCAAAAAGGTGTCTGACATTTTTGTCACTCAAATGTGACGAAATGTTTCGCCTGTCGAGTTATATTATTCTTTGTGTTAGCTACCTAAAAAATTGTAGTTTATATGATCTTTTCATGTTTACGTATTTATTCACATTTCATACCATATTCGTAACTTTATTTTTTAGAGGTAATCACATTCCCAGTTCAATTTTAAAGTAAGCTTAATCTTCCTCGACTATGTAAAACGTCGAGTGATTTTATCATTTTTACCCCTTTCCGATTTCGGTTAGCGTGACGTTTTAACGACACAAAGAATCAGGTTTTGGAGACGTTAAA
Organism: Pictodentalium vernedei; assembly: GCA_031216915.1. NCBI lineage: Eukaryota > Metazoa > Mollusca > Scaphopoda > Dentaliida > Dentaliidae > Pictodentalium > Pictodentalium vernedei. The sequence goes on from CM062293.1 coordinate 262,281,971, forward strand.
CGCAATCGTTAGCCCTTTGAACTCTGGTGGTATCTTCAGTATCAGCTTAATGACGGCAACAGGAAGAGTCCATATTCATTATTTGGGTGTAGACCAAATAATACTTTCAACGTGCAGCCTTGTGGCTGCACGTCGAAAATATTGATTGGTCTACCACACACATGCACTTTGCATTCATCGTATTCAATGAAATTATGAGGCATCATTTTCCTGGACGAAAAAAGCAGCCGTTCGGGTTCAAAGTCGGAGTACGTAATATTACGCACAGTAGTCGCAACGCGCGGCAATTTTCGTACGCAATATTACGTGCAAAAGTCGCAACGGGTTAATGTATCCCGGAAAAAAGACCGAACATAGCTGCTGTAGGTAGCCTGACAAAGTGACCAATCTCAATAGGCCACTTGCCTATTGAGTATGACAATGCTCCATACATCTGTGTTCGATGATGGTCCATATAAGGTTCTCTTCCCCTTCTAATGTCTGTTCAGTCAAACTTTCATGGCGAGTCATAACAACGAATATAATGAATGAATGAATCTCTATTTAGCAGTATACAACAACAAAAACATATACATGCATCATTATAGAACAAAAATATACATACATAATTATAGAACAAAAACAATCCAATAAACCTGTATACCGCAGGGAGACGGCATAGCCAGATCGGCTGTCTACCTGTCATCTCCCGGGGATTATATCGTGCAACATTGGAATCGGACTGTTCAACAACCGTCCATCTATACTTGTTCTTGGTCGCTGGTGGCTAGTGTAAATAACACAATTGAGTTAAGAGACGAGAAATGAGTTAAGAGACGAGAAGTTGTACAGTCGTTTACAGTACCAGCGGAAATGGGTCGATAGTAACTACTTCTCTCTCGTTGACAATTCCAAACCCCGACGCCACTCCGTGGGGTGCTCTCAGGGAGACACCACCACGGACCGACGCTGAGAGTTGGAGTCCTCAAGAGGAGAAGACCAGGAACAAAATTCCCCTGTTGTCATTTCTCTGCCCACGTCAGTCGGCACATGTATCTAGTGTTATGCTGGTATACCCAAGTATTGTATAAACAATGTAAGCAGATGAGTTATTTATGATGACATTGTTGTTGCTCTGAGCCTATATATTTCTGTAGGCATAGAATGTTTAGTATTATTGTTTACGTGGATAGTTTATAATCAATAAAACACTCATCAAAAATGGCTTCCACAAGGTGATAACCTGTATTCTGTGGGGAAAAAAGCATAGGAAATACACACAACCGTTCAGCCAACAGACCTCCGGGTTCACCCGGAGGTCCGTTGGTAGAAATGTTGCTTATACTCCCTGCCCTTCCACATAATTTAACACTTATTTGGAGTGAAAAACCCATTGTTTCAGTATGTAACAACCCATCGCATACTGGACTCAGTGTATACTCTTGCAGTATCCGGATATTTCGCTACATATATCCCTGTATCAGACTCTAAAACATATGGTACTTAGGGATCTTGGAACTTTGCAGTCCACTCCAACTCTTCCCCCACCTCACTTCATTCTTTATATACAGAGTTGTGTGAGGTAGCATGTTATAACACGATCTGATCCGTTTTTCTGCTATTAATTTTCTACTTTGAATGTCGTGTAGTACGACCTGTCAATACCATTCCATATGTAGCCTCACATGTGTGCAGTTGTGTTCTTGTGTAGCCACATAATTCTTTCCAGTAACTTGGGAGACAGGAGTGAATTAAAGTACTTCCCGTGAGATCACTTAATTCGTTTTGAGACGCTATTTCATTAAGATTATATTAATGATGCAGACGCGTCGCATTGTTGCTAACAACTTAACCCTTTACCCAACGTAACGGCCAAAACCGGCCAGCGCTATTCTCAAAAATCGCCAATTAATTTTCATTATTTTTTTCATTTTTTGTCTCAAAAACATAGGTTATGACCCCTCGTTGGAACGAGCTCGTCGAGCTCGTTCCAACGAGGGGTCATAACCTATGTTTTTGAGACAAAAAATGAAAAAAATTAGTTATTCAAGAATTTTTTTTGCAAGTGTCGTCTGCTTTTCATGTTAGGTAAAGGATTAACTGAAACCCTTACAAGAAGCGCTTTTTGTTTCTCAATCCATGTAGGTATCTTTTATCGGATTTCGAATCAAGTGATAAAAAGAGAATCCCCAACTCGTATAGTGGAGTTTACGAATCTCATTCAGTCTTTGGTGAAATTTACGAAACTAGTCCAGTCAATAAGTTCTTGACCTCGCCAAAAGCTGAACTCGTTTCTTAAATTCTTCTATAAATTGGGCATCCGTTGCCCATCCTCTGTGCATAAACAGGTTATCATTCAAGAAGACGGGCAACCTCTCAAGCCATCAGTCGAAATTTTGTACTTAATTCTACACTGTAAATGTCTGGACCTATCTAGGCCTGAAATAGTCCATCGCCTTTGTTTAGATTCAATCGGTTGGAATATTTCAGTTATGGTTCACTTTTCCGACCAATTGAAATATTCCATCTGATTGAATGTGAAAAAAATCGATAAACATTCATTTTTTTCTAATCAGGAGAAGAAATGTTTCTTAACACTTAACCTGCCGAAAGCGACTATTGTTACCTATTTTATGATGATAACCTGTACGTTCTGGCATGCGCAGATCAAACCTACTATATGATTAATTGTTGGAATGGGCTCAGAGAGCCCTTTCCAACAATTAATCAGATGACAGAGTTTCAAGTATGTCATAAATTTTATTAAACTTTCTCTCAAATAGGCGTACATAGAGGGTCTCCATATATGGCAGTAAAACGGTTAATCCAGTCGTGATTTGACTGGATCTTTGATGATGTTCGCCATTATGAATCACAGATCGCCACGGCTGTGGTTTTATGATTACACTGCTTAGTTCAAATTCTGTTCATGTCTTGATGTTTGATATCTATAATTGGACCTCGAAGAATACATTACATTGTATGAGCAGTGATCTGTGCGCAAACTCCGCGAAAGGTGGATAAACTAACAGCCCATTGTTATTTATTTATTTATTCATTTATTTACTGAAGTTTAACGACACACTTTCGACAGCCAGGGTCACCTCGTGTCGGACAGCTTTACAGGTGGAGGAAGCAGGAGTACCCAGAGAGAACTACAGAGCAACTGTCAGATTCCCCAACGTACAAACTCTACACAAGCAGGGTTAGCATTGGTTGAAGACAGGTGCACTATCGATGTGTTCTATGCCTTAGTACACAGCGCCAGCGTTCTCCTACGTGGGCAATCGGGATTGAATGCCTTGCCCAAGGACACAACGCAGTTACCCCTGGCGGGGCTCGAACCGCGGACCTCTCGGTTTGAAGTTCAGTGCCGTACCCACTGGAGCCACCGCGCTCCCTACTAATAGCCTATAACAGGGAATTCCGAACAGACTGGTAGCATGAGCATTTGGGAAACAAGGTTAACCCTTTGAACCCTAGAGACCACTTTTTCGCTCCGGAAACATGATACGTCATACTTTCATTTAATGAATGTGTGTAATAGAACAATCAATATTTTCAACGTGCAGACCTGAGGCTGCAAGTTGAAAATATTAATTGGTCTGCCCTTAAATAAGGAATATGGACCCTTCCAACTGCTGAAATTAAACTGACATCGAAGATACTACCAGGGTTCAAAGGTTTAAAGGCTAATGGATTATGTCACCGATTTTTGACAGTACACTCAAAATTATTTTCAGTTAGTTACGTTTACAGATTCCACGATGGGTGTGTGTCTGCAAGGGTATGTGTGTCGGTGTGCGTGCATGTGCTTTTGTTTTTTTTTTGTTTTTTTTTAATGTTTGGGGTTTTTTTTTTTTGGGGGGGGGGGGGGTTATGAACTACTGTAAAATGACCTACCTCTGATGAAAATGTGTCTCATAAGCCTTCATAGGCAGCATTTCATATAAATGTTTTATAAATACTCTGTGTATTATGTATGTGTGTTGAAATGTGATACTTAAATAAAATATTCTACTACTGCTACTCGAGATCAAGAGAGAAGTTAGATTTTTGAATTTATTACGTGACCTTTTATCATTATATTGCTTTCATATTTCAGGTGAATTCATCGTAAAATAGACTTAATGAGGCAACGAAGTTCGAGGACATTTCTGAATATGTAACCAAATATTTGTGGTATCACAAAAGGATTTTTATTTGCCCGCAAACTCATGCAGATTAAGAAATACTGTTATTCACGTCAAATAATTGCGACAAAACAAACCACAGTTTATATCGCCCAGGGGTATTTACATATGAAGCACCCATTGAGAAAATGTGTGGAAAATTTTAGAATTGAAAAATGAGAAACATCCTGGCTGGCAACATCGATAAATGAAGTAACATTTAGAGAAAAAATATTAATAGACAAACAGTTCGGCTCAAGAGATCATGAATGCCTCATCAGTATTTAGGTCGTGTAAGACCTGTGCATATTGTCCTTATATTGTATTTTTTAATGTGATATTTTGTTGAGGTAAACTGAGCCCTTCAGCAGATTTTTATCAAAATATCATTGTTGGGATAATTTTCAACAACACGCTACGTACTTAAAATCATTGGCAGCTACTTTTTATTAGTAATATTATTTTGTTGCTTCCTTTTCATTAAATGTTTTTCACATGAACATTTTTAACCCGTCACTAACGAACCAGGTCGTATGGTACAAACTTATCCTAAAAAATTTAAAATTCGAACTTTGTGACCTTAATATTCTGTGTTCAAACGGTACAGATTTGGTCTCTCTTTGCACCGAGCTCGCCTGTCTCGTTGTTTAAGAGATGTGCATATGGAGTTTGGGGTTTTCTATTTGGTTCGGATAAAAATGGAATATTTGAGCTTTCTAGAAAAGAAAACATCACTTGCGCGCCTCAAGGTGCCGTATGCAATGCAAAAGCATCGCAGACGACACTTTGACGAACTCAAGCAAATGAGGAAACGAAATATTGTAAAGGTCCTCTGTGCCGTGCGCTTTTGTAACGATTTGTCTTGTGCACACAAAAATCGCTTTGTTCTTACACCGAAATTGGTTCCCGTAAGAAGTTTGACCGATGCAATTCTTCTTCCGTAAGACACGTTTCCACTTCCACAGTTATGCATGACTGGGGAGTTAGGGTTTATTAATGGTATTGTTATTTAATAACATTTCTAGACTATAAAACGAAACAGCATTTACATTTTCCCAGGTACCAAAATCCGACAAGGAAACGACAGATTTTTGACGATGGATATATCTCAACCGAACAGCTGATTCACCTTGGATTGGCTATTCACATAAACACATTGACAAAACATTTCTTGGTTCACTTTTCACTTGCCATCAAAATTGTGTTTCACTTACGGGGGCACCGTTTTTCTGGCTAACGTAGACAATATCCGAGTCAAGATATTCTTCTTGGTTGTGGCCTAAATAGGGTGTCGGCTACTGAACTCAGCACTGTATTGCTAGCTACCGCGAACTAGAGCTGAAACGGTTAAGAGGCTTTCTTGATCAATTAATCACGCGGATTAACCTTGGTTAACCGATTAATCACTTGTCCAAACAGATATCTGAATAACTGCCATACCGTTGATGATTTCAGCATGAACCCTTTACCCAACGTAACAAACAAAACCGACTAGGCCTATATACAAAAATCTCCATTCAAATTTATTATGTTTTCAATTTTTGTCTCAGAAACATAGCTTATGAACCCTCATTGGAACGAGCTCGTTGAGCTCGTTCCTATGAGGGGTTATAAGCTATGTTTTTGAGATAAAAATTGAAAGTGTTTAGTAATTCAAGCATTTATTTTGCAATTATCGTCTGCTACCCGCATGGGTAAAGGGTTAAGAATGACCATTTCCACCCACTGATACAGTATGATGATCATGCAAGTAAACAAGTATGTCAGCAAGTAACTTGCATGCTTTACTCTGTCTCATATAATTGATGTGAGTCAGTGTGACAATGTTTGTCTGTTTTGGAGCAAGTTTGTTCCCTTGTTAACCCATATAATGCGGTAGTTTAAAAGTAACGGGTAATCGATCAATTACTTTTTGGATCGATCAAGATGTTGATCGTTCATTAATCGATTAACCGTTTCAGCTCTACCGCGGACCGCTTCAGGTACAGGCTTCTCGCCGTCAGCCAGGCCGTAAATTTGTATCAGATACCACAACGCCACCGCTACCATTATTTTTTTAACAGGTGCGACGTAGCCGGGGGACACACGGGGCACGTGCCCCCCCCCCCCCCTTCCTCGCCACTTTTTTTTCATCCATTCTAGGTATCCGAACGGCACTTTTCAACATAAAGTACAAACCTCTATGGCCACTACACATTTCTTTCTCATTAATTGCTATTCTTTTCTCATTCTCTTTGACCCTTTGATTTTCCAAAATATAAATTTGTATTGAAAGGCAAAGAAATAGCTCAATTCAATTCAATCCAAACTTTGCGAATTGGATGGACGCCATATAGGCTGTAGTGTGTACCATAATGTGAGATATATAAAGGCGCATGCTATTCTTAATCAGAAACGAAAAAATTAAATCCACTTCCACTATCCTAATCTGTGGTGACACCCGAAGACAGCCAATGCCACTCGAAAACAGCTGATGCCACACGATTCAATATTGACCGGTCAATATCCAATATCGCAAAATAATGACAATAAGGTTGAGGTCGCTGAGGTTAGTGTCACAAGGGTGAGGGATAGCGTATTATAAATTTATATATATTGCATCAATAAACCTCCATACCACCATTGTCCTCCATCCCCACCCCCCCCCCCCCCCCCCCTGTGAAGAAAAATTATTTTTTACCCTACGCCCTAGCGGTAAACAGAATGGTGTGGCCCTCACGTTTTAGTGTGACACCCCAACTTATTTGGAGCATCCACCGCCTTTATTTTTTTTTTAAAGAATCAAACGTCAGTAAATTATTATGAGCATAACTGAAAGTTGATTAGTTAGTTGATTTTTGAAAACTTTCTGTTGGCATTGGGTGGAAAATCACCAAGAATATGACTAAAAAGCGAATGTGGCGCTGGCAACTCCGAAAAAGTCCATGCCAAGCGACTGAACAAGATGTTTTTGGGTAATTATGGACTCGATACATGCTTATTTTTAGTCAAATATAGATTATTAAAACAGTCAATTTACATGGGCTGTTGGATTCCGCTGCTGATTTGACGAAACCCGATCAGCAAGATCAAACAAGACGCCGTAAGCGTCTTGTTTGATCTGGCGGAACTGGACTTGTCAATGAGATGGAAAAACGACAATACAGATTAACCGGCTGTTGTAATATTTTCCATTAAATGATAGCGGATCTTTTAAAAATAACTGAATACCACACCTGAAGCATACTGTTCAAAAAAGTAGGGGATATTTGATAAAAGTGAGATATATGAAGAAATATATTCATATATTTTCATCAAAAAGACAGTTGAGGCATTGCACTGTGACATCTGGTGAATGTTGGCGATAGTTGGGTATCTGACAAGCACACAATCCACGCACTGAGCTTTAGAAGACATGGACGGTCAGTCAGAGAATTTACCACATTCAGTCCAAGACCTCAATACCTTGTAAATCCTCCTCAGTTCGCGAGACAAGCGCGGATCCGACGTTGCATACTTCTCACGAAAACGTTCAATAATTAGCACGACTGATGTTATTCCATTCTTCCCGCGGTGCAGCGGCGAGTTCCTGGACATCGGTAGGGGGCTGTTGGCGTTGTCATGGGCGCCTGACAAGCATATCCCAGACGTGCTCGATTGGTGAAAGGTCTGGACTTAGTGCTGACCAAGGCAGTGTAGTGATGTTCTGCTCCTGGAGGAACTCTGTAGCGACACGGGCCCTGTGTGCTCTTGCATTGTCATCTTGCAAAAGGAATCGACGGCCGTGACGTCGCGCAAATGGTACCACTTGAACTGCTAACATGTTGTCACGGTAGTACTGCCATGTGACACGCCCCTGGATGACATGTAATGCTGTTCTGCTTGTCATGGTTATGCCTCCACACACCATAATCGATCCACCACCAAAACGATCGTGCTACATAACGGTTAGGCCATGGTATCGTTCGTGCCGCCGCCGCCACAGTCTGTATCGCCTGTCGTGGAAGCCGCCGCCGACGCCACCACAGTCTGTTTCGCCTGTCGTGGAAGTCGAGAGTGGACCTCGATTTATCGGAAAACATGACGTTGCTCCACGGACGATTGTTCCAGCGCTGTCGTGCTCCACACCAATTACGCCTTTCACGTGTCAGTATTCGCGTACCTCAAAGTTACTTTTCGACCAGAAACTATTGATGAACGAGTTTATACCAAGAAAATAACGATGAGACGTCCGAACAAGCCCGCCCAGTACAAATGAAAATTTCAAAAAGTACCCCACAGCCATTAACGCGGCGATCGTGCGAAAAACCTGCACGAACTTTTCGTGGGCCGGTGACATTCATGATCCACACTAAACTTGGTAACATATTGATGTGTCCTATTACGTGTATTTAATACCATTTTCAGAAAATGTCAACATTAGTTTGGATATCCTCTACTTTTTTTAAACAAAAAAGACAGCATGGATATGTTTTGTCCGTAATATTAAACATTTCTTATATCCTGTTTATAAAACTGTCACTTCAAATCATCGAACGTCAGTAACGTCATCACCAGGATAGGAGCTCGTTTCGGACAGATATGATACGGCTTTGAAAAAAAAATGATTCTCTAGTTTTTTCTTCTTTTTTTCCGGCGAGCCAGAATTCGTCGCCTGAGTGCTAGAATGTCCTATGTCCCCTGTGGGATACAGGACATTCTAGCACTCAGGCGAGGAATTGATAGACAAACTATCATAATGAGGAGTTATTCGAATTTCTCTTTTCATTACATTACTTCCATACAGCTCCCGACCCCGTGTTTACTAATTCGTTTATTCTTCGTTTATTCTTCAAGGAAAAACACCAAATGAAGGTTTCCCATTTCAGTTACATAAGACTCTTTCAAGCAGAAGTGTGATTATAAGGATAATAGAACTAGGAAAGTGATTCTTTAGGACTTCCGGATCAGTGGATAACAATACTGGCGATAAATCAGCGCCGGCCAAAGTGTTATAATATTATATGTAAATGTAGATACATCTGAGTTCAAGAGTCTGTTGCTCTATAGAAAAGCGATGTGGTGCCGTCTCGGACTACGAATCCTCTGTGAGCTTTTTGACGCTGGAAAACAAAATTTATTTGTGTGCTAAATCAAGCGCCACGATTTCGACCTACTAATATAATTGGCCAAAATGAATCATTAGCATTTTAAAAGATTTGGCAATTTGCCAACTGGAAAATTGCCAGATCTTTGAAAATGCTAATGGTTCATTTTAAACCCATTTAAAGTCATAACCAGAAAATGCAATTCTAAAAAATACAAATGTAAAAGTTTTATAGTATTGGCCACTAATAGCGATCTGGTGACGAAAACAAAAACTTTGTGTTCACAGTGCTCAAGATTATAATTGATTGCATATCGATGAAAACAGATGTAAAACGCGCGTTGGAATTTTGCAGATAAATTTTGAAATAAACACGCACATATCATGACATGGCTTTTTTCGAGTTCTATAATAACCATGAAAAGATTGCACGTTTATGTTTGTGCTCCCACACGAAACCAGCTATTAGACATTTAAAATCCCAGTGAGCCACTGGGGGTGACTGACGCTTACAGAATCAGTTCGTTCATCACTTCCCCAGATTCGTTCGCGATTTTTGCGCAGATTCCTTCCAATTTTAACAAGAAGATGCGTGTTTATCGACACCAAATGAAATAAATATGGCGAGTATTTAACCAGAAAAGAACACAGGGGGATTATTACAATTGCTCTGGGCCCGACTGAGTCTTCGAGCATCTCCAGTTACAAAATGAGAACGGATTTTGTTTCCACTTGTGTGAAAACTGGCACTGATCATTCCAGTTCTCGAAGCTTTTCGTAAAACCTGATTTCCGAACAAGATTGTTGTATAAAAAGCATAACAGAGAAACACAATTACTCTCAAAATCTTCAGTTCTATAACTCATAAGTTCAGCATAAGTTAACCCTTTGATACTTTTGTACGTCTTATTACGTACGAAATCAAACAGCAGGTTGATACTCTGCAGTCATTTATTTTGTTATTATTTTTCCATTTCTTAAAGTTTCAACCTCCAATTCCTATTTTCTCCCGAATAGTGCTCAGTGACTCCCGTTGAGCCAAATGTTATAGCAGGTTAAAATACTAATATAATCCTGCTGCCAAGACTTCTTAACTGGTTGATTGCTAGAAACAACTATCAGGGATTTCATAAAATGGGATATCAGAGCAAAAGCCAACACTTCCCTTGCTCATATTTCATATTCAGTCAAACACCAATAATATTTTGTTTATATAAATTTGTTTTATTACAAGTTATTGGAGAGTGCCTGTCGGCACTCTCCAATAATTTGTAATAAAACAAGTTTTGAATAACAAATTCAGACCACCGGAAATAATATAGCCTTCAACCAGATAATCACTAATATGAAAAATATCTTGTTTTTTGTATTTTCAGGCGTTTGACTTCGCATTTTGAAAAACGTTGAAGAAACTGAATTCCCAGTGACGTTTGAACGTCAGGATAATTAAGGTCTCAAAGGGTTAAATAGTAATATTATCTTACGTAGTTTTGAAGCCAATGAGGAAACTTTGAGACATTTTTTTTTTAGATTTTTATTTACAGACACTGGTACATTATTCGGTACATATTGTATATTATAAACATTCATACACATTCTTCAGTTATTATGTTATTATTATGATACAGATGTTTATATCAGAAGCTGTTTTATGCTTGAATCATAAAAGAAGTGATTGTCTACTTTTCTATTATAATGAGAGAGAGAGAGAGAAGGATGCCCGCTGTGCTGTTCATTCAAGCATGCAATAAGAGTCACATCATCACATAGGTAACACTGTGTAGACACCCGCGTGGCCCGACAAATGATTGATTGAGGAATGTATTGAGATGTCCCCAGTGTTTACATTAGCTCTCTTGACAGGCAGACTTTTCGTGACAGTCATGGAAAGCATGTACCCCTTGATTTTCATGATGTTTTCGTGTACTGTCTACATGTACATGGCATGTGTAGGGTATTCAATCTTCATTTCAACACAAGCCCTGTGATTTAATGATTGAATATGGCAAATGCAAATGTAAGAAGACATTTGTCTGAAGCGGAAATGTGGCGGGGTGTAGGGATGGTGGAGCAAGGGGCTACCCATCGTCAGGATGGTGAATCCCATGGTGTGCACCATACGGTGATCACCAGAGCCTGGGCAAGGTTTCAGCAGTATGGCACACCAGTAAGACGGCATGGTGGTGGCAGAGGCAGGACAACATCTGCAGCCGAAGACGGGTTTTTGATCATTCAGGCCCGTAGGAACCGCTTTCCCACAGCAACCCAGATTCGCAGTGACCTTCAGAATGCATCCGGGGTAAATTTTTCGACGCAGACTATCCAGGCAAGGTTGCACGAATGTGGTCTCCGATCGCGAAGACCATGTATTCGCATTCCGCTGTACCAGAACTACCTCCAGGCACGATATGAATAGGCCATGGACACGTTGGACGGACAAGAGAAGATTGGTGACCTGTCCTTTTTACAGAGGAGTCAAGGTACTGCTTAGGCCACACAGATAGGCGTTCTAGGGTATGGAGAAGACCAGGAGAGCGATTCCATGCAGCCAACATTGCTGAGCATGACCGCTGTGGTGGAGGGTCAATCATGGTCTGGGCGGCATCAGCAGGGATGGACGTACAGAGCTCTGTGTCCTTGAACGTGGTACATTGACTGCACAGCGGTATATTGATGAGATCCTGGATGTCCACGTCAGATTGTATGCAGGTGCAGTGGGTAATACATTCATTCTGATGGACGATAATGCCCGTCCGCATGTTGCCCATGCTGTCGGGGAGTACCGACAGAGGGGGCGAGGGGGGGGGGGGATTGAGCTTATGGACTGGCCAGCAAGATCCCCTGACCTCAATCCAATAGAACATGTCTGGAATGAGTTGCGGCTTGCAATTCCAGCCCGTCCAGTCCAGCCAAGAAGTGTTCAGGAGCTTGGTGCCATGCTGGTCCAAGAATGGAACAACATCCCACACAGGACCACCAGGTACCTGATTGGGAGCATGAGAAGGCGTTGTGAAGCAGTAATTAACTGTTATGGGTCTCATACTCGATATTGAACCCATACCAGTTCGCTCCGACAACTTTTTGGCAAATTGAAAAATTTCATCTTTTACCAATAATATCCATTTTCCATGGTTATCGTATTCAAAAGCTAAAAAATAATGTCAAACACAAATAAAATCTTAATTTCTGTACTTAAATCATTAAAGATGTAATTAAATAAAAAATATGTACACTTTTCGTTACAATATTTCAACTAAAACGTAAAACAGATAGTTGGATATACTTGGTGCTTAGCAAACTTTGAGTAGTATACTTCTGACCAATTTATGAAGTATATCAGTTCGAGTCATCGGTATATTGGTTGAGTGGTATGCAAGGATATTCTATCATATTATCGTATTAAGCATAAATATGAAATGGACACCCATACAGCTTCCTGTGCTGAAAAGGTTAGGTGTTTCGCAGACAAGGAATTACCCACCCAATACGAACACACCCAGCGAAGAGTTTCGAATAAGCATACAATGTTTTCTTATTCCATCATCTCATAGCTCTCACACCCCCTTCAACTAACTGTAAACTATAGGTGTAAAAAGAAATGAATGGCAGATCCATTGCGGTCATTGCATTTTGACCAACAGAGATGTTGAACATCAAATATGAAAGAATTCTTACTGGTGGATCTGACGAAGATTTTTTAAGAAATTCCCTTATATTACACAAAGTATCCATAGAGAGCCCAAATATTAACACAGAGACCCAATTTGAACAGCCTTGAAACTGACCCTCTAGAGATGTTGTATAGCACATATTAAAGGATTCTGACTGGTGGATCTGAAGAAGATTTTTTAAAGAAATTTCCTCATATTGCACTAAGTTAAAATAGAGAGCCCAAATATTAAACCGGGAACTCCATTTTAGCAAATTTGAATCCGCCCTCGCCCCCCCCCCCCCCCCCCGAGATGTTATATACCAAATATCAGAATATTCTAATTGATGGTTCTGAAGAAGATTTTTTTTAATTTTGAAAATCAATTTATGGATGCTATCGGAGTAATGGCCCTTGTGGTGCTCCCTGTGGGCGTGGCAACTTAATTTGAACAAACTTTAATTGACCTATGATAAGAAACATTCAGATTTGGTTCAATTCGATCCAGTGGTTTATGAGGAGATGTCGATAATGTAAAAAAGTTCACTCCGGCCGACGTCAACACTCTGATATGCGGTCTGCCCTTGACACTAAAATCGACACGTGTATACTTGGGCGCTAGATATGACGCGCAATAAACGTAATCGGTGTGTGTCTCTATCTAAAACGAGCTCCTCTGACGCATCCCTTTAAACACCTGGGCTAAGTCCCAGATGGTCTAAAGAGCGGATTGTCAGAGGAAGCTCGGATTGGCCTAAAGTACAAGGAGTTGAGCGAAACAATATTAACGAAAGCTATGTAAAGCGTGGGCTACTGTCCCCGATCTGTAGGCATGTTCGATAGCCTTAAGGGTATTGTGGGACAGAAAAAATTTGTCAATCGAAAGAGTGAAAAAGGGTCATGACTCTGGGAAAATTATTGGACGAAACCCGTTCCTTGTGCATATCCGTCGGAGGTCGGGGGCATAACAATGAACATAATAGTCCATGTACAGTACGTGGTGGGCGGATTGTCGCTAAACCGCGGTGGGTTAGATTTCATCCAAGGGACCACCGGGTGCAACCCGATGGTCTATGAGATGAAATTGTGTTGATGGTTCTTGTATTTTGACGCAAAATTATATAAATTTTACGAGCGGAAAATCTACATCACCACGATATAGCGACAATATACCCCCACGTACTGTACTGCAGTGTACTGTTGAAATTTATCACCAGCAAGTAAACCGGCATCAACACAGCTCTTTCACATATCACGCATTAATAACAGCAAAACCGTATATCGAGGTCGGGATTGTAGATTTTTGTGCATAACCTTCTATTGTGTATAGATAAGCGAATGAAATCAATAGTGTTCAACCGATTACCAAAAATGGTCGTTGACCGATTACCGGTTATTTGAGCTCACAATCGGTCGATTCCGATGCCGATTCCGATTGTAATACCGTGCACTAGGACAAGTCGAGGCTCGAAAGAACTACATTAAACTGAACATTTTTCGTTGTTAAACTTCGTTGACTGGGGTCGAAATAAAATTACCAGTCGCGCACACTTGGGCGGTAAACGTGGCTCTTAGAGCCACGTTTACCGCCCAAGTGCGTGTGACTGGTAATTTTACTTCCGCCTGAGTCAATGGAGTGTAACCGTCACTTTTCCGGTATGAACTAGCGATTTCGCCCAGTTGTAAGCTTTGCATGTTGTTTAACTTGTATGTCCCGTAACGGGGCGTTTAGAGAGATTAAGAATACACATTGTGGTTGTTTCTCAACTTTATTGAATGGTATCATTTTACATTAACAATTAAACAATTGCAGAAGAGAATAAAATGCGGTTAATGAATCATCTCAAAATGCTTGGCAACAATCGGTTGAACCGATATTCCAGGAGCCGTTGCCGTTGTCAACCGATTGCCCACAATCGGCCGATTGTGGTGTCCGGTTCCGATCATCGGTTGAACACTAGAAATCAATGATGAATCGCCAACGAATCAGCACTTCGAAAAAGAGGAACGAACGTGAGCGCAACCATAAAATCGCAAACGAATTCTCGCGTTCATCATACGTAATTTTAAACTCTTCGTACACATAAAATACTACTGATATGGTCCCAATTCTTTCAATGTTTACAAAATTACAAATCTGTCTGAACCGGACAGAATACAATTTATATGAACTGTGCATGTGCTGTGAATTTCCAGCAACCACCTCCACAATTTACCGATGGAAAATGCACGTATTCTGCACGTGGCTATATTATATGCCACAAAACTATTCTTGGTCGTTTAAATAAAGTTATTACCGTAATTTTATTCAGGCATATCGTCCCCTGAGTTCCAACGTGTTCTATGTGCCTACTGGAACATAGAACACGTTGGAACTCAGGGGACGATATGGCGTCTGTAACCAATATTTGACAATATACCCATGTTATACTGACATTTTTGTCATCTTATTAAAAAAAACTTTGTCATCTTATTAAAAAAAACGAGCTTCCGAACGTTTTGAAAATGGGGAACGAATCTGCACGCTGTCGGATCAAATCAACGTAAAAACAAGAAACGAACTGATTATGTAAGCGCTGGTCACCCCTAGCGTAAACATGATAAACACAGAACGACACGCGCGTGTGAATTAGTTAATCGATATGGCACGAGTGGCAGCGTGGAAGGATAGAACGAGAGGCGGCAAGCCTCAAGTTGTATCCTTCCGCGATGGCACAAGTGCCATATCGAGTAACCCATTCACACACGCGTGTCGTTCTGTGTTTATTACACGCCTTCACGTCTATAATAACAATTATTAGAAGGCCACTCAACAATTCATTTGACAACTATCAACAAAAAGAACACATTTTATCGCCAACCAAATTTGCAAGGGGAACCCCTGTTACTATTTCGCCCCCTGAGTTCCAGAATGTTCTATGTGCGATTGGGAACTCAGGGGATGATTTCTAGCTATCGCTAGGGACTCAAGTTGTAATTGCGGTGCTCAATTTGGAGAAAATTCAATTTCGCTTCAGTATAAAAATAGTCCGTCAACGATTTGTGTGGGAAACAGATTTTCATTTTTCGCATGGTTTAGTGTTGCTGTAGATGGGGAGTTCAAAGAACATGCGTGTAATAAAACACTTTATGCTTTTATCATACCCCCTTGGAAATACTATTAATGAAGGTTGGTAAACGATAGCGGCCAATATCATAAAAATCATGTGCATTAAAAAGCAATGTACTAGAACTAAAAAATGTAAATCTGACTTATTATTTAAAACACTCACGTCCTTCTTCAGGGTATCTTTCGTGACTGAAATGCACAAGCCTTTATCGCCATCTATTCAAGTAGTGCACTTCGGGTATTTGCCATGCATCGCTGCGTTCTGTAATGTCGACTGCAAACGTTGTTTGAAGAAAATTTCCGTCTTCAAAGAACATATCCACAGTTGAGCAATCGTCGCAAATTTGGGGGACAGGATACATATTACGGTTAGACAACAGAATATATTTGACGAGTTACTTCAAATAACAGCATACTTAATATACAAAATGGTTATCTTTTATGCCATTAATTAATTCATTTATGACTGTTTGGGGTCACTTTCAACATCTCTAACTATATCACGACCACCACACAAGAATAAAGTCTAATTAAACCAACAGTTAAGAAGGACGCTGCCTAATTTAGAGCACAACTCATCAAGGGCGTTGGTTACCGGTCTTATTGTACAGTACGTTGAGAGTGTATTATCACTAAATCACCTACAGAGTGGAGATTCCATCCAAGCAATAATTGCAAATCCACTCTCCACGTATTGTATAAATAAAATAGAACTTGTTCGCCACCGTATACACGGATTACTCCAATTTCCGTGGGGCCCATTAGGAGTCTTGTGTGTCCAGTCGTTTTCATTCAAACATTTAGAAAGTCTACATGAGAGTACTGAATGACATTCAATGAAAAATATAGTGGAAGAGCAATGACAAGGTTGTCAAATAGAAAAATAACTCAATGGACCGGATGAGTGATGCAGTCTCAAATTAAATCATGAGAAGCTGAAAGTGTCTGATATTAACTTCAGCCTCTAAAAACATGTTGTACAATCTTTCCAAATGTTGATCATCAGAAGAAGGGATAAATATGTATGGGAGGGGAGGGGTCTTGGCCTAAGGAGAGGGCAATATTTCACAACTGTCACTGTACATTTGTCCTTATCGTGGGAACCATGACAGCACTAGTACTAGACTGCTATATTGATAGCTATGCACAAATTCCATTCATTCACATTTGTCATATTATTATGTTATTTTTTCCACTGTAGCCCCCACCCCCCCCCCCCCCACCCCCCTCCCCAAATGTCTGTTTCAAACTACTCTTTCAATGAAGGAATTGGTTTCCAACACTTTAAAGAGCATAAGAAAGAAGAGAAAAACTTCTAAATACCAGTGAAAAGAAGTGCAGTATAGGTTTTCTGGCTGTGTTTGAATGGTGATTTGGGAGGGGGGTTGGAAGATTAGAATCCTCCTTGCCCCTAGTACTACGAAGGGGAACAATGGTTTAAATAAATGTATTAATAGGGTAAGATGGGCTGTTAGTTTGTAGCTGCCAGATGTTATAGTGTGCGCCTGGGAAATACACTTGATTAAAATATGAATTTGCTTGCATTGATAGCCTTAGTTTTGGCAATATATAGCCTTTATTGCTGACTCTGACAAAAAATGTAACTTTTCAAAACCATAAAACAGTTTTGTAAGGTGTGTAGTCCCCCAATAAATATTTAAATGTGAAATAATCACCCAAGATAATAATTGAATCTGGTTTGGAAGCAAAAAAAAACATATTTCCTTTTGGTATCACAGAACTAAATATTTTCCCATAGGTCACCATTATAACGTTCAGTGATGAGAAAATGGCGGAATGCACCACACCATTGCAGTGCTCCTTCCGTTGAAGTTTACATAACATGACGAGGTGTCTCGACTTCGCCTGGATTGGAGTCTAAAATCCCCGACTTATATCGTCATGAAAATCGACCTTCGATAGGGTTATCTCCCTTGACATTATTATACGAGCGAAAAAGGTCCAATTAAGAAGCAAGTAATTGCCGAGAAAACTCGTCTGTTCTATGATATCAGTAGAAAATAAAGCCAAGCTTCCGTTTGTTACTTTTAATAAACGAAAACAACAGACAGCTCACGGAGCTGTCTGTTGATTTCGTTTATTAAAAGTAACAAAAGGAAACTTGCCTTTTATTGCAAGCCAATTAGAAGCATTTAGTTCACATATAATCCGCTATTAAGAATATCTATCAGTCTGACACCTCCCAACACTAAAATCCCATTTGGGTCTTTGTTTAGCGAATGTGTTTTTACAGTAATTTACAAGTTTTTATTCTTTCCACGAAAAATCTAAAACTATTACCTCCCAGACTTTTATATTAATGGAAAGGACAGTGTCTATATTATATGTCACGATGCACACACTGTTGATAGAAAGAACGAAAAAGAGTTGCAGAACATAAAAAGATGGTGAAAACGCCGTTTTCTTGTTTTTAAATGGGTTTTCAATGGAGAAAAATTAGTCAAACGTTAAAATTCATTAGGGAAAAAACTGTAAAAATCCAGCTTCTGTATTTTTATACTACTCTAAAGGAAAATACCTGAATTTTGTGAAATGATACGAATACCGATGACATAAATTCGCTAATATTACGAAATTTCAATCTTTATATGAAAGTCTCATACTCTTAGTGTTAACTTTAATGACAGCTTTTGGAAATTAAGGAGAGCTAACTTTTCCGTAAATCTCTTCCATTGACGAAAATTGGCAGCCATGTACATCGATTTATTTATTTATTTATTTATTTATTTATTATTTATTTATTCATTTATTTATTTAACGCCACATCAGCATCTAAGGTTATATCTTGGCAAGAAAGTGGTAGTAGCATAAAAGTCGTGATCAGTTATGAAGTAAAATGATTGATGAAAAACAAGAAATAATTACAATTGAGTGACAAAGATGTGACCAGGAGTCAATACTATAAAACTTTTACAATTGTATTTTCTCTAATTGTCTTTTCTACCTATTGATATAACTGACTAAAATGAATTATTAGCATTTAAAAGATATGGCAATTTGCCAACTGGCAAATTGCCACATCTTTGAAAATGCTAATGGTCCATTTCAATCCATTTAAAGACATAACTAGAAAATGCAATTCCAGAAAATACAATTGTAAAAGTTTTATAGTATTGCCCCCGGAGCCAATACTATAACACTTTCACAATTGTATTTTCTATAATTATATTTTCTACCTATTAAAATAATCGTTAGCATTTTAAAAGATACAGCAATTTGCCAACTGGATGCTAATGGTTCATTTTAGCCATTTTAAAGGCATAACAAGAAAACACAATTCTAGAAGATACAATTGTAAAAAGTTTATAGTATTGGCCCCAGCTTGAACAGTAATGAGTTATGATACAAACAGGCTAGTGAAGAATACTATATAAATAATCCTTAAAAAAGGAAAAACAATTTTTTTTTTAAATTATTAAACAGATTGATTTCTTTGATAAATTACAGAATTTCGTGTGGACTTGTGTGATAAAAATGACCTCTTAGAGATCATAAAATATTGGCCTCTGGCAAGATTAAAATCTGTACAGTGTAAAAGAATGTCAATATTCGCTGGCAAGAAAAACGTTCTGCGCTTGCTAGTAAGCATGTACTTTGTTAGAGAATAAGCGCTCTTGATAAATAGTAACGTTATTTGGGTTTGTTTCACATATTATTTTGTAAAACTTTTTACACCATATTTTGTAACATCAGCTTCGTGTGGGTATTATTGTCAGTAAATAAGATAAGACAAGGCAGGGCAAAACAAGATAAGACAGGACAGAACAGGACAGGACAGGGCAGAGAGGGTAGGACAAAACAAGACAAGACAAGGCAAGGCAAGGCACGGCAAGGCAAGACAGATCTTATCTTGTCTTGTCTTGTCATAGAACGTTGTGTTATGTTGGTGGGTGAGAGAGGCCTGTGTCATCCAGGGATCTCACCTGAAACATTCATATTTCGGCCTGCTGGGGCTTGGATAAAGGGTTAATGGACAAACCACCCTATCGAATGGCGATGTAATATAGTTACCTCATGTGCGTAAAGAGACTGTTCAGGATATGGGTCTGTTATTCTTCATAATATTAGCAAAATTGTCAAAAGATAGTCTTTTGGGAGCTGTAGAACTTATTTGCCTAGCCTTGTAAAACTAATAAGCTCGAACGCGAATACACATCAGAAGCAAGAGCAAATTTCAAGTTAAACAAAGAGGTGAAAAGGCTAGAAGAAGACATGAACGGGCTACTTTTTGCGAGTGCAACAGTTAGTTCTCGCAGTGTGAATAATGAGTACAAAGTGCCCCCGAAAATACAAAATTATACAATATTGAGTTAGACAATGACAACCATTCAAAGGTGTCGTTGCATTTGCGTGTCGATTGTCCAGTGTCATAATATATAATGGGGTCACCAGTGAAAATTCTAGAGTGTATACCTCTTAACCTTACAAACACATCAACCATAGAAGAACAATAGATGAACAGATCAGACATGTCCCCAAAGTGTTCTGTGGTTCATTTTTCTGTGGTAGATGCGTGTGTACAGTCCAGAGGTATATATAAGCTCCAGCGTTTTAGAGAGAGTGAAATTTGGCGCTTTTTATTTGCAATTTGCGAGCACTCCCTGACGCAGCCCCATTCGCAACCGTCTCCCGTAAATGACAGTATGCACACCATCAATGATATTGTGTCATGTTTGATTGTTTGTTTGTTTGTTTGTTGGGATTTAAGGATACTTTAAACAATCCAGGTTCATATTATGTTGGAGGGTTTAACGAGTGGAGCAGCCGAGGAACCTAGAGAGAACCACCGAGCAAAGGCTGGTAACTGTCAGACTAGCCACCCGGCACATTCAGTGTTAGCATTGGATGAAGGCAAGTGCAGCATCGATGAGCTGTTTGTTTCAGTACACGGCTCCTACTTCTGCAATCGAGATTAAGTGTCTTGTCCGAAGACACACCACGGAAATGACGCGGATCAGGATCGAACGGTCGACCTTTGAATATAAAGTCCAATGAGCTTACAAATCAGTTCCGGGCTGCCTACACTATTTCATACACCGGGAGTCAGAGTGAATATGCATCTTGTTCGAAGAAAAACGCAAGAGGTTATAGACTCAAACATACAAACTCTAGTTCAGTGCAGCTGCTCTCCAACAAATGATACACAGCGTTATCGGTAGTTTAGTTTAAACAATATTTATTTCCAGTTCTCAAATATATACAATTATATCAGTTATAGTAAGTGTGGATCCAACAGTAAGCTGTAAGCTTATATAAGGTTGTTTCCACCAGTAGAACACTTCAATATAATACTGTCGAGAAGACAGGTACACATACAATCAAGATCACCGTCCAAACTCTATAATGATGAATTATTCATTACACTTTCAAGTTATAGTTAGGATTTGATAGTAGGTTTGGTAAAGGGGGAAATAAGAGATAATTGTATATGTTGTTAACTAAATAATGAAGATAAGAGGAAAATGGGAAGAAATGGTAGAAAGGGGTTTTTGTTTAAATGGGTATTAATAACTGCATGCTGCTGAATCACCTCCGTTCCGTACTTTATTCAGTTGAGGTATCTGGATAATTGTTGGTTTTTACGATAGTTTTTCTTAGGTAAGTAAGTTTCAGTAATGTTTATCAAGAAGTATTGACTGCTGACTCAGGACAGAAACATAAGAATAAGAATGTCAGAATGAGACAATAGTATTCAAATAGGCACGTGTATTTACGTAGGAGAAAAGTGCCACGAATTTCAAAAAAACTAAATGTACTTTTCTACCATTTCCAGTGCAGTCGAGAACTACAATCCAGCCAATACAGGTCCAACGGTCACATAGTATAACTCTCGCCCGGTCAGGTAGAGTTAGGTATTCTGTGATAGACCAAAACTAACAGCCGTTTGTATGTAAAGTATCAGGAATGGAGTGGTTCAGCAAACCAGCTAGCATTTTACCGGATAACAACAGCACGTGGAGAGCGAATTGTAACCAAACCAACCACAGAGCGGAACTATCATCTAATGTGTCACTTCAAGTTCTGTACATTATGACATGCAGCACAACCAATATTCCGGCCAACGGGACTCCGGGTTCAACCCGGAGGTCCGTCGACCGGAGCCTTGCCTGCTCTTACCGTGCTTTGCAACAGACTTGCAACTATTGCTTGGGCGGAATTTGCACTCCACGGGCGATCCATCCACAACACTCCCTCCACGCACTGAGTCATGTAATATAAGTACAGTGAAAACAGTTATTTGAAAATACTGTAACGTGGGTCCTCTGCTCTCGTGACTTTTTGGGATCGAAGCAACCCGTGTCAACATCATGGTAGGAGTGGCCATGGGGGAAGCCGAAAGATCTGGGTCAAAAACACAGTGAGGAGTGAGGCACCATCATTTCAACTGATACTGATATGATTTTTCGGTAACTCGATCTCGAGGAGTAACGATGTTGTGTGTCCATATTTACAGAACCAGTCCATCCTCCGACCTTTTATGGTTATTCAAACATTAAGTGAAGTTCTCAGATTTAAGAATGAACTGATGCACCGCTTCAAATATGATTCGATTATTGCAAGCACAAAAATTCACATCCGTACAGCAATGTATTACAGTCAAACATGAAAGGAAGTAAGCACAGTCTATCACTTCTTATTCGATTATAGTTTGGACATTTTAGAAAATGTTCAGTGGTCTCGCGTTCACCGCATATGCAGTTTGGCGAGGTGGCCAGGTGGTTCACAAAGAGGTGCTCATTAAGATGACTGCACCGTAATCGTAGTCTACAGTGATATACCTGCGCTTTGCGGGATCTCGAATTGTAAAAGAATGGTGGTGCTCGGCGGACGTTCTGATTTAGATAGTTTTTGAAATCTGTAATGATGCTATTTTCTCTGATGTTGACAGGGATATCATTCCATAGTTTGGTTGTTGATGGAATAAACGATAGTTGATAATTTTGGGTTAGACGGAAAGGGACACGGCGTTTTTGAGCATGACGTAAATCTCGTATTTGATTTACTGATATTGGTGGGGGGATTCTATTGGAAGTATAATACGGTACAAGATTATGATACATTCTAAAATACTGTATTAGTTTATGTTTTTCTCGCCTTGACTGCAGTGATTCCCAACCAGTTTCTTCATATAATAAGATTCTGCTGGCACTCAGTGTGGCACCAGTAATAATTCGGGCAGCTGCAATTTGAATATTTTCAAGATTCTGTGAGTCATTTTTTGTACAATTGTCCCAAACTCTATCCGCATTTTCAAGCAGGGGCCTCACGAAGGCAAATTACATTTTCTCAAGTGTTTTACGATCTAGAAGAAATTTATTTTTCTTAAGAAGATCCAGTCGAGACCAGGCTTTTGCGCAGATATGTTTATGTGGTTATTCCAGGTACAATTAGAGTTGAGGATTACACCTAAATGCTTATGTTCTTTGACTTCTTTAATGGGGATATTGGTCATTACAAGGGGAGTGTAATCAACCGGGGCCCTCTTACGTGATATAATCATGCTTTGGGGCCCTCTTACGTGATGTAATCACGCTTTCGGTTTTTCCAGGGTTGAATTCTATTAACCATGAATGAGCCCACTGTTCTGTTGTGGCGAAATCGTTATTCAAAATACAGGATGCCTGGTGAGGATCTTCAACAACTAAGTAAAGAGTTGTATCATCTGCGAACAAGCGTATACTGTTTGTTATGCCTACAGTTATGTCGTTAGTATATATCAGGAACAGAAGGGAACCCTGTAGAACGCCAGAAACAACTTCTTTCCAGGAAGATGAATTAGAATTTACTACAACTCTTTGTAGGCGATCACTGAGATATGACTTGAAGAAAGTAAGGAGCTCTCCTGTAATACCTATTTTATTCAATTTATAAATCAGTCCTTTATGCCAGACCTTGTCAAAGGCTTTACTGACATCATAGAATACTACCCGCACACCTTTGCCTCCATCAAGTGCGCAGCTGAACGCATCATAGATGTCGGTAAGTTGTAGAACTGTTGAGTTACTCGCAGTAAATCCCAACTGGCAGGGACTTAAGATTTTGTATTCGTCTATGAAACACCAAACTTTTTTGAAGATACATCTTTCAAAAACTTTTCCTAAGCAACTGATCAGAGATATTGGGCGGTAATTTGACAATATGTTGGATTGATCTTTTTTCAGGACAGGGGTAACATTTGCTTTTTTCCAGTGGGCGGGAAAGTACGATTGTCCAAGCAAAATATTAAATAACTTGGTGAGGGGATCGATCAAAGAAGGGCAATATTTCAGTAGCCGTGGGCTTATTCGATCAGGCCCCGATGCCTTTGAGATGTTGAGAGACATCAAAGAGTCGCGCACGACCCTTGGACTTAATTGTATATTGCTGAGCGTCGGGCGTTCAGGGAATATCGCACGAGGAAGACACGCGCGAGTATCATCAATAGTTAAGATTCCACAAAAGAAGTCGTTGAACGCTTCGGCTTTGTCAGCATTCAATGATAATATTTTGTTGGAATGTAGTAAATTTGGAATTTCGGTCCGGTTATTTCCCAGGAGCAGTTTGAGTGTCTTCCACCAGTTAGAAGAATTGGTTGCAGTTCTGTCCAGGGTAGCTTGGATCTTGTTATAGTAATTTATTTTGGATTTTCTTATAGCAGAAACAACTTCATTTCTTATTACACGATACCTTTCCCAGGCCTCGTGGCGTTTATTGGATTTGGCAATACGGTAAAGACGTTTCCTGCGACGTATTAAAAGTCTAATTTCATTGTACATCCATTTAGGTTCTTTTCTTCTAACACTAATTAATTTATTTGGGATATAGATCGATTCTAACTCTAAGACTTTGGAACTGAAGTTTTCGACCAGATTATCCAGGTGAGGATTAGAAAAAAGAGAATCCCAGTCATAGCAGGAAAGTGCGTTGTTAAGCCCATCAAAGTCACCTTCATTGTATAACCAAATTTGGCGTTTGAAACTTCCATGTTTTGTTTCGTAAAATCGACTTCAACTGACACTGGACAATGATACCTTATTAGATCAGATATCGGTAGTTTGCATCTCATGGTGTACAGTTTGTAAAAGTTCAAATTGTTTAGTTTAAACCTTTACCCAACATGGAAAGAAGACGGCACTTGGAAACAAAATTCTTCAATAACTAATGTTTTTCATTTTTCGCGTCAAAAATATAGCTTGTGCTCAACGGGCTCGTTCCAGTGAGGGATTATAAGCTATGTTTTTGTGATATATATGAATGAAAACTGAATGATGAGTTTTGCAAATAGCGCTCGCCGGTTTGGTCGTTACCATCGTAAAGCGGAACTTTGGGGAAATTAGCTCACTTTAAGCGCTTGTCAACTTTAAGCTTTATTTACATTCAGCGGCGGAATAACCAACCGTACTTCTTTCTCAGCCGGTATAGCCAGACTGTTGAATTCGCAGATGAAATGTTTTTTGCGCACCGAAGGCGCGCAGGGAGGGTGGGGGGCAAGCTCCTTTCGACACTCTCTGACTGTTTTAGCGGCGTATATGCCGCTTGTTTTTCTTTTTGGGTGGAGGTGGCTGTGATGGAGAGACTGTAGTGGTTGTCGGTGTAGTCGGGCTGTTGATGTTCTTGTTTGAGGAATGCCTAGGGTGGAATGGTCGAGTCCCAGCTGCTTCGGGAGAACTGCGGATGCTGCGTTCTTACAGGAGTGCCGTCACATGGCTGTTGTTGTCTGATGTCTCCTTGATGGTATCTCTGACGTCTTGCCTCATGCTTTCCAGAGCTGCCATGAGGTCTGCAAGGCCACGACCCTGATCCGGAGGGAGGGGAGAGATTGGAGTAGGAGACTTCGGAGAGCCAGTTTCCATTTACTGTTGAATTGGGTGAATCCAATGGTTTTTGCGCACAGAAGGCGCGCAGGGACGGTTTGGGGCAAGCCCCTTTCGGCCCTCTTTTGATGTATAATAGATGTTGCTTTAGCGGCGCTTGTGTGGTCTGTTTCTTTTCTGGAGGAGGAGGCTGTGATGGTGATATAGTAGTAGTAGTAGGTTTAGTTGTAGTTGGTAGTTGGTGTTCTTTGAGGCGAGACCGTGGACTGGTGGGGTTCGTAGGGCCTAGTTCTTTCTGCTACGAGCGTTTCTCCGTTCTTTTCATCCAGCGCTTTTTTTTTTTGAATGGTAGTAGCTGATGTCCATAGTTAGCAGGAGTTTCATTTGCTCTTGTGTAATCCCCAGTTTTGAGATGACCTTGAATGACTTCTGTAGCAGATCCAGTAGATCCTCGTCATCGACCTTTTCTCCCAGGAACGTCTCCACGGATTCCGTGATGTCAACTTCCCGAGCGAGGCACTGGTCCAAAGAAGCCAGAAGAGAGACAGAAGGGGGGTCGGATGGATCGTTGTCCGAGACAACCTCCTGCACCAGAGACCGGTCGTCCTCCTCCATCTCCTCGTATGAGGGTGGAGATGAGCCGGAGATAGATCGGCCCCCCGGTGATCCGGTGTTATCCGGTCCTACCCCAGGGGATGGGGGTACCGAGCTGAACGTGGATCGGATAGGGCTGTCTGGTATTGACTCTACAACGTCCTTCCTCTCCTCTTCCTCTCTCTTCTCTATCCTCTTCTTCTCTCCGTCATTCGTTGGGCATCACGTCGTCTGGCGGAGGGTCCCTTCCTTCTCTTTCTCTTCTTCTTGACTTCTGTTATTGGCATTGGGAGGTTTGATTTGTCACCCAGCATATCCGGGTCACTTGGAGGGTGACCAGAGTGGAAGGAAATCCCCCCACGTAAGGCGCTACACCTCTCCAAGGACACCGGCTCACTTTCTCTTTTAAAATCCACCGTCAGATGAATTAAACCCTTGCGCACCTGGATACTCCAGTTGATAGCAAGGGTAGCCTTCATTCTGACTAGCGTATCTTGGATATCAAGTGGGAGCTTCATTGATCTGTGTCTTGACACCTCGGAATCCAAGGAGTGTTGATCTATCATTATCATTGTATCTGATAATCACTGTTGAATTGAATATGAAATGAATATGAAATGGTTTCGCGCGCCAAAGGCGCGCATGGACGGCGTGGGACAAGCCCCATTCGACCCTTGTTAGCAGTTGAATATTCTTTTTTCGCAGCAAGTCCAGGCGAGTCAAAAGAGGGAAAGGTAGGGTACTCAGTAGATGTCCGGGATCATGGTGTTCTTGTGAGTTGTGAAAGTTCAGTTTTGTTGTGGCGATAGCCAGATGTTCTTATTGATGTTTACCCTCGGTTGAGGACCAGTGTGAGAAGGGGTCCTCTCAACAAAGGTGTTACCTTTCCTCGAGGGTGCAGTATTGATGTTTTCATGCAAGTATAGTCTGCCACTTATGAGTTAATCTTGTTGAGGAGGGCCATCATTGGCAAGTATAATCTGCCTCAGGCAATCGATGGAGGTTGAGTTGGCTTTTGTGTGGAATTCTTTTAACAGGATTGGATCTGGTCGGGAAGAGATAGCAACAACGACCCCTTTCGGGGACCACCCAGAGAAAGACCCGAACTTCCCTGGTTCGGGGGCAGGCCTGCGTGGTAACCTATTTGGCCGCGACCTGGATACGCACTACTGGCGTTTATAAAAAGGGACTGCAGGCCGGGCGCAGGACCAACTCTCGCCTCCCATGAGGTGATGACCACTTCTACGGATGGAGCGAAGGATGCTCAGAATTCACAGCGGTTGCTATCATCCACAGCAGTTAGAGTAAATCCATGGCGGTTATTGGGAAGTGGACGATCAAAAAACAAAACATCTGTCGGTACTTGCTTAAAATGGAAAAGATAGAATTAGTAGGTTGTATATAGTAGAGTAAATATGCTGACCTGTTGCGTTAGATTAGTGTTGTGTTACCTCAATAGAGTGGGGTGCGTTTAGGGTTGTGGGAGGAGAGCAGGCTATGACGGTTGTATGCCACGCCCGGAGGTGTTTCCTGCTCTTTACCTCCGCGATTTGGTTCCTGTTGGAGTTTATGTGAGTTAATTGGTTTAGGTAGGTTGAGGTCAAGATTTTAGGGAGGAGAGCAGGCCATGACGATTATGTGCCACATCCGAGGGTGTTTCCTGCTCGTTACCTCCGTGGTTCGTTTTTTACTAGTGATTATGGGCTCTTCGCCATTAGATTCGTTCAGATTGAGATTAAGATTATCGGAGGAGAACAGACTATGATGCTTATATGCCACACCCGAGGGTGTTTCCTGCTCCTTTCCTCCGCGATCTGATTCCTGTTCATTATCTCCGTGGTACGTTTTTATTAGTGATTATGGGGATTTTCGCCATCAGATTAGTGTTGTGTTACTTTGATAGAGTGAGTTGCGTTTAGGATTGTGGAAGGAGAGCAGGCTATGACGATTATATGCCACTCCCGATGGTGTTTCCTGCTCTTTAGCTCCGCGGTGTGGTTCCTGCTGAAGTTTATATGGGTTAATTTGATTAGGTAGGTTGAGATCAAGATTTAGGGAGGGGAGCGGGCCATGACGATTATGTGCCACACCCGAGGGTGTTTCCTGCTCGTTACCTCCGTGGTTCGTTTTTTACTAGTGATTATGGGCTCTTCGCCATTAGATTCCATCAGATTGAGATTAAAGTTATCGGAGGAGAGCAGACTATGATGCTTATATGCCACACCCGAGGGTGTTTCCTGCTCCTTTCCTCCGCGGTTTGATTCCTACTTTGGTTTATATGGGTTAATTAAGTTAGGAAGGTTGAGATCAAGATTAAGGTAGGAGAGCAGACTGTGACGTTCATATGCCACACCCGAGGGTGTTTTACTACCCATTGCCTCTGCAGTTCGTTTTTTCTTAGTGCTTATGGGGGTCTTCGTCATTAGGTAAATTTCGATTTAGGATTATTGGAGGAGAGCAGACTATGACGCTCATATGCCACATCCGAGGGTGTTTCCTGCTCGATACCTCCGCGGTTTAAGTCCTACTTGCTCAGGAGTCATCTTGATTGAGTATGGACCTCAGAGTCATACTGGTCGTGGGCGGGAGCGGATCGGTCGGGTCAGGCGGGCCCGGATCTTCTTGAATCGCGAGCCCCCCCGCCCTCCGGCCCGACCGGTCATCCCCTCGGTCAGGGTGGCTCCTAGGTAGCAATGATAGCTCGCGATGATTATTGTGTGGCATTTTTTTCTTTTTTGCCTACTGGCACAGATGTCGTGCAGTTGTGATATTAGCTTGCTGTTCTTGAGGCGTTCGCGGTTTTTGGCGGCTAGAGATGAGAGGCGCTCTTCTATGGTTGGAATTTTGGCTTTTCAAGAAGTAGTTTGATTGAGGTATCCCAGAGAGCTCGGAGGGCAGCCCTAAGCGCGTGGTTCTAGACCCTTTTGGAGTTTGCCCATGTTAGTTTTATTTATTTCACTGACGACAAGAGCCCCGTATTCAAATACGGGGCGCACGAATGCTTTTTATAGTTTTAGTGGGACTGCCTCATTGGCTCCCCAGGAAGTGCCGCGAAGCATTTTTAGAAGATTAATACGTTCTGTTGCTTTTTGTGGCGGTATCAATGGTATGTTTATTGAAGGACAAGTTTTGGTCCATGGTTATGCCGAGGAATTTTGCCTCGGTGCATTTACGGAGGGCTTTATCCAATAGTTTGAGGTCAACGGCGCGTTTTTTCTTCTTACGGGTGAGAGTGATTTTGGGGGTTTTGTTAGTGTTTAGCTTCAGTTTAGTTCCACTTCGCACACCATGCAGAGTGCGTTGGAGAGAATTTTGGACTTGGTTGGCAGTGTTATTAGAATCCCAAAGTCCCTCATCATCCGCAAATTGTGATATCTAAACGCGTTTGTCGGTGATTTTGAGGCCGTTGACATAGATAATATAGAGCAGGGGACTGAGGGTGGATCTTTGGGGGTGCCTGCTTCGAGTGGGACACAGTCGGGCATTTCATTGTTGACTTTGATTTTTATTTCACGGTCGTTAAGAAAGGAGGAGAGCAGTCTTAACAATTTTGTTGGGAGTTTGATTTTGGACAGTTTGTGGCGTATTCCGTTGTGCCAAACGGAATCGAACGCTTTTTCTACATCAAATGGGGTTGCTGTGCCTGTCTGATTATTAATGGCTGTTTTTATTTGTTCCACAAGGCGATGGACGTGTTCCATTCTTTCCTTATGGTTCATGTAGGCCCTTTGCCAGTCGTTGAAGAAGCCGGTATCTTCGAGGTGTTCCCTCAGTCGATTGGTAAGAACTCTTTCGAATATCTCACCAATGCAGCTGAGAAGGCTGATTGGACGGTAGTTAACCGGATTGGACACGTCCTTATCCGGTTTGGGTATCATTACACCAATGGCCAATTTCCAACATTTTAGAAAGTACTCATGGGTGAGACATGCGTTATAGAGGATTACGAGCCTAGTTATTAGCGAGTTGGGGCTTTGTTTCAGGTCTTTAAAGCTAATCACGTCCTTGCCGGGTGCGGAAGAGTTTCTACACTTTTTTGTTATGTTGATGATTTCGTCATTGGAGATGGGGATACGAGGCCATCTTCATCCCCAATTTCGGGGTCGGTGTCGAATATTTTGGGTCTCGATAAACATCGGGGTGTTCATTAATGAAATTGTCGATCGCATCTTTGATTGCGTCATCGTATCCGGGTCCTTCATGTGGGCGGTGGGTTTTCCTGAGGGGGTCCGCAAAAGTGTCGGCCTTCTCCTTGTCATTATCGGTAGTGGGGCCATCCTCTTTAATGAGGGGATTGGTGACTGTTTTATTGCGATTACTTTTTTGGCCTGTCCACGCCTTGAAGGTGTTCCAAATTTTTTTGGCATCTTTAGCTCCGTTGAGGGTGGCTGTGGCGTTTTGCCAGTGAGCTTGTTGTTCGGCCTGGAGATCTTTTTTAATTCAAATTCAAATTTGTCTGGGTCGCTTTCTGATTTTAACGCGCGTAGGGCTTTTCTTTTCGTTTTATAAGTGAGAGGGTGCCCCCTGAGATTGTTCTTCTCTACGGGCGCACCTCCTCTTTGGGACATATTTCGTCTAGGGTCGTGTTGATGATTTTTTCAAGGCACGCGCATTGGGTTTCAAGTCCATCAACGTTTGAGGGGATGTTGTTGGGGAGTTTCACATTGACTATTTCGCGGTGTTTCTGTGGATGGTGGGGGGGGGGGGGGGGGGAGGGGGGTACCTGCTTGGACCACTATCCAGTCTGATTGAGGCATGGACCGGGAGATGGTCACTGCCTAAGTCATCATCGCCGACCCAGTGGTCGTCAATGTGGTTTATGAGAGAATCGCTAGTGATAATTAAGTCTAGGATATCGGAACGGAATTGTGGATTACTACTGATATAATAATAACACTTTGGCCGGCCGCTGATTTGTCGCGGTTCTCGGGTGATTCCCACGCATCGTCTCTCCTCCCAACACACGGAGACGAACTGCTTGATGACATCCCTTGCCCCATTCTTCCCATTCTTCCCAATCTCTCCGATTAGCATATTAACTCTCCCTCTCCTTTGAGTCTCCCAGTAACCACATGTCCTTCATTCTCCCATCCCATTTCCCCATTATATTCCCAGTGAATCTTATTCTTTTAGACTGGTATTTTGGGCATTCCAGAAGAAAGTGTTCCAGAGTCTCCACCAAATTACACATCTGGCACTCCTTTTCACTGTTTTTCCCAATTTTCCCCCTCAGCTCCAGGGAACGCGATCTCAGCTTGAACAACAGTGCCCCCCCCCCCCCCCCCCCAAAGGTGCCATCAAGGTACTTTTTCAAAACCAGGCTTCTCTTTATCACGCAGGCCACCCACAGACCTCTTTGATGAGTTGACCTCCCCCCCCCCCCCCCCTCTCGCCAATTACGGTTACCATCCGCCATGACCTTTTCTCTAACGATTTTTTTACCCTGGTTTGCCCCAACGTCTAGGTCCGAGATCTCCAATGAGTAGTTCTCTATTAGCTCCTTCACTTGGACCATCCGAGTTTCAATAAGTACATCCTATCCTTGATCCTCATCCACTCAAGCTCACCCCTGATTGCTTCTAGTGCTGCGGCGTTACTCGACCCCGTTATCCATCGACCTGCATCGTTTTGCAGGATTTCCAAGCTCTTTACAGCCGTCTGGTTTAGGGGTACCACTTCCTACCGTATGTTATACTTGGCAGACCCACCATTTCCCAAATGGTTTTCCCCACGAAAACCTTATTGAAACTGTTTCTCCCTATAAGTTTCATTTGGTTAAGGATTCGCTTCCCCTTCGATTCTCCTTCGCTTCCCCTTCAGAATCAATTTATTTGTGTGGTTTTGGTAGATGCCTCTTCTTGTGATATTTATATTTATCCCCGATACTCGTAGTCACCTGCCTCCCCTACATTAAGAGGTTTGCTGCTACCTTCCGGAATACAGAACTCCCCCACTTTCCACCTTCGAGTGGGGTCCACTTTGCGTCCCACAAGTATAAGTTTGCTCTTGCTTTCATTAAGTTCGAGTCTCAATTTGCTCCCATATTTCCCAACAATTCCCAGCATTATCGCTAGTCCCTCTTCGCTTTCTGACACTAGCAGCATATCGTATGCAAACAATAGCCCTGGGATCTTCAAGTTCCCAACTGCTACCCCCCTCATCGCTATACAGGATTTCATCTCCTAAACCTTTGATGTACAATGCAAAAAGAATTGGCGAAAGGATACACCCCTGTTTTAGGCCTTCCTATCTCCATATGCACACGTTTTGTTGTTATGTTTCCCAGTTCACTCTGTAGATCTTTATATAATGCTTTCATAATTCCAACAAACTCGCCTCCCAAACCCAGAGCCTCAAGCTTGCGCCACATACCCTCCCTCCATACTCTGTCGTATGGCTTTTAACATCCAAAAAGGCCATAAACATCTTCTTTTTTTTTTTTTTTGCTTTCGCAGATTTTATCATTTGGGACAGCGTGAAAAGATGGTCATTGACTCTCCTTCCCTTCCTGAAGCCATTCTGGATCTCTCCCAGAAACCCTTCTCCTCAATCACCTCCTCTAATCTCCCATACAGGACTTTACAGAAAACTTTCCCAATGTTTCTACTGACAGAGATCCCTCGATAATTATCCAAAACGTCTCCCCCCGTCCCCCCCCCCCCCCCCCACACACTTTTTGTGAATAAATGTCACTTTGCTTTCTCTCCAATCATTTGAGACCTCTTGTTTTTCTATTGCTAAATTGAATAGGGCAGTTAGGCTTTCTAAGAATTCCTCTCCCCCTTTTTTGATAAACTCGTTAGAAATTTCGTCCACCCCTCCCGCTTTTATATTCCTTAATTTTGAGATCACCTTTCGCACCTCCTCCGTTTTAATTTCGCTGCACACGAAGTTCGATAGATTTTCCTCGACCTGGTTTGGACACTCCGGTGGGTTCCCCATGCCCCGTCGCTTATCGTTTACCTTTTCCCAGTGCTTGACTAGTTCTGGTGCGACTTGATCTTGCTCGTCTGTAACTCTGCCATCTACTTTAATACTCTGTGGGTTACTTTCTTTGTTACGTTTATTCACCCATTTCCAAAATACGTTCGAACTCGACCCCCTGTCATTCTTATCGTCCTAATAAGACTGCTACTTCGCACTCTCCGATTATCGTCTTTAATCTTATTTACTTTGTTTCGTGCTTGTTGGTATTCCTCCTTTGCTACCGTGGCCTCGTTGCTTTCTGCCCCCTTAAGTTTTCTACTTCTCCTGTATGCAGCACATTTAACTTTTCTACCCTTTATGGCCCTTTTCAATTCTTCGTTCACTCTGTACCCAGTTCCCGTGTTGGCACCCTAATCTTTCCCACACTTTCCTTCCCTGCCTCCACTAGGCTCGCAACTATGGCGTCGGCCATCTTCTGGACACTGCCCCCATTGTGTACGGTTGCAAGCTTTGGGTTCAATTTTTCTTCGAACTTCGCCCAGTCGGCATCCTTTTTGAGTTCCCAAATCTCCTTGAAGCTGCCTGTACATTTTACTAGGTTTTTGGCCCTGATTGTCACTGTAATCAAGTTGTGATCACTACCCACCACCCTTTTACCCTCATCATCCACTTCTACCCCTATCACATCCCTCCATAAATTAATATCTGTGAGAATATAGTCGATTATTGATTTTCTGTCGTTCCTCTCCCCGTTGGGTCCCTTACACCTCGCGTGCCTGTTCAGAATCTTCAGACCGAGCTCATTTGTGAAGTTCAACAGCTTCCTTCCATTCCTGTTGACTTTCTTGTCCCCGCCCTCTATGCCTTCATCGTTATCATCTATGTGTCCATTAAAGTCACCCATCAGAATTATACCGAGCCCCCTGCTTTCTAGTTCTGTGATATTGGACCTTAGTGTTGAGTGTATCGAGTCATTCCACTCGGGTTTGCTTTCATCCACCGTACAGTACACAACTCCAAAGGCAATACTTTTGTTACTTAGATTGATCTTTACTCATCCAATTTCTTTCGATACATCAGCCGAGGTGCTGACATCTTCCAGGTCTGTGATCAGCGACGGTTTTAAATCCTCTTTAATGTACATGCCTACCCCCCCCCCCCTTTTTCTGGCCTTCCGTTCGTCCTACACCTATCCACACGCACCCCCTTACTTGGTCTACCCGTTCCTCGTGTCTTACCCACGTCTCGCTTAAGCCCATGCCATCAAAGTCCTCTCCCTCGATCAATGTAGCAATTTCACTTACTTTCCGGTGGAGATCCTGGATGTTGCTATAACCCACTTTCAGGGTACCGAAATTCATTGGCTTCCGCCTACTGGTCCCATTGTTTTCTGACGCTAGCCTTGGTAAACTCATTCTGTCCCCCTAGCTCTTATTCACCCCACCCGTGTCCATATAGGTCGCGGAGTTACCATTCATGACTACATGTAGATTAAATGTCTCAGTGATATTGAAAAGGACATCCCCGTTGGGTCTAGTGGATTGGCAGCCGAAGTATTGATGTATAGCATTGAAGTCCCCCAAGGAGATACAGTGGTTGTATTTTCCTGTAAAAATTTCAAATACTGTCTCACTAACTATCTTACTGGGATCGTTGTAATAACAGACTATCGCAACTTCCTTGTTATCGGCCGTGATTTCGATTGCAACCACCTCTGCTTCAAGGTGGTCTGTTTTGACGGTTGGAATTTGATGCTTTGCTTGATTAGAAGAGCAACAGGGTTAGTCTCACTTTGCCGGCAGCCTTCTATTAATTATCAGTGACCAGCATTAGGTAAGGTTGTTATAGTTTCTTTCTATTAACTATCTGACTGGTGATCAGTTTGGTGATTTGTTTGAATTTCTTGCCGACAACCTTCAATTAATTTTCAGGTAACCGTGAATGCCTAGTTTGTGTTTTTTTTAAGTGAGCACCTTTCTCTTAAATATGTTCATCCAAACTAAATGCGGCATTAATAAGATTATTGGCTCTCGCTCTCGACTCTCGGGATTTATAAGCAAATAAAGCTATAAAGCAAATATAAAGCAAATAAAGTTATTAGGGTCGCAAGGGATTTCAATCCCACATCGTCCCTGTGCGCCTTCGGCGCGCCGAAACTTTTCATTCATTCATTCAATGCGGCATTTTGGGAGTAAAAGTTAAGCTCAAAATGTTTGTAGTTGAATTTTAGTTAATTCACTGCATGAGTATATATATATCCCGCACCTACTTCTTCCACACACCGTGCATGCTTTTGTTGAAAATAAAATGGATCCACTTGTTTATGGATTTCTTCCAAATAAAACACAGGCAACGTACACTAGATTTTTCAGACTTATAAGTGAAAAGACTCAAGAAATAGGCTTTTCGCTGACACCGTCTTACGTTTTTACCGATTTTGAAAGTGCAGCACAGAATGCCATAAGAGCAGTTTTTCCTTCTGTCATCATGAAAGGTTGTTTTTTTCATTATACGCAAAGTGTGTGGAGGTATGCAAACAGTTGTGGCTTAAAAACCAATTACCAACAGGATGAAAATATTCAGCTGCTCATCCGAAGGGCTAAATGTCTGCCTTTGGATCTAGTGGATAAAATAAGTGACACTTGGTTTAAGGTACTCGATGAGTTGGAGGATGTTCTGCAATCAACAGACAGACCAACTGATCCCCGTGTAACCCGGTTCACCGATTACGTTACTACATTCTGGATTGAGGGTGAACACGGGACAAGCAAGGTGGAATCATTTCGACACGGACGGGCCACGAACTACGAACCACGTAGAGGGGTGGCACCGGAAGCTTCAGCTATTCATCGCAGGTTCGCCTCCAAACTTGTACAAAATGATAGACTTTATCAAAAAGGAACATATTTATTTATTTATTTATTTATTGGTATTTAAGGTCACAGACCTATGCACAATGGCTAATCGTGACCGTGGCAGTTTTACGGGTGGAGGAAGCCGGAGTACCCGGAGAGAACCACCGAGCATCGACGAGCATCTGAAAGCTCCACAACATTCTAACTCTGTTCAAGCTCCGCTCAAGCAGGTTTACAGCGCTTGAAGACATGTGCACCATCGACGTGCAGTACGCCTTAGTACAAGGCGTCATCGTGCCCCCATGTAGGCAACCGGGATAAAGTGTCTTGCCCAAAGGACACAATGCGGGTCGTCCCGGACGGGGGTCGAACTCGGGACCTCTAGCATAGAAGTCCAACAGTCTACCACTGAGCCACCGCGCTCCCTCAAAAAGGAACAATCCTTTCATGAATCTACAATTTTGCAACTTAACGCTGGTGGTAAAGTTGTACAAAAAACGAGAAAGAACAGAAAAATAGACAGTAGCATTCGTCATTTCAAACGCATGTTTGAAGAGCGTCAGATAGGGGTACTTGAATATCTGGACGCAGTGTCTAAAAGTTCAGGGTATTAACTTACTGTGTATGTATTTGTGTATACTTTGACATGTATGTTTTGAAAAAGAAATCGAAAAAAAAATCGCCATGTTCGGAAGAGCACTCGAAGGGAGTATTCTCCCAAATATTGTTTTTCTTTTTTATATATATTGGAATTCCAATTGTATCATCATAATGCTACTGGATAATCATCATAAAAAAGATGAGAATAAACGCTCTCGGCAGCGTAAGTGCTAATCACAATGAAACGACTGGAGAACTCAGCGACAGGAACGTACATAGATTTTTACCAGTAGATGTGGTGGCGGCGCCCAAATTTACGACAGACCAATACTATTTTTCAACAGATTTCAGATTGGGCAACAAATACCCTTCGGCACTATAAATCGGTTTGTTATTGACATTCAGAACAAAAACATGTTTCTCAAAAACATCAGTAAATTCCCATCTATTTTGCGAAATGTTACCAATAAAACCTGAAAAACGTTTAAACATTTTTCTGAAAAGCCGAAAATTTTCAGACAATATTTTTTTATGCTGGGCGGCGTACCATCGGCGTTCTCGCCCAACTCACGCCCGCCCACAACGGCACCGGAAACATCCAAGGGCAAAGAGAGGCAGGGATATCAAAAATGGCACTCGACTCTGGGTGCGAGTTAAGACCAAGAGTTTGCAACGTGTCGTAAATTGTGATGAGACACTCAGTAGTACTGACATTATATATCTGTATCGACCCTTAAGACTTAAGAGGAACAAGGTGCCCTCTGCAATTCAACAGCATTGTAGATGGTAGCTTGTTCCACTCAATGAGCGATATTAAGCTTTAGATTTTTTGTTTGCTGATTATCAACCAAACTCCGCCATTATACCTTACCCCCACCCATTAGCACTGGCACACGTAAATTACGTTAGAAACGAATACGATTAGTTTCTCACTTACAGTTCTCGGAAAGTAAAATATTTTCCACTTGTGCTATTCTGTCGAAAAAGGGCCCGCACTGACCCCTAACGTCGGGGCAAGGGGGCAGCTTCCCCCTCTGCTCGCCTGTTTCCAACGCCCTTGCTCACATTGTATTTACGCCACTGTTTACCGACGCGTCCCCTCTTCGTTTTTATTTACTACTATAATAATACTCAAGATTCACGGTAGTGGACTTTCTTCCGAGTTTTTCAAGTACCTGTTACAGGTAAGATTGCAAATTACGTCACGAACGGTGTGTTTTCCTCCGTTTAACCCTCTGAGACGTTAATTATCCTGACGTTCAAACGTCACTGGGAATTCAGTTTCTTCAGCGTTTTTCAAAATGCGACGTCAAACGTCGGAAAGTACAAATAACAAGATATTTTTCCCATTAGTGATTATCTGGTTGAGGACTAGATTATTTTTGGTGGTCTGAATTTTTATTCAAAACTTGTTTTATTACAAATTATTGGAGAGTGCCCACAGGCACTCTCCAATAATTTGTAATAAAAAAAATTATATAAACAAAATATTATTTGTGTTTGACTGAATATGAAATATAAGCAAGGAAAGTGTTGGCCTTTGCTCTGGTATCCTTATTTTTTGAAAGCCCTGATAGTGGCTTCTAGCACTCCACCAGTTAAGAAGTATTCACAGCAGGATTATATTAGTATTTAAGCTGCGATAACATTTGGCTCAACGGTTGTCACTTAGCACTATTCGGGAGAAAATAGGACTTGAGGTTAAAACCTTAAAAATAGAAAAATAATAACAAAACAAATGACCACAAAGTATCAACGCGTTGTTTGATTTCGTACGTCATAAGACGTACAAACGTATCAAAGGGTTCATGAATGTTTCCTCAGTAGCATGTTATTGTGCAGCTCATTTGTATTGAATTCTACGCATATGAAGTGCGACTTCGGTAGCCAACACGTATTTCAGACGCATTATGAATTAAACTCGTCTGGCTCAGACAAAAAGTTCGTCTGAAGATCGTCTACTCACATTTATTTAATAGACGTCGAACTTCAGGCGCATTTAATTCAATTATTGACCTGGAATTATTTTCGACGCGACCGTAGTCCGACGTCTATAACGGGCCTTAGGCCTGTTATACGTCGCATCACCGTCGACTCAAATTCAATTCTACTGCCAACGTTTTTGAAAATTGAAAATTACACCACGACATTCGGTGTCTTCCTGATAAGCATATCAATATCATTTCATTTGCATTTAATTCGAGTCGACGGTGACGCGGCGTCTATAACCAACACGGATCAAATTCAAGTCTGGGAATTAGAGTCATCTGGCTGACACGAAAATTCGTCTGAAGTTCGTTCATTTGAAGTTCGTTTACTTGCATTTAATGGTTATATACGACACATTACTGTCAGCTCGAATTCATTTAATTGGAATTACCTCGAATTCGACAATACGGTAATGAGACGTATATAACAGGCCTTGGTTTAAAATTTACTGACAACTTTAGAACATTAAGGAGAGCTAACTTTCTTGTAAATCTCTTCAAATGACGAAAATTGCCAGCCATGAGCCCTTAAAGGGTTCATTGTGAAGCAGAAAATAATTCAGAGTTATTTCGTTCGGGGAATATATTAAACTGACGCAATTTAACCCCGGAACAAATTTCTGGAAATGCTCTTCGTTCACACGCGTTTTAAGTTATTAGGGATATGTTTGGTTTAACTGTGGTCAGTTTGCGCAAGTAAGTCGCTATTGGGCCGGTTGACAGCTGGGTTCGTAAACCGAAACAGTTGGGTTGTCGGTAGTAAGTGATTTGAACCTAGAATGAAGCAATTTGCCCCACCTCCTCTGTTGGAGTATTATTCACAAATTTATTCCAATGACAAATCCGAGAAGACCCAATATTACCCTAACAAATGAGTTTACAAGACAAAACATATATTCAGAAATATTTATTTGTTCTTGGGACGAAAAATAATCCATGAACAAATTTCACGAAAATATGGTAGAGCCGGGAGATTTCGATTTTTCAGATTCGGTTTCGAATCGGTTTCACGAAAAAACTTCGGTTTCGTTTCGGTGTTTCTGTGTTAAGAGCAGATAGTAAATAACACTCCGGAATAGTTTGCACGACACCTCTCATTACAAAAGCCCTGTTTGAAAGTATCTCCATTGCGTTCAGCCTAACTCTCCTATATTATTTATTTATTTATTGGTGTTTAAGGTCACATACTTATGCACAATGGCTAATCGTGACCGTGACAGTTTTACGGGTGGAGGAAGCCGGAGTACCCGGAGAGAACCACCGAGCTTCGACGAGCAAATGTCAGCTCCTTAACATTCTAACTCTGTTCAAGCTCCGCCCAAGCATTGTTACAGCGGTTGAAGACATGTGCACCATCGACGTGAAGTACGACTTAGTACACGGCGTCATCGTGCCCCCATGTAGGCAACCGGGATAAAGTGCCTTGCCCAAGGACACAACGCGGGTGCCTAACTCTCCTTAGATCATTCTCAAAGGTTCTAGGGGATCAGTTGCTAAGCCTACTCAGTCCCAAAAACATAAATTATTGTAAAAAATTAAGAAATTTTATCTTATCCATGTTGCATTCTCATTGTCACATTTACTCCCTTATTGACTCGTCCGTCCAAGTGACGAGAATACATAGCGGGCAATAGTCCATTTTATTTATTTATTTATTTATTTAAAAACTTATAATTTTCGCAAAAGACAACAGTCAAACTCAGGAAAGTGTGCCACAAACAGGTCACGTCAATCATTGTCAAATTGTTTGTTGTTTTGATTTTCGATCGCAGACGACAGATATTTAGCAAGTCACGTAACAATATCATTAAAAACATTTTTTTAAGTTCCCCCAAAATCATGTTTGGATGTATGATCTTTTATTCGTCTCCCACTTCGGTATATTTTATTAAATTCAATTGCTCCCGAGAAATTATCATTATATTCTCGCCGACTGGAGGCGACGAAAAATCGATCATTGATCTTTGTTTACAAGCTTCTTATCCATCCATCAGTCTGTCGTCAAGCCCTCACGGTGACAATTGGATTGAGTGGGCGGGGCTTCCAGAGTGTAGACATTCCAAATCATTACGGGATTTGGTTTATACGATTTTGACGACTTTCACGCTGTATGCTTTCAATCAATCAAACGCAGAGGCGGGGCAAATGATTAAATTATTTATTTATTTATTTATTTATTTATTGGTGTTAAAGGTCACATACTTCTGCACAATAGATGATCATGACCGCAACATGGATATAAAGTCAAGTCTGCACAATGGATGAGCATAACCCCAACACGGGTCAAGTCCAGCCAATCGTTTATACCCGTGTTGCCCATTTTAGAGGACTTCCACCCAGAGCATCGGTGTCTGGGTGCTACTACACCAGTAAAACAGAGCTTGTTTACCACAGTAAACAAACACTGCTTCACGGGGTACTAGTCCACCTTCCATCCCCAATGAAACAATTTGGTCAGTTTATGAACAAACATAGTAAAATCGTTCGGCCGGTTTTTGCCAGGTCTTGCGGTTCGGTTTTCTGGTTTGTCGCAAACCCGGAACCGAACCGGAAAACCTCAAAACCGCCAAGCCCTAAAGTAGGGTATTAATAATGAGTTTCAAGGTATAAATCGTTGAATATGAGGCCTGTTGATACTTGCCCGGAATTTAATACGCATTGTACAACTAGAGCCAACCTTACTGGTATTGTGAAATAAACAAGTACCACAATGTTTTTACGTCTAAGGTTAAGTGCTTCTGACCTTGTTCTATGGAGACCAAGGTAATTTTAATACAGCTGCAGTTCGGATTATGAATGGGAAATTGATAGACACACGCCTTGTTCCGATTTTGTTTTGTAAATTCTTTGTTTCTGTGTGGATATTAGCACTTGCACTTTTTGTGAATGTTTCTTTTGCTTTGTGCAGTGGGTGGGTTTGCACTCATTTGTGTTACTCACATCTTGTGATATTGGTAAGCGTGAAGTCCAGATGTTTGTTGTTGCTGGTTTGAATATTTGAACTTCAATAATGGTGTTTTATATCGCGGCTCTGATGAATTAAATTCTTTTGAAGACCTTTTAAAATTGTCACACTCTAAGTAGTACTGTGATTACTAAAGCGACAGTTAATTTTGGCCGAACCTCGAGAAGTCGCAATTTGGTCGAAATTCTCAATCCACTTTCCTGTCTGTACCATCGTAGAATCTCACTAGTCGAAAAAGCGTAAGGACGTGAAAATGGGGGCAGTGCCCGAGAGGGGAAATTCAGGCTCCAGGGTTAATTCTGCGACTGATCCCCTCTCGAAAGTGTCGGGATACTGATGCAGGTGCCGAAGTTCTTGAAGTGAAGAATTATTAGTGTGGTAACACCGGATCAGGTGCAAATGTATACATATAACATTCTGTTATCCCTTTACCCAACGTAACGGCCAAAAAAGGCTAGCGCTATTCATAAAA
This sequence comes from Pictodentalium vernedei, assembly GCA_031216915.1. NCBI lineage: Eukaryota > Metazoa > Mollusca > Scaphopoda > Dentaliida > Dentaliidae > Pictodentalium > Pictodentalium vernedei. Next base: position 262,324,161 of record CM062293.1, read on the forward strand.
ATTGCGATTCGATTTTCATCTTCTTTTTTTTTGGCCCCCAAAACATAGCATATGACCCTTCATTGGAACGAGCTCGTTGAGGCGCCATAAGCTATGATTTTTGACCCAAGAAAAATAATAAAAAGATATTCAATAATTTTGTTTGCAAGTGTCGATTGCTTTTCATGTTCAGTAGATGGTTAACCCTTTACCTAACATGAAAAGCAGACGACACTTGCCAAAAAAATTCTTGAATAACTAATTTTTTTCATTTTTTGTCTCAAAAACATAGGTTATGACCCCTCGTTGGAACGAGCTCGTTGAGCTCGTTCCAACGAGGGGTCATAACCTATGTTTTTGAGACAAAAAATGAAAAAATAATGAAAATTAATTGGCGATTTTTGAGAATAGCGCTGGCCGGTTTTGGACGTTACGTTGGGTAAAGGGTTAACAAATTGAACATCTCCATGGGGCACTCCCATTCCATATTTACATGAGTGGCAACTAGTATTCCAATACGACGGCAAACTGATTCTCGCTCGAAGATCGGGGCCCAGGCTTGGAACAGGAGTCAGAATCCTGGACTTCTGGGCCAGTCCCGGGCCCCCAAAGTTCCTGGCCCATGGGTTACTACATGTATCCCGGACCGCCACCGTCTACCACACCCACCTATCGGGGGGGGGGGGGGGGGCTGAAAGGGATATCTCCCCCTCCTCAATCCCGACCAATAATTTATAATAGTAATTAGTAATTTTAAGCCACAAACCACCAACAGCTGGAGTTATCATGTCTTACGATAGTTAATTTCGTGGTATTGCATCTGTGGCTGTGACCGTTTCTAACATTTAATGATTTTTTACCACATTCCATGGGATTTTCTAACAAGATTCAATATTTCGTTCCTTCAGTTTGACAAGACACCATCTGCAATACTAAAGCATTGCGAGTTGTGCCTTGTTGCATTCGAGAAGAATTGCAACTCTGGAACTCAAAGATTATATATTTCGAACAAAAGGAGTGAGGTTGATTTCGGATTTGTTCAGCAATTGAGTGTTCAACTGGGTGCTGAGGAGGGGAGTGCTAATGGTTTTAAAAAATGCATGTTTGGCGGCCTTGGTGGAGGGTACTTTCACAGGTCTCGGCAGACAACACATTGTGTGCCGTTTACAATGTGTTGCTGCTTTAAATTATTTGTATGCATCTGTATAAATTTGTTAATACCTCCATTTCTGACGTCATTGTAACTGAGGGCGGAGGGGAGGGCGCTACCTTGTAGGCTGCTACAGAGGAATGTTTTGAATTCCCCTGAGGCTGTAGCTCGGACAGTTCTTGCCTCCTGGCGATTCCACTCATCCACTGCCCTTACGAAGGAGTTTCTGCACTGGACAAATTACGCTGGTTTTACTTCGTAACCTGTGTTGTTGTTTGTTATTGACCACTCGACTGTGTTATTTAAGGTGCAGTTGAAAAAGTCTGGTCGTTCTGACTTGTCGCCATTGCTTTTTGTGCGCGAGGAATCTGTCTGTTGGTAAGGCTGGTATGCATTCTCCGGTCACTTCGTACATATAGAGATGTGTTGGCGCCTCAACTTCAGTGGTGGAATCTTAACGTTAAGTAGCATTCTGGCAGGGCCCGGTGAATCACGGTTTCTCTCGAATCGAATCAAGGAAAAGGTTCGAAACCGAATCAAATTTCGAATCGAATTCACTTTTCAATTGTTATGATACTACGACCTACTGGTGCTGTCTATCGCCGTCGTGAACCCAATATCAATAGACATCCTGGACTATTAGAAAATTGACTGGTATCACAAAGATGGTCGAGGAAAAAGCTATTTATCGCCCTTTGAGTGCAACAAGGCGCCATCTGCAATGCCAAAGCATTGCAGATGGCATCTTGGTGCACTTAATGGGCGTTATATTGTGGAAACGAGCCGTAACGATATCTCCACTATCGCTTCAAATTTCAGTTTTTATGAATTTTCCGACTGAATTTGTGCTGCTTAGTTAGACTGGAGTGGATGCGTTCAATCTTATTCATCAGAAAACTGCAGAGTGAGTTGTTGTCTTCAGAGAGTCGCCAATAAAGAATTGTAGTAAACCCATATTTCTCCAGGATTCGATTTTTTCGAATAATCGAGATGGTTTCGAATCGAATCCAATCATTCACAAGAGTCGAAATCAAATCGAATAGCGAACGTTCACCGGACCCTACATTCTGGTGACGTAGTATGTATCTCTTGATTTTTTTTTATTTAATCTTATTTGTTTTACAAGGATTGGCGAACAAGTTATGCAACTTATATTAACGCCTCTCCTTGGCCCAATGGCGTAGGTGAGTGGGATGACCCTCATAGCGGCTACTTCGTGGCCTTGCTCTTCTCGAATACTACGAAGGGATCTTTATCCTGCACGGAGTGTGTCTCTCTCCGCACAGAAGACAGCCATTTTACGTCCCCACCCGATTGGACGGTACGCTGTGACAGCATCAACCCCACAATTGATGCTGACAGAGAGTGTTCGGACACCTCGAGTACTTTCCCCGACCGGGGATCGGTCACGGGACCTCTGGCATGAGAGACCAGCGCACTTATCCACTCGGCCACCACTCTCTTGATATGTAGTCTCGTGTGATGAAGCGAGCTGTCTGGTTTTGGATGCGTTCAATTTTGTTGATATCCTTCTTTTAGTATGGATATGGCCGTATGAGTATGGGTTCCATAAATCGAGGATGGATCTGATTAGGGACAGGCACTGGTTTTACAAGTTACAGGACAGTTTCTTAGGTTGTGTCACAAGACGTCCATGTTGGATTTGGCTTTCGTTGTGGCGTTGCTGATGTGGGGACTCCGTTCCATGTCTTCAGAGAGTTCTATTCCAAGGTATGGGTTGTCGTCTGTCTGCTGTAGTATTGTCTTGTTTACACTGTAGAAGTGGTTCAGTCGTTGCTTATACTTATAACAGAACATGTTTTGCGTTGAATCCATTATCCCAAGTTGTTACCCAGATTTCCATGTATTTTCAGTCTTCATAGAGAGTGATCTGGTCTTGAGGGGTATCCGTTTGTCTGTATAACAGGCAATCGTCTGTGATTTCACGCAGTTTGAGAGGTCGTTTATGTGATACAGGAAGAGTGGTGGGCCAAGGAATGTGTCCCGGGGTACTCATAAGTCCACTGTCACCTCATCGGACTCCACAACATCCTAAAACTACCCCACTGTGTGTTTTGTAAGGAAATTTGTCAGTCATGTGTGTTTTGCCCTTGTATACCTTTGTATACCGTACTGGTTTATTTCCTGTAAACTTTTTCCTTCCGCAACGCTCATAGCCTACCAGAGATGTACACAAAAATCGCTTTCATTTTTTTTCACTCTTTGCCCTCGAAACAGCTTATGGCATCTCATTGGTACGAGTTCGAAAGGGTAATACACTATGTTTTCGACAACAAACAAATATTTTGTTATTGAGCAGTATTCAGGAGAAAAAAAGTATCGTCTGCTGCTTGTGTTGGCTAACAGGTCAAAGCAATGTTCGAAGCAATTATTTTAGTAGACTTTTCATGAGATTTGTGTACGAATAAAAAACATTGTGACCAAATGTCCAGTGTGTGCACATGTATTGAATAAATTATATGATAAATTATTTTACCCAAGAGATCCTTTAAATTCAGATCTCTTATACATGAGAGATGGTGATGTTCATACTACTTCAAAACCCGAAACCACCCAATAATAGTAAAATTGTCAACAAATCTATGACAGATAAGAAAGATATGCTACGTGTCGCTACGTGTCGCGTATCCACGAGAAATTATTAATTAGTGACACCCCCTTCGAGTCGAGTTTTATCGAGGCTCGAATCGTATTTAGCGCACGAGGTTCACACATTAGACGAATTCGAAATCCATATTTAATCCGTAAATGCACTGTTGGGTAAAAAATCTCGGGTTCAATTGAAAATGGGTGTAGTTTATAGGCTCAGTAGTGTGTCACCTGTGTATTTGTTTGTTTTAATTCCCGCATGATATTACGCTATATACACTATCTACCATAGCACATCTCAGCGAAAACTTGTCACAAAGGCGGGAATGATATGAAGGCAGCCCTTCGGACTTTGCCATTTCCTTGCAGTGTATTCCACCTGTAACCTGATTTGTTTTGTTGTTACGGGCCTACTGTATATTATATTCATATGCTGCAAATAAATAATTCTGATTTTAATTTTCTTTTTGTATGTGTAATTAACCCTTTAGACCCCGGTGGTATATTCCATGCCAGTTTAGAGCCATCAACTGGAAGAGTCTATATTGGCTTCTTGGGGGAAGACCAATCAATATTGTCAACGTGCAGCACCAAGGCTGCACGTTGAAAATGTCGATTGGTCTGCCAAACATATTCACTGAGTAACTATCTACTTTATGAATTTCAGGTCGTATCCCGACCCTGGGCTGGACTTCAAATTTATTTATTTATTTATTTATTTATTTTTATTTATTTATTTATTTATTTATTTATTTATTTATTTATTTATTTATTTATTTATTGGTGTTTAAGGCCACGTATTTCTGCACAATGGCTAATCATCACCACGACAGTTTCACGGGTGGAGGAAGCCGGAGTACCCGGAGAGAACCACCGAGCAACGGCGAGCAACTGTCAGCTCCCCAACATACTAACTCCACACAAGCAAGGTTAGCATTGGTTGAAGACAGGTGCACCATCGACGTGTAGTACGCCTTAGTGCACAGCGTCACCGTGCCCCCACATGTGCAGTGGGGGTGAAGTGTCTTGCCCAAGGACACAACGCGGTAGCCGCAGATGAGATTCGAACCGCGGACTTCTCGGCTTGCAGCCTGCACCTCTCACTACTGAGCCACCGCGCCCCCTTTCGGGTTCAAAGGGTTAACTACAATTATAATCAGTTTCCAACCACCTAATCATTAGACAGAAGTTTCAAACAAATGGTGTGCGGTTGGGAAAGGTTTTCTAGGGTTCAATAAACTCACTTTTTGAGAAGTCGTATATAACGAATAATCTGTGAGAGCGATTGTTTTTAATCCCCGAGAAACACCCGTCTAAATCATGTTTAATTACCATGCTAAATCTGAATTGTCGATTGTGACGAATATGCGTTATTACATCAGTTGTGCAGTGAATATTATGTGAAGGGCACTGGAATTTTACGTCCAGCAAGCAAATTGCTGAAAAAATAATCTCAAAGGGCCGCATTCAAATTGAGTCATTTGGTAGTATAGCGTACATGTGTTATCGCGGAAAACACCGTGTTCCTATGCCCACGTCTATAGCTTAATATGTGTGGGTCTCTTGTGAGTCGTTATATATTGACTTCTCTTTTAAAACTTTGAATGGTACTTTATCTTATGACTTCTCCATTTTTGTTTGGCTTATTACCATTTCATATTTTCAATAAATATTAATTAGTGCTTCATAACACCTTCAGTTGATTTGATTGCTCAATTTCAAAAAGAACGCTTTCTGATTGGTTAAATTAATGCTATGTCAATACTGATCTTGACATTGTTGTACTTACGTTATATTTATTTAACCCTTTAACTCCAAGATGTGTTTTGGGGTAACTGTGGTGTATTTAACCCCCTTTTACTGTCAAAAGATGTGTTTTTGGTAACGGTGGTGTCATATGATAAACGGAATATGAAATTCGGGATTCGGTCACTCGATATTTATGAAACTCGTTTACCAATTTTTAGTTTTGCCTCGCCAGAGGCTCGGCAAAACGGAAAATTCTTAACCCTTTACCCAACATAACGTCCAAAAGCGGCCAGCGCTATTCTCAAAAATCGCCAATTAATTTTCATTATTTTTTCATTTTTTGTGTCAAAAACATAATAGGTTATGACCCCTCGTTGGAACGAGCTCGTTGAGCTCGTTCCAACGAGGGGTCATAACCTATGTTTTTGAGACAAAAAATGAAAATATTTTGAAAATTAATTGACGATTTTTGAGAATAGCGCTGGCCGGTTTTGGCCGTTACGTTGGGTAAAGGGTTAAGATAATGCTGCGAAGTTTCCAATACATTAAAATTGAGAAGAATCATGCTAATTCATAAACATACAGGCTATATCTTTTTCGTTGTATTTGTATTCTTCGGGTATTTCACCATTTTATTTGTTTTAGCGAATAAACAGTAACTTCGTACATCCTCCTACAGTCTACACACACACACCAATTCATCGAATTTACAAATGTTTGAAGAAAAAATCAGCCATGCAATGTAATGTAATACATTTATGCACAAAGTGTCAAATTGTTGTTTACATTGTCCAGCTGATACGTCTCAACTGCTTTATTATCATTCATATATCACCTTTCTCGGAATGACTAATATCTTCCCGGTTGAAACAAAAATGGGTGGGCATGTGAATCAATGAGATTGACAGATTATAAATATATTTTAAATCAAGTCAAGGGTTTCGATCTTCTAAAATAAAACTCTATCTTCTCTTCAACCCTTTTAATACAGTGGCGAGCTCGTTCCAACGAGGGGTCATAACCTATGTTTTTGAGACAAAAAATGAAAAAAATTAGTTATTCAAGAATTTTTTTTGCAAGTGTCGTCTGCTTTTCATGTTAGGTAAAGGGTTAAAAGTCAATATGATAAAAATTCAATGTATCAAAATCTTAAATTCTCTGAAGGAGAAGGTAACCTTTACCTGATTCCTACAGCAGACGATACATGGAAACAAATTCTTGAATAACTGAACATTTTTAATTTTTGCCTGAAAAAGGTAGTTTTCACACCTGACTGGAACGAGCTCGTTGAAAATCAAAAGCCCCGAACGAACAAAATCTTTATCGAAAATCTCTGAATTCAGAGAAATCGATGAAAACTTTCATCCTTGTTTTGACTGTAGGTGTGTAATAGAATTTGAAATTGTGAGTGTGTTCGTAGGCATAATGCACTTGCCAGGCAGTGATTTTAAAAATTATTACATGTCAATGGCGTCACCCTGAAACTAGTTTGATGAGTACCATGAACTTGGGACGAGCCGTTCAATTTGCAACTTCGGTGGCTTCCTCGAACAAATAAAAAAACTCAGGAAACGTGGAGAAAACGTCACACTCGGCTCTTAGTCTATCAAAAAAACCTTTTAGGGCAATGTATGTACTTTTTTTTACTCTGGCTTCAGGAACATGGAGTAAATATAAATAAATGTTCCCATGTTTTTGTCATCATAATTCTTCACGCACCTTTTCGGTGACATTTCGTCGGCTGAATGCTAGAATGGTCTATGTCTCCAATGAGACATTATTAGTTACCCCGTGTCTGATCCCGTGGTACGGGTTTTTACCTACCCGAAGCCAGCCGTATCCCATGAGGCCGAAGCCTCATAGGATACGGCTGGCTTCGGGTAGGTAAAAACCCGTACCACGTGATCAGACACGGGGTAACGAATTTATCTATTGACTTTCCGTTTTAGAAGTACAATCTATTTCATGTGTGAACACACACAGCATGAGATCTTTTATCTTCCATTGTTGAGCCATACAGGTTTCTGCGGAATTTTTGTGCAAGAGAGTTTTTGTGAAAATATGACGATACGACTAGTATAAAGAAATTATTGAATTTCTTTTTTTCTTTTTTGTCTCAAAAACATAGCTTATGAACCCCACATTGGAGGGTACTCGGCAAGTTCATTCCAATAAGGGATCATGAGCTATATTTTGGAGATAAAAAATTAAAATATAATACATGTACACTGTAAAACTGGAATGACGCGTCTTCTACGGGGTATGGACAATTTGTAGATTTCGGAACGAGGCTTCCACTGGGTATGGGAAATTTGTCAGTGGCTGGGCGGACATATCGTGGGTTTCAATGAATATGGTCTCATACCACGTATCTATCAACCAATCAAATCAAAAAATTCACTTTAGTCAATAGATAAAGAACATTCTAGCACACAGCCGACGATTTGTCCTTTCACGGCCAATACTCGAAACAAGCCACTAAGCTAGAACGCAGTTCCAAGTAAATGAACTGTTCATTTACAAAACACGTGTTGCAACAAAAGTGGAATATTCAACAAACCTATGACAGATAAGAAAGATATGCTACGTGTCGCAATTCCAGGGGAAATTATTAACCGATAACACTCCATTCGAGTCGAGTTTTATCGAGGCTCGATTCGAATTTAGCGCACAAGGTTCATACACTAGACGAATTCGAAATCCATGGTATAGCGTAAATGCACTATTGGGCATATATCTCGTGTTCAATCGAAAATGAGTGTAGTTTATAGGTCAGGTAGTGACATGTAACAGTGGCAATGTACTGGAGCGATACTTTTTAAACAGGTGCATATTTAAGGAAATCTCATATTCGATTAGATGTTAACGACAGTGTTAATTCTGTACCCCGAATAATTAATTAATCACTACCCCATCAGACCATAGCTTATCTCAACCTATAGGAACAAGCTTATTGAGATCATCCAGGTGCAGGTGTCACACTGTAACACACAAGGCACTGTAAAAATACAGTAAAAAGCATCGAGCTTCATTCTACCGGGGGGGGGGGGGTGGGGGTATTAAAAAGACGTAAAGAGTAGACCAATTAGTACATTTAACCTGAAGTCGTGCGACTGCAGGTTAAAAGTATTATTTGTTCTCTGTTAAAAATGGACCCTTTTAGGACAAGTCTAAATTCGACATGAATTACGCCATTTGGCAAAAGCACAATAAGGAATAGAATGGGTTTGAGTTGAAAACATGTACACCATCGACGCACAATACGCGCACTACGTCAACGTGCTCCCACTATGGCAGTTGGATTAAGAATCTTGCCCAAAGACTCAACGCAGATGACCTACAACCTTTCGATCTGAAGTGCAATGCTGTAACCAAAATAAACCAATAATCCACCTCGACCCCCCCCCCCCCCCCCGCAAAAAAAAAAAAAATTAATGGAAGATTGATATTTTTAAGTAGTGTGGGCGAATTGGTTAGCTTAGTTGAATGAGAGACAAAACAGTTCAAAGCGTAAAATGTGTCAGCTGTAAGAATAAGTTGCCATTTCAGTCTGGTTCTCAAACTTATTTAATCCCTTTTCCTATTGTAACGCCCGTACCCTTCCAGCTATACTCACGGGAATCGCCATGCAAACTATACTTTTTCAGAATTTGTCCAAAAAAATTGTTTATGGCATTTCACTTGAACTAGCTCAGGGGAAAAATGAATATTTTTAACTGTTCAGGAAATATTTTTTTTGCAAGTGTCTTCTACCAGTCGTGTTGGATAAATAGTTAGCCCTTCGAACCCCTGATGGCGTCTTCCAAGTCAGTTCAATGACAGCAATTCGAAGAGTCAACATTCATTACCTGGGGGTGGGGCATTCAGTATTTTCAACGTGCAATCTTAGTGCTTCACGTTGTTTGAAAATATTGATTGCTTACCCCCACACATTCACTGGGCAGTTATCCTTCTTGGTGAAATTATGACGTATCATTTTTTTGAACCGCAAAATCGGTCTTCAGGGTTCAAGGGGTTAATTTTATATTCTTCTAAACCATTGTTGGAGACAGTACAGTGCTAAAGGATGACTTCAGGACCGCACCCAATCACGCAAATACACGTACGAAAAAAGTAAATTAAAGAAGACAAACTTCCTGGTTCGACATTGAGAGCGTTTATTGAATTATCCCAGCAATGTCAACGCACATTCAAGTCTAATTAGTCCATGTGCAAGAAACGTCAAGCGCGTTCGTCTGGTGTCATTTGACAATTTGTGTGCAGATGCAAAGAAAAAAACACACTGCGCAATGCGCATTCACTTTAAAAATCCGATCCCGAAATTCAGTGAACAATATAACAAAAATGGTAACTGTTCAACGGACCAAGTGTGCACCTTTATTAAATTTTCGTACATCTGCATATCTTTTTTTTATATTTTATGTCACGTTTCCCTTAACCCTTTGAACGCTGGTGGTACCTTCCATGTCAGTTCAATGGCAGCAATTGGACGAGTCCATATTCATAATTCGGGGAATATACGTGCAGTCGCAAGGCGGCTTGTTGAAAATATTGATTGGTCTATCCCACACTTTCATGCAGCCATCCTACGTAATGAAATTATGACGTATCATGTTCGTCAGACCGCAAACCGGCCACTCGGGTTCAAGGGGTTAACCCTTTACCCCATGTAACGGCCCAAACCGGCCAGCGCTATTCACAAAAATCACCATCAATTTTCATTATTTTTTTGTCTCAAAAACATAGCTTATGACCCCCTCATTGGAACGAGCTCGTTCCATTCAGGGGTCATAAGCTATGTTTTTGACGCAAAAATGAAAAACATTAGTTATTCAAGAATTTTATTTATTTTTTAAGTGTCATCTGCCTTTCGTGTTAGGTAAAGGGTTAAAAAGGGCAATAATGAATAAATTATTGTTTGTTAGCTATGTTGACATATAGTTGCATCACAGGATAATTTTACTTGCCTGAGCATGAGTCATGTATGTTCTTTCAGGTTTGCAGGGCAACATCATCGTTTTGGGTCGGATGAAAAATAATATGTTAATTATGGGCGTTCGCCTGGAGACGTCCGCTCATTTGCTCAAATTCTTTTCGCATTTTCTTATGCGTTCAGGCCCTTTAAAGGTCATGTACTTAAACCTCCACATTCGACGACTAGTGGACGACAATTGAAAACAAATTCTTGAATAACTAAACATTTCCAGCTTTTATATTTTCAGACCCCCCACGCTGGAACCAGTTCCAATGAGGAGTCATAAGCATTTTTTCGCCAAAAAAATGAAAAAATAATAAATATTGAATGGCGATATCTGGGAATAGCATTGGACGGCGAATACGCAGTGGCTCTGCGCTACTGGGGAGGGGCGCAGTGGAGGATTTGTCCCTACAAATAGACTTTGACCCACATACCGCCACCCACAACACACACACATCCACGCACAACCTCACATACACACAGTGCACATCTCTTTATTTTAACAAATTCTAATCCATGCAGTGGTTGATTTATACTGTAAAGAGGAATATACAGCATATGCGCCATTGGCAGGGGACTTGTCGCTCATAACAAAGGTGCCTAGGGTCACCATGCCTTAATGTCAGAGGAAAATGAACAGCTAGTGAATATCCATAAAGCGGCGGCATACACCAGTTATCCAGAATGCAATGCAACACATTTATAAATTGAGAACAGATCTGTACTGTTGTAAAGGAAACTCCACCAGCCCACTGAGGTACCTTGGATCCTTGTAGTGCTTCATACTTTCAGACAAATCTACATGGGAAAGTTGCCATCGTACTCGCGCTTCAAATCAAAAGTGGAGATTTAACCCTTTACCTAACATGGAAAGCAGACGACACTTGCAAAAAAATTCTTCAATAACTAATTGTTTTCATTTTTTGTCTCAAAAACATAGGTTGTGACCCCTCGTTGGAACGAGCTCGATTAGCTCTTTTCAACGAGGGGTCATTATTATCTATGTTTCTGAGACAAAAAAAATGAAAAAATAATGAAAATTAATTGGCGATTTTTGAGAATTGCGTTGGCCGGTTTTGGGAAAAGGGTTAATCCAGAAAGCCACCAGGGGGGCATCATTCTTTGATTGCTCGTTGCATTCAGATGTTTGCAGTATCTGATTGCACTGCTATGATCTTAAGAGGCCACTTGCGGATTTCAGGAGGGGGTGGATAACTTTATCGAAAGTCGATTTTCAAGACAAGTTAGGATGGGTAGGGGCAGAGGAGGCTCATCCTCCTAACCTTTTCAGATCATACGTTTTGTCACCCCTCCCGTTCAGTTCGAACATTTATTTGAAAATTATGTTCTATGAAAACAATACATAAAATGACGGTCACATCAGGGGGGGGGGGGGGCACTAAAAATTTGCAAGACGTGACGTCCTATTTTTTATTCGGCTCCTTTTTACACCCACCCACCCACTACGTGCAAATTTTCTACTACCGTTCTCAGACACCCACCCCCACTCTCCCATTAAAACCCAAAATAAGCTTATAAACTTAGTAGGCACAGCTGTCTTTAGGGAGTTTTCATAATGTTCTTAACCCTTTACCCAACGTAACGGCCAAAACCGGCCAGAGCTATTCTAAAAAATTGCCAATTAATTGTTATTATTTTTTTATTTTTTGTCTCAAAAACATAGGTTATGACCCTTCATTGGAACGAGCTCGTTCCAATGAGGGGTCATAACCTATGTTTTTGAGACAAAAAATGAAAAAAAAATTAGTTATTCAATCATTTTTTGGCAAGTGTCGTCTGCTTTTCATGTTAGGTAAAGGGTTAAACTGGTACCACCAATTTAAACCTCTGTGGGCTGCTGTGAGCCCCAATCTACAAATGACAAGCTGTTCATTATCAGGCATGGCCAGAGCAGGTGTACAAATACGAGAACAAATTTTCATTTGAATTGTTCCCAAAATATTGTCTGCACATTTTCTACATTTCGAACAAGACACCCACCCTCTACTAACGTGTGACATTTTCCCAGTTTAAGCCCAATATTCTCACATGTAAAGCCTCCTGATGTTGTATTTATGTTAAGAGTGTGGTACAAATGATGGTATATATTAGCTGATATATTGATATATTTTTAAAAAATTCAAAAAATTGCACAAGTTGGAAATGCACATTTTTGGCGCACTCAAGAGACCCACCCACCCCCGCGTCACGTCTTGCAAATTTTTGGTGGCCTCCCCCTGGTCACATAACAAAAAAAAATATAACAATTCAAGATACAAGAATTCAAAAAATATTTCAATTCAACAATTCAAGGTCGTGTAGCTCAGAATATTAACCTATATGTAGCTGTCTGAAGGCCAAGACCTGGACATGTCAGTTAGACTGAGTTAATTTTAAAAAGTAGCCGTCGACCCCAAGACAGAGCCAGAACGCCAAATCCTCACAGGCGCAAACAAACCAATCGTACGTGAATAGATGGGAACGTCTCAACCCAGCACAGTGAAACGGAACAGTATAAGCTAACTCTATTCAGGAACAAAATGGGGCTCAGACCACCAGACGATGATATATGAGACTGTTTAAACTTAAACACGTGAAGGAGAGAAGAAGATAGTCAAAGAAATAAAGAAGAATGAAGAAAGCCAGCTTAAACATGATGCATTATCTTTATACACTAGAAAGTCGTAACAAAACAGCCGATGTGCATCCAATAAAGAGTTCAGCGTATACAGCACGGTCTTTAGACGAATAAAAAAAAAAATACACATGTAGGTTTTAACCCTTTGAACATGCGAGAGCGCATTTCCATTCCAAGAACAAGATACATCACAATTTCATTAAGTAGGATGGTTGCTTAGTTAATGTGTGGCGTAGACCAATCAATATTTTTCAATGGGCAGCCCTAAAGCTGAACGTTGAAAATAGTAATTACTCTACCCCAAATAATGAATATGAACTCTTCTAAATGCTGCCATTAAACTGACATAGAAGATACCACCGGGGTTCAAGGGATTAAATCAATATTTATTTTTACTTATTTTTAACCCTTTGCCTTCCACGATTAGAAGGCGACGCTTAGAAAAAGGAATTCCAGAATAAACTTGAGAGTTTTCCTTTTTTTCTCTCTCAAAAACATAGCTTATGACCCCTGATTGGATCGAACTTTATTTTTATAGGGGATCATAAGCTGTGTTTTTGAGCTGAAAATTAAACCAGTAGCTCCCACCCCCGCCTTCACCTCATCCCATCTCATTTTTATTTTCAGTACTCTTGCCACTCTTACCGGTAACATTTATCGCCATGTAGCCCGCCTCTGCAAAATAGACTGACCATGTATTTACTTGGGGAGGACGCCGTGCCTTTCTCCCTTTCAATATCTCTATCACCCATGAAAACAAAACTCGCGGTATAACTAAGAACAATATGTCGCTCGAGATGATGCTGTTATTATTATTATTATTTATTGGTGTGTAAGGTCACATACTTATGCACAGTGGCTAATCGTGACCGTGACGGTTTTACGGGTGGAGGAAGCCGGGGAGAACCACCGAACAACGACGAGCAACTGTCAGCTCCTCAACATTCTAACTCTAACAAGCTCCGTTCAAGCAGGGTTACAGCGGTTGAAGACATGTGCACCATCGACGTGCAGTACGCCTTAGTACACGGCGTCATCGTGCCCAAATTTAGGCAACCGGGATAAAGTGCCTTGCCCAAGGACACAACGCGGGTCGTCCCGGACGAGGATCGAACTCGGACCTCTAGCATAGAAGTCCAACAGTATACCACTGAGCCACCGTGCTCCCTCGGGATTCTGTTGGTACGAAAACCGTTAATTAAACTAGTTTCTGTCTATGAGGAGAGAATATTACCATTTTCTGTATTTGCTTTTCCACCATTAACTGGTAGAGTGCTGGATGTCCATATTTGGGCTTTATTCTGAAGTGCAAGTACCTCAATTTAAAGGCTTCATATTCTGTGCATGTTCTTCAAATAATTTTTGAAGTAAACTTATTTAGTCTGCAGGGATCTGCCTTGTTAAAATATATGGGAGAGTGCCTATAGGCACTCTCCCATAAATTGTAACTCGGCAAAGATAAGTGATCAAATTTTGACGAGAAAAATAATTTAGCACTTAACCAGTTAATGATACTTTTAAGTTAGATCAATTATTACACAGTTGCTTCTCTGAATAGGGAATATGTAACAGTATTTACAAAAATCTTCTCCAAATAAAAATAACAAACAAATCCGAAAGTTTTGATTGAAATATTAAATAAGATTTAAAATATTCATTACACGCTTCGTTGATATTTAATGGGGACTTTTTTAATTAATGTCGCGTTTTCACGTGTCATCGCATATTAGGGTTTTCAATACCTCAATCCACAGCTCCTGGAAACAACTGAGACGTTATGTAGGACAAATGAGGGTATATTTTCGACCTTTAATCAAATGTAATTCGAACATAAAGGTGCATTTCCAATCATAACAATATATATGGGTTTTTTTCAGATGACAGATCAGTCTCACACAAGTATCGACATTGGTGAAATTCTCTTGAACGAGTATTTCCATGCTTTCAGTGATAATTTTTAATTAGGGAGTTGTCATTTATTCAACTCCAGTGCTGCTGTGTTGTATCAAATGAACACTTCAGGGGCCAATACTATAAAACTTTTACAATTATATTTTCTAGAATTGTAATAGGTTAAGCCACTAAAAGGCCCCCCCCCCCCCCCCCCCCCCAATGAGGAAAATCTGCGGTTCCAACTGGGGCACTAATAGTGGGACCCTTCTCAAAATCTATAAATCTTTTGTACACCCTGTAATGGAATATGGGGGCCATTGAAACCGAACATATTTCCGAAACTAATATGATCACAACACCATGCATAAACTTATCTCTCACTGGCTCACAGGCTGAGTTGCAGCCCTTTGCAGATAATCGCATGTTATCTGTGCTGACACAGTCCTGTGCACGCGTAAACTCAACCATCTTACTAGTAACCCATGTGTTCCCGCAAGACTATGATCACAACACCACGCTATAAAAAGCTTAAATACGAATATGTGTTCCCCCTGACGATAATCGCAATACCTACCACTGATTACCTCATCTCCATTCACTCATATACACCCTACTAATCGGCTTCTTCACTATTCAAGCAGGTACCCAAAGATTTTTTTTTTTTGAGAAGGTGTGAGAAAGTGTGTACGGGTTTGCAGGAAACAGCACAACAGAGCCATGTTCTAAGAACCTGTGAATGATGTGGCGTTTCCATGCGAACCACCAGCCATGTTCTGGCATCACGGTGACAACGCGCAGCGACGATGGCCTCGGACTCGCTGCCCGGTGCCAGACCAACAACGTTAACCATTATGGAAAATCTTACCACGAAAACGCATATTAGCGAAAACTCACTCAGAACCTGGTGGTAGGTTAGGTGACCTTGAAAAGGTGCGTTGTTAATCAAAAATCCGGCAATCGAACAACTAGACCGACACTCGTTCTGATAACCACTCGAAGAAGAGGAGGATAGGGAAGGTCAATAAGGAGGCCCACATCCTTTTAGGGCACCCTGTCTGGGGGACACTCATTGGCCCGGAAGACCAGCTGAGAAGCCACTAGTCCAGTACGAGCAAGAAGACACCATCAACCCTCAATCACTTATGGGATGCACGTCGCATCCCCAAGTGAAGACTCTTTCTGTCTCTGTTTCTAGAATTGTACTGTCTAGTTATGAACCATTAGCATTTTCGAAGATGTGGCAGTTTGCCAGTTGGCAAATTGCCATATCTTTTAAAATGCTAATGATTCATTTTAGTCATTTATATTAATAGGGAGAGAATGCAATTGTAAACGTTTTTTATAGTATTTCAGGAAAATGTTAACGGAGACAATAAACAGGAAAGGAGAAATAATTTACGCGTGTGCAATTTTTATGAAGATTACCATCTTGACCTACCACGTGTTGTTTGTTTGTTTCTTTGTTAATGGGCTTAATGACATTGTTTGTTTGTTTGGGGTTTAACGACACGTTGAACAACAGTCAGGGTCATATCAGTAGTTTCACGGGCGAAAGAAGCCGAAGTACCTGAAAAGGACTACAGTGCAACAACGAGTAACTATCGGACTCTTTAACTTGCTAATCCGACACATGGTATGGTCAGCATCGGTTTAAGACAAGTGTGTCGTCGCCGTGTCCTACGCCATAGTACAAGGCGCCAACGTGCTCTACCCATCACGTGTACTCATCACCGTGAAAAACACCTAGTGAACGCCGGAACAAGGGCGACATGATGGCTCTGGTCTGAAGGTATAACAGTACTAAATATTTTAAACAACAGAAACAAACTAGTGGCAGTCATGCATCAGTATCATATCACGCGCTACAGTACGGCCTCCGTGGACTGATCACTTTCCACGGGAAGGCAATATTTCCACGGACGCAATAATATTAGATTCCAAACACTAATTATAGCAATAATCACCAAAAATTTCATTAACCCTTTACCTAACCTGAAAAGCAGACGACACTTGCAAAAATAATTCTTGAATAACTAATTTTTTTCATTTTTTGTCTCAAAAACATAGGTTATGACCCCTCGTTGGAACGAGCTCGATGAGCTCGATCCAGCGAGGGGTCATAACCTATGTTTTTGAGACAAAAAATGAAAAAAATAATGAAAATTAATTGGCGATTTTTGAGAATAGCGCTGGCCGGTTTTGGCCGTTACGTTGGGTAAAGGGTTAATGACAGATACCAATTAACTTGTCTGACGTAATGACTAGTACAATTTTCTTGGAACTGAGTATGAGTCTATAACATCACACGAATGTCCAACTTTAAAAAGGTGTCTATTGATACCAAATTGTTGGCTTATTATCATTTATTGGAAAGCTCTCTTCAGAGAACTTTCCATTGCATGATAAGAAGGCACGGTTATTGTGATCTGCACATACAATTTTCATATATATACATATTATAAACGTAACTTGTTACAGAAACACCCCTGAAGTTTATGAAGAAAAGTAAAATGAATTTTACAAACGTAAACTATCATCGAAATATTTCTATGTTTTGATGAATGAATCAATACCTACTTTCTGTCAGGTGTACTTCCCCACCAGAGTGATAGGGACAGAGAATTTCAACCGGTCGCGATGCAGTTCAAGATTTCTCTCAGCATATCTCGAATTTCACTTGTCGAAAAAAGATATGCGAAACATTTCATTGTGTATCTTATATTTTCATTTGACACCCCCCCCCCTTCCATACACATAAATTGATATTATATTGAAATAAAAAAGTAATAGCAATAAATAAACAAACAAACGAAAAAGGGAATGAATAAAATTAATTGAAAAAGATTTGAATAAAATAATTAAAAAAATAAACTGTGGGTTTTGTCCATCATTCAGCGTTCAGTTTTGACCAAAAGGTGTTTGTCATGAGAGGTGCTCGTCTGCAGTAGTTTTGTCCTATTACCTACGTGTATGTTCTATGTGGCATCTATGTAGTTACTTGTGGGATATGTGGTTTTATTATATGCTAGCCTGTGAATTATCGCAAATTATCTAAAAGATATTTCTCGAAATCCATCGACTCGATGGATATCGTGGAATATCTCCCAGTAGCTTCCTAAATGACGTCACGCTACGCCTTATCACGTCGCCTTGAAGGAACGATCAGCTGATCTTTGTTACTGTTTCGAAACGCACGCATTTGGGGTCGAATTGGGCTGAATATTGTGCTATAAAATGTCTCGTAGCATAGATATAAATAGACAGAACGCGATGTGTGTTTGAATCGGTGGGTGTTTTACATAACGAGTTGGAATGGCGTAGTCATATTTCGCAAATAACGAGTTATGTAAAACACCCACCGATTCAAACACCATCGCGTTCTGTGTTTATTATACAATCCATGAATTAAAATTCATTTAAATAATTCCGATTTTTAAACCCAAGGGTAAAGAGTCTGTTTGTTTTGACTGGAGCTGTACTGATCAAATGGATCCATAAAAATCAAAACAACCTTTTCGGAACCAGTGTTTGTTGAAATTCGTATCTCTGTTTCTCTTCGGTTGGTGCCCATTCACGCCTAACCATTTGGTGGCTATTACTGTTAGTAAAAATATAAGTACAAATGTGTGCAGATTTGCAAAACAGCTCGGAAAAACATTTTTAAAAGAAGTTCGAAGCATGTCAAGATGTACGAAGATTTACCGAAATAAAGTTGACCAATTTAGATATAACGGATCCACAAATCGAGACTGCAACGGGACTGGGTTAATGTTCTGATTGGAAATGATTGGGTTTATTTTAAAATATTATCTCATTTTTGGTTAACTAATTTTTTGTGAACCGACTTTATTTTGCTGTGGACGTTTTCTTTTTCACACAATGCGACAGACTGTCGATAATTGTATAACGACATTTGGAAACTTTTCGAAGCGTAACTAAGGACTCGATGGGAAAGGAACTAGTATGAACGGTGCTGGGAAAAAAGTTCCGGCTTATACACCACCCATTGAATACACAAACATTTATGTCATAGCGGGTATTCCATTAAATACAAGGGTTTAAAGTTGAATGGATGTGTAATAAAAAAGAAAATCTACTCTATTTTAGTCAATTCTGGAATTATCTCATGAGTGTGGACCTGAAAGTTTTATTTTTCGCGAGCATTTTATTTTTCTCGTAGCATAGAAAAAAAAGAAAATCTACTTTATTTTTCGCGAGCGCTTGCTTGAAAATAATACTTTCAGGTTCACCGGTGAATTTTTTCAGTAGCTTCCTGAATGACATTACGCTTTGGCGTGTGACGTCGCCTTGAACATCGCATTGAAGGAACGATCAGTAGTTCTGTTATTCTCTTGAAACTGTAACTGTTTGCAGTCGAATTGGGCTGAATATTGCGCGGTAAAATGTCACTCAGCATATAATAAAAAGAAATTCTACGCTATTTTTTTTTTCACTAAAACAGCGTAGATACCCTCTATATATGTGGATGTATATATACTGAGTCAAAAGAGAAAGTATAATAAACTTTGAGGTGCAATTTCTTTAGTATTATCGACTTTAATCCCAAACAAATTATTGTTAATTCATATTTAGAGCCTAGCTGTATGAATTTGCATATTTTTATGTTCTTCCTGTTGCCAGCGTCACGTCAGGACGTCGCAATTCAGACATGGGGTGAAATGAAAAGTTCACACATGCAGTCACTAGTGTGTATGTCCACCGTTTGCATCTTGGATGGCAAGACATCGACGGCGCATGGACTTGATAAGTCTTTGGATGTCACCCTGTGGTATTACGTTCCACTCCTGCCTTAGAACATTACGTAAATGGCCTAACGTCTGAAGATCACGAAGTCGTGCCCGATGGTCCAATTGATCTCAAAGATGCTCTCAAAGACAAACGTGGCGAAAGTGGAGGTCAGGGAAGAAGTTCTATGTTCTGCTCCTCAAGAAAGTCACGACAGATACGCGCTCGTGACATCGGGCATTGTCTTACTGGAATAACTGCAATCCGACGTTAGCGTTGGACAACAACAGCGTTAAGAATTTCGTCCCTATGTCGCTGTCCATTCAGATTACCATCGATGAAGATCAACTGCGTTCGATGGTGCCAAGGAAATTCCTGTCCAAACCATTATACTACCCCTGCCGAAACGGCCGTATTCCCGGACGCAAGCATCAAAAAACCGCTCTCCTCGTCGGCGATACACTCTTGCCCTACCATTAAGCGTGCCGTAGACAAAATCGTGATTCATCACCAAAAAGAACTGTGCTCCAACGCTGCTGAGCCCATCGAACACGCTGACGTACCCATTCCATTTTGACGGTACGATGACGTTGGGTGGGAATTGGTTCGGAGTATGGACGCCTACTTCGGATGCCGTGTTCAGCGAGTTTGTTGCGGACAGTTTGTGCGCTGATTCTATTGTTAATTCTACCAGGAGTAATTGCTGCTGTCCTCGTCGCCGGAAGGAAGCATCCCGCAAGTGAGACGTCCTGATGTGTCGACCTTGTGTAGTTGTCGTAACTCTTGGTAGACCTGATTAAAGCGGCCGGTCGGCAGTAGATCCAGTGGTTCTATACTTTCCAATGAGACGGTAAATAGTGGCCACAGTGACTCCGAACTTAGTAGCGAGCCCATCTGGATGTATCCCAGCCTCATGCATACCAATGGCACGCAACCTCTGATTTTCGGTTAACCTTGGCATTTTTTAAAATGTTGGAAAACAAAAACTAGCGTGTTTTCTCAATAACCCAGGCTCTCTAGCACAATATAACACAAAGAAAATCGTCGGTCACCCATTCAATTTGACATTCTCGGGTAGCACGTGTTATTTTGAAATCCGTAGCAAAATTTGTACGGTTGGGTGGACAACAACAACATGTCATTAAACTCTTTGCACGACTTCTCATCCACAAATATGCAACATTAGAACCATTATATTTCATATTTTATGCATTTTTTCACATTTGTTTCTATTATACTTTCTTTTTGATTCAGTGTAGTTCTATGCATAATGTTTTTCTATTTTTGTTGTAATAGAACGAGCTTCCAACACTCGGTGACTCTAATACTTTTTTCCATATCTCATTGATAAATACTCCACGCCAATCATTCTCATTGTAAATTGAAGAACCATACGACGCGATGGACAATCTGTAAGAATCTTGAACAACCTGTGGCTGTGTTGAATCCGATGTACTGAGCATGAACATCTATGTGGTAATTAGACGCACCAAACAATATATTCAAATATATGGAGTGTCAAAAAATTTAACATGCAGTGGGTTTTTTGTGTTTTTGGTTGTTTTTTGTGGGGGGGTGGGGGTGGGGGGGGGGGTAGGTATTTACAAATAGGACGCCATTATGTTGTCTTCATGCGCGGACTATGTTTATTTCACTTTCTTCGATTTCTCATTGATTCAAGAAGTATTTTTAAAATTCTTTCTCGGGCTATTCAATCAGAACAACTTAAAATGTGCTCAATGCAACATGAACAACCCATACCATACAATGGACAGTCTGCAGGAATACTGAAGATTGAACAACCTGTGCCAGTGTTACATCTGATGTATCGAGCGTTGCGATGGGAGACAACACTGCTTGGAATTCGCCATTGGCTACCACTGAGAAAATATTTGTTGAAAAAATATAAAAGTAATTCACCGTCCTTTGTCTCGAAAGGAGATGTTACGATTTGGCATGTCAAAGTACCGCCGGCACCAACATAACCGGCACCTGTCCCGTCGAAACCGATACCGGTACCGGGACAAGTCAACAATTGGGTGACATCAAAATCAGATGGGAGAAATTCGTATTTGAACCGACCCAGTCCCAAGATCGCAAAGACAGACATGGCACCGTACCAATTATTCTGCGCGACATCAAAGCAATCATAAAGCTCGAAAATCATGCTTTATGATTACTTTGATGTCGCCACAGAATAATTTCTTTGAAGTAGCCGATGACGGTGCTTTCATTGTCTTTGATGCCACGCTTGGAACGTTAAAAATGATCGGCCTTATCAAGGTGGTGGTGCAGACAGAACATACCCCTTTTTGTGTTTTGATATGTTCATTCACAAATTAGCTGAAAGTATGTCATGTAAGTGTGCCATACACAATTCGTCCCCTGAGTTTCACTGTCGTCTATATGCCAGTAGGCACATTGGAACTCAGGGGACGAATTATTAGCCCGTTTGCCCTCGTTCAGTTAGGAATTTCCCCATAAAATAATTTTGTCCCGGTACCCGCGGGACAAAAGCTTCAGTACCGGTGCCGGTTGGAGAATGAAGAAACCGGCGGTACCGGTACAGGTAACGGTTGACATGCCTGGTACCGACCAGAGATGCCGATGTAAGCACGAGTGTCTATTCATAAATAAACAAAATTTTCTTCACAAACATAAATTACGGGTCTTCACTGGAATGTGCTCAGTGACTTCGCCCCAATCACTTAACCCTTTACCTAACGTAACGGCCAAAACCGGCCAGCGCTATTCTCAAAAATCGCCAATTAATTTTCATTATTTTTTTGTCTCAAAAACATAGGTTATGACCCCTCGTTGGAACTAGCTCGTCGAGCTCGTTCCAACGAGGGGTCATAACCTATGTTTTTGAGACAAAAAATGAAAAAAAATAGTTATTCTAGAATTATTTTTGCAAGTGTCGTCTGCTTTTCAGGTTAGCTAAAGGGTTAAAAGGGCAAACGGTAGATTTAGTGAGAGTAAAACAGAAATGAAAGTGTCAATGACACTGTGGCTCAACTTGTTTAAGACATGTACATGTATAGTATGTGACACAGCAATGACAAACATCTAGGTAATGACCTGATACAAAAGTACATGTAAAGTATTGTAACGGTCTGTACATAAATGCTGACCGAGGCCTGTAACAAATATATAGGTAAAGTATTGTAAAAGTGGGATGACAGTTAGATGCTAAACTAGAAAAGAAATCTTTGAGTCCCAGAATGGGTCTGGCTGAACTCAAAAATATTTGTTCTCATAGCACAGTGATAACAAAGGCACCCCAAAACACTCGTTCCTGTCACAAGGTGATAACAAAGGTACCCCAAGAAGTTTCGTGAAGATCAGTTCATAAATACAGACTCTAGCCCGAGCCGTATTGACATGTGCACTTACTGTGTATAAGTAGCACTGAACAAATCAAAGTTCATCTAATTTGCATAATTTCTGCACGAGAAAAAAACCCGTATTATATGTGATGTATTCCATGTTTCTAAACATTCATACAACAATTTATTCAAATCAGAGCTTTCGTACAGAAGTTCTGTACAAAAAACTGATTGCACTAACTAAAGTACAAAATGGCCGCTGGTGGCCATCTTGAATTTCGAACCGCACCCAAAACCACTCGTTCTCGTCCCACGGTGATAACAAAGGTACCCAAGAAGTTTTGTAAAGATCAGTTCATAAATACGGCCTCTAGCCCGAGCCGTATTGGCATTTGCAGTTACAATGCTGAAAGTAACATTAAATGGATCAAAGTTAGTTCAATTGGCATAATTTATGCACGAGAAAAAAAAACATATTATATGTGATGAATCCCATGGTACTAAACATTTACACAAAAATTATACAAATCAGCGCTTTCATATGGAAGTTCTGCGCAAAAATCTGATTGCACCTAACTTTGTACAAAATGGCTGCCAGCGGCCATCTTGAATTTCAGACCGGACGCCAAAACACTCGTTCTCGTCCCACGGTGATAACAAAGGTACCCAAGAAGTTTCGTAGAGATCGGTTCATAAATACGGCCTCTAGCCCGAGTCGTATTGGCATTTGCACTTACAGTGCTGGAAGTAACACTAAATAAATCAAAGTTAGCCTAATTTGCATAATTTACGCACGAGAAAAAAACCCGTATTATATGTGATGTATCCCATGGTACTAAACATTCATACAAAAATTATTCAAATCAGAGCTTTCATATGGAAGTTCTGCGCAAAAATCTGATTGCACCTAATTTTGTACAAAATGGCTGCCAGCGGCCGTCTTGAATTTCGGACCGGACCCCAAAACACTCGTTCTCGTCTCACGGTGATAATAAAGGTACCCAAGAAGTTTCGTAAAGATCGGTTCAAAAATACGGCCTCTAGGCCGAGCCGTGTGTACGGCGCGACGGACGGACAGACGGTCAGACGGACAGACGGATGACGGGCCATGACAATACCTCAAATTTGGCTTCGCCAAAGTTGAGCTAAAAATGAAATTTGTTTGGCGGTAATTACATTTGCGGTTGTATTGTGTGGGATGGGGATAAAAAGAGACAAAAACTGAAAATTATCAGTCGCAAATTGGCAGGAATTGCTTTAGTGGTTGCAACTGTATTTCATGTGTGGTTTGTACGTGGTGATTTTTTAAAAATGAGTGAGAGGCGGATTGCATTTATATATAATGTTATATGTTATATACTTGATTAATCAACGTTAAACACGTCTTATAAGCAAATGACTACTGTCATCCCATATAAATCTTTTCGAACTATCGTATTGACATAAATGTGCTACTATGCACAGTAAATATCGTGTCTCGAAATAAGAATAAAATCAGATCAGTTCTACAGTTCTATATGAAGTTTTATCCGATTTGGAAATTGATACGCATGTTATTTAACTCTTCGTCCAGCTCAAAGTCCCAAACCAACAGCGCAACTCACAAAAATCGCCATTCAAATTTATTTTTCAGCTATTTGTATCAAAAAACGTATCTTATGACCCCTCATTGGAACGAGGTCCCCGACCTCGTTCCAGTGAGGGGATCATAAGACAAGCTTTTAGGTCAAAAAATGAAATAATTTCGTTATTCAGCATCTTTTAGCAAGACAGTGTCGTCTTCTATTCGTGTTGTGCGAAGGGTTTAGATAAACATAATCACTTGGTAGTTCCTTGGTACCTCAAGATGTCAGTTTCGCGGGTACGACCTCAGAGGTACTGCAAGTATACATGTGCAGAAAAGTGCGAACAAATGATAGAATGCCTCCAGGGGTCAGCCTCAGGTGCCATCCTATCCCCATGCATCACTAGTTATTTTTTGGTGGCTGGTTTCATATAGACATCTGGATATCATAGTTTTAATGACACATTTTGACATATTTTGCCGCCCCAAAAGATGCCACTCATCGCGACCGCCACTGGTTTGAAGTATGCAGTACCATATGAGATTGGTTACTAGAAAACACCATAAAATGCTTTCTTATTTTTTCATTATTTACAACCTCGATCTTTGACATTGGTCCGTGGGAAGCCACCAAAGACTGTTCATGAAGAATGGATGTCACAAAATTAATTTTACTATACTAGGCGTGGAGTAAATCCAACACAGATCCGTGACCATTTCGACCTGGCAATTTTTTGAATGCATTTTAATCCTTTACCCAACGTAACGACCAAAACCGGCGAGCGCTATTCTCAAAATTCGCCAATTAATTTTCATTATTTTTTCATTTTTTGTCTCAAAAACACAGGTTATGACACCTCATTGGAACGAGCTCGTTCCAATGATGGGTCATAACCCATGTTTTTGAGACAAAAAATGAAGAAAAGTAGTTTTACAAGTGTCGTCTGCTTTTCATGTTAGGTAAATGGTTAAAAGACTTTATGGCTTTTAAACGAAAATAAAAATGGCTGTACCTCCAGTTGGGACGCTAACATTTTTAGAGGGCGAATTCGATGGACACTGAATTGAGGACTCGGACTCGGACTCAAAACACGTACTGAATCGAGGACTCGGAAGAGGACTCGGACTCAAGCTTAGCGTTCAGATTTTTTGTTGAATTACCAGTGATTAACCACGCGTAATCTTGCCGTTGTGATGATCAGCAAAACTCGTTTAACTGTTAAACTGTCGTAACATATTCCCAATAGCCATCGTACTTTGTGGAATGCCCCTATATTTTTATATAAAAACTATCATTCTTTTATTTAGTTGGGATAAGCTGACTTTTGTGAGCTACCGATCGACTCCCTTCCATCTCCATGGCATCATTTAACCATTTTTCTGCGACTAACTACCAAACTCGACCACGTCAATGCTCAAAATTTCCGTTCAATGCTTTTCCAAACTTGGAACCAAAGGCCGTAGGCCTAATATTATTTTGGTGTGGAATATCCTGTGGGTCCAAAACATGCCACATGGATTTAGTGTTGAAAATGTGTTTCCAATTTAAAACGTGTATATCCTGGTGTATTCGGTACGGCAGTACGGTATTCCGTGATCCACGGGTTGCAGATTTTCATCTTCGATGACAGTTAATGATTTATATCTACGAAAATGTGAGAGTTGAGAACTAGAAGTATACCCCTTTTATCATCGGGATATGATGTATTGTTCTGGCGAGGCAACGTATGAATCGGCAACACATTTTCAACACAAAATCGATATGGTGTAGCAGTGGGGTTTGTCACGCAGAAAGAGAAGATATTACGATCTTTGGGTCCAAGTATTGGCGCGCTTCTTGGGTGGGGATGGGGGAGGGGCGATGACATTTTACCCCATAAGCGTAGACTTTGCCTCCTCCCTGTCACAAACGCGCCCATTCATTCAGCCAGGTGCACCTGAAACGTGAACCAATTTCCTCCTCAATTACAAGGTTGGAAAGGCAACTGGCGTGTGGGACTCTACATAGATTGGTCATAAAAATTTTCAAACTTTCCCCACCAGTGCGGTGGGGGGGGGGGGGGGGGGGCGTCACATTCTCCCACACCCAGCGCGACATTACGTGCCTCGATGATGTCCGCGGAATCACTTTTCGAGCAAAAAAACCGCTCGGTTTATCTGTAGAATACAGGAAAATTACCAAATCCCTGCTAATTGAATACTCTTGTTAATTGATTTATTTTTGGGGGGAGGGGGTATTCAATTAACAGGGTTCCACCGTATCCCAATTGCGTTTTGGGGATCAGCACATACTATTTATGGACTAACTAAACTAAGATACCTTAACCTTCTACAAAAATAGAAATCGGAGGCCCCAAGTGCTAGGCAAGTTAACCGTTTATTAACAACTGAATAAACTATATGTAAACTGGCTACATTTGTTTTCTACACCACCCCCCCCCCCCACCCCCCGACACACAAACACACACACATGTGAATGGACCAGAAATATATTATATGAAAACGTACTGGGGTAGGGCTTGCATTTTCACCAGGCCTATCAGGCCAGATATACATGGTGTGGACAGTGGATGGACAGATTCCACGTGCAAATGGTTAAATGGAACAACGTGGATAAAGGCGTCGATAGATAGTTGTTATGAAATCTATTAATTCTAACTTTATAATTACTTTAAAAAAAACTCTAGGGCACTCCCCAAGTACCTTAACCACCGGCAAAATGTCACGGCAGTTTGACATGTTAACACTCTGGACTGACCTCACAGGGATGGTTAATTTTTATTTTCGGCACATTGATTAAAGAAAATCGCTATAACGTGGTAAATCACTGGTAATTCAACAAAAAAGTAAGCACTTAACTTGAGTCCGAGTCCGAGTCCTTGATTCAGTATGTGTTTTGAGTCCGAGTCCGAGTCCGAGTCTTCAATTCATATTTAAACGGCGAATTCCAAGATGGACACCAATTTTTCTAAGAATAATTGATTTTTAACTATAATAACTGTTTAATATCATCAACATTGGTGAAGTTTGGTATCATTCGATGCATAATTTACCAATCAGTAGTATTGTATATAAAATGAAAAATACTGATCATCAGCTATCCCGGAAATCTCTCAAAAACCTACAAAGGGAGGTCAGCGTCGGCCGATATGCATGTTCTCCGTTTATGACATTGTGCCAGATTTTCATACACTGAAAGATTGAAAATGGATCTGTTAAGTGATACTGATTAATTCTACACTTAATTCTATCCAAAAAAAAATGGCGGCCACAGTTATTACTGCCGCTACACAACCCTACACAAATATAAATAAGATATACATTTGCTCATTTTGCTATAGATAGTTTTTTCAGGGACGTAGTGGGTAGAGGGTGTTGGTTCTGGATTGTACCCCTCTAAATTTCCAAATGTACCCAATGCCTTGGTGGAGGGGAGGCAAGAGGGGAAGTTGGCGACTTGTTTCATGGATGGCATCTTGGGTGAGCACTCATTTCATATTCTCTATCACAAACCAGCATATATCAACCAGTTGGGGGCGCGGTGGCTCAGTGGTAGACTGTTGGACTTCTATGCTAGATGTCCCGAGTTCGATCCCCGACCGGGACGACCCGCGTTGTGTTCTTGGGCAAGGCACTTTATCCCAGTTGCCTACATGGGGGCACGATGACACCGTGTACTAGGGCGTACTGCACGCCAATGGTGCACATGTTTTCATCCGCTGTAACCCTGCTTGAGCTGAGCTTGAACAGAGTTAGAATGTTGAGGAACTGACAGTTGCTCGTCGATGCTGGGTGGTTCTTTCCGGGTACTCCGGCTTCCACCACCCGTAAAACTGTCAAGGTCGCGATTAGCCATTGTGCATAAGTATGTGACCTTAAACACCAATGAATAATAAATCAACCAGTTTTGTGACTTCTCGTCGATCTAAGGTGGTACGTAACAGTCGCTTGTTCAAGAGGTGATCAGTTCTTGTTTACACTTTGCGTTTGATTGTTTGGTAAGGTGTTGAACAATAGTCAAGTTGTAAACTAATAACTGTCGCCTGGTGCGTATCGTGTGATAACAAGAATATGAACTTCTTGATCATCTCGAATGATATTTATGAGACTAATTCAATTTTGCCGTATTAGAGGTCGGGCTCATTGGAAATTTCCGGCTTGTCTAAGAGATGTCTTTCGGAATGAGTACACACTAAAAACTAAGGTGTTAAAACTCACACTTTCAAGGTGTTAATCCCATTCTGACTCTTAGGGTTTGGTTTTAACACTCAAAGTGCAATGCTTTAAGCACTTAGACATTACAATCGTCAGACATCTGAAACTTGAATGGATGGCACTTCCCATGTGTCTAGCATTGGTGGTTCTTCCAGAATCGTCCATAATTTGATTTGTGCTTGGTTGGTGCATAATTAAAAGGACACAACGCAGATGACGCGGATCAGGCTCGAGCGTTCGAGCCTGATCCGCGTCATCTGCGTTGTTTCCTTTTAAGTGTCGCGACATTACACTTGTCAAGTGGTATTATTGTAACACCTGTCAAGTTCTGGGATATCTTCACTTGAACAAAGTGCTAGTTCAGCACTTAGTAAGTGTTAAATATAGCACTTCAAGTGTAGTTTTTAACACTTTAGTTTTTAGCGTGTACTTATCTCATATTCTCAATGTATATGCTTCCCCGCGTCTATCATTGGTCACACTGGCTGTGGTGCATTTATTTCGCTTGGACTCATAACATTAGACATTTCATGACACACATAAATAAAATAAATCGTTATTTTAACAAAATTGTGTATACTTTGTGGATTGCATATGGGTTGGCGAGTAAAACCCAAGGCTCCATGTTCAAAGAGATGTTAACAAGAAACAAATTTGTGACCGTTACTGAAACGTGGCATCGGAGCAAATTCGAAATTGAAATCTCTGGGTTTTCTTGTATAGATTTATGCCGCCACAATGCTTTTAACAAAAAGGGTAATATTGGATTTTTATTATCACTCAAAATATGATTCTTTTCTAAAGAAAATTCTGTAAACTGATGATTTAGCTCTATAGGTAGAAATTGATCGCAAAATATTATATATTTTATATCTTTATATCTGTCTACATTCCACCCGCAAACTCAAGTTACTGGCAGAAAAGTAACATGTACGGGCGGGTGTTCCACCGACTTGAGAGAGAATTGTCAACTTGTGCGTCGGAAGATCTCACCATCATATGTGATTTTAACACACGCACTGGTGGAAATCCGGATTATGCTACAGATGATAGCGACAAGCACATGCATGGAATCTATCGGGTCAGAGAAAGTTTAGATACAGCCATAAATAACTTTGTCAAGTATGTCTTGTCTTCGTGTCAAGTGGCTCGACTCCGATTAATTAATGGACGTAATCTGGGAGACGACATGGGTAACTTCACGAGGTAGTGGTACAGTGGTGTGGAATTGTCGATTAGATCATAACTAGCGGGTGTTACCCGGCGTTGCACGGGAGAACATGGTTATATCAATATACACTCAGATTTGATCGGCTCGACCGTTTTCGAAATAGAAGGTCAAGGTCACCAATTTCAAGGTCAAGGTCACCTCGATAAAGTAAAAATGATCGATGGGTCAATATACCCGCACATATGAAATTTTAGCCCGATCGGCCCAGCCGTTTTCGAAATAAAAGATCAAGGTGACCAATTTGAAGGTCAAGGTCACCCCGCACGGGCACCCCGATAAAGTCAAAATGATCGGTGGGTCAATATACCCGCACATATGAAATTTTAGCCCGATCGGCCCAGCCGTTTTCGAAATAAAAGGTCAAGCTCATCAATTTCAAGGTCAAGGTCCCCCCACACGGGCACGCCACCCATCCCATGTTACTCACAGCGACGAATTACCCCCGTGTAGAAAATTTGAGATCGATCGGTCGAAAAACGGAGGAGCTCACCCGGAACAAAGATAGAGAGAGAGAGAGATACAGACATTCGCATTTATATTAGACTAGCGGGTGATACCCGGCGTTGCACGGGAGAAGATGGTTATATCAGCCGTTTTCAAGGTCAAGGTCACCAATGTCAAGGTCAAGGTCACCCCACGCGGGCACCCCGATAAAGTCAAAATGATCGATGGGTCAATATACCCGCACATATGAAATTTTAGACCGATCGGCCCAGCCGTTTTCGAAATAAAAGGTCAAGGTCACCAATTTCAAAGTCAAGGTCACTCCGCACGGGCACTCCGATAAAGTCAAAATGATCGATGGGTCATTATACCCGCACATATGAAATTTTAGCCCGATCGGCCCAGCCGTTTTCGAAATAAAAGGTCAAGGTCATCAATTTTAAGGTCAAGGTCACTACACACGGGCACGGTAGGTACCCATTCCATGTTACTCGCAGGGACGAATTACCCCCGTGTAGAAGATCTGAGATCGATCGGTCGAGAAGCGGAGGAGTTCACCCGGAACAGAGAGAGAGAGAGAGAGAGAGAGAGAGAGAGAGAGAGAGAGAGAGAGAGAGATAGAGGTATAGATACAGACATTCGCATTTATATATTAGATATACGGCAAATCTATTTTTCTGATGTAGTCTATGTTTGTGTTAACCCTTTACTTAACACGAAAAGCAGACGACACCTGCAAACAATTTTTTTTTAAAACTAGTGTTTTTCATTTATTGCGTCAAATACTTAGCTTATGACCCCTCAGTGGAACGAGCAAAACGAGTTCGTTCGATTGAGGGGTCACAAGCTATCTTTTGAGACAAAAATAGTCAAAATAAAAATTGAATGGTAATTTTTGTGAATAGCGCTGATCGGCCTTGGACATTGCAATGGGTAAAGGGTTAACTTACCAAACGAATACTCTGACCACTGTCAACTATCAACCCCCCATCCCCACCCCCCCCCCCCCCTCCCCCATACCTCCTGAAGTATTCCAAAATTACATAAAAACGACAAAGAATAAGTATACTAAATGTAAATCAGCACGGAAATGGACAGCTGATACACGTTAAAATCGGTTGGGTTGAAAATCAAGAACCCAATTGGGGTCACATACACTCAACCCAGTTGATTTGGGTTAATGTCTTAACTCAACTGATTTTAAAGTGTAGTAAGAAAAGGAGACATTAATATCATTAACACAGCCATTCAGATTCAACAGTTTCGAACAAAATATTTCCCCTTGGACATGAGAGATACTGAGGAGGCAGCCGAATGGTGGCCAAATGGTTTGACGCTGAATGCAGGCATCGTAAAAATACAGTGAAAGACATCGTCCAGGATATGAGGAAAAGCTCGCAAAATCAGAGTATGATCATCATTTACTCTACCGCTAAAAAGGCGCATAACCCTTTACCCAACGCAGACGATATCAAAATTTATTATTTTAAATATAATTTTTTCAAATTTTTCAAAAAGTTTCAACAAAACCATATCATGAGACCCCTCGTTGGAACGAGCTCGACGAGCTCGTTCCAACGAGGGGTCACATGATATGGTTTTGTTGCAATGTTTTGAAAAATAATATTTTTTCAACTACTGAATTAGCATATTACGCGGGCGGATGCGGCCGATTCGTTGGGTAAAGGGATAAAAGGATCACTAAATTTTAATTACATTATTTTTCAAACACAAGTGTGAACGATTGCAATGATCTCAGTATAAAGCAGGCCCGAAGTCAGGATCTCAAAACTTACCGACTGGTGGGACAGGAGTTAAATTATCCGACAGTGCTCCCGGGTCGCTGACCGTCGGTACAAACTTGAAAGTCAGTATACTCCTTTGAAACAATAATAAACGACCGGGTCGAAATGTTCGTTTTTATTATTATTATTATTATTATTATTATTATTATTATTATTATTATTATTATTATTATTATTATTATAAAGAATTCCTTTCGTTTTACGAAAGTAATTCTTTAAAATAATAATAATACGCGAAACAGTTTTGTGTACATGACTACTCGATTGTCACACAATCTCCAACGAGCACTTTCATACAAAACATATTTGAAACGCAAGTGTATTTTTTTGGATAATGCAAATTGTGTTGTTTTTTTCAAATTAGCGGATTCATTGCTTTCACAGAAAATAGTAGCATTCAAGCAAGCAACAATTTTTCGGACGAACAACAAAAATTTCTGTCAGACATCGTCAGTAGTGGGGGAGGTGGAGGGAGAGATCCGCTCCCCGGCAATCCACTAGCTTCGCGTCTGGTATGAAGATAATTCAGTTACCTTGCATGTGGTGTCTGAAAAGCCGTAACAAACTACCAGAGAGATTGGGAGCGCGGTGGCTCAGTGGTAGACTGTTGGACTTCTATGCTAGAGATCCAGAGTTTGATCCCCGTCCGGGACGACCCGCGTTGTGTCTTTTGGCAAGGCACTTTATCCCGGTTGCCTACATGGGGGCAGGATGGCGCCGTGTACTAAGGCGTACTGCACCTCAACGGTGCACATGTCTTCAACCTTTGTAACCCTGCTTGAACGGAGTTTGAACAGAGTTAGAATGTTGAGGAACTGACAGTTGCTCGTCGATGCTCGGGTACTCCGGCTTCCTCTACCCGTAAAATTGTCACGGTCACGATTAGCCATTGTCCATAAGTATGTGACCTTAAACACAAATAAATAACTAATATATTCCAGAGAGATAACCTGGGAGATTACGTGTTCACAAAGTGTACTTTTTATAGATTTTGTTCTCAAGTGTTCTTGTCCTGCAATCAACTCTCGCAAACGGTCCTCCGGTATATTTACCGAACTGCTTGAAATGATTCAAATTGCTAGTTAGTTAGGCAAATACTCAAAACTAGAGGTTTTGTAACGTTCCTCAAGGTTTCACCGACACTTAATATACTGAGTCAAAAAAGAAAGTATAATAAACTTCGAGGAGCAATTGTTTTTAGTATTATCGACTTTAATCCCAAACAAATTATTGCAAATTCATATTTCGAGTCTAGCTGTATGAATTTGCATATTTCACGTTCTTACTGTTGCCAGCGTCACGTCAGGACGTCGCCATTCAGACATGGGGTGAAATGAAAAGTTCACACATGCAGTCAATAGCGTGTATGTCCACCGTTTGCGTCTTGGATGGCAACACATCGACGGCGCATGGACCTAATGAGTCTCTGGATGTCACCATATGGTATTGCGTTCCACTCCTGTCTTAGGACATTACGAAAATCGCCTAATGTCTGAAGATCATGAGGCCGTACCCGACGGTCCAATTGATCCCAAAAATGCTCGATTGTCGAAAAATCTGGCGAAAGTGGGGGGCCAGGGAAGAAGTTCGATGCTCTGCTCCTCGACAATGTCACGACAGATACGCGCCACGTGACATCGGGTATTGTCTTGCTGAAATAACTGCAATCCGACGTTAGCGTTGAACCACGGGACAACAACAGCGTTAAGAATTTCGTCCCTATATCGCTGTCCATTCAGATTATCATCGATGAAGATCAACTGCGTTCGATAGTGCAAGGAAATTTCTGCCCAAACCATTACACTATCCCCGCCGAAACGGTCGCATTCCCGCACGCAAGCATCAGAAAACAGTTCTCCTCGTCGGCGATACAGCGGGTACACTCTTGCCCTACCATCAGCGCGCCGTATACAAAATCGTGATTCATCGCTAAAAAGAACTGTGCTCCAACGCAGCTGAGTCCAACGAACACGCTGACGTACCCATTCCATTCTGACGGTACGATGACGTTGGGTAAGGATTGGTCCGTGGTATGGACGCCTACTTCGGATGGCGTGTTGAGCGAGTCTGTTGCGGACATTGTGTGCACTGATTCTATTGTTAGTCCTACCAGGCGTAATTGCTGCTGTCCTCGTCGCCGGAAGGAAGCGATCCCGCAAGTGAGACGCCCTGATGTGTCGGTCTTGTGCAGGGGTCATCACTCTTGGTCGACCTTGACGCGGTCGGTCGGCAGTAGATCCAGTGGTTCCATACCTTCCAATGAGACGGTAAATAGTGGCCACAGTGACTCCGAACTCAGCAGCGAGCTCATCTGGAAGTACCCCAGCCTCATGCATACCAATACCACACAACCTCTGATTTTCGGTTAACCTTGGTATTTTTTAAAATATCGGAAGACAAAAAACTAGCGTGTTTTCTCAATAACCCAGGCTCTCTAGCACAAGATAACAGAAAGAAAATCGTCAGTAGCCCATTCGATTTGACAAGCTCGGGTAGCACGTGCTATTTTAAATCAGTAACAAAATTGTATACGGTTGGGTGGACAACAACAACAACATGTCATTGAACTCTTTGCACGGCTTCTTGTCCACAAACATGCAACATTATAACTATTATATTTCATCCTTTATGCTATTTTTTCACATTTGTTTCTATTATACTTTCTTTTTTGAATCAGTATATATTGAGATCACATACTTCCATGCACAACATTCGAAGAGTGTATCCAAAATTACATCAGCAAATCGTCGATCTTTTCCTTTTTCTTGTTTTCTTGTTTTCTGAGGCACTTATTTATTTATTTATTTATTTATTTATTTATTTATTTATTTATTTATTTATTTATTTGTTTATTTATTTATTTATTTATTATTTTCTTCTTTTTTTATTTATTTTCATTTTTTTATTTTTTTTTATTTTTTTTATTTCTTTATTATTTTTTGGTATTTTCTTTCAGCAGTCTCAACAGTATTAATAATACCATGTCACCGTGGTATTTCAGATACATAAAAGTTTGTCAAAAATGTTTCAAGCATTGTGTGAAGATATCAGAAGGTTGCTCAAAATTAAAGATATCAATCAGTTTGAAGATTCTCCAGTTTAAGCCATAAAAAGGAATCACGCAGAACGTAATTCATTTTAATAAATTTCTAGTGCAGTCCTCAATGAGTGAAAATAGAAATCAGAAACGATAATCCACAGCTGTAGATTGGACACACCTTTTCGCAAGTTTCAGCGCCGGCACACTCAAGTTTTTTTTTTGAGTGGCAAATCCGCCTCAGAGATTACCTTTTGATCTTTCTGCAGCTGGAAGCGTAGTTATAAGGGGTTGCCACCAAGACATTCGTCCGATAATGTTAACCCTATGAACCCTAGCGGCAGCTTTTTCCGGCCAGGAACATGATACGTCATAATGTCATTATATAGGATGGCTGTTCAGTAAATACTGTGGGGTAGACCAATCAGTATTTTCAACGTGCAGCCCGAGGCTGCACGTTGAAAATACTGATTGGTCTACCCCAAATAATGAATATGGACTCTTCTAATTCCTGCCATTGAACTGGCATGGAAGATACCACTAGAGTTCAAAGGGTTAAGGCATATTGTTGGACTTCTTTACATACACTCGGGTCTGTTACGCAAAAAAGATCGCCGATTGGGGTGTGAACCTGATTTGTCAAGACTGTGATGGCTCAAGTTTGGATTGATAAAGTATTCTGATTGCATCATCAAGTCATTCCTTTGACGAAGGCATGCTTGATGATGTAGCTGGAATATTAGTCAGTCGGTCCAAGGATGATTCCATCAGAAGCTTTCAACATCCTCGAATTTCTCACCTTCATGTGACCTACCCATCCCAATAATAATATTATTGTTAGTTGTCAATCTGAGTCAAGACGAATATCCTTTTTCCTATCAGATTTTGTAAAAGACATTCCAAATTAACTGGGAAGGAGCTAGTAATGTGGCATGCAGCTTCGCTGGGCATCGCTAATTTCTGTCGCAGCCTCTACTTGCTCCTACCTTAAAGACATTCCAAATTAACTGGGAAAGAGCTAGTAATGTGGCATGCAGCTTCGCTGGGCATCGCTAATTTCTGTCGCAGCCTCTACTTGCTCCTACCTTAAAGACATTCCAAATTAACTGGGAAGGCGCTAGTAATGTGGCATGCAGCTTCGCTGGGCATCGCTAATTTCTGTCGCAGCCTCTACTTGCTCCTACCTTAAAGACATTCCAAATTAGCTGGAAAGGTGCTAGTAATGTGGCATGCAGCTTCGCTGGGCATCGCTAATTTCTGTCGCAGCCTCTACTTGCTCCTACCTAATAGTGTTTTCCAGGGCTCATGGGTTCCAATGCTCAGAAGTGCTGACATACCCCAGGAGCGTAACTATGTGCGGTGAAGGGGTGACACCCTACTCCTGCCCCAATAATTTTCCAATCGGAACATGTTCATTTGGACTGGTATTTTAGGTAACTATTCGCATTTGTTGGTAATCGTGTACTTTCTTGGAGGATTAGATTTTTACTTCGTGGACTTACACACATAGTTGGTCTCGCGCAAATGGAGATCTGTGGCTACTGGGATGTTGGGGTCCCAGCTTGACCAATGTGGAGTCCTATTCGTCCTACTTAAATAAGAAGTAGGAAAGCCCATGCATCGTGACTATTACATTTATTTACCCACAAACAAATTTCGAGGGTTTTTTTTTAACTATAATCCCCCTTGACAAATATTCCAACTATATCATCAAGGCATGCGTCATCAAGGCATACCATAATGGTATACCTGGTATATTTTTCAGTAAGGATTTGAGTTATGACAGTCGGAACAAATTGGGTGTACATCCCTTGCGACGCCTCTGCAGAGCCTTGCGAAACTTCGAAGTTCGCTTCAATTGGAAATCACCCAAATAATTCGATTCGAGTTCGGTTGATTTGGAAATTTTCGAATCGTTGAGATGTTCTCAAAATCCAACCAAGTGTCTTCGCTGTATCTCTAGCCGCCCTTTACATGAGACTTGATGATACAGAGAAAGAGTTCAAGAAGGTTTCGCTTAGACTCTACTTTGATTCCGTTTCTGGAATATTCCGCCTTTTTCATTGACTTGTCCAAACAGTCGGTCGCCGTTGAAGGCAGTACTTGAGCGACAACTGGCTATATTTGCTACAATCCATGGGTATAAGACAGTGCAGCAGGCCTGGCATTTTCAGGAGATCGAGCTATTCACTCGCCTACTGCTCACCTACTGCTCGCCTTAAAAAATTAAGCAGGACGAAAACTAGCCCTCCTGATCTTAGTGAAATAATGATTACCATAACAACCTATTCCTAAAACCCACAAGTTTTCAGATCTCTGCTATGTAAGTGGTGTCTCTGTTAGACGACCACACTGCCTCTGCCACACATCCGGGCCTTGGCGAGGCCCGGAGGTGTGGGATGGGCAGTGTAGCCATCCCACAGAGAATACCCTGTTAGCCGCACAAAATAAAATGTCCAAAGCCCACTAGAAAGATTTAATTATAGTAAATCTTCATTTTCCAACCTTTAGTTATTGTAAGCTTCAGGGGAGCTAATTGCTCCCCTAGGTAATACGATGGGAGCGAATTTTAGCGCTCCTGCATTTTTAAGAATGCCAGGCTTGGTGCAATATTTTTTACTTGAAAAGCGGTGCAGAGATTTCGATTCGAAATACTCTGCCTCATTCGATTCGAAATTTGGTCAAGCCAGAAAATAAGTAGACTGTCATCTGCAAAATGAGGTCCCCAGAGGGTGAATTTAGTGATGCTACCCTGCATAGCAGGGTAGCATCACTAAATTTACCCTCTGTGATCCTCAATCGGAATCAGAGTCTCAAAACTAAACAGAAGGAGGTACCCAGAGGAAACATTTGCCCACTGCATGAGATAGCATCATCAAATTCACCCTCTGGGGACCTCATTCTGCAAATGTCAGTCTGCTTATTTTCAGGCCTGGATTAGATTCGACTCGAAATATGAGCTTCTCAGGGCTCTAAGTGCAGATCTACTCTAAAGGCGTTAATTGGAATGTAGTGCATTAGCTATCAGAGTTGACATGTCCACTGCGTAAAGAAACGGAAAAAGTGTTGTCAACAACTTGAAATAAAGAAGATATTTGCTGTTAAATATGCAATCACAACATTTATTTGTCTGGACTTTTCTTAGTATTTCTCTCGTTCTATTTATCTCGATATTTGCAGAGTAAATTATCGATATGAACACTATTACCATCATCGGCCAACTAAAACTCTCGAAAATGTAACCAGAGTAAATAAGAAAGTCGATGGCCATTCTTCCCTACTGTAATTGTTACTCTTATTTTTGTTTCGATTCCTGGAATCGTTTAAACAAATGTTTCGTTTCCTGTCACCAGACTCGGTTGTCCGATAACCAAATGAGGAGAGGTGAATGAATATCTCTTGAGACATGTCTGATGGCCTACACCAGCAGGATTCTATAGAAAAAAATATAATAATTATGCAAACTGTCAGACATATATCCAGGGACGTGGCGACAGTAGGGGTGGGGTGGGGGTGGGGGGTATCACCTCCTGAATGATATCGCCTCCCATAATCCCGGCCAAAATGTTCAATAGTTAGAAATTTCAAGTCTAAACGCACTAACATTTGAGAAGCTGAATAAAAGATATTTTCCAAAAAATTTCTATAAAACTATATCATGTGACCCCCCCCCCCCCCCCCCCCCATTGGAACGAGCACGCCGAGCTCGTTTCATTGAGGTGTCATTAATATAGTCTTGTTGAGATGTTTTGAAACGTTTAATGAAAAACATAATTAAAAAATCAAATTTTGATATCATCTACGTCTGATGAAGTGTAAAGGCGACTGCCCGAGAGATTTTTCATATACATTTAGATGAGAATGCTGTGCGTGAGCAATGTCTCGTCTTTTACTGAAAGGTCTACATGGGTTTGAAAAGCCCGTTACTAAAATTGCAGAGAAATGTAGAAAATGGTGGATTTCGTGGTATTTAATCTGTTTCTTTGACCATTACTAACTGAACTTTAGTGATTTTGAAATCAAATGTCTGGGGATTTTCTAACTTGATTTAAAATTCTCAACTCTAGAACCCAAAGGTCATAATTCGAATTTCTTCAGCAGTTGGAAATTCACAGGTAGCGGATGGAAAATTCTCTCTCAGTGTGAGAGTGTACATGATGTCTGAAATGTTGGGTGTTGAGCAGTCAATGGGGAGAGGTGCAGTTGGAAATTTAGAGGCGGGAACACCCATCCACGATCCATCAATTTTTAGTCACGTCCCTGGGTTTATCTCCTGAAATTACAGTCTGAACGGAACAAAGCATAACACAAATTACCAATTTCATGTCCAATGGGCCACAAAGAGATTTCGTGCCTGGTACACACATTACGTGTCAAAGATAACAGTTCGGAAATAATTTATAAAACTATTTTTTACAAACAGTAAAGCAATCATATAATGAGAGCGAGCAATGTTCGTCAAAGTGCAGGGTTCAAACACAGTCAAAAAGTGCAGTTAATCTCCGAGTCGGTGTAAGTTTCCACCCATTAGAGTCCGTGGTCAAACAGTTCATGCTTATGATATTGCTGAAAATATCAGGGAACTACCTCATTTTTGTTTAACAATGTACTTCGAGCAAAGTTTGAAAGATTTTAGAAATGACGTTTATGGTAATCACTTGACACAAATTCGACGAGTTTGATTAAACTTTTACCTAACATGAAAAACAGACGACGTTTATGGTAATTACTTGACACAAATTCGACGAGTTTGATTAAACCTTTACCTAACATGAAAAGCAGACGACACTTGCAAACAAAATTCTTGAATAACTAATTTTTTGTCTCAAAAACATAGGTTATGACCCCTCTTTGGAACGAACTCGACGAGCAATTAATTGGCGATTTTTGAGAATAACGCTGTTCGGTTTTGGACGTTCCGTTGGGTAAAGGGTTAAACCACAATAAATTTAGTCTTCCGTTAAGTCGACAGATGTTTTCAACACTCGTAGGCCTGAGGTGCGCTATGCAGTATGCATGGGCCATTTGAACATGGACTCCGATGAACAAATATTTACCATGAGTCGGAGGTTGGGGGGCACCAAAAATTTGCGAGACGTTATGTGTGGGGTGCGTGGGTCTCATGGGTGCGCTAAAACGTGCGTTCTAAAATTATGCAATTTTTCATATTTTTCTGCAATATATCATTACTTATGTTCCAAACCGCTGAGATAATGCTGTACATCAACCCTACTAGGTTTACTGGAACACAAGGATAAGTGTTAATATGGGGTGAAATCTGTCCAGATATCACAAATAATACATGTTGGTGGAGGGTTGGGTGTCTGGTTCTCAGTGTAGAAAATATGTCGGACAATTTTTTTGGAAACGCTTTATAATGCACCAGATACAACATGAATTAATGTAAAAATGTGCTAGTATCAACTAATATTCACTTCAAGGGCTTCACTTATTCACTCAAATGTTAAAAGGATATTTGAGAATATTTTCTGTTGTTTACTTGATGTCATTGCTTTAGTATTATGACGCAGAAGGAGTGCTAGTGAATTGATTGTGACAACTGCCCGGTTTCAACTTGGTTAAAAGTTCCAACACGCTTTCAAATTTCAAATATTGTTGCATGATTTAACTTGCTATTATTGTGTATTAATACTTTACCACATGCATCATTGGTAACTTGAGATTTTTGAAAATTGACAAATATCATTTTCAACAGATTTTTAATTGAGAATTAGGCAAAAATAAACAAAAAACAAACAAACCATACTAACAAGGTTAGTACTTGGAGTCACTTATGGAATCAATCATGCAGACTCCTGCGAGAATCAAGTAAAAAATAAATAAATGGATCAGAATGGATTGAATGTTTTGTCATTTTAGCTTACTCCGATGGGACATATCAGGGGAATAATTTAAACATATTTTATTTACGTTAAATCAGGGGAATGGGATTGGGCATATCTTGGGCAATCATGCATACTTTCATGGACATTGAGCTGTTCTGGATGAGTTTGTTTTAAATTTTCTGAAGCCTCATTTTGCAAACAGGAAGTGAAACTAACCTTTCTGGGTAATAAAAAAAGTACTTGGAATCACTGGTGGAATCAAACTAATCAGCGAACTAGAGAAACGGAATTTACTGCATCCAGTAAATTTAAGTCTGTTTGAAAGGGGTAAAAGCATCAGAAATAAACAAACCAGAAAGAGAATTTAGGGAGGCTTATTCTGGGGGAGAAATATTTTTAAAGAAATCAGAAATAGGGTTTCGTTGATAGTAATTTAAGGCTATTCATACAAGAATCAGATAAAAAAATTTCCAAGAAACCACAAAAAAACACATATGTGCACAGTGTTAAAAGGGTTCGACCAAGGAATCAGAATTGCACATTTTTTGCACTGCCACTTATTTGAATGATGCTTAGAGCAGTAATGTGAGTATGGAAAAGGTCAACATTATTCTCACTGAAATAAAATCTTCGGAATCGACATTGAAGTTTTGAGAGGGTTAAAGGCATTTAACTGAATTATTTATACTTTATTTCCTTGCAAAGCAAAGGGTTTCTCTCAACTCAGTTCAAGGAACAAATATCTGATTATAATAACAAGATTACATTTAATGTTTGACAGCTAACTCCACTGATGTTTACATTGTCTCCATGCTTGAAGATAATTGGATGTATCAGGAAATTGGAAGCTGTGAAAACCCCGTGGCCGACTGGGCCATACTCAAGGGCTCTAGCGACTTGAAAAACATAGGGTGCCGAGAAATTGTGACTGTCTGTCCATATGCCAAAATTCAGTGAGATAGGATAATTTGTTTTCGAGTTATCGTGCCGACAAAAAAAGGAGAATAAAAAAAGAAGAAGAAGAAAAAAGACAAAGAAACCGTACAAAAATAACCTACTATGATGTCTGTCAAAGCAATTCGTAATTTCAATGGGAAAGCGGGGGTGGGTGTCCGAAAATGGCAGTTGGAAAATTGTACAAGGTGGTGGGTGGGTGTAAAAAAGGGCTAAACCGAAAAATGGGAATGACGTCTACAAATTTTCTACTGACCCTTCCCCTCCCTGCCTGAGTCAATTAAAAACGTCGATGTTTTGACTCCATTCTTCTCGTGCAGATGGCGCCTTCATGCATTCAAGGGGCAAATAATACAAATCACGGATTATGAAATACAATTTTTGTGCCTGTCAAAATTTGTCAAGTTTAATCATCGCTCGTCATTACGATCCTGTCTATTCTTAATTATTGCTTTGTTTATCGGATTAACCCTTTACCCAACGTAATAGCAAAAACTGGCCAGCACTATTCTCAAAAATCGCCAATTAATTTTTCATTTTTTGTCTCAAAAACATGTTATGACCCCTCGTTCGAACGAGCTCGTCAAGCTCGTTCCAACGACGGGGTCATTACCTATGTTTTTGAGACAAAAAATGAAAAAAATAATTATTCAAGAATGTTTTTGGCAAGTGTCGTCTGCTTTTCATATCAGGTAAAGGGTCAAACAACACTTTCAACAACCAGAACATATCGTGTCGAATAATGGAGGAAGCTTGAGTACTCGGAGAAAAACACTGAGCAGCAGCAAGGAACTGTCATACTCTCAAAGTTAACAACCCTCCCTACACAAGCAGAGTTAGCAGCCTCTTCATCATTATACAAAATAAAACGTTAATGTTTATATTTGGCATCTCGAAGTAATTTTGAATTGGAAGTAACATAGGGATACGTTACGCTCATCCCCGAACTTGTTTTATTAGAATTTTGCTTAACGCCAGAAGAGGAGGCCGTTTCTTCACCACTCAGACAAATTGTATCAGACTTGACATGCTCAGCTGGGTATTTCCTTGTGTACGGAGATTTACGAGATGTAAACAAATGCTCATTTGCATACTGTTGCATTTATAGAGCCACATACTCACGTTAACATAAAGGAAACATCGCGGGCGGTTTACAGAAGAGCTTTTGTTTCTTCGCATGCGAAAAGATTCATATTCACTTCCAATGCAACACTCGGTACTTTGACTAGTGTAATGTATAAATGCCAGTGCACCTCTCTCTCTCTCTCTCTCTCTCTCTCTCTCTATCTCTCTCTCTCTCTCTCTCTCTCACACACACACACACACACAAACCGTTGCAGAATGGTAGTGGCGCGGTATTTAATTGCAAAAAGCCCCGTTGTAGATTGCATACT
This sequence comes from Pictodentalium vernedei, assembly GCA_031216915.1. NCBI lineage: Eukaryota > Metazoa > Mollusca > Scaphopoda > Dentaliida > Dentaliidae > Pictodentalium > Pictodentalium vernedei. Next base: position 262,367,723 of record CM062293.1, read on the forward strand.
TTATGCCTGATCAGAAAGAGGAATTTTCATCCGAACAAACGAAAAATCATTATCAGATCCGCACCCCCCCCCCTCGTGATTTACCAAATATTATTTACCTTATCATGTGTAAGCGCTGTCGGAAGCAGTATGTTGGTCAAAGTCAAAATCCCTTCCGAGAACGTGCTACTAGACACAAACAGGATATAAAACATAATGCTGATGCGCCAGTAGAACAACATTTTAACCTTTCTGGCCATTCTTTGGACGATTTCGAAATCCATCCGATTGAACAACCACCAATTAAAGACACATTAGAAGAAACGGAAGAATTTGGAAAAAAACGTGAAGCTTTTTGGATCAATACGCTTCAAACCCTCGAGCCATTTGGTATGAACATATCAGAGGGAGAATGCGAAAGGAGATTCATCATTCCTTTCATGTTAACATACAACAGAATGAATATCGAAATAGCAAAAATGTTAAAAGATGAATTCAATTTAACCAATGCTAAATTAAAGGAACCTTTGAATCTTCGACCTGTCATCGCCTATAAGAAAAACAAAAGCTTGCGTTACATCCTGGTAAGGACTAAATTAGAGCCCATCAATAAATAACATCAATTATTGCCAGACAGTTTAACTACTTCCTAAGCTCATCAATTAGTTTAAATCAATTTTATGTATTTTTTGTCATGTTTGAAACCCATCAGGGTTCAGTAAACGAAAACAATTTTTCGGCGGCATATTAAAAGAAGAAAATGTTTCAGTAGGAAATGTCTGTGACAGTGCGAAGTGTTAACCTAAAACACACACACAGCCACACACATGTTATAGACATGCTTGCTACATGCTTGGATTGTGGTTGGTTAGGGTTGGGGTGAAGTTAGAGTTGCAGTCCAAAAAAATCAAATAACTTAATTCACTAATATACTGAGTCAAAAAAGAATGTATAATAGAAACAAATGTGAAAATAGCATAAAGGATGAAATATAATAGTTCGAATGTTGTAAGTTTGTGGACAAGAAGTCGTGCAAAGAGTTTAATGACATGTTGTTGTTGTCCACCAAACCGCTTACAATTTTTCTATGGATTTCAAAATAGCACATGCTACCTGAGAAAGTCAAATTGAATGGGTGACCGGCGATTTTCTTTGTGTTATGTTGTGCTAGAGAGCCTGGGTTATTGAGAAAACACGCTAGTTTTTGTCTTCCGACATTTTAAAAAATGTCAAGGTCAACCGAAAATCAGAGGCTGCGTGCCATTGGTAATGCATAAGTCTGGGATACCACCAGATGAGCTCGCTGCTGAGTTCGGAGTCCCTGTGGCCACTATTTGCCGTCTCACTGGAAGGTATAGAACCACTGGATCTACTGCCGACCAACCGCGTTCAGGTTGACCAAGAGTTACGACCCCTGCATAAGACAGACACATCAGGACACCACTCTTGCGGGATCGCTTCCTTCCGTCAACGAGGACAGCACCAATTACTCCTGGTAGAACTAACAATAGAATCAGAGCAAAAACTGTCCGCAACAGACTTGCTGAACACGGCATCCAAAGCAGGCGTCCATACCACGGAAGAATCTTTACCCAACGTCATCGTACCTGCCAGAATGGAATAGGTACGTCAGCGTGTTCGCTGGACTCGGCAGCATTGGAGCACAGTTCTTTTTAGTGATGAGTCGCGATTTTGTCTACGGCGCGCTGATGGTAGGGCAAGAGTGTATCGCCGACGAGGAGAACCCTTTTCTGATGCTTGCGTGCGGGAATGCGACCGGTTCGGCGGGGGTAGTGTAATGGTTTGAGCAGGAATTTCCTTGCACCATCCAACGCAGCTGATCTTCATCGATGGTAATCTGAATGGACAGTGATATAAGGATGAAATTCTTAACGCTGTTGTTGCCCCGTTGTTCAACGCTAACGTCGAATTGCAGTTATTCCAGCAAGACAATGCCCGATGTCACGTGGCGCGTACCTGTCATGACTTTCTTGAGCAGCAGAGCATCGAACTTCTTCCCTGGCCCCCACCTTCGCCAGATTTGTCACCAATCGAGCATCTTTGAGATCAATTGGACCGTCGGGCACGACTTCATGATCTTCAGACGTTAGGCGATTTACGTTATGTTCTAAGGCAGGAGTGGAACGTAATACCATAGGGTGACATCCAAAGACTCATCAGGTCCATGCGCCGTCGATGTCTTGCCATCCAAGAGGCAAACGGTGTATATACATGCTATTGACTGCATGTGTGAACTTTTCATTTCACCCCATGTCTGAATTGCGACGTCCTGACTTGACGCTGGCAACAGTAAGAACATAAAATTATGCAAATTCATACAGCTAGACTCGAAATATGGATTTACAATAATTTGTTTGAGATTAAAGTCGATAATACTAAAAACATTGCTCCTCGAAGTTTATTATATTTTATTTTTTGACTCAGTATATAAGAAATAAGCCTCTGATAGGCCTTTGCCATTGCTTCAGTTGCATCTACCGTGCTATTCCATTTTTCAGATAAATTTGAAACGTTGTTATTTAGTTTATAGCGATAGTTGAAATAATGCGCAAATACTGGCGAGGACACGCCCATTCGACGCCACAAACATTTGCTGACCTTATTTGCCTATCAAAGGAACCGTAACTTTAAACGTTTAAGTGTTTTTTTTTTTTTTTTGGTTTTTTTTTTGTGGGACACAAATAGTATGCTCACTGATCGCGGTATGAGTATTTATTTATTTCCATAGATCTGATATTAGAACTGAGGCACGGGACCTCTCTCGTGAGTTTTCAATTTGTAAAAACAACTGAAAAGAATTTTTCTACCTACCTTCCTGAAATTTTAGTACGTAGCACGAAAAGAAAACACGTTTTCCCCTGGTTTGCAACTATTTACCCCATCGGTTCAATGTGTGATACTTTCCCATTTATATGCTCTGCCACTGACAGTAATAATGAGCAAAAGACGTCTAAAAAGTTCACATTTCAAGAATATTGATAGGACACCTGCTTGGTTAAGCTGGTGTCCTCGGCTCCAGTCTAATTCTGCAATTCAATCAATAAGTATTTCAATCGCCATGAAACAATCAAGATGTTAAACAGTTAGTGGATATACGCGGCGTAAAACTACGGACGTGGTAAGTCTTCATTCAGGATGGTAATGTCGTAAAAAATTCGGCCAAATCACGTCTCGATTGAGCAACATTTCTTCAGTTGATTCAGAGAAAATGAATATTTATGGTATTTTTAGACTCAATCGCCTGGAATATATCAGTTGGTCGGATAAGCGAACCGCAGGTTCGTTTTTCCGACCAACTGATATATTGCAGACGAGTGAATGCAAACATAGGCAATGGGAAATTTAATGACTAGACTGGTTCCATGCCATACAGCGCTGAATTCCTTACAGAATTAGACTGATGGCCCTGAGCTTGCCGCAGGGTCTTTCGACCCGCTGGTTCGATCGGACAATTTTATGGCCTCGTCTCACCACCGTTCAAGACAAAATGTACTAAAATATGCTGTCCCATTCAAGAACAGACTGCTAAGTAAAACAGATTTGGTTTGCGATACACTTCTAAAGATGTCATCTCAATCCATCTGTCGTGCCTTAACTCAGCCCATTTGTCGTGTCGTGACATGCTTTTGCGCCAACGAACTTTATCCACACAAGCCAAGTATTCTAATTAGCCTGACAAGTAATTGTGTGTCGGCCATTGGAAATGAGAAGAATGGAAACATATTTAGCTCAGCAGTATGAAAATACCAACAGCACGGCCGACAAAACATGACTAACAAACTGAAGGAAGACAGGAACTTTATGGAAAATGACAAATGTTTATTTATACTCTTAGTGCTTTGTGATGACAGCAAGAAATACTTCTTGATGTGTACTTTTATTATATCTGTGTCTTTAATTCATCCAAGACCGGGGAGTCTTTACAAATGGAACCAAGATCTTAGGCCCTCAGTCTAATTTTTTAAGGAATTCGGCGCTGTTATGGTCTGGTACTAGTCTATCCTTGAATTAGGCCATCGCCTATATTTAAATTCAATCGGCTATTTCAGTTGGTCGAAAAAGCGAACCGCAGGTTCCGAACCATAAACATTTCCAGCAGCAAATTTGTACCATAACTAGGGAAACAGAATTTACTCCATCCAGTAAATTCAAGTCTGTGTGAAAATTTATTTATTTATTAGGGTTTAACGACACATTAATAGCCAGGGTCATATCATGTCGGTGACAGTTTTACGGTTGGAGGAAGCCGGAGTACCCGGAGAGAACCACCGAGCAACGACGAGCAGCTGTCAGCTCTCCAACTCTGAACTCTGCACCGCGGCACAGGCAGGGTTAGATTGGTTGAGAACGTGCGCACCATCGACGTGCTGTACGCCGTAGTACACACCGTCATCGGCAATCGGGGTTAAGTGCCTTGCCCGAGGACACAACGCGGGAGCACGAATCAGTCGCTGAAATGGTCACCCATCCAACTACTAACCGCGATCGACGTTGCTTAACTTCGGTGATCTGACGAGTACCGGTTACAGCGACGCCACCGCGCCCCCGTCTGTGTGAAAAGGGTTAATGTATCAGGAAAAATACTATATAGAAAGAGAACTTATGGAGGCTTATTTTCGGGAGTAAAATAGTTTTTAACAAATCAGAAATAGGTTTTCGTTAACAGTATTTACAGATATTCATACACGAATCAGAACATTTTTTCTTAGAAACCAGAAAAGGCATATATGTGCACAGCATTTAAAGGGTTTGATCAAGGAATCAGAAATTGACATTACTGGCTCTGCCATTTATTTGAATGAAAAGATACATGTTTAATCTTCAGAATTGCATTAGTTGGTATAAAATGCAACTACTAATAGGTCCGAAAAATATGCTCTTAGTGACCTCTGTTGACCGCATTGAGGTGAACCCCATTTTGAACATCCAGCAAGTTTCAACTCATTTGGTGTAGGTTCCATGTCTATAGATCATACCAAGCCTAAACTATGAGCATATACCACTTTACAAATATTGTCTCCACCAACTCCGGATCTGCCATATTTGTAGATGATGGCAAATATTCATATTAGTTAGAAAATGCTAAGGTACATAGTACCTCTGGAAAATATACTGCGAGCAAAAGAGTTCAGAAAAGTTGGAATATAGACGTAAAAAGACCTTAAATGCCTCCAAGAGCCTACCTGAAGACTTATTGGCATTGGCAAAATACCGAGGTCCCATTTATGCCCATGTGTGTTTAGAACAATATTGTGAGAATGGAAAGGGTTTTCATTATTCTCGATTTTACATCAACTAAATTTTTTGGGACACATATTAAGATATTGAGCGGGCTAAAATACTCCCTTTAAATACTCCATTTTGATACTTTAAAAGGGGGCGCGGTGGCTCATTCGGTAGAGGTGCAAGCTGCAAGCCGAGAGGCCCTCGGTTCGAATCCCAGCTGCGGCAACCGCGCTGTGTCCTTGGGCAAAACACTTCACCCCTTTGCCCACGTGGGGGCACGGTGAGGTTGTGTACTAAGGCGAACTGCACGTCGATGCTGCACCTGTCTTCAACCAATACTAACCCTGCGTGTGTGGAGTTAGTATGTGGGGGAGCTGACAGTTGCTTGCTGTTGCCTGGTGGTTCTCTCTGGGCACTCCGGCTTCCTCAGCCCGTAAAACTGTCGTGGTCATGATTATCCATTGTTCAGAAATATGTGACCTTAAACACCAATAAATAAATAAATAATCCTTTAAAAAACAAGTCCATTCCACTGAGGGATCATAAGCCATGTTTTTCATGCAAAAATGAAAAAGTAATTAAAACTGAATAGACATTTCTGTGAATAACGCTGACCGGTTTCTGTCGTTATGTTGGGTAAAGGATTAAGAATGCCTTACTTAGGAAGGCACACTGAAAATGTGTCCCATTTCACAGAAAAGAAAGCGATAAACATTCTGTAGCCATGAGTTATATTAAAGAAATTTGTACTCACTTTGAAGTATTAAGAGGGTTAAAAATAGACCATTCAAATATTCCATTTCTTTACTTTAGAATTGTGATAGGCGTTTCGAGAAAGCTGCCCACCACTACATTTCAAAACCTATCGATCCTGAGTTATGATTGAGAATAAATAAATTTTAAAATGCTTTGAAAAGTGAAGGGGTCTTTGTTCAACATGATTTGAGAGTGGAGTTTGTAACATGATACTAAATAAATATACAATATTACAGGTTTCTCTCTGACCCTTTGTTCATGAGAGATTATCTTCTGTTTTAGATAATGGCCATTGCTGCAGCGAACTCATTTGCCAGTATATGTTTCTCTCTGATCCTTTGTTTATGAGAGATTATTCTCTTCTGTTTTAGATAATGACTATTGCTTCAGCGAACCCATTTGCCAGTATATGTTGTAAACATGTTTTAGCCTCCAGAGCCCCAAGGTCCCACATGCACCAAAATCATAGATGACCTAGTACTAATGGCAGACAGTCTATCAGTATACCAAAAAAAAACATTGATAGGATTGATTGTATTCGGGTTATCGTGATGACAAACAGTGAATAGAAGACAGAAATATTCCAACAACACCATCAAGGCATGCCTTTTATGAATGTTATATATTTATTGGGGTTTCACGACACTTTCGACAGCCAGGGTCACCTCGTGTCGGACAGTTTTACGGATGGAGTAGGGCTATAACCTATGTTTTGGAAGAAGAAAATGAAAATATCTTGTTATTTAAAGACAAAAAATGCAAGTTTCATTCTAACTGGGTACGGGGTGAGGATTAACCCCTTACCCAACGTAATGGCCAAAACCGACCAGCGCTATTCACAAATATCGCCAATTAATTTTCATTATTTTTCCATTTTTTGTCTCAAAAACATAGGTTATGACCTCTCTTTGGAACGAGCTCGTCGCGCTCGTTCCAATGAGGGGTCGTAGCCTATGCTTTTGAGACGAAAAATGAAAAAAAATTAGTTATTCAAGAATTATTTTTGCAAGTGTCATCTGCTTTTCATGTTAGGTAAAGGGTTAAGTCAGAAAACCGGAAGAACACTCTTATAACAGAATGCACTTTACACGGTAAGCAGACCAATATTTAATTGGCTTTTGGAGTTGTGTAGATGTGAGCTGTCAACCCTGACTCTATTGTCTTTCGGGGTATACATGCAACTTGAACTACCCGATAGAACAATAGACTAGGTGTTCAACTGACATAAACACCAGTGGTCAACTGAGTATACCTGAGGCATTTTAACGCTCTCCCAAATACTCACATCCAATTTCGGATACCCATATTATGTTCATTTATGATGCATCTTAATATCTTCCGGTTTCTGTATGAGGGCTGGTCTAACACGAATACGGATAAGGGTATTTCCGAAACCGATCTGCGAGCATCATTGCTTTTGCGTCTTTCGGTTTCAACGTTATTTCCATTATCGTCGTTGGATCGAATTGAGCGCGCTTTTCAAATGATTTTTTTTCAAAATAAAATGCAAAAAAGCTGTTGTATTTTTGCAGTATCTCGAGTTCAATGGGACCAAATCGTTATCATTTGTGACTAATTGTCGCAGAAATATATTTTTAATCATGTTTCTTACCATAATCTTTGATAACGAACATCACTTGTCATCACTATCGAACATTTCGCATTTATACAGCGAGAGAATATACCTGTCACGTGGGGTATATATTGTTATCGTCAGAAACGAAACCGTATTTTTTAGCGTAAAAACGCCTCTGAGTTCGTGCATTGTTGAATGAACAAAGGAAGGGTGTAAGTTACCAATCTCGCTGTCGGTATTTCATGAATTTCGAACTACCTGTCACGTGCTACGCGGCTCGGTGTCACTCAACGCACGGGAAGTTGTTCAAATTCAATAAATACCTCCAGCTCGAATGGTAACTATTACTTCGATCGAGTTGCCAACAAGTACTGGTGTTTGATACAACACGAGAATACCTTTACACGAGCACACAGTTGGTATGCCCTACAATACTGATAGTTAATCGCACACCACTTCCACTCATTCTTGAAACAAAAAATTCCACTCATTCTTGAAACAAAAGCCAAGCATGAATTGACAATCTTACGTACCCATGAACGTCACGCCTGGTTCATTTATTTGTTTTTGTAAGATTGTGAAACTAAAGACTTCATGGAACCCACAGGTACTCGGCACAAGCTGTGAAATCGAAAAAAAATATATATTTGATAGTATTTTTGAATCGATGCTGACGTGCCCTCATAATGGTATATAAATATTAACAAGGTACACAACTCGCTTTTCGAAAACGATAGCACTCATCTTCGTTATACCCCTCTCAAATTTGATTCCCATAACGCATCCAGCAGTACCAGTAACGTATCCAGCAGTTATCACGGTAGTACTGCCCCGTGACACGCCATTGGATGACATGTAATGCAGTTTTGTCATGATTATGCCTCCCCAAACCATAACCGATCCACCACCAAAACGATCGTGCTGCCTAACGGTTACGTCATTGCATCGTTCGTTCTGCCGCCGCCACACTCTGTTTCGCCTGTCGTCGAAATCGAGTGTCAACCTCGATTCATCGAAAAACATGACGTTGCTCCACCGCGATTGTCCCAGCGCAACATGTCGTGCTCCACACCAATTATGCCTTGCTGCGATGTGACGTTCAGTCAAACGTGGAATTATTCGAGGTCTGCGAGCGTACAAATTCCAGCTGTGTAGGCGATTTCGGATAGTCTGACCACTGACTCGCACACCTGTCGCTCGGTGCAGCTGATGTCCAATTTCTGCGGCACTTTGATGGCGGTTACGTAATGCCGTGGTTCGGTTGAAACAATCCTGGTTAGCAGTTGTCGCCCTTGGACAACCTGACCGCCGTCTGTCATCAACATTGCCTGTCTGACAGTAGCGTGACCACAACCTTCTAATCACCGATGGAGTAACGTTGAGAATTTGAGCCACTGCAGTCTATCTGTTGCCAGCTTCCAACATACCAACGGCACGTAAACGTTCGTCATGTGTCAGTCTTCGCATGCCTCAAACGTTACGTTTCGACCAGAAACTATTGATGAACGAGTTTATACCAAGAAAAGAACGACGAGAACTCCGAAAAAGCCCCTCCTGTACAAATGAAAATTTCAAAACGTACCCCACAGACATTAACGCGGCGCTCGTGCAAAAAACCTGCAGGAAGTTTTCGTGGGCCAGTGACATTCATGATCCACACTAAACTTGGTAATAAATTGATGTGTGCAATCACGCGTATCCAATACCATTTTCCAAAAATATCAACATCAGTTTGGATATCCCCTACTTTTTGAATAGTATAAATATGTGGCTTGTGGAACTAGGGAATCAAAAACAGGTGTCAGTGCGAATCGCCATGACGCCCGTTTTGACACCCTAGTTCCACAAGGCACATTTTTTAAATTTTTTTTTTTTTTTTTTTTTTGGCGTTCGGTTTGACTCTTTCAAAGCCTCTGGAGTCACTCCACATATTGCGACTTTTTCCTAATTAAAACAAAACTTTCTCACCCCGGGCCGAACCATGGTCGGTACAGTGGGTCCGAGGACTCACTACCCCCACCCCCCCCCCCCCCCCCCCTCCACCTCTGTCGGGAATCATAGCCTCCGCGTCTGGGAAATCCTGGCGACACCCCTGTGTATGCTAATATTGATTGTTTTTCAATGTACTGACTTTTATTTAGGATATATATTTGAGATATTGCAAAATCACTGACTGTAAGTGTTAAGATTTCATATAATGCTTAAAGATAATGTAATATTTGTTTTAAAAAAAAGTCTGAAAATTCATGTAATCACATTAACTTCACAAGTTTACTAGGGATTTCACGAAATCAGTAATTTCGGTAACATACTGTAACATATGCACCCAGAATGTTCACATAGCACATACATACAATCATTCACATAGGCCTGCACACTTATCCATGTTGACGAGTAAATCACCTTTGGAAACAAAATGTGAAGTGTTTTCCACAACTGACGGTGTTTACAACCACTTCCCCAATATAAAAAAATAATAACACTTTGGCCGGCCGTTGATTTGTCGCGGTTCTCAGATGAGAAGGCCTTGATTACCCCTGTGTTCCCAACTGCCTCCCTATATATCCCCACGTCTCTTCTCTCCTCCTGAACACAAAACATGTATCGGAGTTTGAGCTTGGATAAGATTTTGTTTTCAGCGATAAATGGCGGAATTCTCTTCCACACTGACCCTTTACCCAACACAGACGATATCAAAATTTATTATTTTAAATATCATTTTTTCAAAGTTTTCAAAAAAATTCAACAAGACCATATCATGTGACCCCTCGTTGGAACGAGCTCGACGAGCTCGTTCCAACCAGGGATCACATGATATGGTTTTGTTTAATTTTTTGAAAAATAATATTTTTTCAACTGCTGAATTTGCATATCACGCGGGTGGATGCGGCCGATTCGTTGTGTAAAGGGTTAACCCTTTAGACACTGGTGGTATGTTCTATGCTAATCATAACCATCAACTGAAGGAGTGAAAATTCGTTACTCTGAGGAACACCAATCAATAATTTCAACATGCAGCCATGGGGCTTCATGTGGAAAATCTTTATTGGTCTACCACACAAGTCACAGAATCATCAAGAATACAGCAAGAATACACGTCGTAACACGATATCCCGGATAGGAAAAAATGACTTTCGAATTCAAAGGGTTAAATTTTAAGTTTAGTTTAATAGTTTAATGCTTTACACCATAATGGCAGTTACACAATTATTTATTTATTTATTGGTGTTTAAGGTCACATATTTCTGCACAATGGCTAACCATGACCGTGACAGTTTTACGGGTGGAGGAAGCCGGAGTACCCGGAGAGAACCACCGAGCAACGGCGAGCAACTGTCAGCTCCCCAACATACCAACTCCACACAAGCAGGGTTAGCATTGGTTGAAGACAGGTGCGCCATCGACGTGCAGTACGCCTTAGTACACAACGTCACCGTGCCCCCACGTGGGCAATGGGGGTGAGTTGTCTTGCCCAAGGACACAACGCGGTTGCCGCAGGTGGGATTCGAATCGAGGACCTCTCGGCTTGTAGCCTGCACCTCTACCTACTGAGCCACCGCGCCCCCAGTTACACAATACAAACATAACAAATAAGAAGAATTAGTAAACATGATGTATAATATAAAGTACTAATGACTTTTTCTTTAACAAGGTTATATCGCTGACCAAATCATGTTAGAAATAATATTAATCGATTTACTATCACAGTTTTTCAATAAATAATAGTATTTCTCCGAACCATTTAATTGTTCAAATTCTTTGTTTTCTTTTATAATTTCTGTTGTTTATGTTTATTTTCGCGAAAATGTGTATTCCGGAACTACGTTCATCACATGTTCAATGAATCTCATAAAACTTGATGTTTATCAATTTTATATATCTTTGTCCGGAACTGTTCACAGCTGGCAAAAATAATGTTGATGTTATTATTTTTCACTGCGACGAATAGTGAGCTTCCGAAGAAGTTCTGACGACAGTTTGTTCTTTTTTTCCGTTTGTTTGTAAATGGTGAAACTTTGCGTCCACTATCAAATGTTTGTCCCTTCGAGATCAAATGTCTGTTTGTGATCAAACGTTCACTAGCAGCCCAGAGAACACGGTAGTGTGATCGCAGAAGACAGCGGCCTGTTTCTCGATTAGATCGCGACCTGGAAGTCATTACACACTAACATACAAGAAGGGCATACAGTGGCTCACTGGTTAGAGAAATGGATTTTGAACAGAAAAGTCGACGATTCGATCATGACCCACACCGTCTGCACTGTGTCCATGGGTAAGACACTTAATTAGGATTCTCCACGTGGACGATGGGGAGGGGGCTGTCACGGTGGCGCACTGGCGCTGTGTACAAACTTGCTGCTGACTCTGCTTGTGCTAGGTTATTAACCCTTTAACCAACGTAACGGCCCAAACCAGCCGGCGCTATTCTGAAAAAAATCGCCAATTAATTTTCATAATTTTTTGTCTCAAAAACATAGGTTATGACCCCTCGTTGGAACGAGCTCGTCGAGCTCGTTCCAATGAGGGATCATAACCTATGTCTTTGAGACATTAGTTATTCAAGAATCTTTTTTGCAAGTGTCGCCTGTTTTTCATGTTAGGTAAAGGGTTAAGCTGGAGAGTCTGACAGCTGGTCGTCGCTGCTCGGTGGTTTTCTCTGGATACTCTGGCTTCTCCCACCCGTCAAACTACCCGACACGGTGTGGCCATGGTGGTTGAAAGTTTTGTTAAACCCCCATAAACAGACAAACAAGCAAGAAAACAAACAGAGATTTTACACCGTATCGCTACCCAGTTTTGAGTGTGCCAAAGCGAAGAGCCTACTGATATTTTCACCAATATTTTTTTCAACTGACAAACGAGGGTATCAATATGTTTGTTTTTTGATAACAACTAGGGGCAGCTCTTTGTCTTAACCCTTTGAACCCGAGAGACCGCTTTTCCGGTCCGAGAACATGATAGTCATAATTTTATTAAGTAGGGTGGGTGCTTAATGAATGTGTGGGGTAGACCAATCAATATTTTCAACGCAAGGCTCTAGTCTGCACGTTGAAAATATTAACTGGTCCACCCCTAAATAATGAATATGGACTCTTCCAATTGCTGCCGTTGAACTGACATGGCAGATACCTCCAGAATTCATAGGGTTAAGCATAGCCCGCGATTCTTCGCTGAAACAAGCTCGTCCATACACAAAGTCAAACATGATGTTTAAGAGAAGAAACATTCACAAAAGTGTTGTTTTTTTTTACGAATCCTCTAAATTTGCACGACAATCGAAAATGTCGTGCAAACTATCTTGCCAAACCGATGTTGCCACGTTACATAAAATATAGCGCAGTGAAAAGAAAACTAAACCGATGTTGCCACGTTACATAAAATACAGCTCAGTGAAATAAATACTAAGCCGATGTTGCCACGTTACATACAATACAGCTCAGTGAAATGAATACTAAACCAATGTTGCCACGTTACATAAAATATAGCGTAGTGAAAAGAATACTAAACCGATGTTGCCACGTTACATAAAATACAGCTCAGTGAAATGAATACTAAACCGATGTTGACACGTTACATAAAATACAGCTCAGTGAAATGAATACTAAACCAATGTTGCCACGTTACATAAAATATAGCGTAGTGAAAAGAATACTACTTGTTATTTATTAGAAATGATTTTCTTTCAAGGAATTGCCCAATATCAAGTTCGGCAGATATGACTGCCAGCTCGGCTGATATGACGCCGTTCTCGGCCTATATGAACCAAGCTAAAGTTGTCCCCCCTTGATGGATTACTGAGTGCAACCAATTTGTTTACATCGAAATCTTCATCATTATTCGTGAAACGCAATCAGAAAAATTGGTGTTATCGCTTTACCCAACGAATCGTCCACATCCGCCCGCGTAATATGCAAATTCAGCAGCTGAAAAAATATTATTTTTCAAAATATGTCAACAAAACCATTTCATGTGACCCCTCTTTGGAACGAGCTCGTCGAACTCGTTCCAATGAGGGTCACATGATATGGTTTTGTTGACATGTTTTGAAAAAAAATGTTAAATTATATTTAAATAATAAATTTTGATATCCCCTGCGCTGGTTAAAGGGTTTTATCTTACAATCAACATGTATTTTGTCTGTATTAACTCCACAGCTGTCGTGTATCCGACCCCCTGATACAGATGTTTGTATCAGGGGGTCGGATACAAGCACATTCCTTTCGCTTGAGTTCTTTTTTTTTTTCTTTTTGTACATCCGTACGAATAAATACTTCGTTATATATTCGTCTACATTCTTCACTTATCCCCAATATATTGTAAGATAAAATGATTATTACCATTATGTGGATGTACAAAATATGTATCCGAGTCTCGCTCCGGGTTCTAAGGGTAGATCACGACGCGTCTTCGACCCGTCGTGATCTGCCCTTAGAACTCGGAGCTCGACTCGGATACATATTTTGTACATCCACATAATGGTAATAATCTCTATATACAGCTGCGTTGCCAGAGTATAATGGAGAAAATTCAACGCAAATTAAGATTTCAAGTCGTAAGTGGAGATTCGTCGAAGTGGAAGAAGAGATAATTCAACTAACCGAACGTCGCGGCTTCCCCAGTGGGATAGCCTAGACGTTCGGAGATGAACTTCGGACTTTGTGAAAAGAATGAGAAACAATAACATTGTCAGAAAAACAGTAACAGATTTGGGAACACTTTGTAATTATTTGTTTTCGTTTAATAAATAAAGAGGTTATTACTCGGTTAACTTCATATCGGTCAAGATATCGGCCTTTCACCTTCGGTCTCAGACTGATTGAAGTCACCTCAGGCTAATATCTCAGTCGATATGAAACTTCCCAAGTAATAATCTCTAATTATCTGGTGGATACAGTATTATGGCAATTACATTTTAGTTTTAACTCTCTCTCTCTCTCTCTCTCTCTCTCTCTCTCCCTCTCTCTCTCTTTCTTTCTATCTCTCTCATACTGGGTACACGAGTTTTAAAGGAACAGGTATGCGATCGATCGGGTTTTGGCAAGGAATCTCTGACGTAACACCTTCCAACTGAGGAGTGTAACGACAGGGAGTATTTGTTAAGAATGAAGTATTGAGAGTGTGTTTGTACGTTTGTGGGATTGTAGTAGAAGTAGTAGTAGTAGTAGTAGTAGCAGTTAGTATTAGTAGTAGTAGTAGTAGTAGTAGTAGTAGTAGTTCACGGTTGAAACCAACTAAACTCCTACTTACTCAGTCACTTGCTCGGGAGCATGGCGACCCAGTGGTTAGAGCATTGGACTTCAAACCGGAAGGTCGACGGTTTGATCTTGGCCAGCGGTAACCGCGTTGTGACCTTGGAAAAGACATTTAATCCCAATTGATCAGGTGGAACATGGCGGTGTTGTGTACTAATGCGTACTACACGTCGATGGTGCACTTGCCTTCAACCGCTGATAATCCTGCTTGTGCGGAGTTAGGACGCTGGAGAGTCAGACATTTGCTCTCCGTTACTCGTTAGTTCTCTGCGGGTACTCCGGCTTTCTCCGCCCCTAAAACTGTCCGATAATGTCACCGTGTTGCCCTAGCTGTTGAAAGTATCGATAACTAACTCGATTTCCCACCCTCACTCCAGCTTGCTCACTTACTCACTCAAATACAGTTACTCACTCCTCTACCAATGGAGCTCTCCAATAATCAATGTTAGGAGCTGGTATCGAAAGTGATCATGAAATTGCAGTTATCTTCCTTAGTCTTAACTAACCCCCCCCCCCCCCCCGATAGTTATCCCATCCCTATTTAATGAAGGAAAGTGGGAGGTAACAACCGGAGGTTCCAGTTAATACTACCCTCCACCACCATCACCACCAAGAAAGTTTTGTTGAATTCAGCCTCTTAAGAGCGAATCTGAGGCGTTTGGATCGTATGTAGCCATATATTGGGGATCTTTTGGGGTCTCTACGTTGTGTGAAAGCTGGATTGGGCCAATGGATTTTTTTTTTGGGGGGGGGGGGGAGGGGTGGCGGCCCCGCAATTTAGAACCCCGTGACTACGTCACTGCTTGCAAAAAGGTCTCGAATATCCAGTTTTCTTTTTGACTGACAAAATAGCTTATTACCCAACATTGGAATGAACTCGGCGAACTGATTCCAATGAGGAGTCATAAGCTATCTTTTAACCCTTTACCCAACGTAACGACCAAAACCGGCCCGTGCTATTCTCAAAACTCGCCAATTAATTTTCATTATTTTACATTTTTTGTCTCAAAAACATAGGTTATGACCCCTCGTTGGAACGAGCTCATCGAGCTCGTTCCAGTAAGGGGTCACAACCTATGTATTTGAGACAAAAAATGAAAAAAATCAGTTATACAAGAATTTTTTTTTTGCAAGTATCGTCTGCTTTTCATGTTAGGTAAAGGGTTAAAGTCATAAATTGAAAAATAATAAATTTTGAATGGCGCTTGTGAATAATGCCGTCCCGTTATGGTAGTTGTGTTGGGTGAATGGCTAATACGCCGCAATTTAGAAACTTAATTGTTGGCAAAATGTTACCATCAAGAGGAGTGGAGGGCGGGGGCGTCAAAATATCAAATAGTTAGAAAATACACATTTGCAGTGCCTTGGCAAATGAGTTCTAGCCCCATTATTTATGTCTCGTAGTAAATGTTTTCTTTTTTCAAGGGTAGTGTGAATAAATTTAAGTGATTTATTGGGTAACAATTCTCCATTTGCCAAACGAATTGCCCAGAATCTGCCCTGTGTTATACACAACTAGCGGACCGAATCGTTCCAGGACGGCTAGCCTTGCCCATGAACTGGATGTTTATATCTGGACGATGACTGAACGGACCCGAACTAAATGGGCGCGGACTGAACTCCCCATTATAGAATAGATAATCCACTGAACTCCCCATTTATAGAATAGATAATCCACATTCAAATTCTGTTGTGATTATTTTTCTACTTTTCTCTTCAACAGTACGGTCGCCGTAGACTGATCACTTTCCACGGGTGGGCAATATTTCACACGGACGCAATAATATTAGATTCCAAACACTTATGATATAATCATCAAAAATTTAATTAATGAAGCACCGGGTATAACCCGGTGCTTTATTAGTTAAAAAATTGCTGATATGATTTTTATTACCCGTAAACACACGCGTGGATTACGAACCAGTCCACGGCGACTGTACAATACACCTTTTCATAATCTAACTTTTTTCCAAAGATGAGTGATAAGCTTTATTTTGGAAGAAGAAAGCACAGAAATGGAAATTTTGTAATATTTTAATGAAAATTGCCTTTCCTGTCGTTTTTACATTGTGTTGGGCTTAGGGTTAAAATATATTTAGAGTCCTCCTATTTTAGACAATACCGCTCCTAAAATACACAGTCATAGTTACACATTGCGATACATTTGTCTCTGTTTTCTCATTACCTGTTTTGTTCGCAGTTCACGACATCTGTTCGGAATAATTTATCGTTTAATACATTATGCAAATACATCATCATACATGTACGTATGTGTAACTAACACTCGGGATTGTTTCTAACTTTGGAGATCGAATGCCCCCCCCCCACCCCACCCCCCCCCCCCCCCACACACACACACAAAAGAAGAAAAACCAAAGTATTAAATAGTAAAGCAATTGTTATACTTTATAAGAAAAATGTCTTACCTGAACTGAAAAGGACGATTCAAGAAATTTAAATATTTCTTCCCGAAATTTAATCCTACGTGTGGATGCACAGGGTCTGACCTGTTCTGAGCAAGTATTAATTCAGTCTGTTAAACACTCTTCGTTGATTTGTTGAACGGAGTTTTTATTCTTGTCACCCGAATGAATAAACCTGCGGATATGTCTTGTATGTTTGTTTATATTCAAACAACAATAAAATAGTGCGCACAATTCTGGGTATCAATCTTTACCGAATTATAAATGTTAGTCAACTGCAAGCTACCTCTCCCGTCTCACTCCAGGAGTTATATAACCGGATGCTTAAAAAGCTGCCGATATTTGTCGTCTTAATAAACTCAGGAGGATATAAAGTAATCCGCATGTGATTATATTTCAAACATCCCATCTTCTCATTTTGAAGGGTCGTTGAGAATTGTTATCCTTTTTCAGGTGCGTGGTGAATTTATTCATTTATTTATTGGAGTTTAACGATACTTTCGACAGCTAGGGTCACCTCGTGTCGGACAGTTTTACGGGTGGGGGAAGTCGGACTACCCGGAAAGAACCACCGAACAACGGCAAGCAACTATCAGGCAGCCCAACTGTACTAACTCCGCGCAAGCAGGGTTAGCACTGGTTGAAGATAATGGCACCATCGGCGTGCAGCACGCCTTAGTACACTGCGCCACCGTGCCCCCACGTGCGCAGTCGGGATGAAGTGCCTTGCTCAAGGACACAACGCAGAGGTGCGTGGTGGAAAAGGTTCCGATTAGGGACAGATTTGGGAGAGAGCAAATATAGGGGGATTTACAACGTAAACACTCACAAAGTGGAAATTTCACTTAGATAATTTAATATCCATGGAAAGGTTAAAAAGCACAAGTCAATTTTCCCACACAGTTGCTTTACCTTTTACCCAACGAAACGATCAAAACCGGCCATTGCCATTAACAAAAATGGCCTTTCAAATTTTATTTCTTTTTCATCCTTTGTCTCAAAAACATCGCTTATGGCCACTCATTGGGATGAGCTTATCGCGCTCAATCAAATGAGGGGTCATAAGCTATGTTTTTTGAGACAAAATGAAAAATCTTAGTAATTTAATTTTCTGTTTTACCTTTTACCTAACATGAAAAGCAGACGACACTTGTAAAAAAATTCTTGAATAACTAATTTTTTTCATTTTTTGTCTCCAACGAGGGGTCATAGCCTATGTTTTTGAGACAACAAAATGAAAAAATACAGAAAATTAACTGGCGATTTTTGAGAATCGCCGCTGGCCGGTTTTGGCCCTTACTTTGGGTAAAGGGTTAAAGCGCCGTCTGCTTTTTGTGTTAGGTGAAGGGTTGAAATTAATACTTATTTTCGGGATGCACTTGTCTTTGCAGTCCCGTTCATACGTATCATTCGATATTTTAAATGGAGATAACATTTTTGTTAATTGCTTATAAAATTATTAGTGTCGGGATTGAAAATTAGGATCGGCCGAGAAACCTGAACAATTTAAATTTTTTCAGCAGCCTATAATAAAAAAGTAATTTTAATGAATGAAAACTTACTACGATGCAGACGAAAATGTCACCACGTTGAATATGCACAAACTCCGACGGTCACGTCGAAAGAATGGTTCGAACAATGTGGTGGGGCTTGCAACCTTCCCCCATCCCTCCCATTGGCGGTTCTTTTGTTTTTTGGTCTCTGGTGGTCAGCTAAACGGGTGGTGGACGTCGAAGTGCAGGAAGAGGATCAGTAGGAGGATGAGTAGCGGTTATCAGCTGTCAAATTTTTTCAACATACTAAGTGGGCCTCAAGAGGGACTTGAGTATGGGCCGAATTGGTTGAGCAATATGCTGCCGACCTCTCATTCAACTATATTCCTCAGAGGATGAATCACACGTCCAATGGGCTAATCAGTGACTGCTACTACTGAAAACCCTTGCGACCCGAATAACTTTATTTGCTTTATAACTTTATTTGCTTATGAATCCACGAGAGTCGGACACGAGAGCCAATAATCTTATTTAGTGTGTGATTTGAGTGTGC
The DNA here is from genome assembly GCA_031216915.1 of Pictodentalium vernedei. NCBI lineage: Eukaryota > Metazoa > Mollusca > Scaphopoda > Dentaliida > Dentaliidae > Pictodentalium > Pictodentalium vernedei. Next base: position 262,387,003 of record CM062293.1, read on the forward strand.
GCACTGGCAGTAGGGTAGTGGGCCCAGATCCCCGAGAACCTCGAACTGGAAGATGACTAGGAATTGTGCATAACTATAAGAATTCTGCTCTGTGTTGCTTAGAGACGTGGGCATATTTATGGTAATACTGAAACCACAGTTTGGTGGTTGTATTGGAAAGAAGAAAAAGAAACCCAAACAGTCGCTGGGTTGAGAGCAGCCCCAGCATATTATCCCTAACGGTTACAAAGAGGAAAAAATCCACGAATATGTGTATTTGAAAGCTGGGAGTCATCCATCAGTCTATAAGGGAGAGTGGATGTTGAGCCTTGGCTATCTGGTCTGTCTTCGGGGGGAGCACATGGCGGGGTGATGGGAGGGAAAAAAAACACACACTCACAGACACACATCCAAAAGCCCTAAAAAGGGCTGTTATATCTTTATTCAAATGTTTATTTCAAATGCACACTGGTCCCAGCCTAGCAAGCTTATTTCAATCCTTGCTTGGTGTTTGGTGGTTTGGTGGTTTCCTGTGTATGTTAACAGAAAGGTTGGTTGTTCCATTTCCTCTGTCGCTTCGTCTACTTTTTCCATTCGTCTTCTTGATAGGAGTGTTGCAAGGAAGTTTGAGAGTGTTCAATTAGAAAAGTTATAGGTAGAGAGAGATAGGAATCCGCTATTGTATATTGTGACTGTCGTGTGATTGTTGATATGAATGGGACGGCTTCGGAGCACACTCTCCTCACAGACTCAATCCTACAGTTCTCAATGAGTAGCGAGGCAATCCTCACTGACTCCAAGTAGTTTAATTCTATTGAGTAATTTTAATTTACTGTGACTTATTTTGTTTTTCTGTTAAGGGTTTGGTGTTCGTTCAGCTCTACCGTTGATTCACTATCCTTTGTCTGTGGAAGGTTTTGTTATATAGGTCTTATTAAACGCGTTTCAATCGCGCTTCAGCAGAGTTGCGAGGCAGTCCTCACAGACTCAATCATAAAGTTCTCAATGAGTAGCGAGGCAATCCTCACCGACTCCACGCAATTTAATTACATTGTATACTTTTTATTTTCTGAAAACTTATTTTGTTTTTCTGTTGAGGAATCGGTGTTCGTTCAGCTCAACCATTAATTCACTATCTTGGAGTCTGTTGAGGGTTTTCTTTTTAGGTCTTTTAATCGCGTATCAATAGTTTCTATTTTTGCTAGCTCATGAAGTTTCTTTATCGGTGTCCATTTGGGTTTGCATAGTGCCACACGCAGGGCATGATTTTGAACCCTCTGTAGCTTCTGAATGTTGGTTTTGCTCAGGTCACTTGTTATTATGGCACCGTATTCTAGTACCGGGCGAATAAATGATTTGTAGAGCTTGAGAAGCACATCTTTGTTTGCTCCCCAATTTTTACCACTGATCATCTTCAGAAAATTGATACGTTTAGTGACTGTTTAGACTGAGGTTGCTATCAAGTATAAATCACAAAAATTTGGTCTCGTTGCTTGTTTCTAATTTGTGATCGTATAACTGGAGATCGATACTGGGGACTGGTTTCTTTCCTTGCTTCTTGAAGAACGTAACCTTTTGAGTGTGGGCGGCATTGAGCTTGATGCGAACTCCGCTGGCTTAAATTCCGATCTTCCTATTTGTATGGTCCTCGTGTATAGGTAGGTAGAGGATACCTAGTGTTTTTGAGTGGATACTGAAAATTATTTCACGAGAGACCGAGATCAAAAAGCGAAAAATAAACATTTGTCACTATCCTGACACGTGTCAGGATAGATTACCATTCCTGACACATGTCAGTACGTTTTCACCTTATGAGGCCATGAGAATTCTCTCGAACACGCTTGATTCACCTTTCATTATACACATTTTCTAAAAAGTTGGTAGTTTTCAGCGATAAATCGGCGGTATTCACCTCGATCAGGTTTCAAATCAAAGCACGAACAGTATAAGTAAAAATTTCTATATCTTCACTGCTAGGAATACAACAGGGGCGGACTAGGGCAAAAAACAGTTGTCAGGAAACTTATAAGGGAGCCGCGGACCCGGACAAAATTTTGTTTCTTCGAACCTGAAGAGCATCTGAGGGATCAATGACAATCCACATAGAGGGCATTTTCGACGGCATGTTTGTATCATCTTTGTCTCTCATTTAGCCAAAATGGTTGCACCAAAGGGGGCCCCGGACTCTTCAAGTCGACCATAGTTCGGCCCAATGGGAGAAAACTTTGATTTTTCGAACCGATAGAACGCTGTTTCCTTGCATCTGACCGATCAATGGCAGACTAGACTGCTGGTATATGAAAATGCCCTCTATCTGGACAGCCAATGGCGTCTTTGCAATCAGATCCATTTTGTCTGTTGGTCATTTTTTCGAAATTTCATGCGCCAATAGGTGTTAGGTTGCATAAATGTTGGGAGTCCTGGGGGCGGGGGGGGGGTCCAAAAGGGGGGAGGGCATCCGGAAATTCCCCAGTGAATCCTACGGCCAGTCCGCCGCTGGGACACGATTACTATTGTCATGTGATGTTTTCTATAATCTTTAGTTGAGCGTATAATAAATGGCTTTATCCGTTTTGGTGACTTGCATGCACGGAAGCATTTAATACGAATGAGCCATTTGTGGAGGTGCCCGTTGGTAAATTAATGTGTTCAGTGTTGCGTATCATCAATGGAGTCAGATTAATTCTGAATCCATTTATTCACAGTGTGTAAAAAAAAATAATCAAACAAAATAATGAGCCACATAACCTCCTGGATTGTACACCCCTCTTTGCTAATACTTTTGTTCTAACTTGTCCAGGTTGTTCGGTCTGCTTCTTTTCTTGCTTTGGAATATTTTACATTCGACAGCTTTAGTTGACCAAGCAAATTGTTTCTCTCTCATCGGACTCATTTTCTTTTGTCCTGACATATCGTCGGCTGAGTGCTAGAATGTCCCATGTCCCCTATGGGACATAGGGCATTCTAGCACTCAGGCGACGATGTACTATATCCATTGTCAAATCCTTAGATGTGGTAGTTCTTGTTTTCTTTTTGGTATATCCATGGCACCCAAGAGGAAATCGGTCATTGATGCGGCTGACACCCCTCCCTTCATCTGAACATTTTGTATAAGTATCTTAAACTGTTTCTACCACTGCCTCAACTTCTAATACCACGCACCTGATCCCACCCTGCATTGCGATTTGATGTCTCTTTTTGGGAGTGATTGCACGCGCAAGGACACCCTGTTCACTGTAAAAATAACACCGGAACACGGCTGCCATGTGGGCGACCATGTGGTAGAAGCTAAAACAGTAGTGGATCCAGAATACGCAGATGATGATACAATAGATGTCAGTCGAGGCTGCACTGAGGGAGTAGCTCAAAGATCTAAAGGTTTCACAAGGTGAAAACGAACTGACACGTGTCAAGGTTGGTCATGTATTCTGGCACGTTTCAGGGTAGTTGCAGTCAAACAATATTTTAGTAATACAATAGCAGAAGGACTGTAAATAGGAAGCAGTAGCTGAAGAAAATGGATCGTGACGTCGGCACGTTTAGCCAGTAGTGATAACATATGCAGTAGAAACCAATGGTAGTGGAAGTGATGCTAGAAACGGTTGCGGTCCACAGATACCCAGATAAGGACATGGTAGATGTTAGTCAAAGCTTCATTGGTGGATATCCTCATAAGTATCATGAGAAAAAACGAATTCTCCACTGGCATAGGCTAATGACGATTGGGTCCGAGGTGAGAAAATCAATTTAATCATCTGAGGGAGTCGTCTGTAGAAACATTCAGAACAAGAATGGGTTGGTCACCGCAGTTCATATGAGATCATTATAGCAGACTACTGGGGTGTGGGGTGCCATGTCCCCAAAATACTCTGGTATACTGGGGTGTCACCACGGTACACCAGGTTATTTTAGGACGACTAATACTATGCTGTACCCGACTACTTTTCAATAAGGGTCACACAGAATCCTTCGGCTTTTGGAAACTTTTGCTGTCAGATTCTCTCGATGATTTGGGCTGGACTTCCACTCCAATCCTAATCACAGTTCCTGGAGCCACCCACCTAACGGTGATTTGCATTTATTTCACGTAAAGATCGATTACCGTTCTTATATTGCGTCAAACTGCAAGCAGAGAAGAAAATTTGTTCATTGTAAAATTATCGCAGCATACGGAGTGCTCGCAGCTTACATTCTGTTGGTTGATGTCTAACATACAGCTGGTCAAATGAAGCTTCGTGATACCAACGTTTGGCAATCAGCAGTGTTCACGCTGTCGGGTGCCCATTTATCCAATTGCACTAAAAATCTTGATTTGACATCAAACAATATTCGCTGGCTAACATTTTGGAACCCAAAGGTTCCTTTTCTGGGAACGAAAGTCATTGCAGCATTACAACATTGGAGAACACCGCGATGACGAAACAAACAAATATTTTATTACTTCTAGTACAAGAAAATCGTTATTTGGCAATAAAGGCAGAAACAATAACCGATTTTTACAAAACACACTCAAACTCTAACCCAGTGATTTTGTCAATAACGTGTTAGAAATGGTGTTGAAACAAAGTTTCAACGTTAATTGTTAGTGAGTGGTGGTGAGGTTCCGGGTTTTTTTTCAATAAAACATTGTAGGTTACCAACTTTACAAAATGCCGCATTCAATTAGATCAATTAGATAAATACTTCATACGGTATTTAGTATTTGTCTAATTAAATAAAATATAACTTTGGTGACAGGCCTTTTACGCCTGTCGCCTACCGAGTAATTCGTCAGAACTTACGAGCGCTGGCCAGTTTTTTCCCTGATCAGATGTCCGTTTACTCTTCAAATAATTGCCTATTCATTTTTCAAGACTTGATCAATTTATTTGGATCAGACACTGAAAAACACTCCCCAACCCCACCCCATTAGCGTTTGAGCATCAAAGCATCAAAACACTTTATTTGGCCCCAAAATATGCAGGATTGCTAAACATTTGACAAAAATTTGGTGTTTTAGGTCATTTTTAGCATCTGTTGTTACAACATGACCGCAACATAGGTATAAAGTCATGTTTAGACAATCGTTGATACCTATGCTGTCCACTTGAGAGGACTTCCACTCCATGCGTTGGTGACAGAGTCTTATTGCACAGTGACGTATAACTTGTTTACCACAGTAAACTAGCACTGCTTTACTTTACGCGGAGACGTCAAATGAGTTGAATGATGAGTGGTCTCAAAGATTAATACCAAAATGTTTGATATTTAGTTCTGAGATGCAGTGAAATCGCATTTCACTGATTGGTTGAAAAATTATACTTAGCAGAAATACGATGGACAAGCGCAGACGGACAGCATTTATACCTACTCTGTTACACTCACCCTCTCGCTCTCAATATGTCATCGGGGCTTCTGGAGTTATAAATAAGTGGACCCCGAGAAAAATATCTCTCTGTCTCTCTTTCTCCTGAGATATTGATCTTTCACCCCTGGGACCATAAGATGACCTACTCAAACACTCCCATGGGGCGAGCCGTCACTGAGCAGGCCCTACATTTCAATGGCCCGCGAGACAGACAAAAATAATTCGTGCACTGTGATGCCAGATAAAGAACATTAAGAAATGTCCTCGGAGATCACCCTACAGTGATTGGAGATCAGTATTTTCAAAACGCTTTTCTGCTTTATTAATCTTTTGAACCCGAGAGGCCGCTTTTCGGGGCCAGGAACATGAAATGTCTTAATTTCATTAAGTATGATAGCTGCTAAGTGAATGTGTGGGGTAGACCAATTAATATTTTCAACGTGCAGCCACAAGGCTGCACGTTGAAAATATTCATCGGTCTATCCCCAAATAATGAATATGGACTCTTCCCATTGCTATCATTGAGCTGACATGTTATATACCACCAGGGTTCAAAGAATTAAAACACGGTACGTAAAGCCTAACACCACAGGCTCGGAGAAGGTTATTTTCGTCTCACAATTTTTCACAAAACACAGTTTGTAGCATTAGGAAAATTTAGCGTGTGTGTGTACATAAGGTGTTCTCGTTGACGATTCATTCAATTATGTGCACATTAGAAGTTTTCAATGCATTAATTGACAAAGAATATGTGACCAAGCATACTTCATTTAACTCTTCACCCAGTGTAATATTTATATATGGCCAGCGCTATTCACAAAAAAAATCGCCAGTCAAATTTTATTGTTTTTTTTAATCTTTGCTTCCAAAACATAGCTTATGGCACCTTTATTGGAACGAGCTTAGTTCTAAGTCAATGTTCGATAACCCCCCCCCCCCCCCTACACCCGCAAAGAATATTACAAGTAGTTCAAGTCATTATTTACCCGTTTATTATAATGGTAGTGGTATTTCATACTCCCTTTGAAGACCGTACACACTGATATCACCGAAATTTCGCGCATCAAAGTTTTCCCATAATTTAGCTAGGAACGTCACCAATTCAGTCTTGTTTGACAGAACTCAATAAATTGGTGTCGTAATGTAGACCTAAGATCAATCTACAAAATAATTCCACCACGTAGTGTGGTACACATATCCGGAAAAATAATACTGTAGCCATGACACCATGTGGAGAATAATAATCAACAAATCCTGATGGGCAGTAGCTCTTATCATCATTAACCATCTATTACAACTTTTCTCAAAGAGAATATCGTTTCAGTTTACAATATAGTGTTTTCGTGCAAACAGCACCTCTAGTTTAATGGAGGATAAAAGTTCCTGGAATTATCCGATTGGTGGAAAATGAACTGAGCTTGTACGTGTGAATAAAATTTTAAAGTGCATGTTTTGGAAAAGATATAAAATATTGGTGACAACTGTCTTCTGAAATGTGTGAGAAAAGATTAAAATTGGGTGGGGGTAGGTAAAAATATGTCTATTTCATTCAGTGCGAAACTAGACGGGAGTACAGGAAGCTCCAAATTTAAAGACAAAATTCACATGGCGACCTATATTTTTTTTTTTGAGTATCGTTTTTTCATGAGATGATAAACTAAATGGATAGATGGTTGTTTTTGCCCAAATCAGCTTGATGAGATGAGGAGAGGAGGAAAGCTTAGTACTGTCGTCAATGGAAAAAAAACACTGTATGGTAACCTTCATTCATTCAACTCAAGTCACCACTGAGCAGGGCTATTAGGTTAAACATCTCTGAAATATATGGTCATGAAAATCGACTTTCGATGAAGTTATCTCCTTTGAAATTATTAAATGCGAGGAAGGTCCAATTAAGAAGCAAGTAATTGCTGACAAACGCCAATGACATCAGTAGAAAACAAGGCCAAGTTTGCTTTGGTTACTTTTAATAAACGAAAACAATAGACAGCTCAAGGAGCTACAAAAGGAAACTTGGCTTTTATTTATTTATTTATTTATTTATTTATTTATTTATTTATTCATTTAATATTATTTATTTATTTATTGAGGTTCGACGGCACTTTCGACAGCCATGGCACCTCGTGTCGGACAGTTTTACAGGTGGAGGAAGCCGGAGTGCCCCTAGAGAACCACCGAGCAACGGCGAGCAACTATCAGGCTCCCCAACAACGCCACACAAGCAGAGTTTGCATTGGTTTTCAGACAAGTGCACCATCGACGTGTAGTATGCCTTAGAACACAACGCCACCGTTCCCCCACGTGGGCAATGGGGGTGCCTAAGGATACAACGCGGTTACCGCAGGTGGGATTTGAACCAAAGTCCGCTAGGCTTGCAGCCTGCACCTCTACCTACTGAGCACCGCGCCCCCAACTTGACATTTTATAGCAAGCTCATTGGAAGCACCAACTTAACAGATAATCCTTCATGAAGAAAATACATCAGTATGACACCCACCAATACTAAGAAAGCGACCACTTTCGTAATTTGTATAACAAATGTGTTTTTAAAGTAACTTGCAAGTTTGTATTCTTCCCAGGAAAAAACTTTTATATTAACCCTTTGAACTCTAGTGGTATCTTCCATGCCAGTTCAATGGAAGCAGTTAGAAGAGTCCATATTCATTATTTGGGGTAGACCAATCAATATTTTCAACGTGCAGCCTCCTGTCTGTTTTATATGTCACGATGCGCACACTGTTGATATAATGAACGGAAAAAAACGTTAGAGGGCATCAAAAGCGCCGTTTCCTTCTTTTTAAAATGGGTTTTAAGAGAATAGTCAAAAATTCTAATTGATTGAGGAAAAACTGTACAAAGCCAGCCAGCGTCTGAATTTTTATACTTTACAGGAAAATGCCTGAAGTTTGTGAAATGCTGCGCACATCTATGATGCAACTTCGATAACATTTCGAAATTTCAATTTTTATATGAAATTCACATACCCCTAGTTTAAATTCACAGACAGCTTTATTAATCAAGGGGAGCTAACGTTCCTGTAAATCTCCCTGAATGATGAAAATTGCCAGTCATTGTTGGTGTGCTTGGGTGGGGTGGGTGTAGAGATGCAACAGAAGCAGGTGCGTAAACGGTCACCACTTCTCCAACCTTCACAACCAAGCCTGAATATGAGCAACCTGTCATTTGCACAATGGAGTCCCCAGAGGGGGTGAATTTGCTGATGCGACCCCAAACAGTAGGCCAATTTATCATCTGGGTACATCTTTCTGTTTTGACTTGAGACCTTGATTCAGACTGAGGTTCACAGAGGGTAAATTTTGTGATGCTACCCTGCTGTGCAGGATAGCAACACCAAAATCACCCTAATCGGGACTTCACTTTCCAGATGTCAGTCTGCTTATTTTCAGGCTTGTTCACGACCCCCAAATCCTTCTTATCGGAACATTTTATTTTCTTCTGTATTTGAGTGTTAAATATCGATTCGCCCTTGCTAGTCATCATTAATTTCTCACGAGACGAGGTTTGAGACTTATTCATTTATATGCGTATTTATTTATTGGGGTTTAACGACACGTTCGACAACCAGGGTCACCCCGTGTCCAACAGTTTTACGTGTAGTGGAAGCCGGAATACCGGAGAGAACCACCGAGCAACGGTCACTGTCAGATGTACTAACTCCACACAAGCAGGGTTAGCATTGGTTGGAGACGAGTACACAGCGCCACTGTGCCAGAACGTGGGCAATCGGGATTACATGCCTTGCCCAAGGACACAACGCTGTTGCCCCTGGTGGAGATCGAACCGTGGACCTTTCGGTTTTAAGTCCAATGCCATAACCACTGAGCCACTGCGCTTTCGGATTTGACAGTTTGACTTGTGTTACAAACGTAAGTCGGTCATACAAATTGAAGTTTTTGGTTCCCAATTCGGGCTGTTGGGGTCACAGAGTAACACATTTGGACTTCTGTGCATGACCTTACACACCAGTTGAAAAAAAAGTTATATTTCTCAAAGACGTGGCCGCCGCCTAAGATGACAACCAGGATTCTATGCTTTTCTCAGCTAATCTATTTCTATGCTGGTAATAAAAATTACGCAACAAATGCTTTGAAGTAAAAGTATCATGTAACTAACGTGTCTTCGCTACTGTAGCTTGATATGTTCTATGTAGTGGACAGTAGAATGTATCGCCCGTGTCAGTTCAATTGCAGCAATTGGAAGAGCCCATGTTCATTATTTGGGGGCAGACCAATTGATATTTTCAATGTGCAGCCTTTGGGCTGCACGTTGAAAAAATTAATTGGTCTACCCAACACATTCACTTAGCAGCCATCATACGTAATGGAATTATGACGCGTCATGTTCCTCCGCCGGAAAATCTCGAGTCAAAGAGTTAAAGGAAATTAAATTCTAGGCATATATTTACATTCTATTTTCATATTTTAACTAAAAGCATTATAATTGCATTATAATTAGGGGAAAATAATTATGTCACTTTCTTATTATAAAATACAAAATCTTAAATATTAAGAAAATAATTTGCCATGGTCATATTACCCTGGCTGTCGAAAGTGGCAACAATCACCAACAAATAAATAAATGATTGTTTTAGTCATTGGACTCGTGTTGATGTTGTATGATTGGGAATCGCGTGATTCGATTCGGAATTCGGTCCGTTCTGTGAACTTATTCGCTGTCCGACTTAATCGATATCCGATTTGGGGAATCACTATTTTGTTCGGCCCACATGCAACTCTGGATAACTCGTATGTTAACAAATACAGTATATGTCCATGCGCTTATTAGTCTAAAGCTGCATGATTGTGTATTAATAAGCAACCTTATTTTGAAACATATTTGTATTTTTTAAAGAAATTTAGGATCATGCCGAGGAGTGTCCAATCAATCCAAACAACCAACATTAAATAACGAATTTCATGGAAACAAGAACCGGAACAAAACCAAAAATTCCTGTTTAATACATCTCCAATTGCGCAGTGCCCTTGTTTACGGATTTCAGTACCGGAAATAGCCACCGTGTTTCAATGCGTAGCAGAAAAATTATGTCAAGTCTTATTTTCCCAAATTGTAAGAATAAATTTATTTGGTTACCTTGAAAAAATAAAAGTACAGTCAGAGAGAAGGTGAAGTGAAATGCTGAGTTATATATCGTGTTATATATATATTTAAATATGGACAAAACTCTATTTCCGTCAAACAACATTTTTTTCTCAAACATGAGAGGCATTTTGCCATAAGTCAATATTTTCAGAAAAGGAAAAAAAGAATGAACAGGAGGGAAGAACATTCACTGTGTAAAAAGGAGATCCACCGTGGCATATTTGGGACCACTCGAAGCACGCGAGCGGTACGTGCTGAAACCCGGACAGGGTGATCGAGAGGGTGCGGCCGTTACTAACGGTGACTAACGGGCCTGTGACAGGCCATTCAAAATTAAATACAAAACTCAGGTCCATAATCGAATGCAGAAAAAAATCATACTTTGTGACGTCGCAAAATCACCACAACATATTTAGATATTATTACTTGGTTAAATTCATATCGGCCAAGATATCAGGCAGACGGATGGGGGCTCGATGAAGCCGTGTACTAAGACGTACTGCACGTCGATGGTGCGCATGTCTTCAACCAATCTAACCCTACCTGTGCTGCAGTGCGGAGTTACGATGTTGGGGAGCTGGCAGCTGCTCGTCTGGTTTTCTCCGGGTACTCTGGCTTCCTCCACCCGTAAAACTCACCGACACGGTATGACCTGGCCGTTAATGTGTCGTTGAACCCTAATAAATAAATAAATAAATAAATTTTCATTATTTTTTCATTTTTGTCACAAAAACATAGCTTATGACCTCTCTTTGGAACGAGCTCGTTAAGGTCGTTCCAACGATGGGTCATAACCTATGTTTTTACGCAAAAAATAAAAAAAAATAGTTATTAGTTATTCAAGAATTTTGTTTGCAAGTGTCGTCTGCCTTTTGTATTAGGCAAAGGGTTAAACCAAAACAAATAATTACAAAAAGTTCTCAGCTCTGTTTCAGTTTCTGACAATGTTTTTTTTTCTTTCTTTTCAAAGAGTCCACGTTCCCTCTTCCAGTTCAGCTATCCGAGGCGCAATGTTCGGATAACTGCACTATCTCTTCTTTCACTAAGACGAATCTCCGCTTACGACTATGAATCTTTGTTTCCGTTCAATTTTGTACACAACTCTCTTCAGTTATCTCTTCATTCACCCAAGCTTTACATATCGCCAAACAAAAAACTACTCCCTTTTTTCTGGTAACGTCAGATAAAGTTAATTTTCTGATAGATTGCTTTCGACGAATAACGGTGAACGATTTCACTGTAAACAAAATGGCTGCGTCTAGTGACGCATCAAAGGGGACAACTCTACCTTGGTTCATATCGGTCGAGATAGGCGTCATATCAACCGAGTTTGACGCCATATCAACCGAGCGCGATAATGGGCAATTCCGGGAACGAAAATCCTATCAAATAAATAAGCATATACATACCTCGGACTCGTTTACATTGCAAATGCGTGCGCGTAAAGTCTTTGGAAAATGCATTTTAAACGATTATGGAAGTTCCTGAACGATACCAACGTTCTTAGTCAATTCCAGTCAGGCTTCAGTCCAGGTGACTCAACCGTCCTCCAACTAACTGACATTTATGACGAATTTTGTAGAGCGCTTGGTGAAGGGAAGGAAGTTAGAGTCGTTTTCTGCGATTAAAGCCTTCGACAAAGTATGGCATGATGGCCTTATTCATAAACTTGAGAATATTGGTGTCATGGGTAAACTACTGTCGCTTTTTAAATCGTACCTTTCAAAACAGGTTGCAGTGTGTGGTTGTAGGTTCAGCAGAATCATGGAGTCCTATAGATGCTGGAGTACCCCAAGGATCCATACGTGAACCCTTATTGTTCTTGATTTACATTAACGATATAACCGATAACCTACTTAGTAGTATACGCTTTTTCGCAGATACCTCGTTATACCTAATTGTAGAAAATCCAAACCAAGCCTCGAACTTAATTAACCATGATCTAACCACCGTTGAACACTGGTTGGATGAGTTTAATGCCCCAAAAACCGAGAGCATGGTAATATCACGTAAAGCCAACCCAACTGCCCATCCACTCCTATTTCTTTGTGGTAGCCAAATATGCTAAGTTAATACTTATAAGCACCTAGTAATGGTACTAAATACTACTTGTACTTGAAACAATCATATAGACCATATTTGTTCCAAAGCCTGGTCACGTTTAGACCTGCTGAGAAAACACAAATTTGACCTTGATCGTAACATCTTAGATAAGACATACTTTGCTTTTTGTAAACCCCTACTTGAATACGCTGACATAATTTAGGAGTAGACCACTTGGAAAAAATCCAGATTGCAGCAGCAAGGATAGTTACAGGGGCAACGCTCAGTGCCAGCAAGACTATGCTATATTACGTAACACGCTGGGACTCTCTGCAAGAAAGACGCAGAAAACATAAGCTTGTGCAGTTTTTCAAAATGTATCACCAATTAGCGCCTCCCTATATTGCCAACAAAGTTCCACCTCCTGTATCCTCGACTAACCTGTCACTCAATATTCGAACACGCCAAAACCACAGAGTCCCTGTTTGTCGTACATAGTTATATCAGTCCTCTTTTATCCCTAATACAACTGACCAGTGGAATAACCTGCCGCTACCCGTTCGTGAGAACTCGTCATTGAGCTTGTTCAAAACCTTCTTAAACGATGGCAACCTCCGACCATCACTCTTTTACAGTGGGGCTAAATCTCGTGTGGCCCAAATTTACCTCTGTTGACTGCAGCTACGTTGTAGTAGCCTTAACGTTCATTAAAACGAAAATCATCTAACACAAAGTCCACTTTGTCAGTGTGGCGAACTCGAAACTCCTGAAACTTTCTTCTTCATTGTCCAATCTTCCTTAACGCACGTGAAAATACGATTCATCTACTCCCCCTTACCATAGACACATCATTTATCTTTGGCTCAGAATTTCTCAGGGACGAGGAGAACAGTCTAGTCTTTGATGTAGTGCACGACTTTATTCTACAGAGCGGCAGGTTCCGATGACACCAACCTGGTTTTCAAAGATACTTCCCTTTCCCTCAAGACTCTTCCCTCAGTGTCATTTCCTTTGAGGACAACTCTCCAAACTCTCCAAGCTCAATATCATATTATTGAATCAGCTGTTCAATTATGAGGAGCATATCCTCTTGTCCACATGCAATGCATCATGTATTCGAGATGGTTTCCTTCTTCTTCTTGCTCTCTTCCCGCTTTCTGTTTTTTATATCTTTTCTTTTTGTTTTTCTTTTCTGCCTACTTTCACTACCACTTCCATCTGTATGTGTAGTTTAAACAATCTCGCATATCGCTGCCCGAGGGGAGGGGCCTTTTGATCAACTTGTTCTATGTTTGAAACCAGCATAGCGAAGGTCTCCTTCAAATGTGCCCATGTCCCTCAGACTGTGATATGCAAGCCCCACCACTGATCAATGCCATCGTACTTATTTATCTATTTATGAAAGGTGATTCCGATCCAAGGAGACGACTCGTATAAGCCCAAGGCTTTCTGTCGAATCCTTGACGCTATTTAATTATTTTGATCATTATTATTATATTGTATACAACCATACCATCTGTTACTGTCTTGTTATGCTATTATCTACTGTATAAATATGAGAAATCTTTTTGAGTAAATAATGTTTAAACTAAATACTTGCGCTGTTCTTGGCGTTGTATGTGGGCGTCATTTCAGCATGCATTCTCTCCGTGGGAACGCCCGGAAATGGAGTATTGCTTGTTCATTGCGGTAGAAAAATTCTGCTTCTCTGGTACAATGGAACTCTGTAACCAATGCCTTGGAGGTCAGTCATCTAGAATGGCAACATGAGATACACATGTATGCTTGGTTAATCTTGAATCTATACATTCTATATGTTCCTGTCACAACATATGTGTTGAAAACGACCTTAAACTCGAGTGACGGTCCTAGCATTTCATGGATATGTTTTTTTAATTGGCGGCCAAACCTAGAGCGGGGTTTACGGGCTCCTATCTAAAGTGTCCCGCGCGAAATGTGGGGGAGAAATAAACCGTGAAAATACATAAATAGAACTATGCTTTTTATCACATTAACCAGCCCAAACGGACGTTCAGAGATCCCCGTTGGACATTTAAGGTGGTTGGGGTCCCTGAAACGCGTGATAGGGATCCGGAAGGGGTATTATCTGCAGTGTAAGAGGTTGAACGAGAGAGGTCACTATTTCCTTACTGACGACATGTGTGTGTGTGTCGTAGAGCGTATACTGTGGGGAAAATTAGCTCACTCAAAGCGCTTGTAAGCTTTAAACATTTATTTACATTTAGTGGCGGAATAACCAACCATACTTCTTTCTCAGCCGGTATAGCCAGACTGTCGAATTGGGATGAAATGGTTTCACGCGCCGAAGGCGTGTGGGGCAAGCCGCTTTCGATCCTCGTTAGCTGTGAAAGATTTGTGGCTACATGTCTGGGCGGGATGAAGGCAGATGTCCAGAATTCGACGATTTGAGGAGTGGTGGTTTGTCTCTGTGATGATCGTTGTCTGACCCCTCGGGTGAGGACCAGAGCGAGAGGGTGTCCTCTCGCACAGGTGCTACCTCTCCCCGAGAGGGCTGTGGCGGTTTTATCGGGCAAGTAAAATCTGCCGTTTAGTAGGTTCGTTATCGTGTGGTAGAGGGCCATCATTGGCAAGTATAGTCTGCATCAGGCGGTTGATGGAAGTAGGGGTTGGTTCAGTTTTCTGGATTATAGCTGATGTATCTTTGGACCATTAAGAAGAAACAACAACGGGCCCTTCCGGGGACCACCCATAGAAAGACCCGAACTTGCCTGGTTCGGAGGCAGGCCAGCATTGGATCCTATTTGGTTGGGTCAAAAATGCGCGCTACAGACGCTTACAAAAAGGGGTAAAGGCGGGGGGGGGGGAGGAGGACCAACGCTCGCCTCCCTGGAGGTGGCTGACCACTTCTAGGGTGGAGCGGAGAAAGTTCAGAGTCCATAGCGGTTACTGTGTTCCATGTCGGTTAGCTCTTCCCATGGCAGTTAGTGGGGTGCTGCAGATCGAAAAGACAACATCTTTGTGAACCTGCTAAAAGAAAAAGCTCGAGTTAGTTGATTTTAAGATAGACAAAAATATGTGGTTATATTTTGGATGGTTGTCGATCACTGGAAGCAGCTCGTGCAAATCATATGTCCTGTTTTTGTTTTCCCGGATTTTTGTTTTTCAGATAAAAGTTTGGAGGGAGGGGCAGGTCTTTGCAAAAGTACCACACCCGGAGGTGTTTCCTGCCCTTCCCTCATCCTGATTTAGCTGAGTCGGTGAAGACAGTCCATCCTGGTAAATGGTCACAGCTGAGCCATTTTTTATTGCATGTTTATTCACCTTCTCTTTCCCAGTTTTTGTTTACTTTAAGACATTAAATTTTAGTGATTTAGCTGAGTCGGCGAAAACAGCGCATCCTGGTAGATGGTCACAGCTGAGCCGTTTTTACTGCCTGTTTGTTCACCTTCTCTTTCCCAGTTTTTGTTTATTTATAGACATTAACATTTTAATGATTTAGCTGAGTCGGCGAAGGCAGCCCATTCTGGTAGATGGTCACAACTGAGCCGTTTTTACTACCTGTTGGTTCACCTTCTCTTTCCCAGTTTTTGTTTATTTATAGACATTAACATTTTAATGATTTAGCTGAGTTGGCGAAGGCAGCCCATCCTGGTAGATGTTCACAACTGAGCTGTTTTTACTGCCTGTTCATTCGCCTTCTCTTTGTCCTTAAGAGTTCTTATGGGCCTATGATTGTGATAATTTAGGTTGATGAGTTGGTCGCGTTTTGGGGTTTTTGACGGCTGTCGCAAATGTCCTGGAGTTCGGATATTAGTTGGCTGTCGGCGAGCCGGATGTGATTTTTAGCGGCTAGGGAGGCGAGGCGATCATTTATGGTTGGAATTTCGGCTCTGTCGTGGAGTATTTTGATACGAGTATCCCAGGGAGCACGGAGGGCGACTCTGAGCACGTGGTTTGGGACCTTTTGGAGTTTCCCCATATCTGTTTGATTTAGGTCTGTTAGGATGATAGCTCCATACTCGAGTACAGGGCGCACAAAGGCTTTATATAGTTTAAGAACAATGGTCTGGTTGCCTCCCCAGGTTGTACCTCGTAGCATTTTTAGCAAATTAATATGTTTTTGTCGCTTTGCTGGCAATATAGTTGGTGTGTTTATTGAAAGATAGGTTTTGGTCAATGGTTATGCTAAGGAATTTCGCTTCTGTGCATTCGGGGAGGACTTTGTCCAGTAGTTTTAGGTCAAAGTCACGCTTGTTTTTCTTACGGGTGAACGTTATTCTTTGGGTTTTATTGGCGTTCAGCTTGATTCTCCATTTGGCACATCATTGCTCTAGGTCATCGAGAGCTCGTTGGATGGGTTTTTGAACTAGATTGACGGTGTTATTAGAGTCCCAGAGGCCCTTATCATCCGAATTGTGAGATTTGAACGCGATTGTCGGTGATGTTGAGATCATTGGCGTAGATGATGTATAGGAGGGGGCTGAGGACGGATGATCCTTGGGGGTACCTGCTTCTAGCGGGACGTTGTCGGACATTTCGTTGTTGACTCTGATTTTTATCTCGCGATCGTTCAGGAAGGAGGACAGTAATCTAAGCAATTTCATAGGGAGATTCATTCTAAATAGTTTGAGGCGCATTCCGTTGTGCCAAACGGAGTCGAACGCTTTTTCTACGTCTAGTAGTAGTGCCGCGCCTATTTGTTGGTTATTGATCGCGCTTTTTGTTTGATTGACAAGGCGGTAGACACGCTCAGTACCTTCTTTACGGTTCCTAAAGGCCCTTTGACATCTATTGAAGAAGACGGTTTCTTCAAAGTGCCTCCTCAGTCGATTGGTAAGGATTATTTCGAATACCTTACCAATGCAACTGAGAAGACTGATAGGGCGGTAGCTGGCCGGATTGCAGAGGTCTTTGTCTGGTTTCGGTATCATTACCCCAATGGCTGTTTTCCAGCCGGTACAGCCACACTGTCGAGTTCAGAAAATACATGCATTTTATAGTAAAACTATTACTCATAACAACGGTTACTTATTAACATAAATCCTAAACAATAATTAAACCCTTATCAAGCAGCTTGTACTATTATAGAAGGACAATTGCTGATTACCAGCTTATGTATACATTCTAATATTATCGACAACAATACAAACACTGAAATTGCTGCTTAATCACCCAAACAATTGGCACCTGGGTTTTCATAATAATTCTTGAAAGACGCCCTGGAATTTTGTTCTTTTGAATTTCACTTCAAAACCAGCCTATGCCATGTGTGTGCTGCTCGATTGTTTGGTTATTGGAGTTCCACGATACTTCCAACAACCAGGCTCATATCGTATCTGACAGATTTTTTACGGGTAGAGGGAACCGGAATACCCAGGCGAACAACCGAGCAGCAGCGAGTAATTACTGGATTCTCCAACGTTCTAACCCGGAACTATCATGGTTAGCATTAGTTGAAGGCAAATGTACTCAGGTTGAAGGCAAGCGCACTGTTGACGTGCTCTGCTCTATGCTTTGGTACACAGCTCCACCGTACTTCAACTTGGGCTAATGGTATTAACCCTTTACCCAACTCAGACGATATCAAAATTTATTATTTTAATATTTGTTTTTTCACATTTTTAAAAACAATTCAACGAAACCATATCATGTGACCCGTCATTGGAACGAGCTCGTCGAGCTCGTTCCAATGAAAGGTCAAATGATATGGTTTCGTTGATTGTTTTTTAAATATACTTTTTTTTAACTACTCAATTTGTAAATTACGCGGGCGGATGCGGCCAATTCGTTTGGTAAAGGGTTAAGTGTCTTGACAAAGCACACAACGCAGATAATGCGCTAAACCAATGAGCCACCGCGCAGGCGCCGTTTGTCTAGATGTATTGGTTAAAAAGTTTAACATATTCGAAGTCACCAAAGGTAGTTTTATGGCACACTGTTTTGTTGTTTTTCTTCTATTGTTTTTGAATTAGATTGAGCGGCACACTTAGAGCAGGCGAATTTGCCAACAGACGCCGGGTCGCAAAATTGTGACATAACGGCTAAACGCGACGCGAGCGTCCAAACCCCAAGCAGTTGTCTCTCTTCGTAATACTCGATACAACACAGAACCAAGCAGTAACTGTTGGCTTCCTTCGTAATCCACGATAGTTGATAAGAGCATTGCCACAAGTTGCTGCAATAATTTGTATCTAAGTTTAGATTTACGGTATTTCCAGCTACAATAAAATCTGGAACAGGGAGGTAAACATGGCAATGTAAGCAAAAAGACAATGGTCAACAAAAACTGATAGGTCTTGTAGCGGGAGAATGACGAATAAAGTCTTCTTGAATGATGCTTCGATATGTAGGAGCACGTGCGATTGTTTATTAACAAATAGCATGTGATCGTTGGTGTGTTGATACTTGAACTATATTTGTTTTGTTACTGGCTCCTAGCCCAAATCCACGCATAGTTATATGAGCACGTAAGCTTCTGATGAGGGCAGAATATTGCTGAAATGAATCACCTCTGACCACCCGATATTTCATTAACTGAAGGATTTTCACAGAAGTTTCGATATTCAAGGACTTTTCTTTTGATATCCTTCACAAAAGATGTCTAAATGCCAAGAATTCTGAAGGACCTTATCCGCAGTTTCCACTTTTAAGATGACATGTTGGTGACGGTGATAGAGATTAGAGCACTCCAAAAACAGTTGGGTAAACTGAACCCAAATCAACTGGGTTGTGTGAATACGAACCCAAATGTGGTCATATTCACTCAGTCCAGTTGTTTTTGGTTGATTTTTAACCCAACCGAGTTTAGAGTGTGTCGTGAAGGGGTCAGACTGAAGCATTTTGTGATTCGATCGTTGAAAAATGGAAAGACTTGATCAACACAAACAAACATTGACGTGATTTCAACACAATCAGTCCTGGGGTGGCGTCTGGTGAGTTTGAAAAGAGTGATGTTGTATGGAAAAGATCATTTATAGGAACATATGACATTTATTTATTTATTTATTTATTTATTTATTTATTTATTTATTTATTTATTTATTTATTCATTTATTTATTCGTTCTTGGGCACATGAGCTTTGCTGATTCACAATAATCAACTTGGGAATCGGAGAGCTGCACAACAAAAAATTACTAACGTAAATAAGAGTTACTCCCCTTTAACCACAGAGAAACAGAGAACTCAAATACATGCACACCACAATTTCAAATATCGCGAAAAAGGTATTAAAGTGATTCTAACAGGGAAAGGTAAAACAAGACATGAAGAAGAATTTTATAATGCCATTCATGACGATAATAAAAAACAGAGTAAAAATAAATTAAGAACGTATCGCAAGTTCAAGAGTGAATATGTTTTAGAATAGTATTTAGTGCACACTACGTCTTGGGAAGCTAGGAAACTCTTCACTCGTCTTCGAGTCAGCAGCCACAGTCTACTGATCGAAACGGGGAGGCATTCACAGCCTGTCGTTCCGGCCAGTGAACGAATATGCACCAGATACGATTCGGGGGTGGTTGAGGACGAATTCCATTTTATAATAGAATGTCCATTATATGATCAGATGCGTGATGAACTGTTCAAAATGTTCATTGACCATACACCAAACATACAGGTGGATAATATGACACTCTTCCAACACATCATGAGGAACAACGCCCCAGAACTGTGCAATCCGATCTGTAACAAAATCCAGCACTTCTTCATATTAATCTGAAATCCCGCAGTGATTTATGATTTATGGTAATCATTGCGATGCCTTCTTAATGTATGACTGTATGATAATATACTTTATCATGGGTGTATCCATCGTTTCTTCATTGTCCAAATTGTTATTTCATTCATTTCGTTTTATATTGTTTCATTATATTGTTTCATTATCTTATTTCATTATATTACCATAATAATGCTGTTGTAAAATTGGCAATCTGCCTCATGTAGGTGTTAGGTGTTTACTGCTTCAATTTATTTATTTATTTATTGTTGTTGTTTAAGGTCACATACTTATGCACAATGGCTAATCATGACCGTGACAGTTTTACCGGTGGAGGAAGCCGGAGTACCCGGCGAGAACCACCGAGCACAGACGGGCAGCTGCCAGCTCCCCAACATCGTAACTCCGCACTGTAGCACAGGCAGGGTTAGATTGGTTGAAGACATGCGCACCATCGACGAGCAGTACGCCTCAGTACACGGCGTCATCGTGCCCCCATGTGGACAATCGGGGTTAAGTGCCTTGCCCAAGGACACAACGCGGGAGTCGGAATCGATCGCTCAGACGGTCACCCATCCGAGGACTAACCGGGCTCGACGTTGCTTAACTTCGGTGATCTGACGAGAACTGGTAACCGCAACGCCACCGTGTCCCCTATTGCATCAATAAATTTTATTCTATTCTACTATTTTCTATCTTTTAAAACACATTGTTTGTGATATACCATTCAAAGCGGCTTGTTGAGCGGATTCCAATGATATGGCACAACCAATGACTGTTGTTTTTTATACACATTTAGATTTGTTTTATTTTGTTGCGCGAGGTCAAATTAGACATGGAAAACAAAAATTATGGGCAATTGTGAAGACTTCTTAACCCTTTACCCAACGAATCGGCCGCATCCGCCCGCGTAATATGCAAATTCAGTAATTGAAAAAAATATTATTTTTTAAAAAAATTCAATAAAACCATATCATGTGACCCCTCGTTGGAACGAGCTCGTCAAGCTCGTTCCAACGAGGGGTTACATGATATGTTTTTTTTTTTTAATTTTTTGAAAAATTTGAAAAAAGGGTATTTAAAATGATAAATTTTGATATCGTCTGCGTTGGGTAAAAGGTTAAAAACTGAATTAGTCACATCCGTGCTTGATCTCGAAACTTTTTTCTGGTTGATCGCTATCATCTCATTTATTTATTGGTGTTTAAGTTCACTTTCGGCATCTTTGGCTATATCATGACAGCGACATAGGCATGAAGTCAAGTTTAGCCCAACGTTTATACCTATGCTGCCCACTTTAGAACTTCCACCCCAGACGTTGGTTTCGGGTCCCATTTTACCAGCCGAGCAGGTCTTGTTTACTGCAGTAAACAAGCACTGCTCCACTTCCCATGGTTCCCGCGGACCACGAGGGATTTCTGTTCGATGATGTTTGCGAAGCAACCTCTAGATTCGCACCTAAATAATCGCACCGAATCAGCTGTCGAAGGTCAAACATACAGTAGTTGTTAATAGTTCAGCAGTACCGAATTATTACGTCATCATGTTTACAAAATGATTTCATGTGTGAGATTGAACATATGTCTCAATTGGATATCCAAATTCTTTTTGCGGCAAGGAATTAAAATCTCCAGTTTGTCCGGCAGCCAATGTATCGTTGCGTGTTTTAGCGTGTAATGTTTTTTATTCTTAGCGAATTATGGTTGTCCACAACACCCATTTGAAGAATCAATCGGCTGGCCTTTTGTCAGCCTTGATCCCTGCTTCACCTTGACGTCTTGCATGGCGGTTTGTTTAAACACGAGCATCGAATCAATTTTTAAGATATTGTCAGATGCTAGCGATGCATTGTGAGGCAGAGTCAATGGAGAAGTGACTTCGCCTTCTCGTCTCTAAAAAACCTTAATTTGTAGGTTTCATTTTGGGTGGGTCCGAATGCAGTACATGTTTCCAAATGCACGATTGCATGTGGCCTCGTTTGACGTTCTCAGCAAACTACTCATTACTTGCTCCTGGTCGTCCTACTTTGGATGTCCAACTACTAACTCTTGAATCAGACATTGATTTATTGATTTGGATGTTGGATACCCATAACAGGCAGCCATGAAATGTGTAGCATCACGCAAGACGTCGTCCCAAGGAGCATCAATTTATCCAACTGACTCTAGCGATATACAACCCTCTTTCAAAACTTTAAGGACCCGACCTTTACCTATTCCAAAGATACCCGTCGACGGTATCACACCTAGAGATAGCATGCGTGGCAAGGATACTTGGGATAATGTCACGATGCTTCTTAACAGTGGCACAAACATCTATCACAGACCTGTCCCTGATAGGTGACTCCATAAACATGGGAGATGTTATATTCTGTTCCCGATAGAGGAGTAGAGGTAGGGTGTACATATCTCTGTCGTCTGCAAGGACGACCGCCTGCTTTTAGTCATCCATAGCAAGTTTCGCTGCCTGTTGAACTATAATATCATTAGCTTCTTTGTGACTGATTTTCATGTCACGCCTTTTTATAAGGACACCTTTGTTAATTTCAGTTGGAAAGTTGTCTTGGATAGTAACGACAAGCTCAACCTGAATTCTCGACAACAGCTTTCAGCACGCCTGTGAATCCTTGTACAACTTTTCGTGCTAAACTTGTTGTACCTGTCGAAAATAAGATAATCGTCGCCCAATAACAACTTCCGTTTCACAGATTCTTTAAGGTTTTCAACGACATTCAGCGCAATAGGACTGCAAAGTTTATTCGGTGCCGGTCAGTGAGGAATTCAGAGTAGGACACATCCATCCATTACCGTGCAAACATCTACACCTGTCGGCGTGGATTTCCTTGCTGATATTGTACACGCAGTTCTTGTTATGAGGTCTGATGCCGATTTTGTTTTTTTGCAAATCACCAGCTTCATTGGACAGTGCAGTTGAAACTGGTGCCAGGTCATAAGAGATGACTTCCTTGATGTCAATATCTCTCATACTCGACTGAAGACCCATTACCCTTGAATAAATCAAGTTGCAATCATAAACGTGAGTTAGATACTTTTATAACCTTCTTCATGGCGGACGTTGCCACCACTGGTGTGGACATTGTGTCATAAACCTCGGCTAGTAACCGCGTCTCGAACTCAACCATCGCCTCGGGATCCAGAGTTATGGCATTATAAACATTTACGGACGCCAGCCGAATCCTACCATTGGTGATATTCACGACTTCGCTCGCGTGTTGCTTCGGATTCCAAGGATTGATAACTATGTCCAGTTTGCTCCTGAGGCCATCTCGATCAAGTTTATCAGCGGCGATTCTACTCTTGGCTTCTTCTTTGTGAAACTGATCTAAACTTGAATTCACACCGGAATCCCTCAATCGAGACACGTCACTCACTGAACGGCCACACGTATGAAGACCGAGAGCCCAGACTTTGAGAGTTTGTGGTTTCAAAGTGATACCGATTATTCTAGATTTACCATGTCCATAACAGTAGTATGTCTCGTATGTTTGAGCCATAGTTTGGGGCACCTCGGTGGGGGACCTCGGATGTGACATCATGTCGCGTGACTCAGTGGCGCCATGTTGTGTTGGCATGGTAACCCGCGTGAGCGGCCATGTTGTGACGTTATCCCTATAGTGATACGTGGTGTTAGTGCGCATGCGTAGCGCGTGTTGTTAGGGTGATACGTATTTCCGTCGTCCATGTTCTATACTGGGGGCCGCCATTTTGGTTTCTATGGTAGCACGTGGTTGCTATGTTACCCAAAGGCCTACAACAAGACAGGGGGGTATGTTCGGAAGGTGTGTTCGATTGAATAGGAGTAAATCCAATTACCACAAACAAACCGATAATCCCTCCTAATCACCGAACGTGACTTTATTTACTACGGTTTTCCCCCTTTTTAGGACCGCCATACCGTAGATTTTAATAGAAGAACGGAGTGCTATAGTACAGAGGGGGTACTGGGGGTAAGTTCGATTGATTAGGAGTATTTGTCTGGTTCGAAGTGCAAATTTTGACTCTATTAAACACTTGCTCTGTGAAACTAACAGTGGGAAAAATACTTTCGACATTACTGGACTCACAAAATAAGTGATTTGATGAATTATGATTTGGACGGGTATCACCCACTACAATATAGGACACGAACAGTCGATACGCGTGGGGGTGTGGGTATATATGTAAAAGACGACATCCCATTCATTATTAGAGAGGACCTAACCGAATTTACTGAGCATGTCTTCGAATGCCTTGTCATTGAACTCTACCCTGCCCTGGCACTAAGCACTCATCAATAGTCGGGTGTATTTATTGGCCTAACACAGCTCCCCACGCTGATGTTAATGCTTTCCTGGAGAAAATGAATAACCTCATGAACAAGTTAAGCTCGAGCCAAAAGACGTCATTTATATTCAGAGACTTTAACATAGACTTATTGAATGTTCAACATCACTCTCAAACAAACTCATACATCGAAAATGTATTCCACAGTGGATTCATCCCTGTCATCACTGAACCAACAAGAATCACTGACCACTCAGCGACCTTAATTGACCACATCCTCACAAATAATTATTTGAACTACAAAGCCGGAATTTTAATAACTGACATCTCAGATCATGTCGGCACCTTCATTGTCTTCCCGCCAAAGCAACAGAATCTAAGACATGAACAGACTACGAAAAGAATTTTCTCGCGTCGTAATATCGAATTATTTATAACCTACCTTGAAACTAGCGACTTTAGTGAAGTACACAATTGTACTGAAGTAAACCAAGCCTATGACAGGTTCATTAATATTTACTTGCAAGCCTATGAAACGGCTTTCCCACTAGTAGATACAAGCAAAATAAATAGACTCACCAAACGCGAACCATGGATGACTTCCGGTATGATTAAGTCATCGTTTACAAAAAACAAATTATATGTACAAAAACTAAAACGTCCGTCAGAAGAAAATAAACAAAGGTATAAACAATATTGCAATGTATTCAAAAAATTGAGGCATACCTGCAAAAACCTCCACAATGCAAATATTCTTGAAGAAAATAAGAATAATTCAAAAAAAACTTTGGATATACTCCGACACTTAATTCGCAGATTAAAATCAAGAAGTCAGCTACCAACCACATTCAAATACAAAGATGGAATTATACACTAGTTCGAGAATATCGCAAACGAGTTCAACAACTTCTTCGTCAAAGTGGGTCGAAGGATTAACGATGAGATCCCATCACAAAACGACTCACATTTTAGATCTTATTTGACAGGAAATTTCCCAAATTGTTTCTTCTCCTCACCAACAACGGAAGAAGAAATAATAGATATGGCAACTAGGATTAAGAGTAAGAACACTTTTTGATGCCCAAGGTCTTTCCACGCGATTATTAAAGGAAACAATACTTCATGTTGTAGCCCCGCTGAACCATATTTTCAACCTTTCCTTCTCAACTGGTATGTTCCCGGACAATATGAAAATATCAAGAGTAGTTCCTGTATTTAAAAATAGCGATCCACAACAATTCAACAATTACCGACCGATCAGCATCTTACCTATATTTTCAAAGCTGCTAGAGAAACTAATGGCTAAACGATTAATTAGCTTTTTTGACACGTACGGAATTCTGAGTAAGAACCAATATGGATTTAGAAAAAAGCATACAACCAATCATCCCATTATGCAGCTACTAAAATTTGTATCTGAAGAAAATGATAAACTGACAAAGGATTCAACCCTAACAATATTTATTGATTTGTCGAAAGCCTTTGATTCGATTAGTCATGATATTCTTCTGACCAAAATGCAATTCTACGGAATCCAGGGAGTAGGATATTCTTGGTTTGAGAGTTACCTAGATAACAGACAGCAATATGTCAGCTACCAGTCAAGTGTCTCTTCCCTTTACAAAACAACATGTGGGGTGCCCCAGGGGTCTGTACTTGGACCTATACTATTCTTAATTTATGTTAATGATGTTAATGCTGCCTCAGATCTGAATATTCTTTCTTTTGCTGATGACACAACTGCTTACACGGCCGGACATAATATGAAATTACTAGAAACACAGGCAAACAAGGAAATGGCTAATCTATACAAATGGTGCTGTGGCAACAAACTTAAAATAAATGCCAATAAAAGTAGATATATGCTTCTCCACCCTTACAGTAATGGTCATAAATCAAATCGAATACGATTGAAACTAAATGGACTAGATTTAAATTGTTGTGGAAATCGATATAATGAAAAATCAGTGAAATTCCTTGGTGCTATCATTGACGAGAACTTATCCTTCAAACACCATATCGAATCGGTGTGCAAGAAAATTTCCAGCGCCATTTACTGCCTAAAAAAATTAAAGAGAACACTAACAGTAAGCGCCCTAAAGTCCTTATACTATGCCCTGATACATTGTCACCTCATTTATGGAATAGAGATATGGGGAAATGCGGCTAGTACTAGCCGTATTAATGCCCAACAGAAAAAAGGCAATTAGGATAATAAACCGAAAAGAATACAACAGTCACTGACCCTCTTTTTTAAAAAGAATAGTATATTAAAATTTCCCGACCAATTCAAATTATCGGCTCTCATCTTTGTACATGACTGGCACACTAATAAATTACCTGTATCTTTTGAGAATTACTTCCACACACTTGAAACAAACACGAAACAAAACGGGCAATTACGCGCGAACAAACCGAGGACAACCTTAAAGGATATCTGGAATCGTACTCGTCAACGGTACATTGTTCCAGAATTGAATGCCCGGATTGCTAACCTTCAGCCTGTTAGGAAATACAGAGGATATAGAAACGCTGGGGAGGGGTGGGGGGTTACTGTTGATATATCCATGGAACTGGTTCTCTGCCTTCGCCCCAGCCCTTTGCACATAAATCACTTATAGAGTCTCAGGCGTGATTATTACCCGTGAAGCCTCTAACATTATACTGCCTTTTGGACATGGGAATGGAAGTGTACGATGTGATAATCGTACATTCTTTTCCACGTGCCAAAGCGGAGCATGTGTCAGCTTAATAGACAGACCCCCTCGGGATGCTGCCCTGGAGGGGGTTGGGATCCACTGTGACCCCCGGGGTGGGATCGCTTACCATTCTTGTATTGGAGCTCCTGAATCCTGTTAATCCACCACAAACTCCTGTTAACATTCATTGACAATTCACTCTTATTTGAATAGAAATCTGGACCACGGCGTACTATAATATTGTATCAAGACGCTTTGCATCATAAATTGTTTCTTGGTTTTTTTTTGTTTTTTTCGTTACTTGTTTTCTTTTTGTTTTGTTTTTTTTTTTTGTGGGGATGGCAGGAAGACAGCCAATGGCTATGTCATCTCCAAGCAATATCCTCACATATTATAATGTATTTATTTTATCCACAATAGAATTGTAAACACGTTGTAAATCACTGAATAAACAATCATCATCATTGAGCTCCAGAAAAAGCTCGTAGACCGTTCCCAGCTTGTTTCGTGTAATATTCTTCGTATAATTTGGACTTACAACAATAAGTCATGTTTATGTGAAATGAAGAGATCTGCGATTTCTGAAATGAAGTGTCACTGTCACTTTTTGAGCTCCCTTATTTTTTTCCTTCCACTGGTACATAATACACATTCTCAAAAGTTTTGGAGATGTTCCCATATTTTCCACGTACGGGTATGATACGAAGAAGGGGTATTCTTGTATCTCCCACGACTTGGTCAAGAACCAAGTCACCGTAAACGTCCAGCGATTAAAATCCTTGATTGACATCGGAAACTCTGGAAGAATTGTAAGTTCCTGATTTAAATACACACTCGTTAAATCCCAAAATATTTTGAAGAGTAGGGATCAATGTGACCACGACTCCATCTCGTCCCGGGATACGAACTTTACCAATCACTTCATCCAATTCAAAATCTACCTTATCGTGACGAGGCAATAGTAATTCTTTAACACCATTGATAGCCCGTATCACATCAGCAGAATCGGAATAACAACCTTCTTTCGGAGTAAGTCGATAATTATTTTTTGAAGACCAGAACACTGCAACGAAAGCTTCTTTACGAATATTGAACCAAGTATTTGTATACTGGATCTCTGCAAGGTCTACTTCACATGCTCCCGTGAGATTCACGGGTTGTGAGAACTGAGTGGTGTCCGTAGTCAACGTGTTTTGGGGAAACAAGTTCATAGAACTGTTACTTGGTAGAGTTAAATAAAGCATTACTTTTTCTCAATGGTTGGATTAGGCAACAAATATCCCATGTTACTACTCAAGAGAGCAGTCCACAACTTGCTGTCTGTGTTCTCGAGAGCGAGATTAACGACACTGGTAATGATGATGATGTACAAATTGATTATTTGTGAAATTTTTACCAAAAAGTTCCAAACACAGGCCAAGGACCCTCCTATCCTTCTTCCATTTTTCACTTCCTTTTATAGGTGAGCTTACTCTGCTTGATCCACAAATTGAACGAAGCGGGACATCCCAACCACTTTACGAACAGTTCTCTGTTTTTACCACGACCATGTTTCTTGAGTACGTGTTCGATTTTGTAAACAGTTTTGT
Source organism: Pictodentalium vernedei (assembly GCA_031216915.1). NCBI lineage: Eukaryota > Metazoa > Mollusca > Scaphopoda > Dentaliida > Dentaliidae > Pictodentalium > Pictodentalium vernedei. The sequence goes on from CM062293.1 coordinate 262,415,761, forward strand.
GTGCAACTCGCTGAAGCTCTTCAATGTAGAACCACCCTTTCAATAATTCCCCATTATCAGCTTGTAAGATGTATGTGACTGGATGTCCTTTCTTGATGGCTACCCCTGTAAATAACTCTTCATTCCAATGGGGCAAATAACCTTTCTCAAAGGTTTTCTTAACTTTACTAATTCTCACTCTGTCTCCCACTTTGGGGTCTTTTGTTTTATGGGTTTGCCATAAAGTTTTTGCCAAACCGGTTCTTGATTTTCAAAGTTCACGGCAATTGGGGCCATACCGATACTACGATGATGAGAATGATTATAAGATTTCGCCAAGTGTTGAAGTGGAAAAATTAGTGTATCGTTCTTGGTAAAATATTTCCACATCTTGGTTTTCAAAGTTCTATTGAATCTTCTACTAAGGAACATTCTGTTTCCACATTTTGTGCAGTGAAAAATTCTACTCCGTATTGTTTGAGAAAATTTTGAAATTTTCTGTTTAGAAATTCTTTGCCTTGATCAGATTGTTATTTTGAAGGTTTACGACCTTGTTTGAAAATTTTAGTAAAAGCTTTTACTATGGAATCTCCAAGTTTGTTTTTTAGGGGTATGACCCAAGCATATTTACTAAACACATCTATACATGTCAACACAAATTTTGTGTTTTTGTTGAATTTACTTATGTTTGCTACATCTACCAAGTCAGCTTGCCATTGTGCATCTATACCTCTAACTATCACTATCTTTCTTGAAAATGTACGACGAACATGTTTTTGAAGAGTGTATGTGTCTTGAGTTTCTAACCATTTACAACTTGTTTAGTCTTTTTCCTGGACACTATATAGAGAGTCTATACCACCAAAGCTTCCAGGCGCTTCAGAATCATAGTACAATGCTTCCATGACTGTCTTTTTTCAAGTGTCAACTCTATTTATACCCTCCTTCGGTCCACTTTGGCGTTTCTGTTTTCTTTCGTTGTTTAGATTCCGACTTTGTCGGTGCCTGTTTCATGAAATCCCAACATTCTTTATGAACAATCAATTATTGGGGTATGTTACTATCTCGCAGGGCTTCGACCAACACCTCCCATCCCATTGGCTGGAAAGATTTTCGCCTTCTACGTAAATCGTTTAGAAGATCTGTTACATTCGACTCTACCACTGTTTGATCTTTGTGGACTAGTTCGCACTTCTCATTCCGAGATATATTTGAGTCACTTCTAATACGATTCAACAACAACTTTCCCTTTCTCTTCATAGCCATAGGTACAGAATCGAGAATGTCTTCGTCTTTATTATCTTTCTCAAGTTCGACTTTAATGGGTCGAGGAGCCATTACCTTTTGTTGAAATGTCAAGTATCTTTGTAAAATTTGAGTATATTGAGTCATCTTTTCGTCGGATGTGAGAAAAGGGGCATCGAGAATATCTCTCATTTCTCTATCCTATGATGAAACAGGCAGTTCATTCGTATGTCTTGGAGTCTCTTGTAGGCGTCCCAATTACCTTGGTTCTACCAAAGCCATCTTCGTTGCATATTCCTTCATCCCAAAATACCTTTAACAGCAACCAATAGTACAGGAGGTAGTAATGCACTCAAGAATCCCCCCTTCTGCAAGATTTGTCTCTTCCTTTTGTCAGAGGTACCTTTATTTGCCACTGCCCTCACTAGTTGATTATGACGAACGAGTTTGGTTCTCTGAGCTTTGGTAAGAGGTACTTCCTCCTTCAGTATATTCGAGGCACAGTCACACAAACAGGTAATCAATTCTTTGTCTGCATGTTTAGTATGGATCTGACGAGTGTGGGTTTCGATTTAATAAGAAGCTTTAGAAGAGAGATGTTGTGCTTGAGACAGTCAGACATACTTCTGACTTTTTTCTCCCCTTTTATACTTTTCGGAGGTACACGTACTGGGTTTCCCCTGGAAAAATGTGACTTCTTAATCTCATGTGCTCAGGAGTATCTTGTTTGAGATCGATTAAAAGGTAACCATATGGGGTCGAAGTGGCATCTTCGAAAACTTCTCTCAGAAACTTGGAATGACCAGGATACATCTGTGCTGCCAAGTGTGAGATCTGAGAACGATCTCTAGAATTCTTAAACAAGATCATGTAATGACTATTGAGAACTACAGTCCTATGGACTTTATTTTTGTCGAATACATTTTGAACAATGTACATCACACTAATCGTATGGTGATGACTACCTTTAGTAAATAATCTAGACACAGGAACATCTGCATCGAGCATCAGATCATCCAATATGACTAAACTATCATATTTTAATTCTTGAGGGAGACAGACTCTCTACGAATTCTACTTGGGGTAAAGTATTGTATAATGGTTGTCATTCACTATAACACCAAATGATGTGACTTGGAACAGGTGAGATAATATCTTGAATGTTTTGAATAATCAGATTTACAAAGGATGATTTACCACTACCCGTGGGACCACACAATAAACAAGTGAATGGATGCTTCCAACGAGGACCCAACTTTGTTGTTCTATGTGGGTACTTCTGCCATTTTATAACTTTTGGGGAGGTGGCCATAATGGCCACTGAACGTGGTTGCTGCTCCCCTTTTATACCTTTTGGAAGGTGGTCTTTTTGACCGTCCTCCAAAAATATTTAGCATCGGTGGCCGTCTGACTTAATGGCTGGGGACAGGTTAAGTTTGTTTGATATTTGTCAAGAATATAAACATAAAATAACTTGAGCGTCATTACCACCTTGTTTTATAAAAACACACATCTATTTACATCTTCAGACTGAGTGGTTTCTTGAAGGTCATGAATTCAATCACCAAATCCATAATACAACGCCTCTGTTCATTTGTGAGAGGTTTCTCGAACGTATCTTCATACTCTTTCTGTATTGGTGGTGGAATCATTCCAGAAGTATTATAGTGCCACAGTGGATGGACGTCATTCTTGTTAACTCTTTCAAGTGTTCATTAAAACATGTTATAATTTTCTCTTCTTGGGACATCATGAGGCATACATTATGCTGAATCTGGCTTGGGTGATCGAATGTACATCCATAGCATTTTTCTTTCACCACAGCGTCAATGTTCTCTTCGACATAATGAGCATATACCAAGCAAAGTTCATGTTGCAAGCGAACTTGCCTGAGTTTACTATCAATTTAATCAACGACCAATGGTCGTAGTTGGGATATTCTCACTGTGGTCTTCTTCTTCAAAGGTGGTTCTTGAATTGTTTTTTTGAAGTCCTCATGGTCAGTAGGTTTAGTGTCTTCAGGTTTAGCAGGTTCAGTGTCTTCAATTAAAGCTGTTTGTTGGGTGTTGATGGCTGCATCTACTTCTTCTATTTGGGACTTCGAGGCATTCCATTCTTCTAAAGATAGAGCAATACCAGTCTTCGTAGGACAAGGTTTCTGGTCTTTTCCATCAAAGTATCTTCTGAGATGAATCTTCAGTTCACCCTGGTATTGGGTAACGTTAGCATAAGTCTGCCTGGTGCCAGTTCGGAACATCTTATCTGGTCAATGGTTCGATCGTGAATGATGTCAAGTCCATGCTTTGTCTAATCTTATATATCTTTGATGGACGTGTTTGAAAACATCACCCCTAGTTCAACAAATTTTGATCGACTTTTTGATTCTTGGTTGGGGTTTGTGTTTGTTTCCTATAGGATTATAGGTTAAAGTTGGGAAGAAACTTAGTGTAGAAGTCAATGGAAAAGAAACACAATGGGAATACAGAAATTTGATTGGTTGATTAACTTCGATCTGATTGGTCAGTTTGGCGATCAAACTGCAATCTTGATCCTTAAACTGTAGGATATGACCCTCTGCATTTTATACTGGCTTGGGACAGGTCAAGCTACAAACCTCTGTCCAATGGAGATACGTCAAATAGCTCGAGTGCATTCCCACACCCTACAGTTCGTACTAGTACCCTTAAAAAAACATGTCCAACTTAGCAATTCAGACGTTTTGTTCATTTCTCATTTTTTGAAATATTCACAACAGAGAATTTCTTAGTAATGATGATGATGATCTATTTCCTTGGTTACACAATAGGGGTAGCCTAAAAGACACCAGGAATCAACATTTTTTTAATTGAAACTAAAACATTTTGAATGAAACTAAAAAGTTTGTTATAAAAACAAAATGTGTATCATCCGGTTCCAATAGGGGTAACCTAAAAGATACCATGAATCAACTTTTTTTTAAATAAATGGAAAGAAACTAAAAAAGTTTGTTACAAAAACCAAATGTGTATCATCTGGTTCCAATAGGGGTAACCAAAAGATGCCATGAATCAACCTTTGGGAAATGGAACTAAAAAGGTTTGAATGGAATTAAAAAGTTTGGAACAAATGTGTATCATCTGGTTCCAATAGGGTTAACCTAAAAGACACCATGAATCAACATTTTTTTTAAAATAAATGGAATAAAACTAAAAAGTTTAGAATGAAAATAAAGAAGTATCCTCCACTTCCAATAGGGTTAACCTAAAGTATACCAGGAAATTACGGCATGATGATGATGATGATAAAAACTCTCTGTGTCAGAATAAATAAAAAATTGAGAAACAAACTTTCAATCCATTTCTGTGTATTGTCTTGTAAGACTTTGTATTGCCATGTAGGACTTGCCATAAAGGACTTTTTAAATAGAGAAAGAGACTGACATATGGGACTTTTTAATTAGAGAAAAAGATTGCCGTATAGGACTTGCCATATAGGACTTTGTGAGGATTTGCCATATAGGACTTTATGAGGACGTGCCATATAGGACTTTATGAGGACTTGCCATATAGGACTTTTTAATTAAAGAAAAAACTGCCATATAGGACTTTAGAAAAAATGTTTTAGTGAACCAAACATGATTGAGTAGACCACGTAAAAACCATTATGGTTTTTAGGAATTTTTCGGTCAACCTAACGACTGAGTAGACCACCTAAAATCCATTACAGTTTTTAGGAATTTTTTGATCAACCTAACATGATTGAGTAGACCACCTAAAATCCATTACGGCCTTGAGGAATTTTTGGTCAGCTAGACAGGACATTTTGTAGGTAAAAGCTAGACTTTTTCTGGTTATAGAAAATATGACACTCACTGAATTGTTTCTTCTTCTTGAAGCTTATATCACTAGTGGTATGGTGCTAATTCCATCTTCTAAAACTCTTCGTTTTGGGACGAAATACAATAGTCCATCTCTGCTCTGCTGGTAAGAATACATAGTGTTGTCATTCATAACAAATCCTCGGTTGATGCCGGATCCACTTTGTTGAGTCTTCAAAACTCGCAAATATTTCTCTTTCATTGTGGCATTTGCTGATTCCTTTACAACTAAATTTATTGGTGGCACCGAAACAATAATATGCTTTACTGCACAGTCCAACAATGCCAGTTCTTTGCCATTCTACCTTGAACAAGCCTGGGATTCTCCAGTCAAAACGCTTTCTGTCTTGGCAACAAGAAGGTTTCAGCCATTCTTTGCCTTCTAATTTGGTTTTCACATAATCATCTCTGTGGAAATCACAACACTCAGATGGAAACCACTTGTGATTCTCTTTGTAAAACTCTACTCTCTTCTCTGGTTTCACTAATTCATCTATGGATGGTGACGAAGTACATAGATATGCAGAATCAATGTTTATTTCAGCATATTCGAAATCTTGGTGGTTGATAAAAGTATCGATGACAACATAGTAGAACTGAAGCAGCCGGAGTTCTGCATACTGGTATACAAAGAATCCGAAGTGAAGTGGCAGGTCCAACTTGATGGTCTTCTTGTTGAGTTCGACTTCATATAAAGTTTCATCTAATGGATTCAAGGCTCTAAAGGACATGTCATTTACAGCTTTGGTGACTTCTTCATCATTGCAATAGCACACACGTCGATGCTTCTCTTTGTTGGTAACGGTTTTGCCATATCCAGAATTGCCCAACAGCGTCATGGTGTCGGCAACGATCGACTTGTCAAGGTCAACATCTCCTTGTATCCTAGCTTCAGATACTTCATCTCCAAATTTCTCAAAACATCTTCTTGGTTTATATGGGATAACCTGGTAGACGTAGTCAACTTCAATAACATGCGATAGGTACCACTGCAGCAAAGGGGTTGCAAACAACATTTTTTTTTCTGCTACATAGTTTCTGATGAAACTTCTACGGGGTGTCTTCATCATTCCATTCTTCTCAGCAAAGGACCTCATGTGTTCACCACTATCATCTATGGAGATATCTGTATTCTTGAAGATAGGTGCCATCTCTTCAAAGTACTCTTTCAGGTGATCTGGTACATGTATATCACATTCAGTCAAACCAAACAGTTCATCGAACTTCACTTTCTTCAGTACTTCTTCATCTGTCGTTGCACCATCTATTTTGTCTGAAAAGTTCTCTTTCAGGAAGGCTTTGAGAGTGGCATCGGTCTTCTTCATCTCTCTCCACTCACACTCCCAGATTTCAACGAGACTATAGCCTAAATCAGTGATGTACTTTGCATTGGTACGGGTGTCCCGTAGCAGTTCTTTCATGGGTTCATCTCTGACTTCATTATGGAGGATAGGAAGCCCATTCTTATCTTTGATAAAGGTATGTCCGTGCCAGAAGCAGCCATGGAATTGGTATACAGTCTGTGTCTCTTTGCACTAACCATCAACAAGAAACTGTCTTCGACCAATCATTTTTTCAGTTCCGTTAAACTGATGTCTGATGTGGATGTCATCTCTCGTCGATAGAAACTCTGGACATTGTTCAGCCATTTTACAATACTTCATAGGATGTTCTGGTTTAAACTGGTTTTCTTCTCGTCGTCTAATACTCCAACCCGTTGTCATCTCTTGCATTAGGCACCATAGATATAATGCACCTGGTTTTGCACCTTCCCCATACTTTGTTTTTCTGATTCGGGAAACCTTTCTCGTGGTACCGGTTGAAGATAATTGAAGGTCCACCAACGATATTATCTTTCACTAAGTGATGCAGGTCTTTGTTTTTCTGGTTAAATAACGTGAAATAGGTGTCATCATTCATGGTCTGGAACAGGGATTTCAACATAAGGCCCGGAACACTGATACCATCTTTAAACATATCGATTCGGCGTTCTTGATAGAAAGCAAACTGCTTGTCAACTGCTTCAAGGAATGGTTTTACATCTCGATCATTGTACCAGATCAAAAAATCGCGGAAAGTTGTCATCTCCATGTCGTTCCATACATGCTGGTAGTACTGGTATTCTTCATTGGATATGTTTTCTTTCTTGAGACAACTGTAGAAGGTTTCATGAACTGGTAGATGATCTTGATCCAATTTGTCCAAGCTGTCGATCGATTCATATGGTAAAAATCCCTTTGTCAAGGAACAGCCAAATGCTTTCAAAAACTTGTCATAGCTGAATCCTGGAGCGAGGTAGTTGCATATATCAACAAACTTGAAAGATTCTGTCGAGACGCACATGTAGTTATTAGATTTCTTGACTGCAAACTTGAGTGGATTCTGTCTCTTCAGGTATGCCATCAGTTGACGCTTGACTACATTCATGAATGTCGTATTTTCCAGAGTTGAATCCGATGACGGGCATCTCTTGCAGGTAGTCTTGAAATTTCTTCTCCAACTTATGTAAAGGGTGCATCTTGGATGTCTCTTCTCCGGTAGCTCCGGCTTCTGCTTCCAGCGTTTCATTGATTTTCTGTCTGAGTTTAAGTAAGGTCCACGTAATGATAGGTCTGCATCAGTTGGTGGAAATGAGATGAAACATCTGTGAGGTATGTCATCATTTCTTCAACAAGTTCTTGAGAATTTCCGTTGGTAATAAAACACTTCTGTTCTTGGTAGTCTGGAACATTACTATATACTCTCACACTCAATGGTCAGTGTTCTGCTTCCCACATCAGTTTATCACTGTCGGCAGGTAGACTGGACTTGTTAAAGTAAAGTTCAAAATCAAAGGTAGCATGGTATGGATAGAACGTCTTCTCTTCAGGCACTTCTCTACCTACATCTTCTAACAGATCAAATACGGACTGGGGTGGATGGTATACACTGCCAACATGCTGGTAATTCACTTCATCTGTACATGTCTTCTCGTGACGGTTGAGTAGAAATCCATTTTTCCATAATTTGCCGCATTTGCAGCATTCAAATGATTTACAGTATTGGTCTATATCGATGCTGTAGCTACAATGGTTCTTGTAGACGTTCACATACATGGTATTTTCAAAATGTCTATGAGACCTCTGGAATAGCTTGGCAACAATTTGGTCATCATCATTCTTGACAAGCTCATTTACTTGGATATTAACTTCAAAATAATTCGGCTAAGGTTACTCCACAGAATTCATTCTGGCTTCTTTGCATACTCGTTGTCCATGCCATCTGTTGCATAGTTGAGATTGTAGGCATCTGTTGTATAGTTGAGGTTGTAGGCTGTTGGACCACTCCATAAAGCTAAACATCGGAAGATGCACAGGTTGTCTTCGTAAGGTAAAAGAACGGTTTGTATCTTTCACCAAAGTATTTACTGTTTTGTACCGGAGAATGTAATCAGGAAGATCATCTACAATTCCAATTGGGTGGTCTTTCAGCTTATTCACATAAAAGGTAACATTAGTAACGTAACTCTCATTTGGTGTCTGGTCGTTTTAATATGGCCCATTCCAGGATATCTTCTTCCATGACATCATCTAGGAATTCTTCAAAGTCTTCTTGACAGCATACGAGTAGTGGAACATCAAGTACCCGAGCGTTGTTTTGTGATGGGTGGTAATACTTCAGTTCATTCGTTTCATTGTGTCTCAGGATAAAACGAAAACTAAGATTAATTTTAAATCTTAGCTGTTGTGGCAAAAATATGGTAGTCTTCAATTCATCATCTTGAGGTTCACATCATTGATCCGGTAGTTATACTGGTCCTGGACTATTCTATTCATCATATGGCGAGTTCTAATAGAACTACAGGTATCTTCAAATATGGTCAACATCTCATCGTTCTCTTCTTCAGACATCATATTTTGGTCAAAAAATCAATCGGGTCAACATCATAATGAGTGGTCGTCGTGGTCCATCGTTGTTTGGTTGGTCTTCTCTTCGGTTCATCAGTCATTTTTTTAGCTGGTACAGGAACTGATTGGTTGGCGACGCTTTGGTGCCGGTTAAAATGGAGTAGTTGGTTAAATTCCTGGCCGCATTCCATGTATAGGTCTCCAAACATTTCCTCAGATGTTGGTCCAGCTTCTCTTTCCTAGTAAAGGTCTTGTTACAATTGGTGCACTCATGTGTCTTCTTCTCTCTATCGTGCTTGGTACGCACATGGCGGTTCCGGTTGCAGCGGTCCGTAAATGTCTTCCCACACTCTTCACAGGCATAAACATCAGTCCTGGTAACGGTAGTAGCAGCATCAGATTCCATTTTCATAAAATTTTTGCGAAGGCAAAATTGCTATAGAAAACTCTCTAGCGATTTGTTCAGTTCGAAGAATCGAAACAGAATGGCGTGACGTGACTATTCTCCGGAATTTATCTCTACGTGACGAACGTTTTTGAAAACGTCACGACGTCGCAACGTTTTTTCACCGATATTTTCATTCTCGGTGGGTGTTTGTGTTTGTTTCCTATAGGATTATAGGATAAAGTTGGGAAAGTTAGAAAATTAGTATAGAAATCTATGGGAAAGAAACTCAATGGGAATATACTAATCTGATTGGTTAGTGTAGAAACATCTTGATCCTCATTAAATTTGTTATTTAAAGTCATGTAGTTAGGGGAGTCATTTAAAGAAATTGCCAAAGATAGACCCTAACAATTAGTTAGGGGGTCAGTTAAGGATGTTGCTAAAAATAGACTGTAGGAATTTATAAAAATATAGTTCCAGGTAGAAGCAGAGGATTCTGGGTAATGACTAAAGGAACGCACCTTTTATTGGGAAAAAAAGTCATGGTATATTCTAAAAAGGGATTCTGGGGGGAATCCGAACCAGACAAATACTCCTATTCAATCGAACTTACCCCCAGTACCCCCTCTGTAATATAGCACTACGTGCTACTATTAAAATCTATGGTATGGCGGTCCCAAAAAGGATTTTGGTGGAAATCCGTAGTAAATAAAGTCAATTTCGGTGATTTGGAGGGATTATCGGGTTGTTTGTGTAATTAGATTTACTCCTATTCAATCGAACATACCGCTGTCTTGTTGTAGGCCTTTGGCTAAAATAGCAACCACGTGCTACCATAGAAACCAAGATTGGCGGCCCCCAGTATACAAAATGGACGACGGAAACACGTATCACCTTGGTGCACTAACACCACATATCACTATAGGGATGACGTCACAACATGGCCGCTCACGCGGGTTACCATGACAATACAACATGACGTCACTTTCGAAGTCCCCCACCGAGGACCCTAACCTATGGCTCAAACATACGGGACATACTACTCTTAACATATTAATGTGGTTTCGATGTACGCATTCGGAGTGAATGAAGTACAAAAAGAGCAGATTAGGACTGAGAAAGGTAGGATTGCCGTTCAGAGAAACTTTAAGAAACCAATGAACGGTGACGTCACTGACGTCAAAGACAAACCCAAACACGCGAAGTGATAACCTTTGTGAATATTCAGCTGAATATGACATCTGCAGCATGACAAATAAATTACTCTGAAACCCCATTAATCACAAGGAGAGCCAGAATCCACCTGCTGTATCGCCACTTTCTTTCAAACCACTGCATTGGGCCACTGATCTCTATACAACTGTATGGGACGTCAACGAAGAACGTCGCAAGTCCCGCCCCCACAAAAGCTGGCGTCATGTCAATCAATGCGGCAACTCATCCCATCGATGGCGTTTGATGACGTGAAAGCTGTTATGTTGTGACTGTAGTCACAGCGTAACAGCTTTCACTTCATCAAACGTCATAGTGTCTACCTAGTACGCAACCTAGGTACACGGTGTCAACTTTCCAATTTCGGCATTTTTTTATTAATAATAACTAAAATATTTTGGTAAATATAAAATTTTATTGCCCCGAAAAATATTCACATTATCAACATATTATTTTTTTCATAAATAGTAAAGTATATTCTTAACAGAGAGATGGGCGATTTTGTGGCGTGGGGAAAACGAAACTTTTCGAGAATATATGTGACCGATGAGCGCCACACCAGTTGTATATCAGTGCCTTGGAAATGGCAAATCGGCAATTTTCAGGTCCAAATAACTCACGGCCCGACTGCTTGTGTAGTCATAAGTAACGAGTATTTCACTGTAAACTATTTCAACTAAAAACTTAAAGAACAGATAATACTCCACGTTAATTCAGTGACTTGTGTGATAAAAGTTGCAAAATGTAGTAATTATTACAAAGTGAAACTACTTGGACGGGAAAAACGTTGCAATATGTAATAATTATTACAAAATGCAACTACATGGACGGGAAAAACGTTGCAAAATGTAATAAACTTGTTTTTCAAAGGGGCACTTTTTTTAAAGGGGAAATCAGAAACTAATTGATGTTATCATGCAACTATTAAAATAAATTTGTGACTCTATGATTCTACGGCTGTCTCGGGTATGTTATACGCATTTCTACGTGTATTTGTAAGAGTTTCGTATATGTTCGAAGTTTTATTACAAAATGCAACTACATCGACTGGAAAAACGTTGCAAAATGTTATAAAATATTTTCAAGCAGAGCAATCCAACCAATTCATTGTATTATACAATTATTAACAGCAAATTGTATCTGAATGTCCTAACCAAATGCTGTCAGTGTGTGTTGTTTGTAGAGATGACCACTGGTGATCAGTATTGTGGCGATGACAAGAAATGGCTAGTGATCGTCGATGGCGAACGTTGGGAGCGAGATGAGGATTAGAGTGTTATGAGTACTAGCCGCACTAAGGCCTCTCCTCACACCCCTCACATCACCATACGAGGAGATGATCATTGGTGATCGCGATCACCAGGGCTGCCTAGTGATCGCTTATGGCAATCTCTCGTGATCGTTACTAGCGATCATCAGTGATCACCTGTATGAGGATGAGAGGGCTGTGAGGAGAGGCCTCATTGAGTCCACACCCCATAGCCCTCAGAATCATATCTCGCTCCTAACGATCACTAAAGATCACAGACCTTACTGATTGGCAATAGCGACATCTAGTTATTGTTGGGGCGAGATGGGGATTTGAGGGCTATGAGGCGAGGCCTCATTGGAGCGGCCCTCTCAGCCGCATAGGGATTTTGATTATTGGTGATCGCCAGTGGCGATCAATATGGATGCCCAGTGATTGTCGATGGTGTTCTCTAGTGATTGTTGGGAGGGGGAGATGAGGATGTGAAGGCCATGAGGAGAGACCTTTTACAATAAAAACAAAGCGTTTAAAAGACAGAGACACTAAAAACTTAATGGTCAAGCGGCGCATCTTCAGTCAAGCCAACATATCCATCTTTAAGGATAAGCTACTTGAGAGCAATTTTGACCCGGTCATGAACGCGAGATGTCCTGATATTGCCTATAATAATTTTCTTGACATCTATACACGGAATTTTGACGAAGCATTTCCCCTAAAACTAACCAAAGTAAATAACAAACGATCTAAACGTATGCCATGGATGACATTAGGCCTAATAACTTCATCTATCAGAAAAAACATTTTATACAAGCGAAAACTAAAAATCCCAAATGATGAGAATATCCAGGCATACAAGAACTATATTAGAATATTTAACAGACTTAAAAGAATCAGTAAAAATAAATATTACAAACAAGCACTGGACCAAAATAAGCATGACATAAAAAAAACTTGGGGAATCATAAGGGAACTTATTAAAAAAATCCAAAACCCTTCCGAGCAGGTGCACGACCTTTACTCACGGCGACGGTGTGATAGACGACCCATCTGAAATCGCTGATAAATTTAACGAATTCTTTTCAACCGTTGGCCAAGCTGTTATCGATGAAATCTCCATGACACCCGATACATCATTCAGAGACTACTTATCAGAAATTTACACAAATAATTTCTTCATATCCCCTACCGATGAATATGAACTTCTAAACATTTCGAACAAACTTAGGAATAAAACCAGTACGGACATTCATGGCATTTCATCACGCCTTCTAAAGCAATCAATCGCCACTGTTGCCTCCCCGATAGCACATATAATTAACTTATCCTTCTCAACTGGAACTGTTCCAGATAAAATGAAAATATCTAAAGTAATTCCCATTCATAAAAAGGGAAGCTTAGACACATTTGGTAATTATAGACCAACAAGTATAATACCCGCTTTCTCTAAATTAATGGAAAAGGTAATGGATAACCGCCTAACATCATTTTTAACTAAATTTGATATCCTAAACAATGACCAATATGGTTTCCGTAAAGGGCACTCGACTGTACAACCAATACTCCAAGTGTTGAAATCAGTAACAGAAAATAATGACAAATCTACAAGAGATTCGACATTGTCAATATCTGTGGACTTGTCAACAGCTTTTGACACTATTAATCATAACATTCTACTTTCGAAACTAGAATGCTATGGCATTAGGGGGGTATGTCTATCTTGGTTCAAAAGCTACTTGATGAACAGGAGACAATATGTTGAATTTAATGAAAATGCCTCTCCCCTAAAACTTATAACTTGTGGTGTTCCACAGGGCTCCTTGCTAGGACCTCTTTTGTTTCTAATCTACGTAAATGATATTGACAAAGCTACAACTATGAAAACACTATCATTTGCTGACGACACAACGCTCCAATCCAATGGATCTGACATGGCAATCTTACAAAATCAAGCCAACATGCAACTAAATAACTTGTATACATGGTGTTCCGCCAATCATCTCAAAATTAACATTGACAAAAGTAATTACATGCTCCTGCATCCTCCTAAAAATGAACACAAGATTAAGCAGATAAAATTAAAAATCAATGGACAACCCTTGGGGTCTGTAGGGAACCGCGAATCAAAAAATACTGTCTCTTTTTTAGGAATATTAATGGATGAAAATTTAAAATTCACTAGTCATATTGACTCACTTTGCTCCAAAGTCTCACACATTATATGTTGCATGAATAAACTTAAAAGAACGATTTCCAAACGCGCATTAAAATCCATATACTTTTCACTCGTTCACAGCCACTTGTTATACGGAATACAAATCTGGGGGCATGCAGCAACCGACCGTTTGTTCAAATTACAGAAGAGAGCAATCAGAATTATTTGCAACAAGAACTATAACAGCCATACAGATCCCCTTTTCAAAAAAGAAAGTATTCTTAAGTTTAACGACCTCTACAAATTGTACGTTTCCTTGTTCATTCATGATTGGCACTTCCACAGACTACCAGCTTCGTTTCAAGATTATTTTACGATATCTGAGTGTGGCACGCGACAATTTGGGGAATTGACGTGTAAAACACCAAAGACCACCTTTTCCGCACAACTGCCTGTTTTCTCATTTATTCATATATGGTCTGGTATTGACGATGAAATAAGAAGAATTCCTAACAGAGCAAGCTTTAAGAAACATCTAGTTAATAAAATACTCGATGAATATCAAGAGGAAGTGAAATGTAGCAATCCCAAATGCAGTGAATATGTACAAGGTTAATTGCGCATGACAAAGAGGATCACTGATGCGTTCCCCTCTAGTGTTGAGGTTTGGAAGGCGAGTCAAGTGGATTTCATCTGCGACAGGCATTAGCGAGTTGCAGATGGGATCTGCTTGACGAGTCAATCAAGTTTTTGATATTGGACGGGAGCACGTTTGAGATTCTCTTTTCAGAGATTATACATCAACATGCTGATGTTCCATTTGTGGCCTTTTTTACTTTTAAAAACTTTCTGTGACGTCATCTATTGTGTATGGTAGCTGTTTAGATACACTAATCACCATTAAGGCATTGGATAGTTAAATATCCAACGCTTGACTGTTGGATAGTTGAATTGAGTCAACTATCCCATTGCAAACAATTGGATATTTCACTTGTCTCACATGATGTGATCGAAATATAGATAGGGACTTCATGAAAACACAAAGTTAAAGGACACGCAAATTTTATTTCAAAACAATAATTAGCTGGAAGTATACCATATAAACCGAGTCACCTCCAGTGATAATACCACGAACACATGGGTTGGTTGTGAGATTGGCCTGTAAGCACATAACAAATTTGAAAACATTTGAAAAATTAATTTCTATAAATACTTACAAAAAATTTTTTGAATTGAATGTGTTATTTCTTTGGTTTATTTTAAAATTAAGTCCTAACTGTTGAAACGCAGCGGTGACTTAATCGCACAATAAACTAAAAAAATAATACATTTACTGGTGTCATTGATTTGGAAATCATTGTCATTTAGACTGGTATATCTATGACAAGATCGCCTTTTCGGACTCGGACGGACTTGTTTGAATTCTTTGCAGCAGCCACAGAAACTCTCTCATCATTAACGTCACTGTCAGATGTTTTTCGCTTAACCCCCTGTACAACGTCACTAGCAAAATGTTCCTGCTCCACGCCGGTGCGTTTGTAATTCCTCACAGCGTCAGATCTATGGCCAGTCTTTTCGCAAATTATTTGTTCCGGCAACTCGGCTTGATACATACGCGTTGCTGCGGTGGCTCTCAGGGAATGGTTTGTAAAGAAACCATCTATTCCAGCGTTAGCACACAAAGTTTTAACCACTTTTGAAAGAGTATTGATACCGACGCGTGCATCTGCATACCATTGCGTTTCAGTAGGTTTGTTGAGAGAACGCAAATATAGATACACACATCTTCCCTGTTTGGGTCTTAATGAAATATACTTTTCGTACAAGGCTACTACACATCTGTCGGGTTTAAGGGTGTTAGCAAATGCCTTACTTTGCTTCTTTTTGAGCTTTCTGTGATCGATACCACCCATATTGCACTTTGATATATCCTCAGTGTATTCAAGGAATCTCAAGCCACTTTTATGATCAAAGTTAACTTTCAACTGACTGTTTTCGTCCGCACGCAAATTGTAATGTTCTTGGCCACCCCTCAGAGCAAAATTCAATCCAAGAAGATACAATAAAGTGTTTCTGAGTTTATCGGGAGAGTCAGAACCCAAAATCCCTTCATTCCACATTCTCTCCTCATCGTCCACTGTTATGACATTTGCTTGCTGTTTTTCAATTCCAACCCCAGCCCTTGCTAATGACTTCATTTTCTGATCTAGAAGATTCCTAGTGCTGGAGAAGATTTCGTCATCCATTATGGTCACGAATCGTCCGTTCTCGCGAAGATAATGCTGGATGGCAATCAAAATTTCGTACAAAGTATTACCACGATACTCGTCCCCGTTCTCCCTACGAACCTCAAAAATGAAGGCACCCAAACAATAGTCAAGCATATCACTGTCCATGGATAAAATGTCACCACTAACATGTCTGATATCACGTCTGTTGACTTGGACTTTCTGTCTGTTTTCCATCCAACCCTCAAAAAGCCTTAATGCCCATTGACTTTTGCTTTCAGTTTTTTTGGCAAAGCGAGAATGAGAGAGTACATCTCTGTCCCTATCCGGGATCGGCACAGAGTAATGGGCACTATTCTCTGCATTCTGTGTAATTTGACGTAGGGCTTCATCAGTTGAGCGGATCAACTCAGTGTCAGAAATATCACTAAAAACCTGATTAAAACTGGTATTTAAGTTGAAATTAGGAAGTGTCTCAGTCCCAGATTTCTCTAGCTCCAAAGCATCGCTTAGTATAGCATCTGTGTCATTTCCAGAACCATTGGTTTCAAAAAATTTATTTTGTGTTATAAAAATATCAGATTCCGACTCGTATGCGTTCATCGTGGCAAGTTATTATATGGACGCTGGTCAGTTAAACGAGGCAAGATATTAATGTGCACTCATTCAACTCAAAATTAATTAACAAGCGTGCGTAATCATTAAAATGTTTCATTCAACTATCCAACTGTTGGATAGTTGAAGCGTTTTAACAGTGAGCGAGGTTCCAAAAAGGGTGAAAGTTTTTAAGTAGGATAAATAACTCGTTGATGTTGGATAGGCCAGAGAAAGTACCCCTAACGGCCCTCGACGGGATACTTTCTCTGACCTATCCAACATCAACTCGTTATTTATCCTCTACTTATTACACTGGTGTAACACAAACATTTATTGCATGCTACCGTCGAATGGTAGGATTATGTGTTAAAATAAAATCGTTCATTGCACTTTGTTGGAGAGTGCCAAAAGGCACGCCCCAATGAATTGAAACAAGACAACTTTATTTAGCTCTGAATAAAACATCAGGACAATCCTTAAAATGTGATATTAACCTTTAACCTGCCATTAAAAAAAAAAAAAAAAAATTAAAAAATAATAAGTCCCTGGATCCTACCAAAAAAAAAAAAAAGAACTAAAGCTAACTGCACAGTCATATACTCCTGGACTATCGGCAAAAACATTACACAATATTGAAACTGTGTAAATATGTTGTTGACCTATGTATGTATGTTCTCTTCTTCAGATCGCGGGGGTGACAGGAAGACAGTCCAAGAGACTATGCCATCTCCTTGCAATATGCGTGTACTTTGTGCCAACTTTTTTTTTTTTTTTTTTTTTTGTCATCATGTGTGTACATCTCTATCTTTGTATATTGCAAAATAAATAAACCAATCAATCAAACCTCATAAACCTCATTGGTCCCTCAGTAATCCGGCGGAGAGCGCCACAGCCGCTGCCCCGTCCAGAAGCCCTGACCTACTTTACTTGCCCTAGTAACCCGTCGACCAGAGACGTCCAACCAGTGGCCCGACCGACAGCGACGGAGTCACCCTCTCTCTTCTCCTAACGATGAACCTATCTCAGAAGCCCTCCAACCAGTGGCCCGACCTAGTGACACAGTAGCATCACCCCGGCTCCCAACGTTGACACTATCACAGAAGCTTCCCAACCAGTCGCCCGGCGGAGAGTGGCACAGTCGTACTTCTCTCTGCTCCCAACAGTGACCCTACACCAGAAGCCCTCTAACCAGTGACCCGATCGAAAGCGACACAATCACTCGGCGATCTTACCATGATGTGGGATAGCGACAGTCAAATTTTACTGGGGTAAATAACACAACTGACACAAGTTCTGTGTGAAATGGCATAGGGTAAGGCAGACTTAGTCTGAAGCGACTGTGGTGAAAGGCTATCACTGTGCGGACAGTGTTACGAGGTAGTGACATGGGCCAAGGGCTGCTCAACAGCAAAGGGCGTGTTGCTGGTCCAAGCTATGTCCAGTTACTCATCTCTGTGGACATCGACAACGGTCGCCATGACATCGCGCGCTCTTCGTGACGTCACCGACGTCATAGCTACTCTAACCATTTTCTTCTGTCGATTCCCGACTTTCCTGCATCTACACAAACATTGCAGTGGGCATCCACACCAAGCCTGCGATGCAATCGATGCGCACTTACATAGACAGTCGACTAGAGTTGGCAAATGAGTCTATAGAGGTTGTGTCAGCGATAGAAATCTGGAGGGGGGTGGTGGGCTAGGGTGCGGGTGCGGGTGTGGGTGCGGGTGGAGTCATCTAGACGGCGACATAAAGGGCCCTTTCGGGAACATAACATACTACTCATGCAGGATGATATGGAAACAAAAATACTTCACTTTGCTTTCCTTGGGTTTTATGGATATCATTATATTACCTTAGCCATGCATCCACAAGAAATTTTTCCAGGCCAGCGCTTTCATGATGCAAATGTTGTTCAGCTTTAGGGGTTTTAGGGTAGGCGCAGGGTCAGGATTATGGGCGGCATTCACTCCTTTTCATAAGAACTATTCGGCTGCTTATTCAAAAGAATTACAAAGGATAACATAGAATAAAAATACAACACTCATTATTTACTGGTA
The DNA here is from genome assembly GCA_031216915.1 of Pictodentalium vernedei. Taxonomy (NCBI): domain Eukaryota; kingdom Metazoa; phylum Mollusca; class Scaphopoda; order Dentaliida; family Dentaliidae; genus Pictodentalium; species Pictodentalium vernedei. The sequence continues at coordinate 262,434,614 of CM062293.1, forward strand.
ATTAGAAAAACAGAATATAATTAGTTTCAAAAATATAAAAAGTACAGTTAGAAACTGGTTATAATTGAAACACATGTAGTATTAATGCAAAATTGTGAAATGGTTCAGCAACACTATTCCAAGTGACAGTGCAAAACATTGTTTTTAAATGCTTTCTCTACGGAGAGGAAATCAGTGGCGCAATGTCACAGCTGCTGAGGTCTGGCATACACGAGGAAAAGAAAATCTCGTGTTTTGTGAGTGCATACCGGAAATATCCCACGCTTCGCCACTACAAATAGTATATTTTAGCTCGTGAAAGTCGCTCGCAAAAATAATGTTTCGCATGCTTCTCGCTGCCACAGTGAGATATCCCTTGTATCCACTCAGGTATTGTTCTTTGGGTTTTCTCATTTTCGCATTTAATTCATACATTTGAAATGAGAAATGTTTACATGTGGTCTTTCTACCAGTTGTAGTATATGTCGTGCTCCCCTGAATCTGAGGTTTTGAGAAATAATACGAATAAAAAGAAAGCGTGATAAAGCTTATACTAATATTGTTATTTGTACCCCAATGCCCCAAACAATTGAAATCTGATCCGAAAAAAACAACCATCACCTGTACTGCTTGTGTTATCGTCCACTTGGTGTTAAAATGATATTGAAGAAGTATCTGAAATTTTTAGTTCACTAGTTTCATGAAACTTCAATTATTCTGCGAATACTGTTATCTTTCTATCCATCCAAAAATTGCTGTCGCGACTACTCTTTACTGAAATAACATAATTCAAAATTGTCTGGAACAGTTTAAAATTTTTAACATTTTTGTCTTCTCATCAGACACTTCAATCTGACAAAACGATGGCAACCTTGTCGACTTAACATGAAATAAACAGTTTTAAAAATCAGAACTTTTTAAATCCATGCATCCAATGAAACTGGTCTTGTTTTATTGAGTTTGGTAGACTTGGGACCTCGTGATAACGCAAGCGCATCAGCCAGTTCTGTTGGAAAACGTCAATCTAATCTGTTGCTATCTATTTGTTTGCGAGGCACGCCTTTCCGCTATATGAAGTAAATTGCAGTCATTCCATAGCCCCTGTTTAACGAGCGAAACTCCACAGCGGAAGCTCAACCAATTACCGTAACAATTGAAATCGGTGGGAATAGGATCAATCACTGTCAGGAAGCCTGTTTTCTGGGCATCATCATTAACAAGAACCTGACCCTTAAGACGTCTTGTGACAAAATAACCAGCAGAACAATAGACTGCATGTGCCTGCTCGAAGCACTCGATGGTTCTAATAGGAAAAATGGGGGGGGGGGGGGGGGGGGTAGATGGTTTATTTGGAGGCTCTTCACGAGTTTTCTCAGGCCCTCGACTATGCTGTAGTAGTCACACACACATACTGTATTAGCCGAATTAAAACTCACCAAGTCAACGGGCTACAAGCCCCCAACCTGGCGCTATCGGTACTCGGCACACCCGCATCACTCAACTCAGAAGAATCGGGCCCTGAAACACTCCAGGAGCGCCTCGCCAACCTTGTGGAAAAGACCCTCTCCAGTCTAAGCACGAGCGACCTCATAAAAGGGTACCAAAAGCTTGATAGAACCACCCTGGGTGGGGTGGAGACTGGGAATGGGTGTGTCATGTGTACCTTGGACTTCGGGCCCGGGCTGTAAACTTAAAATCACCTTTCTGTTGTCAGCCCACAGTTATTCATTCTCCTGTTCCCTTGCATGCCGGACACGCTAGTGGCATGTTATGTAAGCAACTTATCCTCACCCACTTCCGTGCCCCTACTCCTCCAGGACCCCGGCACCCCAATGTCCTGTCGCTGACACAACAACTATAGGTTCAATGGCCAACTCTAGTCACATGGCCATGTACAGTGCGCACCACTTGCATCGCTGGCTGGTGTGGAAGCTTAATGCATGGTGTATGTGAATGGAAAAAAACAGGCATCAAGAGTGGGAAACTGTTAGATGAGCTATGACGTCATGGTGGGCGCACTGTCGTTGTCCGCGGAGCTGAGTTTCTGGACGTTGTTCGAGCCCAGCGAGAGGGCTGTGCCGCTGCGTAGCCCCGGTCCGAGATTATTACGACTGTCCTTGGGATAGGCCAGCAGCGTTTGCTGGCCCAGTCGACGAGGCTCAGTGATTCAAGACTCTCAATATCAACGGAATTAATGGACAAAAGTCGAGTTATCGACTTTCCTGATGACAATGTCAATTCCCTTTAGCACTCGGCATTATGTCGCATGAGCGGTCTATAGGTCTGGTCGCCGCAGCCCGAGTAGCGAGTAGAGGGCGCCTGTGGTTCGCCTCGGTGACTCCGAATGGTGGACGGGTGTTATGGTCTCCTCACTCTTTCTTCTCCGTCTCATGGGCGGGTGACTCTTTGTGTCTTGGCGGACTTCTCGGTCCTCTTGTTCCCGCCTGTCTTTGCTTATGATTTTGCATGAAAAATATTATATAAGTAATTTAGGATGTAAGTGGAGCTCGCGCCCATATTGACGGCCACGTACACCTTCATTGCGCGTAACCACCATCCCCCCCCCCCCCCACCCACCCACCCACCCAACAAATACAAACACACAAAAATGAATAACACGTTGTTCACCCAAACAGCTCAGCTGCTTCTCTCAAAATTTCTTTATTCATTTCAGCGAGTGAAAGCGGAGAGCGGTGGCACATTGCCGAACTTGAGACCGAGGGTTCAAAAGTTCGAGCCGGGTCCGTGCCACTCACCTTTTGTCCTTGAGTAAGGCACTCAATCCGGATTGCATATGTGGGAACACAGTGGCAAAGTGTGCTAAGACTTATGACACGCCGAGTCTGATAGTTACTCGCCGTGTTCGGTGGTTCTATCCCAGTACTCCGGCTTCCTCCACCGACACGATAATTATGACCCTGGCCGTTGAAAGTGTCATAAAACCCCAATAAATAACAGAGCGTCAAAGCCCAGTAAAATCAATACACCTGTACGTCCACCAGACGTTTACATCTTGGTCCCCGATTTATACACCCTATATCTTAGAAGAGTGACATTTCTATAACTCGCAGCTCTACGATGCCTGGTGGTGATTTGCTGTTTCGGTTAATCTGGATCTGATCCGGTCAACTCTGGGATATCTATGATTTTTATTGATCGTCGGGAGAGAGATATGGATGTGAGGGCTATGAGGTGAGCACTCAATGGGGCCTCTCCTCACAGCCCTCTCATCCTCATTCGGAGAGATGATCACTGGTGATACCTAGTAACGATCACTAGAAATCGCCATAAACGATCGCTAGGAATCCCTGGTGATCGCCATTGGCGATCACCAATGATCATCTCCTCGTATGGGGGTGTGGGGAGAGGCCTCAAAGCGGCTAACTAGTACTCATAGCCCTCTAATCATCATATCGCTCCAAACGATAACTAGAGATCGCCACAGACGATCACTAGCCATTTCTTGTCATCGCCACTATACTGATCACTAGTGGTCATCTCTACAAACAACACAAATTGGCAGCATTTGGTTAAGACATTCAGATACAATTTGCTATTAATAATTGTATAATACAATGAATTAGTTTGATTGCTCTGCTTGAAAATATTTTATTTCACGTTGCAACGTTTTTCTAGTCGATGCAGTTGCATTTTGTAACACTTTTATTACATTTTGCAACGTTTTTCCAGTCCATGTAGTTGCATTTTGTAATAAAACTTCGAACATATACGAAACGCGCTCAAATACATGCAGAAATGAGAATAACATTCCTGAAGACAGTCGTAGAATCATAGAGACACAAATTTATTTTAATAGTTGTATAATGACATGAATTAGTTTGTGATTGCCCCTTTGAAAAAAAGTGCCCCTTTAAAAAAAAGTTTATTACATTTTGCAACGTTTTTCCCGTCCATGTAGTTGCATTTTGTAATAATTATTACATATTGGAACGTTTTTCCCGTCCAAGTAGTTGCATTTTATAATAATTATTACATTTTGCAACTTTACAAAGAGGGTTGTAACAGACATGTAATGGAAGGGTCAACATTCAGTTGGCGTGCATCAGTTAGATTTTCAACCTTCAGTATGCCAGACAAACACATATTGAACTTCTAATATCGCATAAAAAATGAGTGGTGGGACGTCTGTTGTCATGGTAGCTAACGTCGGTGGCCATTTTGCGACATTAATACCACCCACAGTGACGCGGATGTCAGTGCGCATTTGCAGTGCGTGTTGTTGGGGTAGTACGTATATGCGTCGTCCATTATGTTTGATGGACACCGACGTGTGTGTGGTATGACCATGGAAGGGCTGGGATGATGTGGGGTTGTATGACTGAATAAAGTGATTGAAAGTGAGTATATCTAATTACCGGAAACGACCCGACAAGTATCATATATTACCCAAAGGAACATTTCCAGACTGCCATTTTATTTATTTATTTATTTATTTATTTATTTATTTATTTATTTATAAGGGTCCTTTCAGCATATTAAACTATCTCATAACTTATTTATGAGGGTCCTTTCAGCATATTGGACTATCTCATGACTGCAACATAGGTATTAAGTCAACTTTAGCCAGTCGTTTATACCTATGCTGTCCACTTTAGAGGATTTTCACACCAGGCTTTGGTTCCGGATCCTATTATAGCAGTAAAGCAGAACTTGTTTTCCGCTGTAAACAAGCATTGATCCACTTCGAGGTGTTCCTACAGACAAGACTGCTACCTTGATTAACACGAAGTGCTATAGGATCATAAGGAAGGTATGTTCAATGGTCCTTTCGATTGGTTCGAAGTGCATGCTGGTAGAGAAGAACTCTAAACTTAGAGCAGAATCGATGGGGTTCTTTTTTACTTTTTAGCGTTTCTGGCTACTCCTAACCATTACATTTCATCTGGTCCTAGCTATCTCATATACCAACCACTGTTTTTGACAAAGTCTTAGTAGATTCAGTCAGATAGCTTCATTCCCATTAGCCCGTATCTACCTGACTCTGAGTCCGTTTGTGTCCATAAATTATAAGTTGTGAAATGCATCCATAATTAGACCACAATGTGGCCAAAATATTGATGCCTTTCACAACGTATAAATGATGGGCACAAACGGACTCAGAATCAAGAAAATTGCTTGATATTAAAATTTCTTGCTTAATCTTCCCTATATTGGTTAACATGGGGGACATGACTGAAATTTGTGAGGGCATGTGCCCCCCCCCCCCCTCCCCTCTCAGCCCTCACATGGCTACGCCGCTGCTGTGGGTTATGTGGTGGGTTTCCGCTACAGTTTAAAACTGGGAATCAAACCTTACTCGTACGACTATACATCTCTTCCGGGGACATTGGAATGCATATGACTCGGTGATGTACTCTTGTGGGATACTTATCGGAAGATACCGACAAAAGAAACGTATGACTCCTACTGGTTTGTTGTATAAGGGCACGGTGGCACCAGGTTAGACTTCAATGATGTTTGCCTTAAATCCTTATCTGGGCAGTGAAGGATACTTGTGACATGATGTTGTTTGGAGGATAGTTATCGGAGCACACTGTTCGCGCAGTGGCTCCTGTAGTTTTGTCGTATGAGAGTATGCGGGCCATGAGGGTAGACCTCAACGAGAGATGATCCATTTATTGATGTATTTTTTAGGGTTCAACGGCACTTTTGAAAGCCAGGTTCACCTCGTGTCGGAGGGATAACTTATAACCTCATCTGGGTATTGGAGAATACTTAAAGCATTGATGTAGTAATGGCGGTTAGTTAGAGAAGGATATTGCCCGGGTAATCGTGTTCATATGGCCATTAAAAGAAGAGGATAGTGATGTTAGAAGTTGTAGTAGAAAGAAAACGACAATTATAGGACTGATGGGACACAGCAGTATAGTTGTGATAACAGATAGCAGAGGCGGACTGGCCGTGCGGCTCACCGGGAAAATTCCCGGTGGGCCTCCAAAATTGATGCAACCCAGCGCATCCTGTTACATGAAAATTCGTGAAAATGACCAAAGAGCGAAAGGGATCTGGTTGCATAGACTGCCGGTATAACGAAATGCTCTCTATGTGGACTGCCATTGGTAGTCCACAGAGAACATCTCGCTATACCCGCTGTCTAGTCTGTCATTGGTTTCTCATATGCATGTAAACAGCGTTCCTCCTTCAATTTGAAAAATGAAAATTTTCTCCCATTGGGTCGAACTATGGTCGACTCGATGAGTCTGGACTCCCTTGATGCAACCATTTTTGCCGAATGGGCGAGATGATACAAAAATGTCGTCGAAATGTCCTCTACGTGAACTGCCATTGGTCGCTCAGACTCTACGAAGCAGTGATCTTTCAGTTCGAAAAATTAACATTTTGTCCGAATCCAGCCCCCCCCCCCCCCCCCCCCCGGATGCATTTCCCGGTATCTTTTCTTGGCCCAGTCCGCCCCCTGACAGATAGTATTTATTAGCTTAGCAAATAGTAGGTTAGTAGTAGGGGAGGCTATCGGCTGTAGTGATAGAAGGTAGGACCGAACTGTCATCGTTGAACAGACAGTAGTGAGAGGAGACAGTGATAACCATGGGGGCTGTAGCAGTTATCGGAGAGCAGGGGTAAAATGCATTTGTACGACTAGGAGATGAGGAGAGAAATAGCTGACAGTGGCAGTTGTCTTGAAGCCATGGATTGCCGTGGGATGGTCTAGGCGCAAGTCCCCAATAGTTCCATCAGTCCAGACTGGTATTCACTCGTCTCCAAAGACTAGTCCCCCAGTCACCCGTTCCAAAAAGTCCCCAAAATAACGTGCGATTTACACCACTTATGTGGCACACCACCATTCAAATTCAAAGCTCTGTAAAAATAAATCCCCGGGAGGATTTTAGCGGGAAGGGGAGGGTTAGCTCCCATTGTTTGTTTATTTTTTGTTAATCAGTTTTAAAGCCGCTTGTAACATCGACGGCTTTATGTTAAACGCGACACAAGTATAAAGTCAAGTTTACACAATCGTTTATAATTTGGCTGTCGTCCCATTCCAAAAACTAATCGGATCCCATTTATTAGCTAAAAAGTACTTGTTCACCACACACGCTAAAAACTAAAGTGTTAAAAACTACACTTGAAGTGCTGTATTTAACACTTACTAAGTGTAGATATCCCAGAACTTGACAGGTGTTACAATAATACCACTTGACAAGTGTAATGTCGCGACACTTAAAAGGAAACAACGCAGATGACGCGGATCAGGCTCAAAATCTCGAGCCTGATCCGCGTCATCTGCGTTGTGTCCTTTTAATTATGTACCTACCAAGCGCAAAATTATGGACGATTCTGGAAGAACCACCAATGCTAGACACATGGGAAGTGCCATCCATTCAAGTTTCAGATGTCTGACGATTGTAATGTCTAAGTGCTTAAAGCATTGCACTTTGAGTGTTAAAATCAAACCCTAAGAGTTAGAATGGGTTTAACACCTTGAAAGTGTCAGTTTTAACACTTTAGTTTTTAGTGTGCAGTACAGGTAGGCCTGTACTACTCAACTTTCTGGGGTTTCAAGAGAAAGCGTCTCCTGCGTCGCATGTTTGTTACGAGGCCAGGGAGGTGAAGCCGATGCCTTGTGTAAAAGATGTCTACTAAATCATCAACATTATTCTGCGCGACTCTTCCGGGAGCGAAAACATCTCTCCCTTTAAATATCAAAACCACCATCCAAATACAATTTTAAATCGTGAGATTTTGCACCGCAACCCGGTTACCCAACAATGATCGAAGACTACAATATGAAGAAATAATTTAAATTTAAAGTCTAAGTTTGTTTTCTCCTCCAACACAACTTAATCCTTATATAACGTAACTGCGAGGCAGGCAAGCGCTATTTACATAAACCTATTTATCACATAATCACACCATTCTATAGTGTATTAAAGCCATGTAATAAATTTTCATATTGCACTAGTGTAATAAAGGTAAAAAGTCTCCAAATGGAATGCCAGCATCTGAGTGAATCACATGCTGACATTCCATTTGGAGACTTTTTACATCAGTGACTGTATTACTACACTACTAATGTGTTCAAAACAAACATGGCCGCTGCAGTAAACTTTCCAGAAAACTGTATTGTAAAAATTGATGGAAAGGGCCAGGGAAGAGTACTTGGGCAAACAAATCATGGTGCTGATGTTTACATCACAGTGAAAATTGAAGGAATTGACTTTATTGCAGATATTCAACCTGAAAGGTTAACTCTCATTCATAACCCATGTACTGAAGCCGAGTCGATACAGCAGACGTCAAGTAACAATGTCAATGTTGAGACCAGTGAAAATAATAGATTTGCTGCTGCTGAAAGTAATATTGATGAATTTATATCAATGCAGAGTAATAGTAACACTGCTTCAAAAACATTTTATGACTTGAAACTGTTCTATGCTCACCTTGAGCATTCAAAAAACAATTATAAAAGTGTAATCCATGAAATTCCTCCCAGTGAACTTTCTGAATTGTTGTGTAAATTTCTTTTCAGTAGTGAACTTTCTGAATTGTTGTGTAAATTTCTTTTCAGTATTCGTAAAGCTGACGGTTCTGAGTATGAGCCCACTACTCTCCGGGGGTTTATCTCCAGTTTTGATCGCCAACTTCGGAGGCAAAGGTATGGGTACAGCATAATTAACAGTGTGGAATTTTGCCAGGTCCGAGAGGTCTTAAAATGTAAACAAATGGCCTTGAAGCGCGATGGGAAAGGGAATCTACCAAATAAAGCTCAGCCAATATCAGATGATGAAATAAAAATTCTCTGGGAAACTGGTCAGTTTGGATCGTCAACACCACAAAGCATTATAAACACCCTGTGGTTTTATTTCACAATTCACTTTGGTCTGCGTGGTACATCTGAACATCATTAAATGTGCTGGGGTGATATTAAACTTTGTGAAGAGTTCAACCAACGTGCATATCTTGAATTCAATGAACGCCAAACAAAAACTAGAACTGGGTCAAATCCAAGAGATGTGCGTCGCGTGAAACCTAAGTTATGGGCAAATACAGCTGAGCCCGAAAAATGGATAGTAGAAATTTATAAAACATTTTCAAGTAAGCGACCAAAAGATTTCTGTGATGCAGATCGTCCCGTTTATATTGCAACACACACTGGAATCTAAATCTGGTGAATGTTGGTTCAAGCGGCAACCAGTTGGTGTGAACAAAATTGGCTCTTTGATGAGAAGAATGACGACATCCGCTGGTATCGCAACCACTGACAAAAAAATGTCAAACCATAGTGCCAGAAAGCACATGATACAAAAGTTGAATGATAGAAATATACCAACAAACCACATTGTTCAAATCAGCGGACATCGCAATAGTCAATCAGTGAACAATTATTCCACCCTAAATGAATTTCAACATCAGAAAATATCACGTGTTCTCTCCAGATCAAATGTACCTGAAGTTCCACCAGTTTTGAATTATCCTCCCTCAGAAAGCACATGTTTAAACCAAATTCCAGTATTGTCAGTGAATAATAACAATAGTTCCAATGATAACAAATGCTCAATGCAGCTCCACGGTACAATAAACTCAATCTTTTCTAACAACAACATACACGGTGGTCATTTTGAAGTCCACGTACACCATGCATGTGAGCGAAAATTCCCGACTGAATCAGCTGAATTACCAAACTTCGCAAAGCGTCGACGAGTTGTTATAGAAACAGATTCTGACAGCGATTGACACAAAGGGATTTTTATGAAATATTGTTGCATTAAAAGGTGTTATTTATTGTTATTAAATCCATATGTGGTGGAATATTGAAATTTTATATTTTCGTGATGAAAGCATGCTGCAAATTTGAAGAATGTAGTGAGTTTATTAGGAACTATTTTCTGCAGCGATCACAATATGGGAGCACAGCGTCACAGCCAGAATCGCAACAAGAAGGCTGTACAGAGTTATTTGTTCGTTTTTAGTAGTTAACACCGGCAAAAAATGACAATATCGGATTATGTGATAAAAAGAATCTCGAACTCGTTCCCGTTTAATATTGAAATTTAGGAAACACGTCAAGTAGATTTCATTTGCAACTCGCTAAAGCTCGTTGCAAATGAAATCTACTTGACTCGTTTCCTAAATTTCAATACTAAACGGAAACTCATTTGAGATCCTCTATTTATTTTGGGGGGGGGGGGGCATTGCACTAAACGTCAGCGTCACGGTAACCTTGAACTTGAAAATTCTTTGGGAGTTGGTTTCCGTTCCATAACTGAAATTCCTCTGGGTCGATTGAAACCAAACATGACATGCTGGTTGGGGATGATGAAAAAAACACTATTCACTTGGGGTTCGATGTGCCAAAGGTCAAGGTCACAGTGACCTTTAATTTACAAACTGTTTCCAGTAAAAACAACAAGAGCTGCGCCTGGCGTTGCATAATACGCCCGGTAGGTTTTTTCGAATTGTACATACCCGCTGTTTTCATCCAACAAATAGCCGCTATTTGTATAACTTGTTTTTAAGTTACCGTAACCGGTGTGACAATCAGGGACAAAAGTAAATGACAAACTGGAACCACGGATGAACAGACATTGTTTTACTCGAGAAATGCTCTTAGTTGAAAATACTCCAAGTCGGAAAAGGTCCATACCTCATGCAAAGTTTGTACTGAACCCCAATTCAAACCTGATCTGTAGTTTGGTATAACTGAAACAAATTTGGTTGCGGTGTAATAACCAGAATTAACTCTTAACCCGCCGAGTATTTCAAGATATTTTTCATCAAATCTAGTCATGACTGCTCTGAAGCAGCCAAGACGAGATGTGATGAAAAATTCATGTACATTTAAATCAGTAAACCATTGGTGCAAACCTCCATGCAATTTACAGGGGAAAAATTTGAATAAATGCTTCCAAATTATATTTTTTTCAGTGGCAGTAGAAATCCTGTCCTGGCAGGAATATCCGCCAGCAGCATGTAAGGAGTTAATGTTATCGCCTATTAACCAGAATGTTGGCGAAAATAAGCAATGTCTACGTCAAAAAGGCACATTGAGAGGGGACAAAAATCCCCCAGTCACTCCATTTCATTTCCTAATGGGTTATGCGTGTGTATCCCCCACATGTGAAAGTCCAGAGTCTTCTCTGTAAAAACGGTTGATGCCAATTGGAGATATTTAACAGACTGCTATGGTTCAACCATAGAATAAAAAAAAATGTCAAGGAAAAATAAACCTTTTCAACCAACAAGGACTCGATGACGTATCCATACATATTCAGAACTGAAGCACACCCGAGTACCCTTTAAAGGTTTAAGTACCCAGAAGGTGAAGGAATAAGTGTAGCAAAATGACCCAAGAAATATCAGTGTAAAAATAGGCCCAATATGAATCAGTTTTAAGGACTGAATATATGTAAGGTTGAATTTTTTTGTGAATGCAAATGTTGTCAACTTTCCATACTTTTCGCCCTTTTATCCCCCGAGGGTCGAAATCAGAAATATTTTCCAGATAAAACTTATGGCAGTTGGGCTGACCTCATTGCTGTTCTTCGCCGTTTAAAACAGAAATATTCGAAACCATCCACTGTGTCTGAAAATGTAGCATATTGACCATTTATTGCCTCCACTTTTCGTTAATATCGCCGTACCTGGCGACTTGATGATGCAACGAAATACCGGATGCCCCCCCCCCCCCCCCCCATTTAATAAATATAATAAAAGAAGAAGAAATATCAATACCATACGGACAACATTGTGAGTGGCTTCCAGTGGTGTAGCCATTGGGGTGGGGAATGGGGACTGCCCTCCAACTACCACTGCCCCCTAACAATTATGAATTCAACAATCAGTAAGGGGCGTTAATGAATGAAATTACAGACGACACACTATACTTGATGAAAACTGACATTCTTCCGAGCCTAAAAATGTCTTCAAAGAGTGCCATTTGGGGCATATCTTTCAAAAATTACACTCCTGGGCGTCCCCGAGAAATTTTGTTAATTTCCAGTTTGCCAGATAGTGTTGTATGTATTTAGTGGATTTAGAGAATGTTCTACATTCCTGGGATCGCGATGGCTCATTGGTCTTCAAACCGAAAATTCGACGGTTCGATCCCCACCAGGGGTAACTGCGTTCGTTATGAGTAGTAGTAGGGGGTGGAACTGGAACTGAACAGACGCTAGGAGCCATAACTATCTTCAGATTGATATCCTCCGATAAGTATTCTCTAAAAGGTATCGCCATGTTTTGGGTATCCTCAATACTCAGATGAGCATAAGAGTCGTAAGTGGAATCACTCATTCGAGCTCATTTGCTCGGTTAGATTCGAGTCGTCCGAACAATACTTGTCCCTGCGCGATGGACTCTTGGCCTGAGAAATCATGTAGGAGTTCGCTATACATAGGGAAAATAACTTTGTATGAATAGGTACAGGTTACGCGAAATGAAACAGTCGGATTGGATTTACCGGACGGCAGAGCTAGGGACAGGATCAGAGATCAGCTAATAGCATCTCTAGGACTAGATAGACTGTATAGGATAGTCTGAATAGGGTAAAGAATAGACAGAAGTAAGAATTCTGAATGAATCCGAACCAGCAAAATCACAGCCTAGCAATCAAATACACCTTTTTGCACTACATGCTACTATTATTCTTCGGGGGCGCGGTGGCGTTGCGGTAACCCGTTCTTGTCAGATCACCGAAGTTAAGCAACGTCGAGCCCGGTTAGTCCTCGGATGGGTGACCGACTGAGCGATCGATTCGGACTCTCGCGCTGTGTCCTTGGGCAAGGCACTTACCCCCATTGTCCACATGGGAGCACTGTGACGCAGTGTGCTAAGGCGTACTGCACGTCGATGGTGCGCATGCCTTCAACCAATCTAACCCTGCCTGTGCTGCAGTGTGGAGTTACGATGTTGGGGAGCTGGCAGCTGCTCGTCGTTGTTCGGTGGTTCTTTAAGTATGTGACCTTAAACACAAATAAATAAATAAATAATACTATTATTCTCCAGAAATCTGAATCCGTTTCGGCGGTTTTCGGTGATTTGGAGTGATTGCCGCGTTGTTTGTGGTAATTGTAGGAAGTGACTGAGGATTTTTTGGAAAATCCGGACTAGAAAAAGTGCTCCTATTCAATCAAGTACATCCTCCGAAGATACTCCCGCCCAATTGTAGGCCATTGGGTCACATAGCAACCACGAGTCGTAGTAGAAACCAAGATGGCGGCCTCCAGTAAACAAAATGGACGACGGAAACACTGTCACCCTAGCTCCGCGCTGGACATGCGCACTAAGACCACGTTTTACTATGGGGATGACTTCACAAGATGGCCGCTCTCGCTCGCTACCATGAAAACCAAACTTGACGTAGCCGAGTTACATGACTATGACGTCACACATGAGATCCATCATGAGAGTCAACAAGTGAGCACCGATTCATCCCTCTACTATTACTGTTGTGCCCATGGGCAAGGCACTTAATCTCGATTGCCCACGTGAGGGCACGGCGGCCCTGTGTACTAAGGCGCACTGCACATCGATGGGGCACTTGTCTTCAACCGTTGCAAACCCAACTTGTGTGGTTCTCTACTGGTAATCTGGCTTCCTTCACCCGTAAAACTGCCCGACGCGAGGTTAGCCTTGCTGTCGAAAGTATCGTTAAACCCCAATAAAAAACTACAGGCATGCATTAGATAAGTGAAAGAATATTCGCATTTTAAGAGTCGGTGTATGGTAGGGTAGAGGGTGGGGGGGGAGGGGAGGTGGCAAGAAAACAATTGCAGACACAAGTAGGTAATAAAGGCGGATTTACGACCACTTGTACATGTACGTGTACAAACATACGCACACGATGCGTTCACCAACGTGGAATTCAGTGTTAAATCACACGCTTGTTCACAAAAACTGTACATGGTCTTGAATCCCCCCCCCCCCCCCCCCCCCATGTACAGTTGTGACTCCTAGATTGCACTTTTTACATTCAAATACTCGTGGTGAACGCGTGGTGCACGCGTGGTAAACGCGTGGTGAACGCGCGTTTTTAAAAAAAGGGTGAAATCGTACATCTTCACTTGTATCTTGTACGTAATTTTTCGTCGACGTTCCCATCGCAGATCAGACCATCGATCCATCATCGGCGAACGCGATCAAAAGCAAAAAATTCTGGGTCATCATCAAAAAACAGTTTTGGGGACTTTAGACCAGCGGTCCAGAACCCGCAATTGTGTTGAGACAGATGGTCCAGAACCCGCAATTGTTTTGAGGCGGTGGGTTTTTTCCCATTTATGACATTATTAGGGGAATTCCCCCCACTATGAGAAATTCTCAAAAACTCAGCTGATCGAGTGATCGGATCGCTCGATTCTTGTAAAAACTCGATCTGAACGAAGAGTGTTGTTGTCGTCGGTGTGTTGGAAATTCGCGAGCCCGCTGTCACGTTTTTGATTGATATATATATAGGGGAGAAAAAAAAAATATATAAATAAATAGTTATTTAGAAAATTAAATATATCAAATCAAATAGATAATAAAAAAAAATACGTAAATCATGAGCGATTCTCAGACTATTAGAGCGAGGTTTCTTTTAAACATGCTGATGAGAGCATACGCAATCTGCGTGAATGAACAACTACGTCCCATCTTGTTAGAACGATGCGTCGGGTGTCGGGATCATCTAGACTTCGATCACGAGAATCATTCGTGTCTGGCAATGGAAAGGGAAGATATGGTCGTCATGTATTTCGAACCGGCATTCGAACGCATTAAATTCAACGATGTGATCACGTTTTGGAAGAGATTAGTCTTCTGTAAGAATCGAGACAGACCCACAGATTCGGAAGAACTGAAATTAGCGCGTAGAAGTTTGACTTTAGAAGACAAGGGATGCATCAAGAAATTATTGCTGAACGCAACATACGTCTAAGTTTTTTTCGTTGATATAAAAATAAGGGAGAGTAGAAAATAAAAAAAAAAATAAATACACACATAAATTTTTTTTATCTAATATTAGAAAGAAAGAAAAAAAAAACACAAAATGAGAACCAGAAATAAATTGTATCCGACGTTAGTGGACGACGAGGACGAGAAGCCGAACGGCGTTTTGCCGATGGCGCCATCGCTAGAAGAAAGAGAAAGAGGAGAGAGTATCGCATCGATCAAATCAGTAGAATCCAATTGTATCTGACTCGAGAGAGAGATTCTCGTCGTTCCCTCAAGAAGAAATATTCGCGTTTCGTGAAATTCGTCAACACGATCGACACGACACTCATCACGATTTCCATGGGTTTACACGCGGCTGGCATCGGATTGTTGTCGACCGCGGTTGGCATTCCGATTGTGTTGACCGTAGAAGGAGTGGCCCTCGCCGCCAGAGTGTTTAGCACGCTCGGAAACTTTTTGAGTAGGAAATTATATCTGAAGGCGAGGAAACACGACAAGATTCGCGTCTTGGCCGACTCCAAGATCAACACGATATCCGAAATGATCTCTATGGCGTTGAAAGACGGTAGGATATCGGACGGAGAATACTTCGCGATATTGAGCGAGAAAACGAAATATGATGCCATGAAAGAAGCCGTGAGAATCAAGACTCGTCAGATCATAAAGGAAGAGATGAAGGATTCTCTCGTGGAAAAGGGGAGGAAAGAGGCTAGGGAGGAATTCAGTAAGATGATAGAACTCAAGAGCAGCGATTGAAAAAAAATATATATATATATATATATATATATATATATAATAAGAACAGAATTTAAAAAAAAAAAATATTAAATTTATATATAAAATAAAAAAAAACGAAATTAATTTAAATAACTCTTAAAAATGTATTGCGTAAAGTGTAAGAGAGTTACCGAGACAAGTAATTCTAGAGAAGTGCGAACTAAAAATGACAGATGGATGCTTCGCGGAATTTGCAATGTGTGTGGTTCTATCAAGACTCGATTCGTCAAACAAAAGAACGCAAGCAAAGGTAAAGGCATCGTGAATAAAATGATCAACAATCTACCTTTCGAAATGCATCTGCCCGGTCACAGTTTCACGGGACCCGGAACGAAATTGAACAAGACTCAACGCCGATTTGACACCCAAATCTTGGAGCAAACCCGTGAATAGGGTGGACGCGGCCGCGTACGATCATGATCTGTGCTATGCCGGACATCCCGACACCAAGACTTGCAACGACGTCTGCGACAAAAACATGTTGGGGAGATTGAGAGGCATATCGAGTCTGACCAGGAGAGAGAAGATGGAACGTTCGCTGGTCGGCAATCCGATCGGTGCGAAACGTCGATTCGGATGGGGCGTTCAAAAAAAAAAGTGCATCTGAAAAGAAGAAGAAATGATTATTGACGAGCGAATTGGCCGAGGAGTTACACAAACCCATAGTGCGTAAATTTCGAAAGAGAAGGGTGTTCGTGAAGGGTCTGGATGACATTTGGTCTGCCGACTTGGTCGACATGAGATCGTTTTCGAGGTGGAACGAGGGCGTCAAATATCTATTGACGGTCATCGACGTGTTTTCCAAATACGGTTGGATCAGAGCTTTGAAGGATAAATCGGGACCTTGCATCGCCGAGGCTCTGAAGTGCGTGTTCGACTCGTCTTCTCAAAAACCGGGTAAATTGTGGGTGGATAAGGGAAAGGAATTCTACAACAAGGACGTTCGTCAATTGGTAGACCTCTACTCGATCGAAAACGAAGAGAAAGCCAGCGTGGTGGAACGTTGGAATTGAACAATGAAGGAGAAGATGTACAGATACTTCACGGCAAATTCGACCAAGAAATCCATATACGCTCTGAACTGTCTGGTCAAAGATTAAAACAACACGCGACACAGATCGATCAAGATGACTCCCGCGGAAGCTAGCGATCCTCGAAATGAAAAACGGGTCTACGCGAATCTATATCCCGAGAGATCTAAGATCAGGAAGAAGTCTAGAACACCGAAATTTGCGGTCGGCGATCGAGTGAGAATCTACGCTTATAAGAAGCACTTCAAAAAGGGTTATACTCCTCGATGGACCTCGGAAATTTTCGTGATCATCAAAATATTTCACACCGATCCGGTGACTTACGAAATCGAAGCTTTGGATGGAGAAGAGATCATCGGAAAGTTTTACGAACAACAATTACAGAAGACGAAGTTTTGATGAAGAACACAAAAATTTTATTTAATTTACTCTCTTTGACATTTTCTTGTTCACACACACATATATATAAGAGAGCAAAAAAAAATAATAATAAAAAATAATTAAAAACTATTTTTTTTAGATAAAGAAAGCAAGTGAATTAATAAACAAAAAAAAACAAAAAAAACTAAAAATCCTTTAAAATGACAAATATACTAGATATAGCACAAAGCATAGTGAAAGATGAAAGTATTCAAGAATATGAGGTTCACGAATACGAACCGGTAACTGGGACGAGTTTGAACAATGCGGGAGAGATAAGAATCAACGTCGAAACTCAAGATCTATTCGTACATCCTAGCGAGAGTTACATAGTGGTGCAGGGACATCTCACCAAGGAAGATGGGAGCGACTACGCCGACGACGACATGGTTACTCTTGCCAATAATGGCATCATGCATCTATTCAGTAACATAAAATACATGCTATCCCGGTCAGGCCACCATGATGTTCGGACTCTTGATGTATCCTGATAATTTTTCGAAATCCAGAGGACTTAATCAGTTGTGGGTGAAAGACACCATAGGCCCTGCTAGCGCAGGCGCCGCCACGATATTCGACTACGCCGTCAAGATGTCCAGACCTAAAGGAACGTTTTCGTTCAGGATACCTTTGAAACACATCTTCGGATTCGCGGACGATTACAACAAGATCATGTACGAATTCAAACACAATCTGACGTTGATTCGAAAAGGAAACGACGACGCAATAGTGAAACTCACCGCGACCGATGCGGGTAAGATAACTCTACACAAGATATTGTGGTTCATTCCGCATGTGGAGCCTTCGATCGTGGAGAAAGCGCTTCTCTACAAGATCATAGAATCCAAGAGTAAATTACCTGTGGGATTTAGAATGAGACAGTGCGACACGGCTAGCATTCCTCTCTCCACGAATCACTTCGATTGGAGATTGACCTTGAAATCCGCTTCCGAGAGACCGCGTTTCATCGTGGTTGCGTTTCAGACCGATAGGGACGGGTCTCAGGAAAAGAATGCGTCGCTGTTCGATCACTGCCATTTGAGAAACATGCAAGTGTTTCTGAACACCATGAGATATCCAGCAATCGATTACAACGCGTCGTTCAACAAGAACGATTTCTCCAGACTGTACGGCGAAGCCGCTGATTTTAGAAAGAAGATTAATGGTCTAGACGAATTGATGAGCAATCCCAACATATCTCCCGGCGAATACAAGTCGATGTATCCCATGTTCGTGTTCGACGTCAGTAAACAGAGTGAACGACTCAAGAGTAGCATGTTAGACATTCAGATCAAGATGCAATTCGATAGGAACGTGCCGAGAAAAACCGAAGCCTTCGCCCTGGTCCTGTCGGACAGAGAATTACAATTCAAATCAGACGGAAATAAGATGTCGATCATTCGATGAGAGACGAGTGTGTGAAAAAAAATTAATAAACGTTAAAAATGTGAATGTAAGATTAAATAAAAACCAAAATCTTGAAAACAAAATGGATGTTTTTGACACGAAAACAACAAATCATCTGTTCACTTCAGATTACTACGACGTTAAAATAAAATACTTGGAAAAATGGATTCAAATTGAATATGAAGAACGTAACACAAAAAAAGGATGGAATAGTTGTGATTTTAACGAATATCGTTTAAAAGAAAAAGAAGAGTTTGATCTCATAAGATCTAACGAAGAAATTATAAAAAATACTATTTTAAAATGTCGCAAATGTAAGAAACGTCAAATAAAAATCGAATCTCAACAAACTAGATCTGGTGATGAACCAACAACCGTATTCGCAAAGTGTATAAATTGTAATCATAAATGGATAGAAAATTAAAAAAAGGATGCAATTTTAATCATCGTCATAAATGACAAAATTCTTTTACTAAAGAAAAAAAAACATTTCAGATATCGTATAATAATATATAATAAAAAGTTATCAAAAAAAAAAAAAAATAAAAGAATAAAAGTAATGAGATCTAGAGAGATTGAACATCTTTCTAAATCTCATTACTTTTTTTTTTTTTTTTTTTTTATAAATCACACATTAGGCCATCAAAAAAAGAACCTCTGTTTCTCAGGCCCGCGTGCATGGTCATTTTTGGTGCGCATGCAACCTTTTTATGACACAAAAAAAAATCTTCAAAAAATTTGAGATATTGTGCTCATTTCGGTAAATCGATATCGATGCGTTCGCAAATTTTAAATTAACACACTTCAAGCTTTTTCTACATCATACCTTAATGAAGTGGGTGGGTTCTAGCAATATTCATGACAGAAAGTGTTTTATTCTGTAAAAGGTAAGTCATAATGACAGCAAGAAGGAAGGTGTCTTTCAGTCTGACAACAAACAGTCACAAAGGGGAATGGTCGATTCGCACCACGTTTGATTCGCACCAACCCTCAGAAAGTCTGCAAAGTCAGGTGCTATGTTGAATGGAACACAGTCTCCTGGCATTTATTTTTAGTAACATTTGTATTGTAAATGGCCATCATTGGGAATTTGTGTACTGTTATTTGAAACCGTTACGAGTTTCCCAGTTAATTTAAATAAATGCATTTGAGATGCAGGATAGTTGGATAACTAATAGTAACCATTGCTTGATATAAAAGTAACAGTCATAGTTGAAAATAAATCGCATATAGGCTGGTATATGCGGTCGAATTGGTTAATAAAAACACGCAAACATTCGTTTTGTATTTCATTTTCAGATTTCAAAAAAATATGATTTATGGATGAACTGCCCGTTCAAATGGGTTGTGATAATTTTGAATATAATGGGGAAAAATTGCGATTCACGATTTTATTAGGCAGGTTGTGAAAGGATTTTTTTTTTTTGGTCAAATAAATCTCTGAAAGTTGGCACTTCGACATTTGATTTGTCCCAGAGACGTTTCAACCCGAGAAGTTTCACCCACGAGGCATTTCGTGACTTTCGTCCTGTGTTATAATTTTCATGTTTCACTGAAAAAACAAACATTCAAACCCCACTTCATTTACGACCCAACACCCCTGTGGTGAATAACCAATATATTTGCGAAATTTTGCATGGTCCACCAGGCGTTTGGGTGGGGGTCAAATTACCACAAACAACCTCTCGGGGAGAAAATAAAAAAAAAAAAAAAACCGCCCGCCCGCATGCTTTTTTGGAAAAAATGGCCTGAGAAACAGACAATCAACTTTGTATGGCCTTATTTTTTTTTTTTAATTCATTATTTTTCCACGCGTTCACTGTTTGTTCAAAGCATCTATTTCGATCAGTAGACTCACCACGGAAGTGGCGGCTTCGGGATTATTGGTTTTCGTGACGAAATTAATCCTGTCTCCAGCGTTCACTTTGAGAGGCATGCCTAACGTGCTAACATTCGCGTGTTGATTCTCAGTCTTTTCGACGCTGTATCTCTTATCGCTCTCCACACCATTTACCATGATATTGACGACCGCTCTGTTATTCAAATCCGAGGAAGCCAGACTCATTCGAAGGATTTCACCTCCCAACGGCATGGGATATCCCACCTGATTGTGTTTCGATCCGCTACCTCCATTTCCGAAAGACCACTTGGCTTTTCCCTCATCTAAGGCGCCGGCCTCTTTGGCCCACACGGTGATCAATTGTCTAGCATATTTGACTTTCTCCACCACCGAAATCAGGGTGCAGGCATCCGTCATGTTCACGGGATCCGGTAGATTCGTGAGCGCGTGTCCACCCATGTCTAGTTTACCTTCCATGATGTCGCCCTTTCTCCAGACCGAGTTGTTGTCCACGTGCTTCCTGCTTACCGCACTGGAATCGAATTCGGGATCGTGATCGAGACCGAATAAATTGTGACCGTTCATGTTGATGCCACCCTCCATGGTTCCGCCAGATTCTTTGTTCAGGTAGAGATTGTCCACTTGCGATTCTAGGTATTCTTGCGATTGTATCACGGCAGAATCTACGTAGCCCTTGTTGACCGTGGTTGAGTCCTCATCCGTGTCGTCGATCTTCGACAGATTCAATATCTTGTGGAATCCCGCATTCAGATCCGATTTCATTTCTCGTCTGTCAGACTTTCTCTGTTCCAGATCTACGTAGTGTTTGGTCGCCTCGTCCTTGGGATTCGTGGGAGTGGCCACGTTCGTTATCTTGTTAGAATTGGCATTCAATTCCGAGTGCATCGTTTTCAGAACGTATCTATTTCTCAGGTGTTCGCTGAATTTCGCGTGAGAGTCGTCCGCGTATTTCTTGGTCGCGGCATCGATGGGATTTACGGGATTCACGACGTTCACCAAATGTTTGGATTTCAGATCGAGATCGTCGGTCATGGTTTTATCCACGTAATTATCCAGCAGGATTCTTTCGAAATCGGCGTTCCCCCTGTTGACGTATTTTTTAGTCGCAGCATCTGCGAGATCTATCGGCTCGGGAAGATTGTAGAGCTTCTTATCATTCATGTTCAAAGGTTCTTCTTGAGGTTTATATCTCCGAATGTAACATTCGTCCAAGTTGGCAACGTCGTAACCATCGTCAACTTCGAACGTCTTCCTCTTCTTTCTCGGGTTGACTTTTTCGTCGTCACTTCTACCAAATTTATCGACTGGCATGTTGTTGTGGGATTTTTTTTGTTGTTTAGAAAAAATATGTTCAAACGCAGTTTATTAAAAATGAACTATGTTATTTTATTTTTCGTTTTTATTCGATTAAAATTTTTTTAAAATAATTTTTTATCTTTATATATATACTATAAAAAAAAATCTCTCTCTAATGTAAATCATTGAGAATGTCTTGAAATCAATCTCCTTCAGACCATCTCTTGAGAACATAGAGACACAGGTGACCGCAAAACACTTGATCTGGTGATTGCACTTGTTCCTTGTTGTAATGAACCATCGATTTGTTGAAATAGTTCTTTATTTCTTTTGGCGGCGAGATTCCGTAGCTGTTGAAATAATAATTTTTCTTCTTCCCGTTCTTCATCCACGCCACCCAGTGAGTGCCTTCACCCGATGAATCATCTAGATTTCGCATTCCGATTGTCGAGGTCTTCTCTTCGGCAAGGCATCTCTGGAAAACACTCCTAGAAAATCTTCGATTTTCAAATCTTTTGCCGCATTCAACAGATCGATGTTGGATAGGGGTTCGTTGGGTAAGACGACACCTTCTACGGATATCTTTATTTTCTTATTCATAAATAAGTATATATTTTTTTTTTTATTATTTATTTTATTATAATTTACTAAAAATGACATTATTTTTTTCTTTTTTTCTTTTTAAACTAACTTTCTCGATGTCACTATCCATTTCTATAATTTTGCGTTCATCTAATTCTTCTTGATTTTCTGGAATCTTATCATCCACAATCACATCTAGAATCCATTCATCCCCATTCATATCGTCTAAAATTAGATCCAAAGTCCAATGTCCGAGTGCCAAAGTGCTTATTTTATCGTCTAACACGAATCTCTTGTCAGCGAAATCTTGTTGACTATTTCGGTATACAGGTCGTGATTTTCGCTTGGAATCGATTTCATAGTCTTATACACCGGACCACTTCCTAACAGACAATCTTTATACTCTTGGAAAGAGATGTTTTTCTTCACCACGCACGCTTTAACTCCTTTACACTTCTTGATCTCTTCATCATCTTCTAGACGATAAGCATAAGTTTGGGTCTCAAGCCCACGAATTCAACGATCTGTTTACCGCCGCTCTCGTCCTTAAATTTACCCAACACCTTCTTGTTGTCGTTCGATTGAATGCTGGATGGGTGATCGACGGGATAATTGCTCGTGTCGAACCAATCGGCCATGTCCGGAGATATATCTCGGTAGACGTCTTTCGTGTCTATCTCGTAAACTAAACTGTCCGTGTCGGTGAACAGTAGTTTGGCTTTGTCACCAAATTTTTGTTTGACGTAATCGTAGTGAAACTCGTACATCAATCACTTGCTGACATCTAAGATGATCGGTCTGAGATAATACGGTTTGTCGAACTTCAGATGCGTCTTTTGCATGTGAACGGCCACTAGATTTTCGCCGAATATGGTTCGGTGTTTGTAATTGGGTTTTGCCACTAATTTTTTAGCTCTTTTCTCAGACGTGACGAGTCGAACGTCGGTTCTCTTCCTGATGTTTTCCATCAATTTGCCATACACGCAGTTGTTAATGAGTTTGAAGAAATCTTTTTCGAAATCGTTCTCGGCTCGAGTTCTGAGATTCGTGTTGAGACTGATGTATTTTTTCATCCAAGGCTCTTCATCGAATCGAATGATGCGATGTATGTCGACTAATTTCATCCCGTAATCGACGTACTGTTTCAAATTCTCACTGTAGACGACGTAGTTATGTTTGTTAAATAAATTGGGAATGAGTTTTTCCTCATCTCCTTCATTCGGTTCCATTCGTTCGGGAGCCAGCGGATAATCGTTGTGTGGACCGTGTAATTCTTCCAGATAGTTCAAATCGACTTCTAAAATGCAAGGATAGTCTCTCCATTTTTGCATCTCTTCCGGTTCCTTCACCCATTCGAAATTTCTAATCGGTAAAGGATGACTCATAGCCCAACCATACAGATTATTGGCATCCCAATACTGTATGTATTTAGTCGACCGTTTCAAATCGAAACCTTTCATGTAGGGATTGTTAGCTTCAGAATGTCTGTGAGAGATCATCGAGACGCCACCTCTCGCAGCCCTTTCGAACATGAGCAACATGTCCACGTCAGATAATAATTCCAATTGGACTTCGGTGGTCTTCAACAGAGCGTCCCACGCCAAACCGGGTGCGGTGAAATACCAAGCGGGATCCAGTTCGTAATTTCGACAACAGACGTCTCGAAAATTTTCGAACACGTCTGCCAAGAGCAGAACGTCAGTCTTCAGATAGAGATCGTGATAATCTCTCATGGTTTTCATATCGAATGATTTCCACACGTTTTTGGCGTGTTCGTAATTCTCGTCGGAAATTTCGGATTCGTATAATTTTGAATAAAAATCTTCTTTCAAAGGTAGTGCGGTGTCTTCGAATCTCTTTAGATCGTTCATGTAATCGTAAGGATAGACTCCTTTCCTCAACATGACGTCTACTCGTTCTCCGAAATGTTCGCTCGTGATTTTAAATTTATCCTTGCTCATGTTATCGACTAATTTTTCCAGAGCGGTCGACATGAATTTAAAACTGTCGATGAAACGTACGCCTCTACGAATGGATTTCGTTTTTTCTATCAACGTATTTCCGTCGATTACTCTTTTCTTCTGCATGAGCTTCCATTTCGTGAAGGAAATGTATCTTTCTTCGCTGTTCGTGATGCAATTTAATTCTTCGTGTGAGGTGCCGAGATTTTTCACGAACAGATGACTGTCATAACCCGAGAAATTGTGAAACATCACCGGATAGAAAGTGGCGTCTCGATATTTTAAATTACACTTGCTGTGAGCCGGACTGCGATACAGACCCATGTAATGATCATGGTCTCTGACCTTCTTATTTTCCTCCGAATTCTTGTCGAACGATTGTCTGCATATGTGACATTCGGTGGCTCTGTTATTTTCATCCTGCTGCACTCGCGTGATGATCATTTTTGCCAGAGTTTTGAATTTGTCATATAACATTTGAATTTTCGATTCTAACTCTTCCACGAACCTTTGAGCCACGTCGTCGTCTTCGCGCTGTTTCGTGTAGGTGAAGGGACCCATGTCGTGTTGCGAGTCGAAAGCGCATTTCACGTAAATGCAATAGCCCGAAGGTATGTGTTTTTGATATCTTTCGACGTAACTTTGAAGAGCGTTGGGTTGACAGGAACTCATTTTCGCGGTGAAACATTCGAAATCGGCGTACACGACGAATGGTACTTTTAACCTTTTATTGTGATTTTCAAACTTCACGATGGTGTTGGGTTTGGGCATTTCGACGGCGACACCTTGATTTTCGTTGCAATATTCCTGATGTTTCGCTAATGATTTTTCGGTCTTAAATATGTTCATGCAATTGTAACATAAAGATATCTTTCCTTTATGATTATTATTTTGTTTCGACAGTAATCGGGTCGGATGTTTAACCCAACAATAATGACGATTGTCACCATTCGAAATCAATAATAAAATAATCGTCTTTTCTCTTCCGCGATACGAAGTCTGTCTGAGAGGATAGATCTTTCGTTTTTCGTCATCGTATCCCAGGACGTTCACCGCTACGGTGGGATTTTGAACCTCGAAACGTTTGATGTGTTTTAACTCTGTTGGAAAAGTCACTCCGGTCCAATCGAGATTTTTAGAAGTTTCCTCGTAACGAGAAACTCTATTGGTGTGTATTTCGACAGGGTATAAAGCGGAGGTGACTGCCCATTTAAAACACTGATCATCTTTATTTCTCACGTTGACCATGGCGTGTTTCTTAGTCAAGAAATACGGTAATTTCAAGTAGGAAGATCCTTTCAACGGTTCGTTTTTAGTCATGTGAATTTCGAGTTTCAACACCTCACCGAACGTCCAATTACTACCTTCATGTTGATAATTCGGGAGAGACGTCAACATCTTGTCTTTCATCTTTTCGAAAACGTCCGATAGATCTGAACCTCGAAATACGGGTTCGACGTTAGATCTGAAACATGCATTTTTCACGATGCTCTCGCCGGACTTCACATCGATTTTATTCATTATGCAATGGAGTATCATCTTAATTTTTAATCCCACGTTCATGTATTCGCAAAACAAATCCAATACCTCTTTCTTCACCCGTTCCATGAACAATTTCGGATCGACTTTCTTCAACGAGGGAATCACGTCGAAAGTTTTAAAAATGTCTTTGATCGCACTCTCCCGTTCTACGGGTTTTGATTGGAATAGTTCCGCAATGAGTCGTGTTACATATTCTTCTCCTTTCTCTTTGTCGATTGCTCGTTGAATTTCGCTCGATATATCTCGTTTGTCTTGAATCTGAAGTGCATCACTCGTTTTCGTTTTAGGTTTTCTTTTCTTTTCTTTGGAAACTTGATGTTCTTCAACGGCTTTTTGTTTAGTCGTCTTCTTATTTTTCACAACCGATGCATCTTTTGACGTCGTTGCTATCGACATTTCATTTGTCTTTCTAGCGTTTCGCAAATATTCTTGTATGACTTCAATTTTTTTTGATTTAGTTCTATGATTTCTGAAATCTAAAATTTGTAATAGTTTACAAATCTCGTTTAACTGAGGTATGGTTTTCTCATTTAAATTTACCATTGTTTTATCTGTTTGCTTCATTTGTAAGAATATTTTTTTTTTTTTTGGAATTTTGTATTAAATAATTTGTTAAAAAAAGTTTTGCTTTTTTACTCTTTTTATATATATATAATAGAAAAAAAAAAAAAAAAAGTTAAATTTTAAATTCAATTTTTTTTTTCTTTAATGTGTTTTTATTCAAAAACAATTTAAGACCGCTTTTATTTCTCGCTCGCAAACCGAACACGTTTTCTCGTCTTTGGAATGACATTCTCTACAGTAACGCAGGTGTGCACACGGTAGAAACAAGACGTTTGCGACACCTTGGTGGTGGACGTTTTACTTGGTTTGTGTTCGACGAGTGACGATAACTCGTCCGCTTCCGCCATGAATTTAATGAGATGTTCTAACGTAATGAATTGAGACAGGGTCTTGTTCGCGATGTTTAACGCATCGTACGATTGTTCCTCGGTGTATCATATCCATCAATAATTTTTGGTTTTTATCTCTATCCCTCTCTTCGTCTTTGATTTTGATCAATCCCAACATTAGGATCTTGTTCAAATAATCGCATTCGTCTTTTTCAATATTACTTATGTGTTCTAGTAAAGGTACATCACGAGGTTCCCAATTCATCAAATGTATGTCACAACAAAAACATTTGACTTTGTCGCCTCTACCCACGTAAACGAAACCCGCGGCGGCTAAATCTTCGGGTTTTTGAGCGAGATGCGAAGGCCAATTTTTAAACATTTGAAGTCTCGCACGTTCTAGACTATAATTCGGATGTTTGGACTTGATCATTGTTTTTTACCTCAAAATTGAGTTTGTAAGAATTTTTTTTTTTTTCAACTTTTATTTATATATAAAGAGAAATAAAGAGAAACTTTTTTTTAACAAATTATTATTTAAATACAAAATTTAAAATATACATTATTTGTAAGAATTCATAAAAAAACAAATAATCGATCATGACAACAACACCTAAAAGATGCGAATTGAAATTGAAACGAGACGAAAGGTATGAGAAATCCTGTTTTAATATCTATACATTACAACCACACGATCCCATCGAATTGAATGAGGTTGAGATGGTGGACTTAGAGCGCTACTACCACAAATATCGAATGTGTTTGAAAGTGGATGAAGCCGCGCTCGATTTGTTTTACGAGTACCAAAGCGAACTGTTGATTAATATCATCGTCGCCGAAGACAGAGAATTCGACAGGGGTGATTTATTGTTGTCCTATGGAGGTTACATATATCCAATAATCTCACCCGAACTCGTGAAGAAATTGGGTGGTGAGAGCGCATTCGCCTATGAAAAAAAACTCAAAAGAGTAAAGATAAACATTCACACCATTTTCGTATGTGGAAAAATGACGAATGTCAACTTGCTAATAATGGACTTGGAAATATAAACAATAGAGAGATTGAAATTAAAAATTTAACCTTTTATATATATATAAAGAGAAAAAAAACTTTTACTAAAAAAATTTTACATTAAAGAAAAAAAAATTAAAAAAAACAACTTTTTTTATATGCATAAAGAGTAAATAAAAAAAAAAACTTTTTAAACAAATTATTATTTAAATACTAAATAATTGATCATGAAGACAACACCTAAAAGATGCGAATTGAAATTGAAACGAGTCGAAACGTATAAGAAATTCGGTCATAAAATCTATAGATTACAATGACACGATCCCATCAAATTGAACGAGGTCGAGACGAAGGGCTTAGAGCACAAATACGAGAAATATAAGATGCCTTTGAAATTGGACGAAGCTGTGCTCGATTTGATTTACGAGTACCAAAGCGATCTGCAGAACATCGTCATCGCCGAAGATAGAGAATTCGACAAGGACGATTTGTCGTTGCCCTATGGAAATTACATATTTCCAAACATCTCATTCGAACTCGTGAAGAAATTGGGTGGTGAGAGCGAGTTGACCGATGTAAAAAAACTCAAAAGAGTAAAGATAAACATTCAACACGTTTTCGAAAAAGGAGAAGACACGAGTATCAACATGCTAATAACGGACTTGGAAATATAAACAATAGAGAGATCGATTTTTAGCGAAGAAAAATGAAAAAAAAAAAAAAAAGATCATCTTTAGATCTCATTACTTTTTTTTTTTTTTGTTTTTTTTGTTTTCCTTCTTCTTCACTATCATCATAATATATTATAATAACGTTTCCTTTTCTCTCAAATTTCAGCGTTGATTCTTCTTTTTCTTTTTTTCTTTTTCTTTGTGATGTGATACGTTTATGGTAACATTTTTGTTTATCCGAATCATAATTATGAACGAATGTTGTGCATCTCTTGGTAACACTCGCATCATTACCATTCTCTTCAGAAGGTAGTGGTGACCGTGGAAAGCATCGTCTCATTCTCAACCGTCTATCCCATGCTTCATCTATCTCTTTCATTAGTTCTTTCCTTAAATATCCATCATTAGCGTCTAACCATTTTTTTATTTTTTCGCTCTCTGGCTCGCGATGTTCGTCATTATCGTCAAATTGTTTCTCCACCTTTTCATCCAGGTGATAAATTTGTTTCTCCACCTTTTCACCCATTTTAAATATATTATTTTATACTTTCTATGATTTTATATATTTTATATAATTTTATATTATAATAACATATTCAAAATCGGTATGTTCTTAAATGGCGAATTCTCACCGAGCAACAAATCCTTGCCGAGTCGCTCGACGTTCCGTCCACTCTTCAGATAGAGACCGTTTCCTCTCAGAGAGTTGCCACCTCTAACAGGTTCTAGATACAATCCTTTACCGCTGTCGTCTACGTGGATGCGACACACGGCTCCTCCCTTCTTCAAAAACAGTCCGCTGCCACCCATTAATTTCTCAACTGCCGAACTAGCGAGTCCCGTGAGAGCTCCCACGCCGAGAGTCTTTCCGAGAAAGGGTAGCGCCTTTGCGGCGAAGGGTAATGCTTTTGCGGCTATTCCTGCCAATAGCGGTAGGAAACCACCTTTCATTCTCAAATTGTATCTCAATTGAGCGGGACTCATTCTCACCGTGAACCCTCTTCCATCGCAAATCGCTTTCTCCATCCTTTTGATTTGACTTCTAGTCCAGGCGATCGAATCCTGACCGCCTCTCGTCAGATATTCGTGAGTGACTTTGAATCTCACCACCTCGCCTCGAGTTGTTAACGCTCTCTTAAGTTTCTTACTCTGTCCTGCGGATATGTTCACGTTTTTAACCACGTATTCTGTCATAATTCTGTTTTTTTTTTTTTTAAATATATTTACTTCAATTGTTTCTTGTTTAATAATTATATTAAAATAATTTTGTAAAATTAATATTGCGTTCATTTTATTTTTGTTATCTATATATATAATATTTTTTTTATTTTTTTTTTTTGCTTTTATATTTCTCTTATATGAAATCGTATCGTCACTCTCTCTCCACGAAGATATAACAGTTCACCATTTTGATCCGTCAACGTGGTTTTGAGACTATACAATGTGTCTAAAATCACTGGTAGATAAACTAAATTTCGAGGTCGCTCCACGATCTTAGAACCCGGCGACACATTTGGAAAGAAGGAATAGATCGTCGGTTGAGCGCTACCATTCACGTAGCTTCCAGCAATCACATCCACGTTCACCAGAATGCTATTGACTGCGAGAATGTCGACCGTATTTTCAGATGCCGCGTGGCCTCGATACATCTTTCGATCGAATCCCAACATCTTGCCTATAGAATCGTCCGTGTTGAAATCCACTCGAAAATTATCTTCCAAATCCAACATCGTCTGTAAGGTATTAGGATTGGGAGCGAGTCTGATCTTGTTGCTTCCCTTTCCATCCGTCTTCATTCGCGTCTGAATGTAATGGTTCAAATCGTCTATGTCGTAACTCCCTTTGGGAATTCGAATCTCCAACCAATCCGTTCCATCGGAATACTTGAACGAGTTATTCTTTTCGGTGACGTTGGGAAAGGAATAATAAGTCTCCAGATTCACCAACGCCATCTCGTAACTTTTCTCTCTATTCAATTCGATGGAAGGTTCAAATTTCGTAGCAAATCGAGTCGAATCGCCACTCACCACGATTTGAATGGATTGTTTCGCAGCCGTATTCTCGGCTATCCGTCCTAACAATTCTCCATGTTCGAACATTATATTTTAATTTTATTTTTTTATTCAAAACTAATTATTTGAAGATTTATTATTTTTCTAAATTTTATTTTCACGCTCTATCTTATTATTATTATCATCGGAAACATAAAACTTGTCGAATCCGCACCGATATTTTGCGCGATTAAATTCGCTTGTCAAATCGATCACGACGAAATTGTAAAGTCCACCATCCCAAACCCTCTTGCAGAATCTCCTGAATTCCGCAGCGCTCATGTCGTTTGCGACGTGATCGCCGTAGATGTGACTGAGATTCTTGAGATCTTGGCGAAAGAGACATAGAAAATTAGCGTTCTCCCTTATCGTCTGTCTGGGCAATCGAAAATAATTCTGCGACAGGTAGAAACAGTCCACGTTGCTGTGTCGACCCCTAACGTAATACGATTCGCATCGGTTCTGTCTCTCCAAAAGCAGATCGTCAAAAATCATGAGATTCTTATCTTCCGATTTCAGTTCTCTAGGATCCGGAACGTCACTAGCGTTCTCATAAAATCGACACTCGACGTTCGAAGATGCATTTCTCTTCATCAGCTCCGTCGCCGCGCCGTTCAAAATGGTTGAGAGTGGAGCTCCACTCTTGTCGAATTCCTCCCTACTGTCAAAGATTCTGGCTATGACGTCCTTGGGCAATCTGCGATCCATGCACTCTCGAAGCAATCTGTATTCGGGTTGAAACAAGCTCTTGCCAAACACGAACAATCTGTCGTAATCCAACCAATCGGGTCGAGACAACAGATTCATCAACAGATTGGTCTTTCCACAATTCGATTTTCCCACTATCAAGCCTCTTATGCTCTTGGGAAAGAACTCTTTATTCGACCTCTTGGTCGCGGCGTCGTTCCAAGACATATCTTTAATGTTCATCTTTGTTTTATTTTTGTTTGTTATTTTAGATTCTTTTCAAACACAATTTTTTTTTTTTTAAGTTTTTTCAAACTCTGTTTTTAATGTTATTATTATTTATTTATATCGCACCGTCGCGAGTTCTCTTCAATCCGGATCCACTCGTCATTTTGGCTAAATCTTGTATGGGCACCACGGCATCCTTAAAATCTTTCCAACTTTTCGGCGTTCACTTTAACGCAGCTCGCTTCGTCGGCGGACTGATCAACTTGTCGATCAATGCGTTGGCTGCCCTCTTGCCAGCCACAGAAGCTATCCTACCACTGGCTTCGGAAGCGGCTTTCTTACCAGCATCCAAAGCCGTCTTCTTACCGACCTCAAATGCGGTCGATGCGAGTTTTATACCCGCATTGCTCGTGAACGCTCGCATTATAGAATCGACGATGCCAGAAACCGCCTTGAACATAAGTTCTGACGTATCCCCTGTTCTTTATCACCAACATATTTTATTTTTATGATATATTTTGTGTTTTTTTCACTGGTAAATCGTTTTGTCGTTTTTAAATACTTTTATTATTCTAGTGTAAGAATTTACTGTTTTATTTTTGTTTGTTTGTTTGTTTGTTTCTCTCTCTACTTATTATATACACATCAATCCTTCAATTCGGTCATCAGCCTTTTATACTGGTTTTTATTCAAAACCTTCTGTCTTAACAATTCGTCAGATACAGCAACTATCCGATTATCTAATCCCGTGTTACCAGCCCATCTGCTCGCCATCAACAAACTCAATCTCTGAGACAGAGCGTCAGAATCGCTCGGAAGAAAAGTGGTTTTCACCCCTTTGCTGGTCACCGATTCGACGAACTTCTTGTTCATGTCCCATATGGGTTTCACCACTTTCGTCCACTTGTAACCTCTGTTGGCTTTGGGTCTCGTCTCTCTGGCATCGTTATTTCTCTTCATGGCGTGGGTCTGGACCAGAATGTCTCCGTAATTGTCGAAATCCTGTTCCGTGTAATCGCCGGGCTTGTCGTAAAGGAGCAATCTCCGCAGACCATCAGTTACTTTATATTTATTCGAACCCACGATCAATTCATCATCATCCATTTCCACTTCCGTATCACCTACAAAAGTTCTACCCTCAGAATCCTTATAAATTCCATACGACTGATCTCCCTTACCGCCATCATCATCGTACGATGCGACGCTACTAGTGGTGATAGTCGAAGCCGTATTGGTGTCGCTCTCGCTCATATCTGTTTGAATTCCTGTGGGAACGTAATCCGGTGTAGATTGAACGGAATACCGATTTCCAAAACTAGGAGGCAATGAACCCATTCTCAAAGAACTCTCCTTTATGGGTCTCAATTCTTCGACTATCTCCTTCCTGCTTCGTTCTTGACCCTCCGTCACGGGTTTAAATATTTTTGTGGCTTCGCGTCTGAGTTCTCCAAAACTAGGAGGCAACGAACCCATTCTCAAAGAACTCTCCTTTATGGGTCTCAATTCTTCGACTATCTCCTTCCTGCTTCGCTCTTGACCCTCCGTCACGGGTTTAAATATTTTTGTGGCTTCGCGTCTGAGTTCCATCTCCAAAACTAGGAGGCAACGAGCCCATTCTCAAAGAACTCTCCTTTATGGGTCTCAATTCTTCGACTATCTCCTTCCTGCTTCGCTCTTGACCCTCCGTCACGGGTTTAAATATTTTTGTGGCTTCGCGTCTGAGTTCCATCTCACCAAGATGTCTGCTCCTGTCAGCTGACTGAATCCCCTTCTTAGCACGTTCATACTGTTCTAAAATTCGATCTCGGTGTCTAGAATCCATCTGTAAAAACATCTTTCGTTTTAATTGTTTTTATTTATTTTCAAAATTAAATGTTTAATTATATTTTTATGTTTTTATGTTTTAAGTAATAAAAAACTCTTTCCGTCTTAATATAATAATCTGAAAATATTCACATCTCAACTGACTGTGTTAATTGAAGTTTAAAAAAATACGTTTAAACAGTACATGACAAACCGGTTTCTGATTTAATGCATTTTGACAGTAGTGTTTGCATTTGTCAAAAGATCTTCATTCATTCACACATCAATTCACTGAGTGTCGAATTAAGAGAGAATCCTTTTGATGACTGCGATTGCTATCATGAATATATAAAAAATTTTACCACTCAAAACCTAATTGAGCGGAACATGCGTTTTAAACATTCCGTGGGGAATTCCCCTAATAATGTCATAAATGGGAAAAAAACCCACCACCTCAAAAACAAGGGAGAGTTCTGGACCATCTGTCTCAACACAATTGCGGGTTCTGGACCGCTGGTCTAGAGTCCCCAAAACTGTTTTTTGATGATGACCCAGAATTTTTTGCTTTTGATCGCGTTCGCCGACGATGGATCGATGGTCTGATCTGCGATGGGAACGTCGACGAAAAATTACGTACAAGATACAAGTGAAGATGTACGATTTCACCCTTTTTTTAAAAACGCGCGTTCAACACGCGTTCACCACGAGTATTTGAACGTTAAAAGTGCGATCTAGGAGTCACAACTGTACATGGGGGGGGGGGGGGGGGGTTCAAGATCATGTACAGTTTTTGTGAACAAGCGTGTGATTTAACACTGAATTCCACGTTGGTGAACGCATCGTGTGCGTATGTTTGTACACGTACATGTACATGTGGTAATTTTTGGGGATATAATAATAATAATACACTAATACTTATATATACCACCCAATACCAAATAGTTACAAGCTCATCAAGTGGGTTATTTCCTCCAACGGACGGGTACTTTTAAACTCACCAAATGAATACAGCAACCAGATTACGACGACTGGGTTTCCTCTTCCAATCCAGTATAAATACCATTCTCTTGGTGACGTCACCGGTTCTCTCTACTCTTCTGACCAGTTTACCATTCCAATTGCTGATTCCATACTGGAGGAGTAATGCTAGGGGCAAATTATGCTACATTCCCCCCAGTTTTCTAAATAAAACCCCCTCCAAATGGCCCCAGGGAACATAAATAAATCCCTACCATTAAAGGGCAAAGGCGTTAGGGAGACAAACTCCCTATCAAAAAAGGATCAGCAATGGAATTCTCAGAAAAAAGGGATCCAAAGGCATCCCAAGAGATGGATACTCTCACATTTTACTACACAAGAATTGAAGATAGAAACCCATAAAAATATACAAAATATAACAACATTTTGTACCAATCCCCTCCCTCTACTACCTTTAAACTGCACCCAGAAACAAACAAAATAAAGGTACAAAAATTACAAAATTCAACAAAAATTAAAATGTATCACACATGGCATCAGAAATAGAACCATTTCAACTTATCAATTTTGTCCTTCAAAATCCAGTTACTGGTCTTGCATTTCATCACTTAACCATGTTTTAATTTTTTTTTTTTTTTTTTTTTTTTTTTTTTTTTTAATAACAATATAAACCAGGGAAGGGGTCCCACTGAACATTTTTCTTAATTCTTATATTAATAGCATCGGGGATGAATCCCCAGATTTATACATAGGCAGATGACAAATTTATTTGCATCTGGGCAAACAAATGATTAAAAAGTATGTGCCCAGCAATGAATAAACAGAATTCCAGACAGAATCTCAGGATTTCAAATAATGCTATCCTATTGAAATTCCTACAAACACTATTTTTAAATTGGGAAAATAATTCACTACCCAACCGAAACAAATACGCCAATAGCGGTACAGTTTCATATTAGAAGTGCCTTAACAGGTCCCAAACTATCTCAAGTCCTCATACAAAATTCAATATGATATCAGAAAAATCTGTCTGGAGCCCTGTTATTTCAATTTGGGAAAACTTCTGGAAACAATATTATCAGTCTTTAGCATACTAATTCTTTGGGGGCATGCCTTTGCATTGCCCGAAACTCAATTCCTGCCACAATTTCCAAAATTCATCCAAAATTATCTGCATATATGATGGATATTATTTATGGGGAAGGGAACCCATAAAGGGTACAGGCATTCTGTGTGACCGAGGCCACCAGCACCCCCAAGGACATCTGCAACTCCGTAGCAATTTTCAGTGCCACTTCCCCCAAATAGAGAGGAGTACCCCCTACTGCTAAATTCATTTCCCCCTGGAAATACGGAGCGTCCGATTCCAACACCAGACGATTTAGCGGGATGGCTTTCACACCGTCCCACTGTTCTGGTTTAAAGTATAAACATTTTGGGCCTATACTAAAGTATGCATTAGGGAAGTGGTTTACCCATCTCTCAACCACATCCCTACTGGAGGTGAAACAGTGTAGGTGAATTTTTTGTTGCTTACCTACATTATCCATCATCATCAAGAACGCGAGGGAATTTACTTCCCTCCCCAAATAATCTCCTGAGGGACCCCTTAAATGTAACACAACGGGCTTTGTTAAAGCTGCCAACTTCAATAACCCTGCAAAAACAAGGTCCTGCTGATACCATGTATCAACCGGCTCTGTTCTGTCGAGCCCCACTTCACCTAAGCCTGCAGCATATGGGAGCAAGCCCATTATTGGGAACATGAGGTTTTCTATTTCCCCCAAGGGGATATTCCTTACATGACGGGGATGAAGGCCAATCACTGCCTTCATACCAGGATCTCCAAGAAGTTCCTCTGGCCTAGGGTAGGTTGCCGGATCACAATAAACTACCACCCCGCCCAAAACAGGCAAAGGTCAAGTTGTAGGTCGGCCACCATTAAGGGAGAGAACCTCCCGGGCTGACAAATTGGGTTTTCGGAATCTCTGGCGAACCCTATCCAAATGAAAATGTGTGTCCACCAGATTCATGGAACAAGATTCCCTGGAAGGTCCAGCGGGAGAAATGCCTGGAGGGACTCCCGACAAAGCACTGGCTGTTGGGACAGCAGGAGGAAGACCTGGATTACCTCCCACCCTGGGACTAACCACGGAGGAAATGGCACAAGAAACGACTGACAAACCCTCTGAAGAGTGTGACATGGCCGAGGAAACGGAAAGAGGCACTAACTGACCTCCTTCCCAGGAACTAACTGTAGGAGCCGTTGAAGCAAAAATGGGGGGAACCTCCGAGGGACCAGTAGCTGAAGAAGCATGTCTAGCGGGAGATAATATTGAAGAAACTGTCGAGGAATCTCCCACTGAAGAATCTGCCACTGAACAGACAGGCACCCCCACCATCATCCGTGCAACTGAACAAGTCGGCACTTCCACCACCATCCGTGACTGAACCTGCGAGGTCACCACCAAATTCTCCTGGGGTTCCAGGGAGTGAAAATCCTCCCTGACTACTATCTGGCGTTTTGAAGGAGGTGACACCGGAGACGTCACCCTGCGACTGCAATCTGGGATACACTGATCCATCAGTCGTGGTATCCTCTAAGGTACCCGCTTCAGGGGCTTTTCAAACCTATTTCTTGAGGGATTAGATCTTCTCTTCTCCTCAATTTTAATTTGAAGGAACATAAGGATCCTCCAATGTACCAGCCCAGCTGGCGTAGCCAGGTGATTTAAACTCCCTGCAGGAGGGAATTGAGTGCTTGGCACCCACTCAAAGAGGCCCTCCAACTCCTGCATGCGTGCCACAAATTGGGAGTAACTTCCAGTGGGAAACGGGAGTATTCCCGATTAACTAATTCTTGTAGTCCAAGATATCCCATTTCAAGAGGAGCTGTCATCCTCTCAAAAGCTCGAGCAATGGTCTTTGGACTAAAATATTGTCCTTCGGATTGCGGCATCCACAAAGCAGTGGGGAGATGATCCCCTTGGCAGTGTTTTCGCAACTGTCTCACCTTAACTGAACAATTTGGCAAGGGACACACTGATGGTGGTCCCTTTAACTTAGGGGTGGGGAGCAAATCCACGGATTTTGGGAGAAAAAGTACATCATCCTCTCCCACCTCCAATATTGAAGAAAACCTTTTCTCCATTTTTGGACCAGTCTGAACTTCTAATTTTTTGTCACTGAGGGATGAATATCCCTTCGATCGTTACTTCCAGCTGGGACTAGGGAGATAGACTCTCCCCAAACTGAAGCACCTAATGGTATCACTGGCCCCTGGGCTCCGGGAACTATGCTCCCAGTTGAGCCAGAACTAGTTTTCACCACTCTTTCTTCACCCACAAACCTAACCATTGGCAGGTTGGGATCCGTTTTTAAACGGACATCCCGGGTCTGAGCTTGAGGGTCGAAGTCCAAAGTTTGGACCCTCCTTCTCTGTCCTTGTCCCCATTTCTTAGTCTTCTTTTGGACTTGAGTCCAAGATCTCTTTGGGGATTCGTTTCCTTCATCTGAACTCATAATTATATAATTACTGGTATCTGTTATAATCTGTGCAAAAATACAAAAAAATAAGTGTCTCAGTTCCCCCTGTAAACAATTCCTTATTGGGGATTTGTCAATTCACAATGTGGACAATTATACAGATCTATTCTCTGAGCCGATTGCTTCGTTACTTGCACACAAGAACCATGAAACCAGTCCAAACAACTGTTACATTGTATCATGAAAGACCCTGTATCAGGCTTCTCACATATACAGTACAATGGAACCATTGAGCCTCTAGTTTCTGAAAGATTTTTATGGCGCTCAATCCAAGGTGGTAAAATTCCATCAGTACAATGTTTGAGTTTGTCATGATTCATTGTTATTGATTTATTAATCAATTGTATTTTAAACAGAAACGA
This sequence comes from Pictodentalium vernedei, assembly GCA_031216915.1. Lineage (NCBI taxonomy): Eukaryota > Metazoa > Mollusca > Scaphopoda > Dentaliida > Dentaliidae > Pictodentalium > Pictodentalium vernedei. The sequence goes on from CM062293.1 coordinate 262,472,608, forward strand.
AGAAATGCACTGAATAATTATTCCTGGCCCCTTCCAAATGGGATTTAATTTTTTACAACGGCCAGGTTTACTTGCAAAATCAAGGAAATAAACAATATCTCCCACTTTGAATGTCTGAATTTTTGAGGTAGTGTCATAGTATTTCCTCATTATTTTCTGTTGAGTTTTCAATTTTTCACGGGCCAATTTATGAGATGTTCTTATAGAATTCTCCAAAGCAAGAACAAATTCAGCTGCATTTTGAAATGTTTCATTTGGAGGAGGACCAAAAACTAGGTCGGTTCGTTGTACCACCTCCCTTCCAAGCATCATTTTATTAGGAGTAAATCCAGTACTCCTATTCACCGAAGATCTTAATGCTCCTGCCAACTGCGGGACATGTAAATCCCAAGTGGACTGTCTGTTTCCCACGAAACATCTAAGGGCATCCATTAAAGTTCTATTTACCCTCTCCACTTGGCCATTAGATGACGGGCGATAAGCTGTTGTTCTTGCCTTATGAATTTGTAATAATTTGCAAACAGCTTTAAATAAATCACTTTCAAAATTTGCCCCTCTATCTGTATACACTTCCAATGGGCAGCCAAACCTAGAGAAACACTCATTGACTGCTGCAGTAGCAGTTTCTTCAGCCGTCTGAGACGGGAGGGGAATACACTCAATTGGTCACTTATTACTAGAATGTATTCATTTCCCCTCGACGTTTTTGGTAAAGGCCCTAAAAAATCTAAATGAACACGTTCCATTGGGGACCCTGCATGATATGGGACCATTTTGTGACGGAAATGAAAGGAAGGCTTCTTTTGTTTATTACATCTTGCACAGGCTTTAACATAAGTCTCAACATTGGCAGTTAATCCCGGCCAATAATATCTAGCTTTTATTTTTTCCATGGTACGGTTAATCCCCTGATGACCAGCCAATGGTAGATCATGATTTGACAACAAAATCTCCGAACGTAGGGGATGAGGTATCACCAGAACCAAGTGGCCATTTTTTCTTTTTTTTTGTATATCAATTTCCTAATCATGGAAAATCTTTTCCGGTGATTCCAAAACAGTTTGGATTCGGCACTTGTCTGAAAAAGAGCATCGGGGGAAGGTATTTCCCCCTTTTCTAACCAATTTCTAAGAAATTCCAGATCAACATCTTCATTTTGTTTAGCTAAAATTTCTTCATATTTCAGACCACTTAAAGCATATTCCAGTTCAGGTGGGTCCCTATCTTCCCCTGCCTGTGGATTATTAGTATCAGCATCTGTAGTAACTGTAATACCTACTCCATTAGGCTCTATCCCCAAATCTTTTAAAACACTCCCACCTTCCCCAGGGTCAAGTGTTTTTGTGAGGGTTTTATTTACAACTTCTAAGTTTAACATATCAAGGGAGCTAACTCCATTATCTAAAATTCCTGAGTTCAACACATCAAGGGAGCTAACTCTATCTGAAATATTCTCTGAAGTTTCAACTGAAAGAATCTCTTGTATTGGAAGCAATGTTGGAACAAATTTCTGTTTTTGCATGAAACACATATTGGAATCATTGTATTTTTCTACCCAAGCTATTTTACTTTCTGCTTGATTTTTATTGCTTGGTAGGGGAATAACATCATCTACATTTTCAAAGAAATTTCCCCAATTTTGGTCTACTCTCTTACAATATCTACAACCCCCCACAGGGAAGTTGTTCTAATGGCACCCCTGCTCTGTATTTTTTACAAAAGTCTTCCTCTGGACGTCGTGACAGAAAATCAGCATTTTGATGTTTTTTCCTTGGACGGTGCTGAATTGTAAAGTCATATTGACTTAGCTCCTCCATCCATCTGGCCAGCTGGCCTTCTGGATTTTTAAAATTGAGGAGCCAAGTAAGGCTACTATGGTCTGTCCTGATTGTGAAGTGTCTGCCCAAAAGCAAATGTCTAAACTGGCGGGAAAATCGCACCACACTTGGAAGTTCTTTTCGAGTGGTGCAATACTTCCTTTGTTCGGGACTTAATCCACAACTCCCATAGGCTATGACTCTCTCCTGTCCATCTTGTAATTGTATCAACTCTGCCCCTATAGCCACATCAGACCCATCCGTGTCCAAAATGAACATGTCAGTTTTATTAGCAAAAGTCAAAACAGGAGGAGACCCAAGGGCTGCGTTTAATGCCAAAAATGAATTTTCTTCATCATTCCCCCACTCAAACACTGCTTTTTTTCCTGTTCTTTTATACAATGGGGCTGCTAAAGTAGCAAAGTTCTTTATAAATACCCTATGGTAATTGGCAAGACCCAAAAATCTCTCAATCTCTTTTATGTTTTGGGGTCGGGGCCAGTCTGTTCTAACTTGACTAGCCGGATCCCCCATTTCCATTCCCTGGGAGGAGACTAGTCGTCCCAAAAACTCTATTTTTTGTTGAAACAGGAGACACTTTCTGGGCTTTAATTTCAATTGATATTGCCGAAATCTATCCAAGACAGTTCGCAGATTTTTTAAATGATCTGCAAAATCTGTGCCCAACACACACACATCATCCAGAAAAGCTAAGGCAATATCCCAGGTTAACCCTCTAAGGACTAAATTCATCACCCGGGAATAACATCCCGGGGCTCCTGTTAAACCAAAACTCATTTTAAGATATTCATACTGCCCATATTTGGTTATAAAGGCCGTTTTCTTACGGTCTTCTTTAGCTACTGGAATTTGAAGATAAGCTTGATTTCCATCCAGGCGACTAAACCAAGTATTCCCAGCGAGTGTGTCTAAACAGTCGTCGATTAAGGGCATGGGGTAAGTGTCCTTTCTTGTAACGGCGTTTACTCCTCGGAAATCCAAACACCATCTTACCGAGCCACAGCGTTTACGAATGAGAACCGGTGCTGAGGCCCATTCGGAAACCGATGGCTGGATAACCCCGCCTTTAACATATCTTTCAATAGTTTTTCTTCCTCGCCTACAAAACATGCCGGGGTACGGCGCATTCGGGTTTTAACTGGTTTGGCATCACCTGCGTCGATATGATGTTCCAAAGCAGTGAAATTTCCCAAATCATATTCATTTTTTGCAAATACATCACTGTATTCTATCAATAGTTGTTCAAGCTTGGAAGACTCTTCAACTGTTAACAGTGTCCTAGATTTCTCAAACAATTCCCCAATGTGATCAGGCATCTTTACATTCTTATCAGCAACTACTCCAGAATCCACTTCAGTTACATTAACTTCAGTAAATTCTGGAGAATGTTCAATGGAAGAAATACCTGTACCTTCAACAGCCCATCCAACTATTTGACCTGGATGCATTACAATATCCTTATTTCCTATATTAAGGAAAGTCATAACAGGATCTGTATTTTCGGAATGAGCTGTTCTGGGGATCAACAAATTTGGTTTTAACTCTGGTTCTATCATGTACTCTGACATGGCAGAACTCAGAGCACATTGGACCTGTTTCACTGAATTGGAGGGAATTATTATTTTTTCCAATAACCTCACTTACTCCTTCCCTCTTTTGTGACTGCCTCAACTGGATGGGAATTTCCTCTCTTTCTTTTCCTAAATACATCATATTGTTAGCCAGATCTAATTGGGTACCCTGTTCATGCAAGAAATCAAGACCCAAAATAATTGGAGTCGAAACAGGGGCTACATAAAAATTCCTGATGTACCAATTTTTTCCCACTTTCAGCTTAATGGGCCCAACTATTTGTCCAGAGATAGTTCCTAATTCTCTGCCTACTGTTCGTACTTTAATACCCTTCAACATGCGAGGGTGTTCATCAAAAAGCTCTAAAAGTTTGTCAGAAAACACTGTTACCTGTGCCCCTGTATCAATAAGAGCATCTAATTTGACGTTTTCCAATATCACTGGTACAGTATAGTACAACGAAGTATCCACTTGGTTAATCGTTATACTATCTGGCATCTCATTTAATGTTTCCTCTTTTGTGAAAAAATGTTCAGGGAATTTATCCCTAGCAATAACAGAATTATGGCCTGTATTTAAATCTGGAGTCGGCAAACGGCCTACATTTCCGACTCGATCTCGTTTAAATTATCCTCTGAATCGTCCGAAATTTTTACCATTGGTGAAATTCGAGTATTGGGGTCATTTGGTGACCCTGATGGTGTAGAAGGTTTTGAAGCTGACCGATTACTTGGATTTCTGGAAGGGCACTCTCTTGAAAAATGAGACATCGACCCACATGTCCAACAGCCCCTCCTTCCCGGTGAGGGAGATCGACTCCTTGATCTATTTAGAGTCTGACCTGGTTCAATCAATTGGGAAATCTTTATAGTCAGGGTAGCCATACTGTCATTTAAATTTGATAATACTGTACCAATTGATCTAAATTCAGTAATTGTTTCTCCAGAAAATTTCTTAAATTCAGTTACTAATTCAGACACAACACTTTGGGTATCCTGAAGCTGGGGCCCTGTTGTATTGGGTCGTACTGGTGGAGTAGACACCCGAGCTGACTGCACACGGGGATGTGAGTTATCCCATGAAAGGGTTGCAATCTGAGTTGGGCCCCTGGGTTCTGGAGCTAGTTCCCTCACATTTCCATAAATAGCCAAAGATGTGTGTTGAAACCATTTAATTTGATCTATAGCTTCCTCGACTGTTTTTGGACGCTGATTCGCTGCGTAATGCCCTGCCCCTTTATCTAGGGCACCATGGCAGAAACGCATCACAGCCTGGCGAAACATATGTTCTTCGGGCAAGTGCCCAAATGCTTTTTCGGCCAATGTCAAAATCTGATCAGCCCATTCTAATAGGGTCATGTCTGGTTGCTGCTGGGCTTGATTGAACTGCATTTGTGCAGTCTCAGGGAGTTCGTACTTTCCGAAGCGTTTTTCTAACTTGTCCAGAACATCAACAAAATAGATTTGTGGGTCCTGACGAATTATGGTAGCAAAATACTCGCTTGCTTTGCCATCCAAACACCAACAAAGGTTGTCCTTACATTCTCTCGCAGTCCATTCTTGCATGTCTGCAAACTGCATGAACTTCATTCGAAATGTTTGCCAGCTGGTGGTCCCATTGTATTCTAAGCTCTTGGGAAGGTTAGGCATCCTACGACGATACCTATTTTCCAGATCTCTCATCTCTCGCATTTGGGGACGTTGTCCCCCAAATTGGCGGTACACAGGTTGGGGGTCATGGGCATACCTCTCACCCCTCCACCTGTCCCCTTGTGGACGATAAGCATCTCCTTCCCCATAACGCTGGTATATATGAGCGGGTTCGTCATAAGCATATCTATATCGGCCTTGGGGAAGCCAACGATTTTCTTGAAAATCATCTCTGTAATTCGCCTCCCCTCCCCTTTCCTCAAAAAAGGGTCGATTCTGCCTAACTGGGCGTCTATTCTCAAATCCCCCCATCTAGTCACGTTGGGATTCACCTCCTGGCGGGTGGGCATTGGATTGGGTGGAACTCTGTCTCTACCATCATTCCCACCATTTTGGAAAGTATCATAATCAGAACCCACCGATTCATAAGGTGGTGGAGGGTCAATATCAAAAGTAGCAGCATCTGGGACTGGACCCGGCCTATTTGGAACAGAACTTTGAAATGGCCTGCCTCTAATATGCCAAGCAGGTGTTAACGAGGGATCGTCACAGGACTCCCTATTCTCCCCCACTGTATTTCTTGATGCTCGATGACGTGGAGGGCGCTGAGGTCGAGACCAAGGTGGAGCACCAGAAGTTTCCCCCACCCTGGAAAGCGCTAAAGGGTCACTCACTACTTCCCCACGCTGGCAAACTTGGTCCTCGGCTTCAATGCATCTAGAACAATTTGAACGGGGATTTTCATCTCCCGGAGTATGTGGGGCGAAATTTATAGTACTCAAAAGGGCTCTGGTTACCTTTAAACCAGGAACCTCTCTCAGAGTGCTTTCTGAAAAATTTCCTAACTGAGCACGTTTCTGCACCAGCTGGCGAGCTCTGGGGACATCCACCCCAGGTAAGGCAAAAAATCCCATGAAATCACATGTATTTATGTAAATTTGTGGTTCGGGAACACTAGGTGCCCGATTTTGATCATGTGTAACAGCCGTAGCCATTTTCCCAAACTTAAAATAATTTTCGTCAATATTGACAACAAAATATGAAAAAATAAATCATTTGGGAAATGCCCAATAATGTGACAAAAAAAATAAAAAACAAAAGCAAAAAAACAATAATCCAAAATAAATGAAAATCAAAAGAATATTACATTGGATGGGCAAGCAAAATAACTGGATTTACTGGGATTAAAATTGGCGGGTTCGTGTGTCAACAAGACAAAGGCAATATGGCCGCGAGTGGCAAGTTTAAAACTTGAAAAGTTTCGGGCGTCAGCCCACACAAATTCGGTTAAGTCGTTGCGCCAATGTGGTAATTTTTGGGGATATAATAATAATAATACACTAATACTTATATATACCACCCAATACCAAATAGTTACAAGCTCATCAAGTGGGTTATTTCTCCAACGAACGGGTACTTTTAAACTCACCAAATGAATACAGCAACCAGATTACGACGACTGGGTTTCCTCTTCCAATCCAGTATAACTACCATTCTCTTGGTGACGTCACCGGTTCTCTCTACTCTTTTGACCAGTTTACCATTCCAATTGCTGATTCCATATTGGAGGAGTAATGCTAGGGGCAAATTATGCTACACTTTATTACCTACTGACACAATGTGGCTTTGTGTTTTTCACAATCTTCATACCCTCCCTCGCCTACCTGCAATTTTTTCATAAATTTTTTGGACACTCAGTTCTTGTGGAAACTAAAATCTGCTCTCATAGGATTACCAGCTTACATGGGTACGAAAATCACAGAGCACAAATTGTTGAAATTTCCAAGAAAACCACCAGCCCCGTACACCAGTGGTTGCGCCAGAATGTCCCCGACAGAGAGGCATGTGTGTAACACCGACTTTTGTTACTCTACCGACTTTTATTACAGGTCACCCCTTTTGTTACTGAAGTCGCCCACTTTTGTTACTGTTACAAAAACAGCTCACGACTTTTGTTGCAAAAATCATCAAAATCGAATATGTAACAAAAGTCGTTGCAACTTGTTGTACCGACTTTTGTTACTCTACCCACTTTTGTTATAGGTCACAACTTTTGTTACCAAACTCTGCAACTTTTGTTACAGCTCACCACTTTTCTGTCAGAAAACGTCATCTTTTGTTACAAAAGACAATTTACGCTAAAAGAGTTGAATAAAAAAGGGTATTCGTAATATACCAAGAATAAATGGAATCGTTTCTACGTTCCATCGCATATTTCACGTTTCTAGGGTGATGATACTTTGGAAATCATATCATCATATGTTGACCTATCGTAATGGTGTGTTTTTTATTAGATTTTGTGATTAAAACTTACCATTAACAATACAAAACCACCATTGTATAGTGTGTGTTTCTCTCCGGGTACTTCGGATTCCTCCACATACACGGTCTAGCCACTACCCCCCCCCCCCCCCAACCCCAAGAGTATCCCCGGAGAGTACCCCCTAGACAATCCTCCATATATTACTCCCACATTGCCGAAAAAAAGTGAGTACCCTTCATGCATGCTACCCCTTGAGAGTTCCCATGTACAGTTACGCCCATAAAGCTCTCCACTCCCATAGAGTTCCTCGGAAACTTTACATCGAGATTTCCCACCCTGATTTTTTCCCTGGTAAAGATCCCACCCGTGATATTACCGACCCAGAGACCACCCCCTGTTTATACGCGACAACGAAGGATTTAAACGAGATATGACCACAGAATAACGCCGACAAATACACTTTCATATCATGTAAGAATATCGTGTTACTTCTTCGTAAGAGGACGAATGACAGTAGATTTGGGCTTGAGAGAACCTTACCAGAAAGTTACTAAAGTAGCAGGGATGTTTGGAATGTGTGTTAACCGGTAGTGTTAAATGTCCCCTCGATGTGAGATTCAAATGAGCGTTTTAGTGCAGAATAATATACTATTGTAATGTTATATGGCTTATTCTTGTTAATATATACACCTGGAACTTAATTAAGCACCCCCTGTTTTTTTCGCGGTGGCAGTAGAAACTGTCATTCTTTTCATGCTATCTTTCAGATGGCCAAAAGTGATTGCGGAAAGAATGATCTATTGACAAACGAAAGACAACACAATGATGACAATATGTAGTATTTTAATGGTGCTAATTACACATATATGTCACTAATGTTTTTGATGGAAAATTGTTCTCTCGACAAGTATGGTGCTGGAATAGTCGATGTTGAAACAATGCTCCTGAACATAATAGCAGTGTTTGACGTCAGTAGCGAGTGTATCCACCATGTGCCCAGATGACAGCCTGAACTCTCCTCCTAAAGCTACCAGTAAGCCTTCTGATACGATCCAGAGGCAACTGTTGCCACTCCTCATGCCATGCAGCTTCCAAATCGGCCAAATTCTGTATAGGCGAATTCCTTGCTTGCATACGACGTACAAGAAAGTCCCAGAAGATATGTTCTAAGGGAATCAAATCGGGGCTCATTGCAGACCAAGGTGGTGTTGTAATAGCGTTGTTCAGAAGGAATGCTCTCAACGCATGGGAACGATGTGGCCTTACATTGTCATCCACGAACACAGGACGAGTAGTCTATGGGTGGTTGTCAAAATGAGGCACGACAACCGGATTGAGAATGTCTCGGGTGCAGTGATGACCACTGAGATTCCCACGTACAGTCACCATTTGAAATTCACACAGTTCATGGCAGAACTCACAACTTCAAAATGCGCTTTCGAGCTTGCGCGAATTGTCACTTGTCGACTTTAAGTCCATATTCACAACACTCGATACTAAACTAGGCTACTGCACGATCAGCCTCTGTGTTCCCAAGGGTTAATGCCACAATACAATAGTCTACACTTTGAGACAGATGCGAGTCGATCCTCGCTGACGACATCTAAACTAAGCCTTTACTTGGGTACGTAATCTATTTTATCAATTCGGGCCTGTATAGTTAGAGAGCCCAGAAGGTTTTAATTACACTATCGCGTACGAAAGGTTTGACGCCCTCACATTGTTTATATCACTAAACGATTGAAGGGAACCCATTTCTTAAGTTGTGCATTCCTGGCGTTTTGGGGCTTAGGGCACACGAAAACCCTGAAAATAACTTTTGTTTACACTTTCGCGTACGTGCACGATTTTCATTCCGAAGATTCCCCGATGTATAGTGATCACGAAAACACAATTTAAGAAAGGAATTTTCCTGGCATTTTCAGATAAGATGGGGACTTCCGGCCGGACCCCATTCACCCAAGCTTTCCACTTTTATTTACACTCTCGCGTATGTGCAAGGTTTTTTGTCGCGAATGTTCACTCATGTTTTCTGATCATGGAAACACAACTTAAGAAAGGAATTTTTCTGTCGTTTTCAGATAAGAAGGAGGGGGTGGTGGTGTCGGAGATATCCGCAATAACGCAACGTTCAATATTCAATAACACCGTCGCAGCCGCGTAATCGGTACGCTTTCTATTTTTATGGAGGATGATCCCAATGGAATTAAGAAATATCGTCTGCATACTTGCTCACTGTAAAAATAGCGGATATGACATGAGTATTCGTTCAAGATGACATTTATGAAACGAGTCGAGAATTTTCAAGCTTCTCGAGGCTCTGCGTGGCATAATTTGAGATTCGGACGTGTTTCATAAATGTCAAATCGAACGAGCAAAATTATATTTTACTAGAAAAGAAAACTTAATCGAGGTTCGAGCACGGTGTGTCTAGTTAATCAAATCAACCTGTGAACGTCAGAAAAAAGTTGGATAAATGTGTTTGCAGCTTCTAGAACATTCAAATTAGGAATTTCAAATTGTGGTAACCTCACACAACGTAAGACAGAGAAACGAAAAACATGCAGACTCTGCTGTCTTGACAGATTTTCAAGATGAGTCATTGTTTGCGACAATCCGAATTACTTCCGACTTCGAATGCCCCTTTTTCAGAACTCAAAACAAATGAGACTATTCCTCTTCATCTTATTGCTTTGAAACGAGAAAAGTTTCGGATCGTAACTAGACTTGCACTTATGTGTAGGGGAAAGGTTGGACTTTTTAATGGTATAAAGAAAGTAGGCCTAAACCTTAAGACACACGCTCGTCAAATAAGCGCACCTCCGGTGTTGCACGCACCCCACCGTCATCTAAAAAAAGCAAAAATGCTTTTAGGTTTAGATGCAAAATGAGAAAAATTGTTAAAAAAAATTAATGGGGAATTTTTGGTCGGTAGCAATTTGGATTATGTTTTCGAGGACACTGTACAGTACGGAAGCCCATTACGGTCAAATGCGTAAAGTAACTTTTTCTTAAACGGCAAATGTTTGCGTTATTTCGGAAAACTTTTGCGTAATTTCGCAAATCTTTGCGTTATGTCGCAAAAGTATTGCGTTATTTCGCAAAAGTATTGCGTTGTTACGCAAAAGTATTGCGTTATTTCGCAATAACTTTTGCGTTATTTTGCAAAAGTATTGCGTTATTTCGCAATAACTTTTGCGTTATTTCGCAAAAGTATTGCGTTATTTCGCAAAAGTATTGCGTTATTTCGCAAAAGTATTGCATTATTTCGCAAACTATTACTTTATCTCGCAAAAGTATTGCGTTATTTCGCAAAAATTATTGCGTTATTTCGCAAAAGTATTGCGTTATTTCGCAAAAGTTATTGCGCTATTTCGCAAAGTTATTGCGTTATTTCGCAAAAGTATTGCGTTATTTCGCAAGAACTTTTGCGTTATTTCGCAAAACTATTGCGTTATTTCGCAAAACTCTTTCGTTATTTCGCAATAACTTTGTGTTATTTAAAAAAAAAAGTCTTCCAGACCCGATCTTGTAGTCAGTTAGTGAATTTCAACCAGTGGTGTTAAACCGTAATATACAACAGCTATACATTAAACACCATGGTACCCAAAGTAAAAGCATGATAAACCGAAGTGTATTATACTAAACTATGGTGTACCATAGTACTAAATCATGTTATTGCATGGTACTATACTACGGTGTGCCACGGTATTCCATGGTATCATGGCGTATCGTAATACGCCACTGTATGTTCCAGGCATACCATGGTAAAATTTGTTTACTATAACATGATCTCTATGGTGGTAAATCATGTAGCGCAGTGGTGCTGTACATATGTATACAAGATGGTGCCCCCACCCCATTCCACCTCCAAAGTATAACCCCCAGATAATAGCCCTCTTCCTCCGAGAGAGTCCCCCGCACAGTACCCGCCCCCAAGAGAATACCCCCTAGTATATTATCCATCGGTAATTCCACTGGAAATTTTAAAACGAAATATCCCCCTCCCCCCCCCCCCCCCCCGAGCAAATTCCCACCCTGATTGTACCTGCACGGAGTCTTGTCACCCAGAATGTGTATATATATATATGCATTTAAGGCCTTTAAGCCCAAAACTGATGCTCATGCTGGCCTGTTCTTATACCTACTTGCCGTACATATTGTAATGATTTATAAAAGCAATTACGCCCATCCACCCATATCACGTAAGTAATAGATACGCGCGAATTATGTTGTGTCCGTGGTATTGGAAATGTAATATCACGGAAAAACAACATACATACTGCGTTCATAGCGTGTAAAAGGTTATAAAAACACTTAACAGCAAATTAAATTCCAATTACCCCCACCGACATTGAAGCTGTCTCGAAACAAGGCGATTCGATTTCTTCAGACAAGGAGAGAGAGACGAAACAGACGTGATAGCGTGGTCGCTTTGGTTTCCCAACAACAAAGGAAATGAGTTGGTGGTCATCAAATCATCACGATGGAATTGCGCGGATTCCTGTCGAACAACCAGACTATGAATTTGGTTCTCGCTGGACCATAGGTATCCTTAAATACCGAAATGAGACTAAAAGGGATAGTAAATTAGACCTCATACGACAAAAAGGGGTACCGAAGGCCATATGTTTTCCAAAAAGGAGTGCTGAAATTGGGGTGCCAGGGGATATCGCTGTTAAATACCGAGATGAGGCTAAGAGGGATAGTAAATTATACCTCATTGAGGGATTTTCTCATGACCCTCATCCCCTCAAAAGAAATGAGGCTATGGGGCATAGTAAATGAGGCCGTATGGAGGGCTTTTCACACAGTCCTCTTGGCCTCATACGACTAAAAAGGGATTCTCCAAAAAGTATCCCCGATAGGTATCCTCAAATAATACGATACCAGGCCATAGGTATCCTCAAATACCGAAATGAGGCTAAGAATCGTATGTGTGAGTCTCTCGTTCGAATAAACACTCTATGGCTTATTTGCTCGATGGGATTCGAGTCGTTCGAGCAATAACCTATCAGTAACTACTCGATAGATTCTTTGCATTATGAATGATATAGGCTCTCATGGAGGTTGTCTATCAGCTGGCTATAAACCAAAGGGAACCCTTAGTACTATAGCACTATGTGCTACTATTATAAGCCAAAGTATGGTGGCCCTAAAACGGATTCTGGGGGGAATCCGTATCAAATAAAGTCGTTTTTGATGATTTGGAGGGATTGTCGGGTTGTTTGTGGTAATTCTACGAATCGAGAAAATTACTCCTGTTCAATCGAACACACGCTCCGAACATACCCCTGTCTTGTAGGCCTTTGGGTCACACAGCAATCAACTGCTACCATAGAAACCAAGATGGCGGCCTCCAGTATACAAAATGGACGACGGAAATACGTACCACCCTAACAACACGTGCTGCGCATGCGCGCTAACACCACGTATCACTATGGTGATGGCCGCTCACGTGGGTTATCGTGGAAATCAAACGTGGCGCCACTGGGTCACGTGACATGACGTCACTTCCGATGTCCTCCAACTGGGCCCTGAACCGCACGAGACATATTACTTCCAGGTAATCATGGACGATTCATACGTGCTATAAAGTCCGGTTCCTATGGAATTTAACAATAGCTGCACCGGGAAAAGTCCGGGTAATAAGGGACGATTCATACGTGCTATACTACTTATAAAGTATAACTCAATTTGAAAGTCAAGCAGAATTTTGTCATGGCCTGTCGACGGTCCGTTTGTCCGTCTGCATGTTAACACGTCTCAGGCTGCAAGTCGTTCTTAAGGGTCGATTTTTACGAAGGTTCTCATGAACTCTTGTTATGACCGTGTGTCGAGAACGAGTGTTTTGAGTTTGATTCTAAATGGTTGAGCACCACACAGATTATTTCACAGTACCATAGTATAACAAACTTGACGCCATGATATCACGAATTATTTATTTATTTCTGCATGTCTGTCTGTCTATCTGACTGTCTGTCTGTCTCCATCTCTGTCTCTCTCTCTCTCTCTCTCTCTCTCTCTCTCTCTCTCTCTCTCTCTCTCTCTCCTTGTTTACACAACGATGACGAGTCAGTTGCTGTGAACCTATAAATTCGCGAAAAAACACGCAATCGCCGTAGAACCAAATCCACAGTCTGGTTGTTCGACTAGACTTGGCTGAAGTTCGTTTATTCCGCCGCTTACTTCAGGCGGAAAATGGATTATTCATTTTTTATCAATTTATTGGTGTTTAAGGTCGCATATTTCTGCACATTGGCTAACCACGACCACATATCATGGATTATTGTTCTACACCCCGATATAGTACCATACGTTATCATCATTTAGTATTCTTCTGGCGTGGGGGGTCCCTAATCCAGTGTTTTATTCTCGAAGACACGGCGAGAACAAACCTCCACACACAAAAGTTTCAGCTCTCTCTCTCTGTGTGCCTCTCACTCTCTTTCTTTCTATCTCTCTCTCTTTCTCTCTCGCTCGCTCGCTCACTCTCCTTGTCTGAAGAAACTCAACCGCGTTGTTTCGAGACAGTTTCAATATTGGTGGAGGTAATCGGAATTTAATTTGCTATTACACGCTATGAACGCAGTGTATATGTTGTTTTTCTGTGGTATTATATGTCCGATAGTATGGACACAACATAATTCGCGCGTATCTCTTACGTGATGCGGGTGGGTGGGCGTAATTGCGTTAATAAATCATTACAATATGTACGGCAAGTAGGTATAAGAACAGGCCAGCACGAGTTCCAGTATTTGGCTTAAAAACCTTAAATACACACATATACATTCTGGGTGACAAGACTCCGGGTGGGTACTCTGAGGGTGGTGCTATTTCGGTTTGAAATTTCCAGTGGAATTCTCGGTGGATAATATACTTTGGGGTATTCTCTCGAGGGACGAGTACTATGCGGGGAACTCTCTCGGATAAGGGGGGGGGGGGGGGGGGGTACTATCCGGGGGTTGTGCTTTGGAGGTGGGGTGGGGGTAAAGGCACGACTTTGTATACATATATATGGCACCATTGCACTACACGATTTACCACCATACAGATCATGTTATAGTACCATGGTGTAAAACACTTTACCATGGTATATCTAGAAGGTACAGTGACATATTACTATACGCCATGATAACGTTGATTACCGTCGCACACCGTCGTATACTATCACGCAATAACATGATTTGGAACTATGGTACGCCATAGTTTAGTATAATAAAACTTCGTTCATCATGCTTTTACTTTGAGTGCCATGATGTTTAATCTATAGCCGTTGTATATTACGGTATAACACCACTGCTTGAAATTCACTGACTTACTACAAGATCTGTGTCTGGTATACTTTTTTGCGAAATAACGCAAAGTTATTGCGAAATAACGCAATAATTTTGCGAAATAACGCAATAGTTTTTGCGAAATAACGCAAAACTTTTTTCGAAATAACGCAAAACTTATTGCGAAATAACGCAATAGTTTTGCGAAATAACGTAAAAGTTATTGCGAAATAACGCAATACTTTTGCGAAATAACGCAATGGTTATTGCGAAATAACGCAATACTTTTGCGAAATAACGCAATACTTTGCGAAATAACGCAATACATTTGCGAAATAACGCAATACTTTTGTGAAATAACGCAAAAGTTATTGCGAAATAACGCAAAAGTTATTGCGAAATAACGCAATACTTTTGCGAAATAACGCAATACTTTTGCGTAATAACGCAATACTTTTGCGAAATAACGCAAAGATTTGCGAAATTACGCAAAAAGTTTGCGAAATATTCCCCGTTTAAAAAAAGTTACTTTTCGCATTTGACCGTAATGGGCTTCCGTACTACAGCCCTTTCTATTGATCACGATATTTGATGCGGAATTAAGTAAAAAGCCAATCGATCTGCGATCGTAAATTTTGACTCCAAGCGTTGTGATTACTGAGAGAACTACGGAGCCCCATCAACCGCGAAGTCCCATCATCCCGTGGCGTTTTGTGATTCCTTACCAGACGATATCAGACACAGGCTCCAGATTCTGGGTTCAGGTTGGTTACCTCACGAACGTGTCGTGTTCAGCACAACGAAGACCAGTTTACCAGTTATTTACGACGATTTTTATTAACAAATAAAACTCAACTGCCACCGTTATCTCTGGCATGAAGTAAAATTTACAATGTTCAGTCAAAGTTCATACCTAAAAGCAACAGTGGCGGCATCCATCTTACTTCTTGTAGGTGTGTAACTGCTCGCCGGGAGCCCAGAGACAACTTCCGAAACATCCAGAAATCGGTGCTTATATCCACTCGATTTTTGAAGCCAAACCTGATCACGCGAATACCAGTCAGCAGAATAGTTAGGGAACGCCCCCGTGACGTGGCAGTCGCCATTGTTAGACACTTGTACTGCCATGCAGGCTGTCGGCATGCAATCTATGGAGTGGTTGTTCCACAAACACATTCCGCCGGGGTTCTGTTAACCGGGGAATTGTGTGGTCGAATTTACAATTCTGCAACCTCAGCATCATGTAATGCACGTTTGTTCTGGGAGTGTGATTTACGGGTTGATGGCAGCTATGACAGTTCAAATATTACCAATTCGGAGAATTCAGCCCGTGATATTTAACAAATAAAACTCGACTACCGGCTTTATTTCTGATCAGTTTTTCTACCGAGTGTAGGTCAGTCGGTCGAGTGTAGGTCAGAGTATTTTTGTTAGTTTATCCAATTCTACGAATATCAGCTCTGAGGAAAATTAACAGCAATAATATGAGTCCCATTCAAACTGATAGAAAACTGTCCTGTTACTTCTATAATTTTCATGGAAGAGCTATAGCTCTTCTTTCGAGCTTGATTACCCTCTGTGGGCCAACTTCGCAACACATTCAAAGCCAAATTCAATAGTCTTGATCATTGTCAGCATCACTGCTGAAATCATGTATGACATTTTCATCATTAGATTCTTCTCCAACACACTCCGACTCTTCTGGTATAACAGAATCTGGCATTTCCTTCCACGATCTCCCAACCACCATTAGGTTTTTTTGGCAAGTTGTTAGTTGACGCAGAATGCCACATGCTGGCAACGAAATTCGCCCGCAAAACTTTCTGATGTTCGACATCTTTACATGTGGAATAATGCTGGCGTCAACGCCCTTCAATTTTGAGAGTATATTTGTTTTATCTCTGGGTCCATATGCTTTCTCGAAAACTATGTAGCGATACTGGCAGAGGTTTTCGAGCTCCATATAGAGCACACGTGTAGTCTTCAAGGATTTGATGCGTCTTTTGCTTGGGTACATTCGACGTCAAGTCTAAGAAGGCTGCAACATACCGAGTGTCTTTTTCCATAATCGTGAATGGTCGTTTCTTGCCTTTACGAAATAATGCTGCTGTAAAGTCGCATCTTGTAAATGCATGAAAACCCGGTAAACCACAGCAAATCGAGTCACTCAGATCATCAGCAATTGCAGTCACATTGACACACCTTCTATTACCCCGTCCTGACATACCCACGTCCATCCACACTTTCGACATGACTCGGCTGATGTGGTATAGCAAAATAACTAAAATATCCGTATCTGCGGCTCGTATTACAACATCTCCACGAGGTATATTCCTATCAATATCTATCAGATGTAGACATACTCGGGTATCAGATTCTGGGTGTTTACAAAATAGACCTTGAATTTGCTGCCTATGTACTTCACCGTCCACAACTTCAAACTTGACACATTCCTCATCAAACCCAAGATAGATTTCTTTTCCCGTCAAAACACTTGAGTGGTGATTGTTTGACCAGTCCTTTGCAAAGAAAGTAGGCAGTTGCTTCTTGAACTTGGAAGACTTGAGTGCTTTCGAAAAGTCCTTCGGACGTAACTGCTCCAGTCAAGAAATCACATACTGTGTCTCATCTAAACCTCTGTGACCCCTCTCACAATCTTTAATGGAAGGTTCTTCATAGGTGTCAAACAACACGTCGATTCTCTTCGCTTTGTGACACAACAACAGATACAGGACCACACGTGATAGACCAGCGAATGTGGGTGGTAAATTCTATTGTAATTCATGCTTGTGTTAATTTGAGTGTCTCCATAATGACTTCGTTGGAAGTAGGCGGACTCTCCATGTTGGGCATGTAATGCACAACCTGTTTAAGTAACTGGCTGATAGAGAGACGAGATATGAATCCTACCCACATGGGAATGTTTTCTATATTAAAAGCCTGTTTCTAAAAACATAAGGTCTTCTTTTTGGCAATAATCAATGATGCTGCTTGTGTTCTTGTGTCCAAATTACTGTACGAAAATACGGTCATCCGAGGTTTTTTGCGATATGGCTCAAGAGTCTTAGGAGGTACACCCAAAGATCTCCTCATTCTTCTTTTCATTGCACCTGATTTTTCAGATTGAATGCTGTCGGGTGTGGTTTTGTCAACAGCTTGCCCTGCGTGATTGAATATGTCTTGTGTGTCATGTGGGGTGTTTGCTCCAGAGAGTGTGTGCATGAGTTCATCGTAGTTGTCAAAGGCCAATCCACATGCAATCTCTGAACTAGCCCCAGACGGACAATAGAGTTGCTTTTCTAAAATACTATAAGTTAGCTCTGTTTCTAACTCTTCTGTGGCGTTGTAGTTAATACAGTGACCAAGCTTGTTGAGTTTGTTATAACCTTCCGACATCCAGTGGGGGACTTTATTGTCATTGCTGTTAAAAGATGCTTTTTGGGTTTCAAATTACCAAGAAGGGCACATCCTGACTCATTGAATATATCCGCCAAGCAGTAGAGGGAGACATTTCCTTGCAACCAGGTCATGCAGGAAGAGCACAGAAACATGTTGTGACTAAGTCAGGCGAATCCCCTTCGCCTGTTTTCAGTGACTCAAGTGTCAATGGTTCATTCAGGGCTCTTGTGCATTTGATTGCCTGTCGCAAAAGCAGTGCTGATTGAATCAGTTGCCTTTCAGGAGGGGATTTGAAGTCATAGACAGTTCGTAAAGATGAATAGTCAAGTTCTTTACTATGAACAATAATTCCAGATTTCCTACTTTCTGGAGACCACAAGATTAGTTCATCAGAAAATTCCTTCTTCAGCATTTTTCCAAAATGTTGAACCTTTCTGATTGGGGGAGTTATTGGCAGATTACAGAATACCTCTCATATATTGAAAGTAGATGTTCTGGGCGTTTTCGGTCTGAAACGTGGCCTTTGACGTATGAACATACCCTGTCGAATGGGCATGAAGAGTCACACTCCTCTGGAATAGCGTTAAATGCATTTTTCGTCCGGTTTGCGCGCAGACTATACTCTGATCTGCAACTGTTATGAACCTTAGCCTCTTTGGCTATGAGATCTACCCCGTCTATCTTCACATGAACCTTTGTCATATGGAAAACCCGCACTATTTCAACAATAGTTTCTTCTGCCTGCTTTGTCAGTATTTGACGCAGGTGTTCCCTCGTACCGTCGGTGCGACTTTTTACTTTCTTATCACAAAACAAACAGCTTTTGGGGAAAATGTCAGTGGTCCGACTTTCGTTTGAATGGGTTGAATCATTTGACAAACGTTCACTACGCAGAGTTATGTCCACGTTAGGTGTCAATGACTCACTGTGTTAATCTGCGTCTTAGGAATAGCAGTGAAATTTTTGTAACAACACCTGTGGTAGCCGTCTGTCTCACTCGGCTGTTGTGGTAGGGAACAGATAGTCTCGAAATACTTCGATGTTGCGAAAAGTTTGTTAGACTTCCGGATCGCTGCACATTCTCGAACCATCGACCATGCGCCGCTTGTCCATCTCGTCAACTTAGTTTGTCCATTGGAGGAAATCGCGATGTGAAGTATGCATCGTGTCGGTGGTGAGGGTTCCGCGTCAGTCTCATCTTCGCGAGGATTGACATCAAGTTCTCAAATGAGAAATTGGGGGATTATTAAAATCAGTGATAGAAATCAATTATGTGAATTGAGACTTGGTTTCATTGAGAAAACGTTGTGCGTGCGGCAATGAAACTCGTCTCGATTTGCCTCTGACACACGCCACAAAAAAGTGTCAGTAAAACGCAGTCATGTCACATTTGTTTCGTTTTTTAATTTTCAGGTTTTATCACCTAAAAGGACGGAACAGATAAACATTTACATTTATCAGCTGAATAACTGTGACAGAGTGCACGTAATTCTGAACGTATCTGAAGAAATTGAAAGAGAAAAAAATGGCAAAAGGCAACAGCTAAAATGGTGGACTTGCAAACTCTGAACATGAAATGATTTATTGCTTGCAAGGATGAATTTCAGATCGTTCAGCAATGGCCAATGAGCATTATTTGCACAGTGCTCCATTAATTTTTTGACGGTACACGTTATGACTTGAATAAACATTTTACAGTGATCTCGTAAGTGAGAGCTATACAAAAGTATATATTGGCATATTACATATAATTAAGCATCGTACTGATCATAGCATAGATAAGCATCAATTAACGTGTATTAACCATCTTTGAAATCAATTAAAATTAATTTAAAACTTTACTTCGCGGTCGGTGGTACAACTCGAAAATATGTATTACTACTTATCACTTCTTTATATTGGTATCTTATGTGCAATTTGTGGCGTCCAGTGCACGATCAATAGAACGATCAATAGAACATATATCATAGCTTTTTAGTTTATCAGACCAGGGTCGAATCGTCAAGTCTACATGTAGTCTCTAATATATTCTGACAGTCCTTCAGACCTGATTTCGAAAATATATCCATAAACATGAAGTAAATGTTAGGGGGACAGAAGACATATATACACTGAGCCCCGCCCGCTGATTCAACTTCGTCACTCCAGCGCCACCGGTGGGCAAATCACGTGGAGAAAATGCCTGGCCTGTACACTGTATTCCATCAATCATTCGACTGAGTTGTTTCAAAATCAAAATAATGCAACCAAATAGACCATATGAATTATATCAACAGGACTATTGCGTGGGAATCAAGGGAGAAAAGGGAAAATAAATGGAATTTTCTGTCTTTATTGAATAGACACAATTGATATAGTATATAGTGTCGGCGATCCGTAGATTCTCTGCTCAGCGTCATCCATCTCGAATTCTCGATTAGAACTTGCTTCTCAAGTTATGAAAAACGCACATTATCTGATAAGTTCCAATTATTCTCCCAAAGTTTCAGACGAATGTCATCGATTTATACCAGCTTGCATCTTATAGTGCAAAAATAATTACCATAAATAATGCTTTGAGACATTTTAAGTAGAGCAGACGCTATTGTGCGAACCGGAAATATTTCATTCGTTGCGTTGTGTCTACGGTGCGCCGTTGGCGTGTTATTAATCCAACGAATCTGAGAAATGCTCAGGCACTCAAACTGGCCCTATCTTACCTGAAATCCTCATGAAATTCTTTTCTCTTTGTAATAAGAACCGAGTTTCTCCATTGGGATCATCCGCCATAAAAACAAAAGCGTGCTGATTACGCTACAGTGTTCTTAAATCTTGAAATTTGGATGATTGCGGGTCTTTCCAAAATCCCACTTCTTATCTGAAAACGCCAGGAAATTTCCTTTCTTAAGTTGTGTTTCCATAATCAGAAAACGCGAGAGAACTATCGGGCTAAAAAACGGGCACAAACGCGAGAGTGTAAATAAAAGAGGAAAGCTTAGATGAATGGGGTCCGACCACAAGACCCTTCTTATCTGAAAATGCCAGGAAAATCCATTTCTTAAGTTTTGTTTTCGTGATCAGTAAACATCGGGGAATCTTCGGTATGAAAACCGTGCACGTACGCGAAAGTGTATTTAAAAGTTATTTTGGTGGGTTTTCGGGTGCCCCAAACCCCTGAATGCCAGAAAAGAACTTATTAAGAAATGGCTTTTCTTCAACTGTTCAGCGACATAAACAATTCGGGGGGGGGGGGGGGTCAAACCTTTCGTACGCGATAGTGTAATTAAAACATTCTGGGCTCTTGAACTATGTAGCCTCCAACGCCCACCTAATCTGACAACAGCGGTGCTTCGTGGATTGCCCAGCAATTCCATTCGCACGAGACCCTATTATGGCGTCTCCTATTCGGCCGAAACCCAAGTATCACTCCTAAACGGCCGGGACCCAAGTCTCTCTGAACTGGCTTGTTCTCCACCCTTTTATATCTAGTCTTGGAATGGTCAGATAACCATATTTCAAGATGTCTAAACATGGCACGCGATATTTCTGAAGATAAAATCCCGGCCGCCAATGCATATGCTATCAAGCGTATCTCGAGAAATAATATACTTCAAAGCCGTGACGACTGGAATCAGTTTATATGTGCTGGACATTGCGAGATCAATTCACTGAAGATAGCATGGAAACATTTTATTGTGACCATTAATATGCCAGAGAAGTATCCTACTGTGAATCGCCTTATGCTAATTATCTGATTAAAATGTGTGCTTACAACACAGAGAGAAGAAATATATACATATATCTGAACTCGAAAGTAGGGGGAGGGGCCTCATCTCTTTTAGACTGGCTTTGCCCTGACATAGTCTCTGGGTGGAAAAAATCACGTGGGCTACTTTACTGGTGGGAAAATCTCTGTGGGAAGTCTCCGGGATACTCCCCGGGAGAATCCTCCGGGCAGAGTCTCCGGGGTGAGGGCGACTCTCAAGGTATACTTTACTGGGGGAATTCTCCATGAGGGCATCTCTCCTGAGGGTACTCATTTAGTGACTAAATATCTAATACATGTAGTGTATTGTTTTGAAAATATTGATGTCACTGGACACTACTATTTGGGTGGGGTCCAGTACCATACGCACTGGCGTGGGTCAAAACGAAAAAATACATCACTAACTTTCATAACTGTAGGGGATATTTGATAAAAATGAGATATATGAAGAAATATATTTATATTTTCATCAAACAGTCAGTTGAGGCATTGCACTGTGACATCTGGTGAATGATTTCAGCGATAGTTGGGTGTCTGACAAGCACACATTCAACGCACTGTGCTGCAGAAGACATGGACGGTCAGTCAGAGAATTTACCACATTCAGTCCAAGACCTCAATACCTTGTAAATCCTCCTCGGTTCGCGAGACTAGTGCGGATCCGACGTGGTATACTCCTCACCAAACGTCCAATATGAGCTTAACTGATGTTATTCCATTCTTCTTGCAGTGCAGCGGCTAGTTCCTGAACATTGGTAGGAGGCTGTTGGCGTTGTCGTAGGCGCCTGCCAAGCAAATCCCAGACGTGCTCGATTGGTGAAAGGTCTGGACTTAGTGCTGGCCAAGGCAGGGTAGTGATGTTCTGCTCCTGGAGGAACTCTGTAGCGACACGGACCCTGTGTGCTCTTGCATTGTCATCTTAGAAAATGAATCGGCGGCAGTGATGTCGCGCAAATGGCACCACGTAAACTAACATGTTGACACGGTAGTACTGCCATGTGATACGCCCTTGGATGACATGTAATACTGTTCGGTTTGTCATGGTTATGCGTCCCCACACCATAACCGATCCACCACCAAACCGATCGTGCTGCCTAACGGTGACGTTATGGTATCGTTTGTTCCGCCGCCGCCCCACTCTGTTTCGCCTGTCGTGGAAGTGGAGAGTGAACCTCGATTCATCGGAAAACATGGCGTTGTTATTTATTTATTTATTTATTTATTTATTTATTGGTGTTCAAGGTCATATACTTATGCACAATGACCTGACCGACGTCTGTAATCAACATTGCCTGTCTGACCGTATCGTGACCACATCCTGCTAATCACCGATTGAGTATCGTTGAGAATTTGAGCCACTGCAGTCTGTCTTTTGTCAGCTTCCAACATACCAACAGCGCGTAAACGTTCGTCACGTGTCATTCTTCGCATACCTCAAAAGTTATGTTTCGACCAGAAACTATTGATGAACGAGTTTACACAAAAAAAAGAACGATGAGACCTCCGAAAAAAACAGTCCAGTAAAAATGAAAATTTCAAAACGTTCCCAACAGACATTACCGCGGCGCTCGTGCGAAAAACCTGCACGAAGTTTTCGTTGACCGGTGACATTCATGAT
The DNA here is from genome assembly GCA_031216915.1 of Pictodentalium vernedei. Classification (NCBI taxonomy): domain Eukaryota; kingdom Metazoa; phylum Mollusca; class Scaphopoda; order Dentaliida; family Dentaliidae; genus Pictodentalium; species Pictodentalium vernedei. The sequence goes on from CM062293.1 coordinate 262,495,969, forward strand.
CCACACTAAACTTGGTAACATATTGATGTGTCAAACCACGCGTATCCAATACCATTTTCCGAAAATATCAACATCAGTTTGGATATCCCCTACTTTTTTGGAAGTAGAATTTGATATAAATCGGCGATCATCAATGATATCGACATCATTACATTTTAGTAGGACCGGTCAGTGAATTCAGACAGCGTTGTCACGCAATCAGTGCTCACAAAAGTGGGTAGAAAAAAAAATTTGTTACATGTTCGATTTTATTGATTTTTGTGACAAATGTCGTGAGCTGTTTTGTAGCAAAAGTGGGCGACTTTGTAACATAAATGGTGACCTGTAATAAAAGTGAGCGATTTCGGTAAGAAAAGTGGTGACCTGTAACGAAAGTGGTTTGAGTAATAAAAGTCGGTGCCACACATATTAATAGTATGCTCTCCAATGTCGTGGCTAGGGTATTCCCCGACAAGCACACAAACAAGTGGAAGTTTCCTTTACGGGGGCGGAGGCTGCACGTAGATCCCTCCTGTAGCCACTCCCACCCGCGCCCGCATACGAAGAATAATTGCAAATTAATACATGGATGATCCAACCTTTATTTGTGGACTAAAAGCTGCCAGTTTGAAAAAATGTTGACCATTTGGCGAAACCACAATTTTCGTTCTGTTGAGCGAATGTCATCGTTTTAAGCATAGATATCGGATAGAACACTAGATCGGCAATCACGTGACAAAACGTGTGCTTTTGTCCGCCATCGCTCGTCAGGGCAAAAAGCGTCAGCTGCATTCGCAGGCAACGGCCGTAGTCACACAAAACAAATATGATAAAAGTGCCCAACACACGTGTTGTAATCGGTTGTACTGTGCGGCGAGATTCAATACAAGCCAAAGAATTATGCTTGAGCTTCGATCGGTACAAAGTATTGGTATTTATGATATTTAGATGTTATTTTTCAACAGTATTTCCCTTTTTCGATGCACTCAAAACGTAAACATCGGCCAATGGCAATGTGGGCCATGAGATTACGGTCGTATCAAAGTATAGCTATAAGTATCACACAGTGAAAAATATCATAGCTGTCCATAAATACGGATTTTCACATTAACAATATTGCGGAAATGTGACGCAAAAAGAGTGAGGGAAGGCTTTACACAGAAGTCAGAACTCCTAGGCCCCACCTTCTCCCTGTCCTCAAGACTAGAAGAATCACTCGAATTGTGTCCTTGAGTAACTTCAGCAATGCATGTCAACTCCTCCCTAGTCCATCTCCTCCCTTGCTTGAGTGGAATCACAATGGTACAGTCAGATGAGTCTGTGGGCTATATAGCGAGTCCCAAATATTGGGGGGCTTCCTCCACCTGTAATACTGTCTGACACTGGCTGTGGAAAGACTTCAAAATGTCATAAAAACCCAATAAATAAATTTATGGCTATGGCAGAAATGAGATGGTGGCTCAATCTCAAGCCACTGAATTTAAATAGAAGGGTTTTGTCCTGTTCCTACAATTCAGTTGTTTTCACATATGTTTAATGTTTTATAATTCTGATTTGTCAGAACTTACCATTATTGAAAGTTAAAAACTGCTACCGATATTAATAAAAATTCAAATACTAAAAGATCATAAATGTGAATTTAGCCTCCCATAATCACCTTAAAATGTATATTATCGATATGTGCCGGAAGAATTTTGTTATTTTAATCTCACACAGAGGTACAAGTACCCTGATGGTCGATTGGGTGAAAAAGATTTACTGATTAGGCGAGTTGATGGATATAATATAATATTTATATGATGGATATAAATAATGGCAGCCAAATCCTGTTAATGTCCTCTGCTGAAAACATTTTGACCTGTCAGATGTTCGAGAAATAAATAGGGAAAAATACATAAAAGATGAGGCCATTCCAAAATTTGATCACTCAAAGGCAATTTGTCATTTTTATCAAAGCATCCTGCTTTTTCAAGAAGAGAAATTGGTCTCTTTTATCCAAATTACATTGGCAACGACCATTTTCAACTCAGTATAGGTACCATGAGAATAAAGGTCTGCTCTGTCTCCATAGCATAATGGTTAGTGCATCTTGGCATGAATGTGCTGAGAAGGTGTCAGTTCAAATCTGACTGGGGACCATGCTTTTTATTGTGCTTCTTCAGTTAAGAAGTATGTGCTTACAGTTTGATACCAAATTTAATTATACTGGTAGTATTCGGTGATATGATCCTTAACTTATATATATTTTAAAATATTGTTTTGAGTTTTTAAAGCTGATTACTAAAACTGTGTGAAGATCATTGCAAGAGGTTGCATGTACCATCCGACCCAAGCTCGGACAGAAAGACACAGCAGTACATAAAAGATATTACTTAAAATGAGACTCTGGAGTGTGCTGTGTGTTAAGCATGGGATCTTCAACTGAACATCAAATCAACAAGGATCACACTGACTGAATGAAACACCAAAGTCAGGTGAACAAACATTCTCTTCATAACACCATAAGATGAAGGTATCTCATTGATTTTGCTTTGACATTCAACAAGTTCCGAGCATTAAAATGTTGAATATTATTTGACAAATTGACATATTAATAGGCCTGGCATTCTTTAGGAGTGCTGCACGCCTTCTAAAAATATTGATTTTCTGGAATGCCAGACCTATTTGGGACTGCCTTTAAAATATATTGTCATTTCGTTCCCTGAGTTCCAATGTATTTTCTGTGCCCAATGGCACAAAGAACACATTGGAACTCAGGGGACGATTTGTCAATGTTGTATTGATCGCAATAATTCATGACCCATTCTGTGTCACATTTTGAGTGTAGAAGACACAATCACATAAGAATTGAATGCAACATTTTTAATAATGAGAAGATTTGTGTGCCAATTTTTCACCATGTAGCTGAATATAGTACAATCTTTCAGTCACTATATTAATACCTTGAAGTGAAAATAACCAAAATAGCATACAAGAGTTTGCATTGAAAATTTCAGGTGTAATTGCACGCCCAAGCAATTTGAGGAGGGCAACTGTTCTGCACTCCTTGATTTTCTAGATTGTGAGGCCTGTATTAAAAGTCTATAATGAAATGTATTTGTCTTTTTGGATAAAAGGACAAGCCCACACTTCAGTATAACATGAGCCGTACCCTTGAAGTGGCTGTAAAATTTGTGAAAAATGTGATTTGAATCGAATCTGATGGCCAGTTGAAAATCGAATTGAATCTTGCAGCTTTGCAGGGCCATAGCATACATTTACTAAAAGTAAAATTTAAAATGTTAGTGCTTATGTAACTTGTCATGGACTGGGTCAGGATTTCAAGCACAGGGGGTGGCTCACTGGAACTCAATGCATCACTACAATAGTACATACATGTATAGGATATAGGGGAACTATAAGAATACAAGAGGGCCTCATGGGACTGAAATGCGCTTCTCAAACAGAATGACATATAAACAGCGGCCTACAATGAATCTACATTAACTGTTTAAGGGCTACATTATATTTGGTGGTCTAAATTTGTTTATCAAAATTTGTTTTATTACAAATTATTGAAGAGTGCTCACAGGCACTCTTCAATAATTTGTGATAAACAAATTTATATAAACAAAATATTATTTGCATTTGACCAAATATGAAATATGAGCAAGAAAAATGTTGCCTTTTGTTCTTGTACCCTATTTTTTTGATATCCCTGACAGTGGCTTTTTGCACTCAACCAGTTAAGCAATCAATCTTCATACGATCCCTTGTCAGTCTTTGAGCCCCTGGGGAGCCCTCAAAATAGTCCCAAGCATTGTGGCTTTTTTTTCCAGTTAAATCATAATGTAAAAAGTGGAACTCGCCTACATGTATGGAGCCCCTTGATACAACCTATGGGGGATTATTATTTTCCCTGATGGGTGAGGGTGTGAGACGTGGGAAATCTCACCCAAGAGAAAAATATTTGGGCCAGACACAAGGCTTGCCGAGTGTCTTGAGTCTCTGGACCAAATATCTTGTCCCGAGCGTGAGATTTCCCAATCTCAAACCCATACCCATCAGGGATAATTTTTATCCCCCCACTAAAACATCCTCAGGTCATCAAAAGTAATTCAGGGGTACGGGCAGCGATATCGAAAATTTTGTTGTCCAAAAAAAAATGATTTGCCACTCGGAAAAAGCGCACATAAGTTCTGTATATACCACAAAATTAATTCCCTAAGCCGGCAAGAGAGTGGTTAGAGATTTGTAGCGAAATGAACATTTGACACATTTTGATGACGTCATATTATGAATTTTGCAATGTGGTCGCATGACTTTTCGACGGGAATTTCGTGCAACTCACTCCACTCATAATGGCGCTCACCCAAAAATTCATATAAAAGAGTCAAAAGTGTCTTTTGGTTTTGCAGTCTGTGTTTTTATTTCTGTTTTCTTCCGACAAATGTTCATCTGCTAATACTTCCAAAATGTGACACCATGTTGTTTGTTTACTGAAGAACGTATGATGACTGAATAGTCCTGAGCTCATTAAATATGCTAATAAGCCGGTCATATGAGATAGGTACCTATCTCACATGGCCTTCTGCCATTCTCACATGGAACACACATATCTTGCACTTGCACAGGAAGTGGGGGAGAGTAATCGTCGTTGCACACCTCTAGAGGGTACTTGAGAAAAAAATTTGAAATTATGTTTCTAGTTCGAGTACATTTTGAGTCCCATAATAACTTGACTTAATTTTTGTCGTCTTAAATCAAAAACACCTGTTGCCTAGTGCCCACTTATACAGCATATCAAATTTTGTTGAAGTCAGACTAAGAATTTTGAATAGTGAAAAATTAGGTGGTGACAAAAATCCTGCTCCTTCCAGACTAACTACAAATATTGACACACATATTTCATTTTTTATCCCCAAAACGTGCCTCTCCCAGGACGATTACAAATATTGCTCCACAAACTTACTTCATTTGAACAAACTTAGATCTTGGCCTCAAAAAAGAAGCTGTATAACAAACATGGAATCACTACGTTGAGCAACTGGATCATGAGAAAATGTTTTTTAAGTTTAGGTTACTTCTCCTTCATCCCCTTCCTACTGGTGATGAGACATTTTAAGTGAACAAAATTGAAAGGCTAACACCCACTAATATTGTGTATATAATTTTTCTGAATTGAACTGGCTAGTTTCTGAATAATGAGAATCCAACTTTCCCATTATACACAGTATTAAAAATGCTGAATCAGCAAAAACACCTGTACCTCCTCTAAACATCTAATTTACGCAAGACCCACCAAAACACCTGGAGGAAGGAGAAGGAGCCACACACCCTCTAAACCCAAGAAGTAGGTAAGGGTGGATAAGATGGATAGGAATCTCTGACATCTACATCTTAAACAATTATCACCATTTCTTTAACCAATCACCAGTGCATTGACCAGTTCTGTGTTCTCTCAACCAGTGACCAGTTCTGTGTTCTCTCAACCAATCATCATTCATTCACCAGCACTGTGACCAGTTCTGTGTTCTCTCAACCAGTGACCAGTTCTGTCTTCTCTCAACCAGTGACCAGTTCTGTATTTTCTCAACCAATGACCAGTTAATGGTTCTCTCAACCCTTGACCAGTTCTGTGTTCTCTCAACCAACCACCATTTCTACGTTCTCTCAACTAATCACCAGACCTGTGTTGGGAGAGTGGGATAGGGTATTGGCCAATGGAGGGGCAATCAGCAAGTGCAGGCATGGGTTCAAACAAAACAGGAAGTAAGATTCAGGTCTCAAGTTCTGCAAACACTACCTGACACTGTACCCACAACTTAAATTATTTTTATAATGGTTAACTGTTCCAGGAAGTATTTGACTGGTGTCTTGAGTCCTGTAAGTACTTACAGAAAACTGACTCATCATAAAATGTTAACATTTATTTCAACTTAATACACATTTTTAGCAGTTATTCTAAAACTTATTTTGACTCTTATTTTATGTGTTTAAGAAGTCAATGACACAATAGAAATTACAAAAGAGATAAATTAATTTGTGGTTACATCAAAGACTGAATGTACTAGACCTTAAAATTAAATGGGAATGGGTGTTTTGTTCCCCTGTTGTTCAGACATTTTCCATCAAATCTAGTCATGGCTGCCTGCTGCAAAGCAGCCATGATGAGATTTAATGAAATTCATCCAAATTTAACTTCAGAAATCGGTGGTGAATAAATCCATTCATTTTACCAGAGAAAATTTTGACTAATTTGTAAAATAGCCCAAATTATCCTTATTTCAGTGACAAATGAAATTCTATACTGTGCAGGAAAATCCACCAACAGCATGAAAAGAGTTAAATGCTTGTAAGTAGAGACAACACTTCCAAATTTTTTTCCAAAGATCTGAAACTTTTGTTGAAACTGTGATATGACCCCTCATTGGAATGAGCTTGTAGGGCTCGTTCCAGTGAGGATGTCATAAGCTGTGGTTTAGATGGCTTGTTTGACTAGGGTTTAGTGTAACTTTCCACAGCTAAGGTCATAGATCATTATCACATATCAGAAATTTGCAGTTCTATTTCATGGCTACATGGTATCCCAAATGAAGTAGAATCTGTTACAAAAGGGCCAAGATCCTAATGGACAGCCAAGCTGCACAATTTTTCAACTAAGTGCCAGTAGCTGTCTATTCTAGTTATTCTGGCCTGAACATCATATCATTGGGCTTCGTACACTTTTGGATGGACAAAATTCCACGACTTTTCCAGACCTGTGTCATATTCTTCCAGAACAAATCATGGCACATACCGGGTAATCCAAAAATATTTCATGCAAAAGAAATGAGATGATACAATATATATATATGTATGATGCTGTATGTGAGACAGGTTCCTCATCTGGACTTCATGCAAGTGATGGCTTGATCTTTACTACCTGTTAAACCTTTAGTTAATGAATTGGAAAATTGGCCTACACAAAATAAAAAAAATCAATATTCAAATTTTGATATTTTTTCCTTCCTAACCATAGCTTATGCCCCCCTCCCCCCCCCCCCCCCCCCCCCCCATTGGAAGGAGCTGACCAGGGTCATGAGATATGGTTTGGGGAAAAAAATGAAATTGTTGTGACTTGGGGGGGGAATAATTAATGTCACTGCCTAATTATGCAAGATAATGGGTTTAAAATTGAAATGAATGAATGTTTTTTGCTGATGATATGGATACATTTATTTATTCATTTACATTTAAACATTTATCCATTTTGGATACATTTACACAGTTTTTATGACTTTTAACTGATGCGGGTTGGTCACTGCAGTCATTTTTTAGGACTTGTCCAGCATTTTCCTCCCATTTTCCCAAGGTTTCTGGGTCCGGAAAAATATTTTTTTTATTTTCCAGGACCTGTACGAACCATGACGGTGTGTACTATGTTGAATTATTATACAGTGAATATAAGTACAATCTTGAATTCCAGGCCCGCTTTTCTGGTAGCAAATGAATATTTAATTTGTTCACAGCTGGACCACCCATACGATGTTACCACATGAATATGCAAAAGTTTATCACCCTTGCCAGCAACCAGAACAATAAGAAAATGGCTTTCAGCGATTGAAAGTAACCCAGTTTTTCAAAGCAGGTAACTCACCAGTTGAAAAATGCAAGGTTTGAAGATGAATTCCAATATCAGTTTCGCTGATTGATGGAATGTCAATAAAAAAAGTAGAGTGGGACCCATCATCAAAGTCCCTTGTTGGTCATACAGAGTTTGGGAATGGCACCAGCAAATTGGGATGGGACATACAACCGGAAGCAAAGGAGGCTTTAGTCATAATGGCTGTTGGTCTTTGTGGGTACTGGAAAGTAAAGTGTGGCTATTTTTTTAACTGCTGTCTTGAGGCAGTAGAAGAAGCAAATCTGGTAAAACATTTTGGGGGTAGCTTAGGCCCCAGTGGTCTACGACCATCCATTCAAATTCCTGAATCCTGAAAGTAAATCATGAAGAAAATAATTATGTATTTATTTGTACTAAAATATAAATTAATATGAACAATGCTTTCCTTATAATTCATTAAATTAAAATATTATGGCACGCGTTTCGAAAATATTTTACTTAGAAAATGCTTAAAGAAGCCAATTAAACAATATGCGGTGTTAACAACATAAAAAGGTGTAGCCAAGTTCAAGCAATATCACACATTTCAAACAGGTATAAAACAATGAAAAACAAATTATAAGAAAGATAATCGTATACTGTAAAGGTAAAAGAGTATGGGGCGCCACAGAAAAAAAAATTCAAAATTTTTTTATTTAGATAATCTCTATACTTCAAGTCAAAGATAAGGAGATAAAGGGCTGCCCGAGTGACTTGTTTATTTCTACAGACACCTGTATGTTATGTGTCAACTATGCATTCCTTTTCCCCTGTGGGAACCCCGGGAAGTGAAGCAGTGCTTGTTTACTGTGGCAAGCAAGCTCTTTTTCACTGGTAAAATAGGACCCAGTCACTGATGCTTGGGGTGCGAGTCCTCTAAAATACATGTAGGCAGCATGGGGTATAAACAATTGACTGCCTGTGAATTCATCTCCATGCTGTGGTCATGATTAGCCATTGTGCAAAAGTATATGACCTTAAACACCAATAAATAAATAATAAATAAATGCATTCCTTTTACTATCGGCCGAGTATCAGTCTGTGCTGTTTGGGGATCGGGATGTTACGTCCTCGGGAAGTGTTTCGTTTCCAGTTAGTGGGAAGTTTCGTCCCCAGGAAGTTTCGTCCTCATTACTTGTTAAATAATAAGCTTAGGACTGGCATGGGATTGTAAGGCTAGGTACAAGTAATAGTATCTTTTGATGAATCACGTTTTATTCAATTTTTATTCAATGATTCACAGGTTAAAAGCACTGATAACAACAAAAGAACATGCAGTAAAAATATAACACGATGAAAAATCTAACATTTTTCACATGGAAAATTAATATTCACCAATAATTTGTCGCAAAACAAATTTAATGAACACGCATACAACATTTTATACGAGGACTTGGTTCATGCAAGCAGCGGCAAGCTCATTAAATTTGTTTTGTGACAAATTATTGGTGAATATTAATTTTGTAATGTATAGATACCTTTCATCTTGAATGAAATCAACAGCAGATGATTCGCCTGTCGGTTTGTCGTAGATATAAATTGCAGACTCCTGATTCATTGCAAGTTTTGTAGTTAAGAAAATAAAAATCACTGGGCTTGCATGAACCAACTCCCCGTATATTAAATACAGTGGCGAATCTACGGGAAAAATAGTTCTTGCATGAAGTTTGTTTTGTAACAATTTATGAGTGAATCCGCCAATAAATTGTCACAAAATAAAAATCATTGGGCTTTCGTGAACCAACAACTCCCTGTATATTAAATTCAATGTCGTATCCACAATAACTACAAGGAACGCAATATATTTTGCATATTCATTTAAGCCGATTGATTTGCTAATTAATATATAAACATGATAGTACTTGATTAATTTTTTTTTAAAAATGTCAGAATTCTATACAATTTACCATTCAATTGGGAAGTTTCGTCCTCTCCAGAGGACAAAACTTCCCGGGCACGAAACTTCCCACTAACTAGGGCATGAAACTTCCCGGGACAAAACTACCCCGACCCTAAAATGCACATCAACTTTCAATCAATTTTTAGTGCCAGACTGAGACAAAATTACCTCAGAACGAATCTTGGCTCATAGGTAATACTAAACACTGAGGTATACCGAACAGAAGGAAATTAGGATTATAGGGGTGGGAATGGTTGAAAAGAAAACCACAAACTGCAGAGCTGCCAGGACCTGGAAAACAGCTGATGGGAGTTTTATTTTTATCAAATATTACAGTGATTTGTGTTATGATACCCAATTAGCTTTATCTGTGCTTTATCCACAAACCCAGGTAGGCTAATAATTACCAATCTACCAACTAAATACTGGAGGGCAGTTTCGACGATGCATCGGTCTGTAAATCTTGCATTTACTCGAATAAATCAATGGTTATTTCACGTATATTGCTTCAAACGACTAGATTTTATGTCCGCACACATCTCGATCCGCAAGTATACAGAAGAAGTCTCCTTGGCTATGAATCGAAATTAAGTATTTTTATTGTTTACTAATCATATATATTTCATTTTCAGGTTATTTTATTCAACTTTGTGGGGAGGTAGTTTAGTATAGTAACTGGGACAAAGTTAGGAGGTCTTAAATAAAACTGTGAGCGCTAAGTTGTCGAACGGTTCGTCGTGTTGCCTTTTGTCGCGTGTTTACAGTTTTCCCTGTCCGATCGCGTAATTTTGTTTTGATGATGGCGAGCAAGTCTGTTCAGACGGAGGTAAGTATGGAGGTAAATACGTGTAATATCGCGGTCCAGGTCAACGGTGCCAACGGGGTAAGTATTGGTGTGCAGACAGAGGTCACTGGGGGTGTCGGTCAGAGCCGGGTTGGTGGGGCCACCGATGGCGATATTGGGCTTGAAGTTTGTAAACAGTGTTCTATGATGTATGGGGACTGTCGTTCGATGGGATATGGAGAGGTATGTGCAAACTGTCAGGAAATCCTCCGCCTACTTGAGACAATTGTTAAGTTTGAGGGGGAGATTGCTGAGCTGAAGGGAAAACTTGGTAGGGCGGGGCTGTCTGGAGTTACGCCTGTGAAAGTAGCTTTCCGAGAAGGATGGATGGTTGTCGGTGGTTCCAAGAGGAAACATGGGGGTAGAACCTTTGATGTGAATGAGGTAGGCGATGAGGTGGGGGGCTGCTAGAAAAGTACGTAGGACAGATGATGGGGGCCCAGGCCGGAGCAATGCTGTAAAGCGTTTGGCGTGGACTATCAAAAGTGGTAGGAAAGGGGGGGCCAGAGAAGCAGGTAGATAGGGGTGTAAAGCCCTAAGGCAGTGGGGAGTGCAGCACCAGAAACAGATTTGATGTGCTCGATTCGGAAGAGTCAGAGGAGGGGATGGAGGTAGTTGCAACAGATAGTAGCTTGGGGTCTAGGCCAGGAAAAAGGAGGAGGGATCCGGGAGAAGACCAGGGGAGTAGTCCAGGTAGTTCAGGGCCTGTTAAGAGACGGAGGGACAAGGATAGGAGTAATCCTAGGTCAAAGATACCGATACCGATAGTGATTCCGAGTGGGGCTGTTGGAGAGGAAGAGGACGCTGTAAACAATAGGAGACTAGAGGAGATATAAATAGGGCGAGGGCCAAAAGTAAGTTGGTGGTTGCGGGAAATAGCATAGTTCGGGGGATCGACAAGGTTGTCTGTGGTCCGGACAGTAAAAATAGAACAGTTCTGTGCTTTCCGGGGGCTAAAGTGGAGGACCTGAGGGATAGAGTGGACGGTATTGTAGCTGGGTCGGGGCCTGATCCGGTAGTGGTATTACATGTGGGGTCCAATAACATCAGGGAGAGGAAATCAGTTCGTTTGGTGGACACATACAAGGACCTAATTAGTAAGCTACTTACCAGGAATGCTCGGATCATCGTTTCAGGGGTGCTCCCCGTTATGGGTGGTGGGAATGAGAGGAACTCGCGGATTATGGCACTAAACGAGGAGCTGGAAGAGCACTGCAAAGACTTGGGAATACATTTCATTGACCACTGGGATTCATTCTGGGGACAAGGAGAGTTGTATGGGCGAGACGGATTGCATTTAAGTAGGATGGGTACAGACCTGTTGGGCCAAAAAATTTTACAGGTGGCTGGGCCTTTTTTGGAGAAAAGAGGGGTAGGGGACCACAGCCGATAACCCAGAGGGGCACAAATGCTGGGAACATAGGAAGAACAACAAACATGCACAACACAGGGACATACCAGGGGTATAATAATGTGCCAGTGATGACAAAAAAACAAAGATTCATTAAGTTTGGGTAGTGCAACATCCAGGGTCTGCACAAGAAAGTAAGCGAAATATCAACAATGATGGACGAAGGAGACTTCGATATAATGGGTCTAAGTGAGACGTGGATACGACGGGATGAGCGGGTTGATCAGATGAAGGGTTGCGTGTGGATAGGAGCTGGGCGAACTGAGGGTCAGAAACGGGGTGGGGGTGTTGGCATCTACGCTAAAGAGGAATTACAGCCCTCATCGATTACAGATCTCACAGAAGCAAGGACTCAGATTCCAGTATCCAACGAAATAGTCTGGGCAAAAATCAAGTTAGGAAGCAGGAGTGTTGCCGTTGGTGTTGTATACTTAGCAGTGGAGGGAAGTAAGCCCGAGTGGAATGATTCAATATATACAACTCTTAGATCGAATATCACAGAGCTTGAAAGCAGAGGGTTCAGTATTGTCCTAATGGGGGACTTCAATGGGCACATCGGGGATAAGGAGGAGGGCATACAGGGAGGTGATAGGAAAATTAACACGAATGGGAGGAAGATGTTGGACCTATCAAAAGAGCTTGGTTTAAAGATCCTGAACAGGGATGCGAAATGTAAGGGTAAATGGACCTGGGAGAGGAACGATAAGAAAACAATAATTGATTATATACTCACTGACGTTAGCGTATGGAGGGAGGTTATAGATGTAGAAATAGATGACGAGGGAAAAAATGACTTGGGTAGTGATCACAACCTGATAACAGTTAAGATTATGGGCAAAAAGACGAATAGAGACAGAAATACCTTCAAGGAAGTTTGGGGACTAAAACAAGGAGCCGACTGGAAGCAGTTTCGGGAAAAACTAAAACCAAGTCTTGAATGTATACCTAGGGATGCAAATGTCCAGAGTATTTCAGATGGCATAGTAAATAGCCTAACAGAGGCAGGGAAGGATTGTATAGGAAGGGTGAGGGTCCCAACGAGAGAGCTCGGATACAGGGTTAACGAGGGACTGAAAAAGGCTATAAAAGAAAGGAAGTTAAAATGCGCTGCTTACAGAAGAAGTAGGAAGCTTAAAGGGGTGGATAACAATGACACGAGACCAATGAAAGGAGAATATGAACTGGCACGGAAAAAGGTGAATGAGATAAAGAATAATAATAGGAAGGAGCGCAATTGCAGTCTTGCCAGAACAATAAAGAAAACGGGGGGTTCGAGCTCAAACGTATTTTGGAACTGGGTAAATAAACGGGGGAAAAGTAGTGTGCAGAGTATCAAAGTGGATGGGGAAAGTACAGAAGATAAAGGCCGTATCGCTTCAGAGTTAGTCAAGCACTGGGAAAAGATAAACGATAGGCGATGGGGCAGTGGGTCCCCACCAAAAAGGACAGGGTAGATTTGGGAAAACTGTGTTACTTTAACTACTTGAGAAACCTGCCTGACAACCGGTGGTGCAAATTGATGCTCGATACCATTTGGAATTCTAATATAGATACGGGGTGGTCAAAACATGTGGGGGAACTAATGGACAATTACTCTATAGAGGTCACAAACATAGAAGTAGGAATGAAAGAAGGCAAAAGGTTTGTCAAAGAGAGAGTCATGGAAGATTACAATCGAAACTGGCGAGCAGGAGTTAGCGTGAAAAGATCACTGCAGGGGTTACAATATAAAGAAAAGCCAGCTTTTGAGAAGTACCTAGATGGCACCTTTGGAGGGTCACTGCTGTTCAAACTGAGATCAAGATCACTGGAGCTTCGGGGAAAAATTGGGAGAGATGGAGAAAAGGGATGCCAAATGTGCCACTCTGGAGTAGTGGAGACCCTGGAACATTTTCTCTTGGAATGCCCACAGTATATACCTCATAGAATAAAATTTACTGGAAGAATAATGCAGAAGTGGGGTGAAGAAACAAAGGATAGATGGCTGAAGGGGGACACGAGGGAGAGGGTAGGAATGCTTATTGAAGAAATTGAAAAAGAGGAAGTGAGGGACACTATTAAGCAGTTTATATCTGAATGCTGGGAGGAGAGGAGGGGAAGAGAGGGTGGGGTGCAGGGGGAATGATGGCCTTCTCTTATGAGGACCGCGACAAATCAGCGGCTGGCCAAAGAGTTATTATTACACATAGCTTTTAAACGACCTGTACTTACTTTTCTTCACCTTGATATCTCTCGGTATTCCTCAGTGTTTAGTAGGACCCTTCCCCTTGCTGATATCAAAATATACACGTGTCAATCAAATGATTACTAATTAGTCTCGAAATACATAAACTATTAACACAGTGGATTTGAAACTATTAAATGCCAATGTTTTGTGAAATTTTAATATAATTTATAAACGTACCTTTGAGGCTTGAATTTTAACGCAAAACTCTGGATAGTGCCACTGCTGCGAAGTTTGGAAACGTCTTCTGTCGTTCCAATGAATTGCGATTTACTGCATCAAAACAAGGCACCGCCGTCCCAAAGTACACGAAATGGTTCTTTTATCCATCGGTTCCATTGGTCGTCACTTGTCAATCAATTTTATGTATGATTGAATATTTAATTATGATTTATCAACACACCGTACACCGCCTTCCCATTCACACACGTTGTATTGTTTACGTTTTTGCCCTGCCGAGCAATGGCGGACGATTGCCTCATTTTCCATTGGGTACGGGACAAGTATCCGTCGGGCGAGTTGTCCCGATTTTTACGGCGACTTGTCCCGTTTTTTTGTTTTGTTTTTTTTTAATTTATTTTTTATTACTTCATTTTTTGGGGTGAAATATTGTTAAATTTATCACTTACTAACCTATAGAGTATTTTCACCAATAAATCCGACCTCCATGAATTGAAAGAAATGAACAGAATTAAATCCAATTAAATCCACGTGTTATGAAAGTCCCACCTTGAACTACACTGTCCACTGCAACATTTTCAGAAGAATGATTTTGTTGAAAATGAAATAAAAGTATTCGTCAGCTCTTTGATTAAGTTGATGTATTCTCAATTGCCGGTTGCTACTAAAGGTTGGTTGTAATCACTGTGTTTTTAGGCGCTGATATAAAGTGATTGGTTTTCAGTCGTCGGCTACTACAATATCGTTTCAGTAATGATTTTGTTTTGATTTGGTGATGGCTTCTCAATTAACCAAGATCACAGTTATTTCAGAGTGTTTTGGGGTTCCCTTTTATTTGCCCACCTGATCTTCTATAAATATAGTCAGACGGCAAGACTCAGCATCATTTCCAAAATGCCTTCATATTTTTGTATTCAATGCAACAGAGAAGTTCGACCACGACAACATGCTGTTGACTGTGATGACTGTGACAGACACAGAGAAAAAAGCGTCCGCCTCCACCAGCTGACATCCAATTTACCATAGACAGTGATTTCCTACACCTGGACACCTTTCTGGTAGCAGACATAAAACTGGAAACGGCAAGACATATAGTGTTTTCAACACCATTCCAGCTCAATTTATTGAACAGAACTCGTCGCTGGTTCATTGACGGTACCTTTAAGGTTAGTTATTCTCTTTCTGTTCAATAACTGATTGAAAAGTCAGAAAGTCGCTGTAACTATGTCACATAATAGAATAACAGATTGAAAAGTCAGAAGTCGCTTTAACTTTGTCACATAATTGAATAACTGATTGGAAACTCGCTGTCGCTATTTCGCTCGTTTGTTTCTCGCGGAATGAAATTTAAATATTTAATTTCAATTTCAGATCGTTGGAGCTCCATTTCAATCAGGGCAACTTTTAACGGTAAACGGTTTCGTACAGAAAGAAAGAAAAAGAAGCAATTTCCAATGCTTTACAAACAGAAGCAGAAAATGTAGAATTAAGAGTCCAGGCATCAGATTTAGAGACGGACGCACGCTCCAAATACACAAAAATGTCCCAGAAGATCCAGAAGTATTGGGACGAATATATGTCAGAACCTCCATCACTATCAACGTCAGCCTTTCTGAAAAAATGTTCCTCCGTTTATGTTAAATAATTGTCTTTCCTTAAATGTATCATGATTTAAAAAAAAACCCTGTAATATTATAGTAACTATTGTATGTGTTAAATCATTATTGTTAACTATTGTTACATGTCTTTGTTGTGAAGAATATATATAATTAAATAATAAAGATAATTAAATATATGCCTCTAGTTACTTTACAACCCCATGAGTCATGAGTATTAATAAAGATAATTTAATCCTATGGCGCGTATTACTTCTCAACTACTACTCCACGGCGACTTGTCCCGACGGCGACTCGTCCCACCTCGGGTACGGCGAGTTGTCCCGACGGCGAGTTGT
Source organism: Pictodentalium vernedei (assembly GCA_031216915.1). NCBI lineage: Eukaryota > Metazoa > Mollusca > Scaphopoda > Dentaliida > Dentaliidae > Pictodentalium > Pictodentalium vernedei. The sequence goes on from CM062293.1 coordinate 262,512,085, forward strand.
CCCGTTCCCTTTTCCATTGACCAATCGAATGGGGACTGCCGATGTAGTCTTCTATCTGATATCTATGGTTTTAAGTGTATGAAAATCAGTAGAAATACACACAAAAAATATTTATTGGTGTTTAAGGTCGCATTTCTGCACAATGGCTAATCGTGAACGGAACATGAATATAAAGTCAAGTTAATTCGGCCAATACATATATATTTATGTTGCCCATTTTAGAGTACTTCCACTCCCGGCATTGGTTTCCGGGCCCTATTTTACCAGTAAAACAGAGCTTGTTTTCCCACAATAAGTAGGTATTGCTTCACATCCTAGGGTTCCCACGGAAAACAAAAAAAAAAAAACAAACAAAAAAACCCCTCAAAAATAAGTATTATTTTAAAGGATCAGTTGCGTTTAACGAAAGAAATCCTTTAAAACTAGAGAAACAGAATTTACTGTGATCAGTAAATTCGAATGCGTGTGTGAAAATGGTGAAAGCATCGGAACTGAACTTTCGTGAGTAAAATCTCTTTAAAGAAATCAGAATGGGTTTTTCATTAAAAGCGTTTAAAGATTTCATACAGAAATTCAACAGAAGTCCCCCACTCCGAAATAACTTGTCTGCATTTCATCCAACGTGTTCTATAAAGGAATCATAAATTGATATAACACCCCCTCCCCTCCTCCCCGAGATAACTTGTGTGCATTGCATCCAGCGTGTTCAATAAAGGAATCAGAAATGGATATTTTTGACTCTGCCCACTTTTTTTTTTTTTTTGGGGGGGGGGGGATACATAAATGAACTTCAGAAAAGCATTGAGGGTTATAAAATCCAATTCTCAGCAATTCTGAAAAATGCACATTATGACTACTAGGTGACCAGTGACCTGTACCCAAATTTTGGACATCCAGCGAGTTTTTCCTCATTTTGGTGTCTGTCCCAGGTCTACAGGTCTTAAAGGTATGAGAGTGACCGCTTTCAAAATTGTTGGCTCCACCCACTTTTTCTAGGTGAGCAAATACATGTATGAACTTTGGGAGTGCATTAGGGCATAAAATTCGACTTCCAGCATTTCTGAAAAACGCCCTCAGTGACCCCCGAGTTACCTCAGTGACCTTGACCTATATTTTGAATCTCCACTGAGTTTCAAATCGTTTGGCGCTCGCTCTAGAACTATAGGTCATACCATGTTGGAGATATGAGCATGACCCACTTTCAAATGTTTGCCGGCGCACATCTTTTTAATTAAAAATATATGCATGAACTTCACGAATGCTAAGGAGTCATAAAACGTGCTTTCCATCAATTCTGAAAAAAACACCGACAATCTGGGTGACCTCACTGACCCTGTCCTATGCTTTTAACCACCGTTGCGTTTCAACTCATTTGGTGTTTGTCTCGGGTCCGTAGGTCATACCATGTTTGTGATGTGCGCGACTAATTTTCTAAACACCCCTAGGGACACCCCCCCCCCCCCCCCCCACAATGCCTCATTAAACTGAAAAACATAGTTGGCCGAGAACGGGTGACTTCTATCAGAAAGCGAAGAAGAAACCATACAAAACAATAGTCTGTTTCACACAGACTAACTGGGGAAACAATTTGCTGGGATTTGTAAATTCGAATCTGAAAATGGTGATTTTATTTATTGGTGTTTAAGGTCACAAACTTCTCCACTCCCGACTTTGGTTACCGGTTCCTATTTTATCAGTTAAACAGCTTGTTTCCCAACCAGTAAACAAACACTATTTCACGAGGACCCTTTCAACGTGATTTGAGGATGAATTTAAAATAGAAAAAGATAAAATTTCATATATGACGGCCACTTCCAGCTCCAATTTAATTGTTTAAATTATTCTCCCGAGAATTGTTTACATTATTCTCCAGTGTACATAACTGCTATTGCTCCAGTATGACTTGCAGTTACCATAGAAATTAGAGACAATGAAAACCATGAGCCTTATGAATCTGAAAAACAGATGGTCGAGAATTAGTGATCGTCTATCGGTGTAGCGAGATAGAAAGACTTGTTTAATTATCGTGCAGACAAGGAAGTGGCTAAGAGAGAGAAGACCAGGAGAGTAATATGAAAAAAAATGAATAGGAAATCATACAAAGAACAATAGTCGGACACAGACTAATAATAAATTAGAGAAACAGAATTTACTGCGACCAATTATATTGGAAACGAATTTATGGCGACTTATTTTGGAAGTACAATATCTTTCAAGAAATCAGAAATAGGTTTTCGTAAACAGCATTTAAAGATTTTCATTCAGGATTCAGATTTAATTTTTCAAGAAACCATAAATAACTTGTGCAAAGCATTAAAAGTCTTCTGAAAACGACACAACATTGGATATTTTTGACTGCCCACTTTTTTATGACAAAATACACGTTTGAACTCCAGAAATGCATTGGGGTCATAAAATGCAATGTCAAGCAATTCTGAAAGCTGCACTTAATGAGACCTGTGTGACCCCAGAGAATTAAACCCAAATTATTAAGTTCCACAGGGTTTTGCCTCGTTTCCGAGGTCCATATGTTACGTTACATCATGCTTGAGGTATGAGTGTGACAGACTCAAAATTCGTGCCACCCCCCCCCCCCCCTTCTCCCACAAATGTTTTAATAAAAATACATGTATGAACTGCCTCCGTGCATTGGATCAAAAAATGTGATTTCCAGCAATTCTGAAAAATGTGCTCAACGACCTTGAATGATATTTTGAACCTCCATCGAGTGTATAACCTTTTGGTGTTGGTTCTAGGTCCATGGCTCATACCACGCCAGAGATATGGGCGTGACCACTTTCAAAACATCCCTAGACACCCCAATGCCCCATGAATATGAAAAACATAGGATGCTGAGAACTTGCGACTGTCTATCATTGTGCCAAAAATCAACGAGATAGGACAATTCGTTTTCGAGTTATGCGGACAAGGAAGTGCTAAGAAGAAAAGAAAGTAAAAAAAAGAGAAAGAAACCGTACAAAAACAATAGTCTTTCACACAGACTAACGTTTATGACCCATGTCGTTTGTTTTAATATTGAGTTTAGATTTCAAGTTTCTGCAAACTGTCAATGACTTTGGGAACACTGTTGGAAATTTTAACTCTCACCTCACTGCGACCAGAAATTTAGAGATACATGTCTATGTCCAGAGTTTTGTTTCTTTCGTTTTATTGGAGTTTTATTGGAGTTTCATGAATCTTTCAAAAGCAATGCGCGGGGTGCGTCTTTTCTTTGATTATAAATTATTTATTGTGTTTTTATCACAGCCAGGGTCACCTCTTGTTGAACAGTTTTATAAGTGGAGGAACCCCGAGTACCACAGAGCAGCATTGAGTAACTGTCAGACTCTCCAATGTACTAACTCCGCATAAGTTGGGGTAGCACTAAATGGTAAGTGCATCTTGAAGTGCAGTATTCCTTAGAACACAGTGGCCCTTAATCCCAGTGGGCAATCGGGATTAAGTGCCTTGCTCAAGGACAATGCAGTAACTACTAGTAGGGATCGAACTTTGGATCTAAGCGCCAACCAGAAACTTTGCGCCTCCTTACAGCATGAGTAGGCAGATTTTTTCAACATGCCTGTTATTAAATGGTCTACCCCTCCCGAGTAATTACTGTTCTCATCCTAAGGATGCCATTGTACCGACATGAAAAATACCACCCGTGTTCAAAGGGTTAAACCTTATATATTTTGGGTGCAAAAGTTTGTTTATTACGATATTGTGGTTAAGTGGCACTTTCAACAGCCATGACCACATCGTGTGGGTGCCGGGGCAGTTTTACGGGTGGCAGTGCGAGTGCCTGGAGAAAAACAGCGAGTAGTGGCGAGCCACTGTCCATCTGTAACAGCAGAGCTAGTAATGGTTGAAAACAAATACACTATCAACGTGCAATACACTGTGCCACTGTTACCCCATATGGGCGGTTAGTATTAAGTGTCTTGCCCAAGGACAAATGCACTTACTGCTGGTCTGGATCAAAATGTAAAAGTTTTGGTTTGTAGTACAATGCTCTAACTACTGTGCTCCTTGTCACGGTGTGCAAAAGTTACAGAATGGAGAACAAGAGGTGGGCCACCGCTTTGGTGCATATTTATTGGTGTTTAAGGTCACATACTTTTGCACAATGGCTAATCATGACCACAACATGAGTATCAACTCTAGACCAGGGGCGAGCATTAATAAGCCATGTTGCACATTTTAGAGAGGGTTTGCACCTCCCAAGCATTGGTGACTGGGTCCTATTCTACCAGTAAAACAGAGCCTGTTTACCGCAATGAACAGGCACTGCTTCACTTCCCATACCCACAAACAATCGCAAGAGAAGAAATAAACCATGATATTGTGAAAGCCTTTCCCATAAACAATCTTCATTACAAATTGCATTGCGATCCGAGATGAACAGACAAACTAGAAGGAGTATCAGTACCCCGTCGCTCACCAGTAGGTGGCCAATGTAAAGGGGTGGTTGGAGTAAAAAAAAAAAAAGTCCAAAACCTGCACACAAAAGTACAAAATTGAAGTAAATAAGCAGCTAAAGGGTTAAATAATATAATAATACCCCCAAGAAGCATGCAAACATAAAATAGGAACCATGGCAATATGCTACAAGGTAAGTCTCCACTTTGAAGAAAAGAAAGAAACCTCAAAACCTGCACATAAAAGTAAAAACAAAAAAGTATCACATTTGTTTCAATGGGTTAAAATTAAGAAAAATACCCCGAACATGTTACAGTAACCACCATGGCAATATGCCAGTGAGGTAAAAAAAAATATCAAAACCTGTACACAAAAGTCAAAAACCGGCACACAAAAGTCAAAAATTAAGGTAAATAAGCAGCTAAAGGGTTAAATAATATAATACTAGCCCCCAAAAGCATCCTAACATAAAATAGGAACCACGGCAATATGCTACAAGGTAAGTTTCCACTTGGAAGAAAAGAAAGACAAACCTCAAAACCTGCACATAAAAGTAAAAAAAAAGTATCACATTTGTTTCAAAGGGTTAAAATTGAGAAAAATACCCTGAAATGTTAAGGTAACTACCATGGCAATGTGCCAGTAAGGTAAAACTGCACTTGAAGACAAAATTTCAAAACCTGTACACAAAAGTCAAAAACCTGCACAGAAAAGTAAAAAACCTGTACACAAAAGGACAAAATTCAAGTAACTAAGCATGGAAAGGGTTGAATAAAATATTACTATACCTGAAAAGCATGCAGACAAAAAAAAAAATGAAAACCTGCACACAATTTTAATGAATGAATAAAATAATGAGTTCAAGGGTTAAATACAATAATAGCCCCAAGAAGCATGCTAACATAAACTAGAGGGGGTTTCAGTACCCAGTGGCTCACCAACAGGTGGCCAATGTAAAGGGGTGGCTGGAGTAAAGTAAAAAAAAAAAGGTTCAAAACCTGCACACAAAAGTCCAAAATTTAAGAAAATTAGCAGCTAAAGGGTTAAATAATATAATAAGTGTTTGACCACCGAGGTGGTATTAGTCCCCTATGACGCTTTTGTGACATAAGGTGTTTTTGTCACAGAAGACACTAGAGTATATAAGCATCTTGGATTTTTAAAAAAAAATATTGAGCGTGCATAATCCCCTCACAACCCTTTATCCATGTACCATATATGAAAGGCGTAGTTTGAACCATGTTGGAGGGAGGGGTGGTAACATAAAATAGAGAAAAAAAGCTTAAAAAACAACAAAAATGGCCGCCATTCTGAAATCTTGGATTTTGAAAAATAAATATTGACTGTGCATCATCCCCTCAGAACCATTTATCCATGTACATGTACCAAATATGAAAGGTGTAGCTTGAAGCATATTAGAGGGAGAGGTGGTAACATAAAAACAGACAGACAGATGGACAGACAGATGTTAGATTTTTAAAAAAAAATATTGAGCGTGCATAATCCTCTCACAACCCCTTTATCCATGTACCCTATATGAAAAGTGCAGCTTGAACCATGTTGGAGGGAACAGTGGTAACATAAAATAGAGAAAAAGGCTTAAAAAATAACAAATGGTTGCCATGACGCCATCTTGAATTTTGGAGAAAAAAATATTGAACGTGCAACATCGCATTACAACCCTCTATCCATGTGCCAAATATGCAAAGGGTAGCTTGAACAATGTTGGTGGGAGGGGTGGTAACATGAATATAGAGAAAAAAAAAGCTTAAAAAACACAACAAAAATGGCCACCATTCTGCCATCTTGGATTTTGAAAAAAAATTTTGAGCGTGCATCATCCCCTCAGAACCATTTATCCATGTACCAAATATGAAAGGCGTAGCTTAAAGCATGTTGGAGGGAGAGGTGGTAACAAAAAAGACACACAGACGGACGAACAGATGGACGGACAGAAGAATTTTGGAAAAAAATGTTGAACGTGCAACATCCCATTACGATATTCTCTATCCATGTGCCAGATATAAAAAGTGTAGCTTGAACCATGTTGGAGTGAGGGGTGGTAACATAAAATAGAGAAAAAAGCTTAAAAAACACAACAAAAATGGCCGCCATGCCGCCATCTTGGATTTTGAAAAAAAAATATTGAACGTGCATCATCCCCTCCCAGCCCTCTATCCATGTGCCAAATATACAAAGTGTAGCTTGAACCATGTTGGTGGGAGGGGTGGCAACATGAAAATAGAGAAAAAAAGCTTAAAAAACACAAAATGGCGGCCATTCTGCCATCTTGGATTTTGCAAAAAAATTTTTGAGCGTGCATCATCCCCTCAACCATTTATCCATGTACCAAATATGAAAGGTGTAGCTTAAAGCATGTTGGAGGGAGAGGTGGTAACAAAAAAGACACAGACGGACGGACAGATGGACAGACAGACGGAGTGCAATCCTATAGTCCCCTTACGGTTCCCATAGGGGACTAATAACCCTTAAGCATGCTAATATAAAATAGGAACCATGGCAATATGCTACAAGGTAAGTTGCCACTTGGAAGAAAAGAAAGAAACCTCAAAACCTGCACATAAAAGTAAAAAAAAGTATCACATTTGTTTCAAAGGGTTAAAATTGAGAAAAATACCCTGTCACAGAACCACAATGGCAATATGCCAGTAAGGTGAAACTCTACTTGAAAAATATCCACTTGGAAGAAAAGAAAGACAAACCTCAAAACCTGCACATAAAAGTCAAATAAGTATCACATTTGTTTCAATGGGTTAAAATTGAGAAAAATACCCTGAAATGTTAAGGTAATCACCATGGCAATATGCCAGTAAGGTAAAACTCCACTCGAAGACAAAATTTCAAAACCTGTACACAAAAGTCAAAAACCTGAACAGAAAAGTCCAAAATTCAAGTAACTAACCATGGAAAGGGTTGAATAAAATATTACTATCCCTGAAAAGCATGCAGACAAAAAAAATTAAAAAAATCAAAACCTGCACACAAAAGTTCAAAATGAATGAATCCGGATGCCGCCGCCAATGCCGCCATGAGGATTGGTGAGCCAAAAATTGGCTATTTTGTATATTCAAAGGGCCATATCTTGCACAAAAAATATTGCAACAGGCTACAGCAAAACTGCTGATGCTCCTGAAAGATCTCGTGAACATCTATGAAATTTCATCAAAATGTGAGCAGTAATGTTCAAGTTATAACTCTGACATCGGAGGATGGATGGATGGGTGGATGGATGGATGGATAGATAGATAGATGGGCATATCCAGAATACCCCACTTTAAAAAGTGGGGGTATAATTATTTACACAACTCTTCCAACAATTTAAATCTACAACAAGGATTTTTTTTATTACCAAATCTCCTTCCACATGCACAATGGTGCATTCCATTTTTCCATTGACCGTATTGTTTGACTGATGTTCAGAAACACTTTCAACTGCCGGAGACAAAAACCAAATAAAATTAAATGAGTATCGAGTTTCTTTCTAAGAGAATGCACCCCCTCTCCTCTCAAAACGCTAAGGCATACACAAGAATGGTTTATTGTCTTTGTTTTACAAAATAAATTTAAAAAATTTACCCCCCCCACCAGCCATGCCCCAGAGTACTGTGAAGGCCAGAAACACCTGTTACCGAAGTCTGGTGACGATCGGACCATCCACATAAGATAAAGAACAAAGACATGCCACATGTGGGGAGGTGATTCGCATGTATTTTCTTTGTCTTACTACAGGGACATTACTCATTTGAAAGCCTTTTCCCATAAATAATCTGCATTCCAAATTTCATTGAGATCTGATAACCTAAACCAGAGATCAAAGGCGAAAACAAAAAAATTGGCCATTATGTATATTCAAAGGGCCATAACTCAGAAAAAATTCAAAGCTAAAAGATATCATGATAATGAGCATCTGTACGAAATTGCATCGAAATCCGAGCAGTAATGTTGAAGATATAACTCAGACATCAGAGGGAGGGCAGGTGGGTGTCCGGATGGACAGACAGACAGACAGATGCAATCCAGTATTCCTCACTTTAAAAAAAGTGGGAGTTTAACAATCAAAACTTAAAATATCAAAATGGAATCGGCAGCAAAAATAACTTATTTCATCATGAAGCTGATTGTGTCCATTAACTCCTGTCGTGTTTAAGGTCACATTTCTGCACAATGGCTAATCAGGACCACAACATTAAGATAAAACCAAGTTTAATCAATCATTTATACCCATGTTTCCCATTTTGAGGACTTTCACTCAAAGCATTGGTGACTGGGTCCTATTTTACCAGTAAAACAGCTTGTTCACTGCAGTAAACAAGCACTGCTTCACTTCCCGGGGTTCCCACCGGGATTTTAACTCCTACCCGACATTAATAGAAAATGACACTTAAAAAGTTATGACCCCTCATCGAAAAAGAGATCAATGAGGGTCCAACACTAAATGGGATGTATAAAAACAATTCCAAAACAGCTTTGAAAATACAAGAGTTCAAGAAAAAGTGATTAAGGAGCATAATTGGCAAGACAAGACTTAGTGTTTGAATGTTTGCAACAATAATCATGGATTTGAAAATTTAGTACAGTGAAGCCCACTTATTTGGATATCTCTTAATTGTATATCCCTGTTAATTGAAAATAATTTTCAAACAAAACCATTTAGCATATCTTCAGTACAAATTTGATCTTTTAATTGCATATGGGTTGTAGAGTAAACTCCTGTTAATTGTATATCAATTTTTGTAACATGTCGAAAAAAATTACTGTGACATGCACCAAATTACCCTTATTTGTCAACCTTTTTGACCTCACTACATCCAGTACAGGCATTTATTCTATTATATCTTGTTTGACAGAGCTCTATGAGCTATGTCAAACAAGATATAATAGAATAAATGCTCAGTTTTCTTCCAGAACACAGGAAACTGACCAAATCCTTGTTAATTGTATACTCCTGTTAACTGAATAATTTTCACTGGCAAAATGGATATTCAATTAAGAGGATTCTACTGTAGTACAGATTGACTCTATAAACATATGGACAGGTGGTTCCTTTGCCGTGAAGACTGCCTTTCTTGGGCTGGGCACAACTAGTGTGCAGACATGTTCTGGTTTGCCACAACACAAATTATGTAACTCCACTCTTTTTTTGAATAGGGCAACAATACTATTTTCATTAACTACTCGTCGAGTACACATGGTTAGTGGATAGATTCAGTAAGTTAATCCTGTAGAGCTGCATGATGAAATTACTGACCATCCGCCACACCCCAACACACACCAATCTACAACCAGATTTGCAGCTCCTTGTCATCTTATACAAAGTTCTTTTCCTGAATAGGGCTGAACTCTTTCCCTGAATGGGGCAACGGCAGTTTCATTAACTGGGCGAGTTCACATGGTTTGTGGGCAGATTCAGTAAGAGGTTAATCCTAGTCCAATACACAAACAGCACCGATTTCTAGCTACAAGTTGTCTGCTAGTATACCAAGTTGTTTATGCCACATGTTTTGGGCATTGTCTTAATTCTTTACCCTTTAAACACCGAGAGGCCATTTTTCCAGCCAAGGAACACAATAGGTCATAATTTCATAAAGTAGGGTGGGTGCTTAGTGAATGTGTGTAGTAAACTAAATCAATATTTTCAACGTGCAGCCCAAAGGCTGCACGTTGAAAATATTAATTGGTTTACCCCCAAATACTGAACATGGAAAATCCAATTGCTGCCACTGAATTGACATGGAAGATACCACCAGGGTTCAAAGGGTTAAATACTCACTTATTTTTTTATGATAACCTTATATACATGCACACTGAAGCAGTGTTTCCACATTGTTAACTGTCTGTACAGAGAGCCAACAAAGATATAAAAACACTATCACGATAAATGTAGCCTAGAGGTTGGATTCTCAAGGAAGAATACACTTGGCGGCAACTTTCAAAGCAATTTTAATGTGACAATTTGTGGCATTATGGGGACTTGAGGGTTAAATGGTTTGTTTGTTGGTGGTTAACGTCACATATTTATGCACCATGGCTAATCGTGACACAACATGGAGATGAAGTTTAGTCAATCGTTGATCAACATGTTGCCCATTGTAGAGGACTTTCACCCCAAGCATTGGTGACTGGGTCCTATTTTACTAGCAAAGCGGAACTGGTTTACCACAGTAAACAAGTGCTGCTTACTTCCCAAGGTTCCCACGGGGAAGGGTTAAATGGTTAGAGAAAAACAAGAAATCTATATTTATAAAAATATGTAATTCATTCTTAAGATAATATATAATTAAAAATATACAATTTGAGAAATGTGTAAAATATTTAAACAATCCGATAAAAGCTGATTTACATTCTATACAAACGGGATGGTTTAGTTCTTACCATATTTCAAATTCATAGAATAAAAAGAAAGCACTATCTCAACCTAGGGGCAGGCTTTCCCGATCATGTACATACAATGCTAAAAGTAAAATTACATCATCTCAGTCTGAATATATTAAAACAATTTGCTCAGAACAAAAATCTACCATGGGTTTTGGTTGCAGATTAAAAAGAGTTCTCTTATCGGTTTTTCATTAATTTTCAGGTCTTTGAACTGGCAACATTTTACAAGCTGGAAAAATAGAAATCTAAGTGATGGCAGTGTTACTCATGATTTCATTCTGCCTTTCAAGTGGATCTTTCTGCCATTTTCAACATAAGTGGCCCAATACTTGCAGTTATTTATTGGTGTTTAAGGACATTTTCAGTATCTGGCTATTTCAAGACCACAACATAGGGATGAAGTCAAGTTTAGCCCATCATTTATACCTAAAGAACTTTCACCCCAGGCATTGGTTTAAGGTCCTATTTTACCAGTAAAGCCAACATGTTCACAGCAGTAAACATGCTCTGTCCCACATAACGGAATTTCCGCATAGAATACTAGCAGTAATAATGAGCATTTGATACCTCAGGGTCTGGTTCAAGAAGGAATTATTTCAGTTTGGGAAGGGGTTGCAAGAGTGAAATGCAAATTGCCGGAGGGTCTGGGGTTGATAAAATGCCTTGGGAGCTGAGGATTGTGTACTCCTTGTAGAAAGGTAGCAGGTTATACCAAGATCTTGTTTCAGAATACCCTGGTATACGAGACTCCGTGCCTGGTATAAAATCTCATTTTGGGGAAATCCACAGTATTGGAATGAAATATTTTATAGGGGGCCCTCTGCTGCATTCATGGGCATTTACACACAAATTATTGGTATAGGGAGGTATTCAGGTGAAATTTTTGAAAATGAATACCATTCTAGTATACACAATTTATTGACAAATATTCGAAATGCTGGATTTCTGCCAGATGTATGCACTTTAGGATATTTTTAGAGGGGGGCATGTGGCAGGACTACCACCATGTGAATCCCAAATGGATCAGATTTGTGGTGGTGTACTGTTCTTTGAGAAATAAGCTGAATTATTAATTTATTGGTGTTTAAGGTCACATACTTATGCACAATGGCTAATTGTGAGAGTTTTACAGGTGGAGGAAGCCGGAGTACTCGGAGAGAACCACCGAGCATAGACGAGCATCTGTCAGCTCAACATTCTTACTCTGTTCAAGCTCTGCTCAAGCAGGGTTCGAGCTGTTGAAGACATGAGCACCATCGACATGCAGTGTGCCTTAGTACGTGGCGTATCGTGCCCCCATGTTGGCAACCGGCATCAAGTGACTTGCACAAGGACACAACGTGGGTCATCCCAGACACGGATCGAACTGAAATAAACTGAAGTTGAGCTTTCTGATACTGATAAGTTATGATCATCTTTCAGTGGTAAAACCCTGTTCTATCCATCTAATTCTCTGATCTTTTGTTGGAGCACTGTTCTCCATGTGTTGATTTAGGATAGGCTAAAAGGAAGGAACCACAAACTGATGTAACTCTGTATTAAGGTGAATAATAAAATAGAATACCCGGATAAAATGTTTGCATGAATATCCAAAATGAAGAGCTCTAAAATAGTTGATCCTTTTATGTGAGATCCTATTGTTCCTTATCAGTATTGGAGCCCTTCAAAGCTTTGAAATTTGATTCGATTCAAAATACTCTCACCGATTCGATTTGAACCAATCCAGAATTTTACAAATCTCACATGTTCTCAAAATATTACCAAGTGTGTCATCTTGATCTCTTCTATCAAGAAAAATAGTTCAAGTTCTGCTTCCAAAGCTACTTTTATTATATTCTGAAACATTCTGCTTTGATTTATTTGTCCAACTATACACCACAAGTTTCCATTTAATACATTGGAGAATGGAAATAATGCAGTTGTATCAACAAGCCTTGAAATAAGGTGAATTTGTGGATGCTATCCCATACAGTAGTCCAGTTTATTGTCTGGATTAGGCTTGAGACCTTGCTTCCGAATGAGGCTCACGGGGTAAATTCAGTGATGCTACCCTGCAGTGCAGTTTAGGATCTCCAAATTCACCCTCTGTGGAACTCTGTCATCTGCAGATGACAGTCTGCTTATTTCTAGGCTTGTGTTTAAAGGTGTATAAAGGTGGAGTATAAACTTTTGAGAGGCAAGATTTGATTTGATTCAAAGTTTGAGATTCACAGAGCACTAATACATTACAATTGGAAACACCACATCCTAATCCAATATCAACATTAAAACCTTTGCCATTAACTAGCCAACTTAAAAACTGGAGCAGTAGAAATGTGGAATGCAATCTACCCGTTAAATGGGGAACTTCAAACATTCTTCAGCAACGGACTGCCTGTAATATGTAAATGAATGTAAATGTAAAACGTTTCCCCCCTTGGAATTTGTTAGTAAAATATTTCTTGGTTGAAAGGTACAGATTAAAAGAATTACTAACATTCTACATCAAAACTATACAATTAAAAGTTATATGGAAGGGGGATATCTCTGGTGTTGAAATAATCAAGGAATGTTTTTTTTCACTGTTTACCAATTCTTCAAAGCCTTTCTGAATGAACGTAGCCTCTGTTGTCATATGCTGGTGGTCCCTTTTTACCGTCAACCTGTAATAAAAAAATTGTTTTATTGGTTTCCAACTCCCTTGCAACTGAAAAACTCAGCCATCACCAACTTATTTTTTAGGGTTTAACAACACTTTCGACAGAGAGGGTCATCTCGTGTGACAGTTTTACAGGTGGAAGCAAGCCAGAGTGCCTGGAGAGAATCACCAAGAAATGGCAAGCAACTGTCAGGCTCCAACATATTAACTCCCCACAAGCAGGGTTGGCAGTGGTTGAGTATGGGGTACAATTGGATCAAAAGTACTTTATTCATGCCACAATGTAGTCATCAAGCATCATGCAGCAATAGGCTTCAACTCATTTAACACTTGAAGGAGTTAAGATTTTCATACATTTTGGCAACACTTTGACAATCTACATTGTGTTGCTTTGCAGTTGTTTCTAGGCAAGTCTGCTTCCTGTACAGGCTGTCAAGACTTGCCAAGAAACTGAGGTACTTAAAACTGTATCTTGCAAGTGTTTTCAGAGGCAGCATGTTTAGGCACTTGTATTATTACAGTAAATGTGATCGAAGTCGGAACTAGGACTTTAACTGGTAGAGTGCTGGAAGCCAATATTTGGGCTTTACTCTGAAGTGTGGGTACCATATTGTAAAGGCTTCATATTCAGTGCATATGCTTCATATTATCTTTGAAGTGAAATTAGTTTGACGGCACAAATTTGCCTTGTTACAATTTATGGTTAAGTACATATGGGCATCTCATAAATTTTAACAAGGTAAAGACATGTGAACAAATTTTGGTGACCAAAAATAATTTATCACTATCAGTTAAGGGTTAAATACCAATTTGGTCATGCTCTTTCCCCAGCAGCCATCATCAGAGACCATGTGACAAGCAGCAAAAATACTCCAGTGAGAAAGTACATGCTTATCAGGAAGATGGAGCAGATTTCTGAGACCCCAATTAACATGAAAATGTGCCAGCTGATTGTCCTCTGGCCCAACCATCACACCCCTTCCCGCTCCAACTTATTCACTAATCCGAATAAATGAAGGTTATATCATAAGCAGAGGACTGGATCAGACGCAGGTCACAACCATGACAAAATCTAATTTTTGAAAGAACAATCAGCTGCTAACTTAGAAAGATCATACCATCTCACTTTGGTTCAACTCATCACTTTTTTTTTTTTTTTATCTTTGCAACATTAATGTCAATGAATATATTTTGATTAGTTACCTCTAATTCTATATCCTTCAAGTCTGTGCTTGGTGGATCAACAATGATAAGTGGGTTGTAAGTATTTGCTTCAATCCTGTGATCTCTTAGAGCAGGACCCCAATCTTTTGCTGGTTTAAACAAGGCTGCAATTCCCTGTAAAAGAAATAGATATTATGGGAAATGCTTTTATTACGAATTTTATAACTTAAAGTCATTACCACTTTTGATATGTTGAATGTTCTACTCCCCTGACCTACAGGAAAAATTAAAACATTTAAGACACTGAAAAACTTACTTGCAATTAAAAATGTTCTTATGTCCCTTTAAAATTAAAAAAGTTAAAAAATTTATAGTAATTCATATATTTTTTATACTTACCAATGACCCAGACATAGCTGGCGCTAACTCTTAAAAATATAGGGCCAAACACAAATTTTGCCCCCCAATCCCCAAAATTTGCATCTAAAACCAAAAGAAATCATGTCCTGAAGGACCTCCATACTTTGCCCTTACTGCGCATGCGCAGTGTCAAGGACGTTCCGAAATTGGCGCCAATTATCATTCTTACAAGCAGTGCCTGGTCAGTGCTATGTACTCAGCGGGGAGGTATGAGTTCCCAACTCCTGGGAGGGCCATCCCCGTCTGGGTCATTGGTAAGTATAAAAAATATATAAATTACTATAAATTTTTTAACATTTTTATACTGTACCAATGACCCAGACATAGCTGAATAGTAAAAAGGCTGGAGGGCCTAGGACATAGAGGAAAATCCAATAAGCTCAACTATATAATCTAGAGTCAACCCCTCAAGGAGAAAAGGAGTATTAGGCTTTACATGTATCTTTCTTATTTTATGTTAAATTAGAAAGATACAATACCCTTCATAATTGAGCACAATAACATTCATGTTCTCTATTAACATCCAGTGTAACCCTTTATACTAATTATTTTTAAAGTAAGCCAATAAATAAAGTTAGTCCAGAGAATTGAGACTCTTTATATTCTTTAAAAGTGTCCGAGGATTGTATATTAACGCCCGTTTGACACTTGACATATACAAATGCTTCACACCGAGCTACACTTTAAAAATATGACATGAATGAATTTTAACATTAATATTACACTTTAAAACCATCCCGGAAACGACTCAGAAATACTGACTTGGAGGAGGCATTCCCTTGCTTTTCACTATAAAGCAGGTGACCTAAGGGAACACCCTCCCCTCCCCTCCTTCCCCTTGCCCTGGGTCAAATAGCCCAGAGCGAAGAGGGCAGCCGGACGGAGTCACTGCCGGAACAGAAAACCTGCATAACTATAGTTGCAACTGTTTAGTGGACGACATTATGAGAAACAGATAACGGACCTAAACAATGCAGGTCTCCAGAAATGGACTCAATATTTCTGAGATAAAAATTCGTGAATGTGGATGGCCGAGACCAATAAGCAGCCTTCATTAAATCTGTAATAGCAACACTATTAGCGTAAGCCCAAGATGTAGAAAGAGCTCTTACTTCATGAGCCAAAATCTTAAGCACAGACTGCTGAGAAGATGATAAATTTTCATAAGCAGTATGGATAGTTAATTGAATCCATCTAGCAATAGAATGGACCGAAATGTCCTTTCTATTAGGCATCAGAGACAGCAAGAAACGTTTTCGTCCCTTTCTGATAAACTGAGATCTCTGTTTATAGATACGTAACGCTCTAACAAGACAGAGTAAAGGCCTACGCCAGTCTGAAGACGGAAGAGCCTTAATAACAATAGGTTCCGGATATTTATTAGGAGCCCGATTCTTAGCAAAAAATCCCACATTAGTAGTGAAGGTGATAGTGTTCCCGACACTACGATAGTGAGAATCATCCACCGACAGTGCATGAAGCTCACTGACTCTTCTAGCAGAAGAGAAAGCTAAGAGAAAAGCTGTCTTATAAGACAAGAATTTGAAGTCTACTGTCCCAAGAGGTTCAAATGGCTTTTCCTTCAGTTTAAGAAGAACCCAAGCTAAATTCCACTTAGGAATTAACCTAAGAGTTCTGGGTCTATTTATCGAGAAGTTTCTAACTAACTTAAAGAGACAGATCCAATTTGTAAACTATCATGATGTGCACAGGTATCAGATAACAGACCTATAACCCTTAATAGTAACAGGCTGCAGTTTGATTTCGTCAAACAAGTATACTAGAAAGTTTGCAATGTCTGGTATGGAGGGATCAAAAATATCAACAGAATGATCCCTACACCAACGACGAAAAACCTTCCACTTAGCTGCATAATTTAGCGAAGAGGAGGTCCTCCTACAGTTAGAAATCGCGTCCACTGCTCGTCCTGTAAAGTGCTTGCCATGCAAGAAGGACCGCACAACGGAAAAACGTGAAGGTTGAGACCTTGCGGGTTGTGATGGAGTTGACGTGGTTTCCCCTGCGAAAGAAGATCCTCCTGTGGAGGAAGCTTTCGCGGTAGGTCCCACAACAAACACCTGAGTAGATTTATCCACGGTCTCTGTGGAGACAGAGATGCTACCAACAGAATCTTGCATTGAGATTGTTATATCTTTAGCAATACTTGCTGAATTAACGGCGCTGGAGGATATGCATATCCTATCATTCCGTCCCAAGGGATCGACAGTGTCTACTGCAAATGCTCTTGGATCCGGACACGGAGACACATACGTCTGCAACTGATTGTTGAGATGTGTCGCAAATAAGTCTATCATTGGCCGTTCCCATTGGTAGCAAATCTGATTGAATACTTGTTTGTTGAGAGTCCACTCCGACGGCAACAAGCGACCCTTTCGTGAAAGGGAGTCTGCTAGCACATTCAGACGACCCGGTATTTGACGGACCGAAAGAAGAACGTGATGTTCTAGCGCAAACAGAAGGATTCTTTCTGTTAGATTGAACAACGGAATTGAATGAGTGCCTCCCTGATAACGTATATACGCCACTACTGTCGTATTGTTGGATAGTATTTGGACATGAGCATTGTGAATAATGTCCATCCAATGACGTAACGCAAGCCAAACTGACATCATTTCCTTGATGTTTATGTGCTTGCCCAGGTATTGCGGATCCCAAAGACCCTGGCATCTCGAATCCGTTGGGATCAATGATGCACCCCAACCTGTTTGACTGGCATCCGTCATAATGGTAAAACTCGGATCCGGCAACTGCAGCGGAACTCCCTGAGTTAACCACTGAATGTTTGCCCAAGTCTGAATCTCTCGTTTCACTTGATCTGACAAGAGAACGTCTATGTCGAGCGAATGAATTTTCACACTCCAATTCTGAGTCAAGAAAATTTGGAGAGGACGCATGCGTAACCGCCCCATCGGAATGAGATCCGCAGCGGCTCCGCACAGACCTATCAGTCTCATAAATTCTCTCGCTGTGACTGTCTGCGTGCAGACAATAGCGAGCGTAACAACTGACTAATTTTGCTCTGGTTAACGGCAGACGAACGAGATTGTTGTGCGTCTCGAAGCTCATTCCCAGATGTGTGAATGACTTGGACGGCACCAGATGCGACTTCTCCTCGTTTATTATAAAACCGAGACATCTGAGCAATAGAAGCAGATTCTGCACATCGTTCTGAAGCATTAACTCGTTGCCGTACCTCTGAAGAATGTCGTCCAGGTAGGCCGACGTTACCGCAGACGAATGAGCTCGGAAATACATCATTACCGAGTTCATTACCCGAGTGAAAGCCCAGGGTGCTAGATTCAATCCGAAGCACATCGCCCGGAATTGATACACCACCCCTAGGACTGCGAAGCGTAGATACTTTCTGAATGTCGGATGTACCATGACGTGAAAGTACGCATCTTTGAGATCTATGCTTGTTGCATAATCGTTCACCCGAATACTCGCTCTGACCGATCGAATAGTCTCCATATAAAACTTCGGAGCGACGATCAGCTTGTTTATCCAGCTCAAATCTATGACTGGACGGAACGAGCCATCTGGTTTCGGAACCAGAAACAGATGGCTGTAGAATCCCGGTGTCTCCTGGTTTTCTACGACCTCTACCGCGTTCTTCCGTAAAAGAGACTGCACCTCTGATAACAGAGCGTCTCTTTTCTGCGGATTTGACGGAAGTTGAGTCCATTTTGGACTTCGAGTTAATGGAGGCTTTCGTTTGAAGGATATCTTTAGACCTTCCGAAATCACCCCTCTCACCCAAGGGTCGTCCGTAATCGACGCCCACTCTTGTGAAAAACTCGACAACCTTCCGCCAACCGGCACGCGATAGAGGTTTAAGCCATCACCTCCTGGACCTGCGAGGCCTGCGGGAGGAGAAACCATGTCCTCCGCGACCTGCACCTCGTCCCGTCGACCTCGGGGCGTCCGACCGGTTGTCCCGGCCCGAAGGACGTCCCGCACGTGAGTCGCTGCCTTGACGGTCTCTTGAATAAGACCAAGAGGACGCACCGGAACCTCTATAGGAACCTCTCTTGTGCGCATTATACCCAGAAGTGCCTGTCTTACTCTTATCTGCCGTGTCCGACTTCTTAGAAGCAGATTTAAACAGCAGAGAATCCGAAGCTTTCTTAGTAATTTTATCGTAAATTGCAGAAAGCTTGCCGTCGAAGAGAAGTTCTCCGGAGACCGAAGCGACACTGAGAGAGTTCTTCACCTTAGTATCCACGAGTGTGGATGTAGCTAGGGCTGCGTCACGTCTAACCAACTCCAGGTTTGCCACTGAAAGGGCGGAGTTACACGTGGAATAAGCTACTGCCCTTGAAAGAAGTCTTAAAGAGGATTGTATATCCTGGAATTCTTTCCCTTGAAGACGCAGTGATAACGCCTTAGTAAGGTGGTCTGCGTAAGATAAAGCATCTAAACTGGCTCTGTTAGACGAAATAGTCGTCTCCAACACTGCGGTTGGAATAGACGCAGACGACGGTAATGATAATTCTAAATCTTCCGCCTCGTCGTCCACACGCAGAGGAACTCTCGGGATACCCTGTCCTGCCGTATCGAATTTATTCCTTGAATTAATGAAAGGCAGGTTAAGAGTATTGGCGGACAAGAAACCCGCTTTCCCCGTCTTGGAAGCAAGTTTGAATATAGCGTCGTTCAATAATTCAAATGTTCTTGTGACATTATTGGACTGAGACAGAAACTCGGGAGCGATGTCCCTGAACCGCTCAAAGAAATCAGTGTCCAATGACGCTATAATTCTCTTGTCCGGTACCGCAGCAGTCTGGCCCGACGGAACAACTTGAAGAAAGTGCCGGATGAAGTCCACGGCAGCTTTATGTTCCAAAAGGGATAGCTCCAAGTCATCCGTATCCCTTTCACCATCCGGTCGGACCTCATGATGCTCCCGGTCGTCCGCACCCGATGCTTCGGCGGAGCGTACCGACCCAGCGCCGTCGGATAATTCCCGATCCGACACCGTTTCTGTCGGTTGCTGGGATGCTGTGATAAGTTGTGCTATTTGAACGAGCACGTCCGACATCGAGGCCTGCGGAGGCGCAGTCTTTCGCTGCTTCGCCGAGGGCAGCTCCGCATCTGGTGACTCCCGCATACTCTTCCTATGCGAACGCCCGGAGTCAACCGGCCTCGTGTCCCTGGCTACCGGATGGCGTGACCTGGTCGCCGAAGAATCCCTGATCGGCGAAGCTGGTAAAATATCGGCGGTCACGTAGCCAAGGTGCGGTCGTGTGCGCTGGTGAGAGGAAGAAGCCTGAGCAGTCTCAGCGGACTGCCTATACAACAGAGTGTCCTGAGCGACGGACGTGTGCTCCGCTTGCGACACATTTTGTACCACAACATCTGGTCCCTCTCTCGCTCGCGGCCCGGCTGGACCTGGACGAGCTAGGAACCGGACTCGAAGGCTTCCTCCGATCTCTCCTACTATCCGCCGTCACTGGGTGTGCACGTTGAATGTTTATAGTGCTCGCATCACCCAACATTTCCTCCTGGACCGCATCGGACGAACCGGCTGCCGAACCATTCGCTGAATGGAAGCTACACCGGGCGAGCTAGCGGACGACATTTGTCTTATCTCCATGAGCACTTTTGCCGCTAGCTCTGTATTCATTTGTGACGACGGAAGCGCACTTGCGGAAGATAACATGGAAACATCACCCTGTTCTTGTTCCTCTGAAATAGAAACAGAGAGTAGAGTGACCCTGTGGAGAAAGAGCCGGCATAGCCCTTTCTCCACTAACAACATATCATGACACACGTTTCCAATGTTTGTCATCCCAATATTGACATATTGAACAGGGATTAGTGCGAGTACACTGACTACAATTAATACAATGATCATGAAAGTCAGAGGAAGATTTCTTCCTTTTACAATTTGAACAATATCCTTTCATTGTGAAAAGGCAACAACAAGTCCTAGTACTCGCACAAACCCCTAAACACAAAGATACATAATAACATGATCCATTAATATTGAAAAAACAATTGAAAATCAAAATTTTTGAGAAATATTTTTTCAGCGAAGCCCAAGTTTCTGAAAAGTAACGTTGAGCCCCAATGGATCCCAAGGCAAAGTGTGGTCAAAAATTTTAAAATTATATTAAATAATTAATGCAACACTTACGGATAATAATAATGTATCTTATAGTGAGATAAACTACTCCAAAGGCAAACAGCCCCCCTCAAAAGAGACTGTTGCCAATGTAAACAAACAGTGTAAAAACACCAGAAAACATGACTCCAGGCACTGACAATACTGGCCCGAAATCAGTCATCAAAATTACACACTATCTGATGCAAAACAGACTCCCAGGGGAGTATCTGCAGAACATCAGATGGTAAATGCAGAACACAACGTCTAAACACCCATGGGTGAAAAACGTAAATATGGGGAAAATAACAGAATTCATTCTGTAACCAAGCTAATTCTCCCAAGAGAATTTAGAAATGATCTTTCTCAAAAATATGCCAAAGGCATGGGAGAATTGCAAGGGGGGACTTAGAAGGCCAGGGGAGAGGAAACACTGAATAAGCAGTGCAACTTTTTAGCAAGAATGACAACAAGAGGCCCATGCCTCGAAAATAGGCAACTTAACATAATTTCATAAAAAATTTTAAGTACAGCCCTGATTATTTTTTTGTCACTCCTTTTTCCTCTCCTCCTTCTATATCCTCCTTAGAATCACCATTTCTCCAATAATTACGTGTCTGGCATCCTTTAAACTGAGATTTACAAGCACAAAGATCAGTGAGATGTTGACTGATGAAGGGCCAAACAGAGAATGATAATTGGCGCCAATTTCGGAACGTCCTTGACACTGCGCATGCGCAGTAAGGGCAAAGTATGGAGGTCCTTCAGGACATGATTTCTTTTGGTTTTAGATGCAAATTTGGGGGATTGGGGGGCAAAATTTGTGTTTGGCCCTAGTTTAAGAGTTAGCACCAGCTATGTCTGGGTCATTGGTACAGTATAAAAATATATATATTTTAGCCAATCTTGCTGAACTGCAAACTTTTTAGTACTGATATGGTTAACTGGATAATCAGTTTTAAACCAGTTAGCTACCTAACTGATTTGAAAAACCATCAACCAGTTATCTGAAATATCGATAGTGATGAGTCATTCCACGTTTAAAACGTAGTAAATCTGCCACTTCTCCTTTGTGATAGATTACACATCGAAGCAGCACTGAAAAAATTGAAAAATAATCGACTGCCAAGACTTTGTTAATGATCAGAAGTTTCGGTGAGTAATCGCAGAAACTATTCCGTAATGTGTATACAAACGAACGTTGTCGAGTACTCGCCAACGTTCATTTGTATACACATTAAAGAATAGTTTGAGAATACTGCTTTTCAATTGATATAGTTTTGATCCCACATTTGGTGAAATAATGCCCATGGATAACAGGATATTATCAACTGCCAGACTCCAACATACTACAGGCCCGTCGGAACGAAATTTATATTGGGGGGGCTGATATTGCTAATTTGGGTGAACTGGCTGATACTAAATGGGTATGGGGTATCCAGATACCGAAGGCATCTGGCGCGAGTGCTGAAGGCACGAGCTTTTTGGGGGGGGGGGGGAGGGGAGGGGGGGGTTACTCCCCCAGAAATTTTTTTTTAAAGGGCAATCAAAGGAAGCATTCTGGTAGCTTTTGAAGCAAAAACCTCTTGATTTTTTTAAATGGCAAAAGTTGTTTTTTTAACAAAATGTTTCCAATGTTTCCAGTAGAACCCCATAACATTTGGGGACGGTTCTCACACCGGGCTCACCTGCAGGCCGTGTCCGTATTCCGTCATGCTAAAAAACAGTCAGGCCTTATGGTGGATTCATTAGTTTTATCATTACGCCAACGGTTGTCGTGGTCTTCTGAGCTGCCAAAGGAATTGCTCAAAACGTTTGCACATCAACATATGCAGGTGCATGTTATACATTCAGTGATACGTTCATAATTCTAATCCAGGGGCGTAGTAAGCTAATTTTATGGGGGGGGGGGTGGGGAGGGGTAGGACCTATAGTCCCATGACGCGACGCGTCATCCGAGCGGCGAGTGGGGGTGAACACGAGAGGAGATATCCTCCGTCTCGTCGGTGGGTGTCCGGGGGGCACTTTTCGAATTTAAGATGTAAAAACATGCATTCTGGTTGATTCTGAGCAAATAAATCGTATATTCCTATGACGCAAAGCGTCATCCTAACCGCAAAAAGGCGAGTGGGGGTGAGCACGAGAGGGGGTACCTCCCTGTCTCGTTGGTGGGTGTCCGGGGGGCCTCCCCCGGGGAATTTTTTTAATTTAAGATGTACAAATATGCATTCTGAGTGATTCTGAGCAAATACATCGTCAATAAGGAAATACGTCAGCTCTCTGATCAATTCAGCGTGATTTCCGAGCAGAATGACAAGAATAGTGAACATGCAATGAATTACCCTGTGGTTGGTTGGGGTTTAACATCGCTTTCCACAATTAGGCGAAAACATGACTGTCAGTTTTATTGGTGGAAGAAAGCCCACATGGAACCCACTCAATCCAGTAATCATTAACAGCAATGTCGGAATATGGTAACCAGTGGGCATCCCGTGTGGAGAAACCACCAACCCAGCCCAGTAAAGCCTACTTTTGACAAATTTGTGGGGGTGGGGGAAAGATTTCCCTTACCCCCCCCCCCCCCCCCAACCGGTTCCTACGCCACTGTTCTAATCTGAGTTCAATAATGTAATGTCCAGTTTTATTCAGGTTACATCGGTTGCTCCCATCATGGATAAACTAACGACGAAATATGAGCAAATTATTGGGGGGGCTGCAGCCCCCCCAAGAGAAATCTCTTTTAGATCGCGGTTTGACTTTTGTACCAGCACCAAAGCCTAAAACTGATAACCAAACAAATTTACCATCATACAACTGTAATTTTCTTAGGCAAATGAAATTAGCCGACCGCTTTAGAAACTCCAGCGGTCGGAAACTTCCTTTTACAGAATCATCTGGTTGGTCACCTCCAGATAGTGAAGTAGATCCCGAAATTATTGAGGCTAGCAAACGAATCATCAAAAAGGTGTTCAGCATGAACATACTCTCTGATAAAGACAATTTAACAGCTGGTGAACGGAGAGCCCTCACGAAACTTCGAAAAAATAAGAAATTAGTAATTAAACCAGCCGACAAAGGTGGGTCGGTAGTTGTTCTATCTCGGGATAATTATATAAAGGAAGCCATCAGACAACTCAGCAATACTAAACATTATAAGAAAATAGATTCACTTATTTGGCCTAGTAATATCGAAAAATTCAATAAGATCTTAAAATTTCTCCTCGACGAAGGTCACATTACCAAAAAACAATTGAAATATTTAACAGCTAAGCTCAGTGCTCAAACAAGACAATTTTATATCCTACCAAAGATCCACAAGGACCGTTCTTCATGGACGGATGACTTAACTCCACCCGGGAGGCCAATTGTATCAGATTGTAATTCGGAATCTTATGCGATCTCGGAATTAATTGATTATCATCTTAAACCTATAGCAAATAGACATCCGAGCTATCTAAAAAACACACAGGATTTCCTGTCACAAATTTCGAAATTGAAAATATCAAAAAATGCAATTCTGGCTACTTTGGATATCGACAGTATGTATACGAACATTGATATTGATAAAGGTGTTAAATCAGTTAAAAATGCATTTGAAAAATATCCGGATGCGAAACGCCCGGATGAACAAATTTTGGATCTTTTAGAGCTGAGCTTAAAAGGTAATGACTTTCAATTCAATGGAGAATATTTTCTACAAATAATGGGTTGTCCTATGGGTAAAAGATTCAGTCCTAATTTTGCAAGCATTTATGTAGCGGAATGGGAGGAAAATGCCTTAAGCAAATGTGCAAAGCATCCTCTCGTATATCTCAGATATTTAGATGACATTTTTATTATTTGGGAACATTCAAAAGAAGATTTTGATGAATTTTTAGAAATTTTGAATAATCACGATCCAAATATTAAATTGAAAGCTACTATCAGTGAAAATTCTGTTGATTTTCTCGATGTAACCGTGTATAAAGGCAAGCAATTTCAGGCGTCTGGTCATTTAGATTATAAAGTATATTTTAAACCAACTGATTCACATCAATTGTTGCACACTAAATCATTTCATCCTCAACATACATTTAAAGGTATCATCAAATCACAGCTCATTCGTTTCCACCGCAATTCAAGTGATAAGGTAAATTTCAATGAGGCTTGTTCTACTCTATTTGGCGCCCTCAGATCGAGAGGGTACTCGCTGCGCCTTTTGCGTAGCCTGAAATCCCAAACCTTGAAAAAGCTCGAAAGTCCAGCTGAAACTACCGATTTCGAACCACTGAAGATTGAACACAACAGACCGTTGCAAAATAGTAGTGGCGCGGTATTTAATTGCAAAAAGCCTCGTTGTAGACTGCATACTTTTATGCCTGATCAGAAAGAGGAATTTTCCTCCGAACAAACGAAAAATCATTATCAGATCCGTAACCCCCTCCATTGTGATTCACCAAACATTATTTACCTTATCACTTGTAAGCGATGTCGGAAACAGTATGTTGGTCAAAGTCAAAATCCTTTTCGAGAGCGTGCTACTAGACACAAACAGGATATAAAACATAATGCTGATGCCCCAGTAGCACAACATTTTAACCTTCCTGGCCATTCTTTGGACGATTTCGAAATCCATCCTATTGAACAACCACCAATTAAAGACACATTAGAAGAAACGGATGAATTTAGAAAAAAACGTGAAGCTTTTTGGATCAATACGCTTCAAACCCTCTGGCCATTTGGTATGAACATATCAGAGGGCGAATGCGAAAGGAGGTCCATCATTCCTTTCACTTTAACGTACAACAGAATGAATATCGAAATAGCAAAAATGTTAAAAGATGAATTCAATTTTACCAATGCTAAATTAAATGAACTTTTGAATCTTCGACCTGTCATCGCCTATAAGAAAAACAAAAGCTTGCGTAACATCCTTGTAAGGACTAAATTAGAGCCCATCAATGAATAACATCAATTATTGCCAGTCAGTTTAACCAGTTCCTAAGCTCATCACTTAGTTTAAATCAAATTTGGTGTAATTTTTTGTCATGTTTGAAACCCATCTGGGTTCAGTAAATGAAAACAATTTTTCGGCGGCATATTAAAAGAAAAAAACGTTTCAGTATGAAATGTCTGTGCCAGTGCGATTTTTTAACCTCAAACACACACTTGGGATGAAGTGACTTTCCCCATAGACACAATGCAGTTACTCCTAATGGGGATGAAACCATGAACCTTTTGATGTGAAGTCCAGTACCATAACCACAGTCACCATGCTGCCAATGATTAATATTAATTGCTTGAGAACCAATGTAGTTTTTATTTCACCTCAGTTTTTTTTTTGTCAGACCCTTTTGAGATTTCAATCAATACACAGAATGACATGCGCATGTGAATGGGTTAATCGATATGGCATGACTGCCAATGTGGAAGGATAAAATGAAAGGTCTATACTATAATATTAGAACTTTTCATGTTCTATCGGTCGATAGTACCCGAGTTTGTGATTTCTGAAATAAAACTTGAAGCAGCGAAGCTGCTGAAGGTTTTATTTCAGAAATCATACAAACTCAGGTACTATCGACCGATAGAACATGAAAAGAAACGTTCTAATTATTTTATTAGGCCGAACAAAAGTGCGTTCATTGTTATAATGTTAAGCGTTAACTGCAGCATGCCATCAGACTTTTAACAACAATGTAGTCAAATCCAAAAACATGAGGTCATTTCGAACGAATGACATCTCTTCGAAAATGACTTGTCACAAGTGCCGTCGCTTTGGGAGTTTCTATATCAACAAATGCCAATGTTTACAGCTGTTCATGTTATAATTCATTGTTAATGCTTGTGTGATAAGTGGTATAAATTAATGGAATATAAATTCAGGTTTCTCGGACGACGGCAGTTGATAGAATTAAGCAGAGTGAAACAATCTATTTTGAACTTGAGGCGGAGGTTCAGTGAGGACGGGGATTACTAAACTTGTGGAAATATAATTGACTGAGGTCATAACTCATATTCAGGATTCACTGAGGTGGTGAACAACATGTGAATTTTTAATATTTCTAATTCTTTTGAATTCATTGTTTGCAGTTAAAATTGAAAACACACCCACTGAATATGCCCATTTGTTGGTAAGTTTGTCTACCGGTGACGAAAAAAGTTATATAAACGAACACGGAGTCAGCGTTTGGTGTTGAGAAATTCCAATCGACACTGGTGTTGATGTAGATTGGGAATTCATAGAGCAGGCATATAATAAAATCCATTTTGTCTTATGGCAGCCATGATTTGATTTGTTTCAAAATGCAAGGTTCATTTGTTTATTGGATTTGAACGACAATTTCAACATCGTGTCAGTGTTTTACAGGTGAATAAAGCCGGAGTACTGAAAGAACCACCGAGCAGTGGCAAGGAATCCTCTGACTCGACAACTAGGGTCCTGCAAATACCCCGAGATTCGATTCAATACTGATACCATATGTCTGCTTCAAGATCAATCTTGAATCAGTCTCAAGATTAGATTTTTTTCGAATCTCTCGTACTGACTTCAGTTTGTTTCATTTCCAACAAAAATTGAATAAAATTGACATTAGACAATTCATTCATGTAGGCTTAATTCATATTGAGTAACTGACAAAAGTTAATTGTTGGGCAAGTAGTGAATTTTGTCCAGAACATTTTCCAAAGTTTGAGCAGGCTTAACCAGGTACTATTCACGTTAAGAAAGTGAATAGTAACAAGTTAAGCCTTCAGAAACTAAAATAATGGATAATGGGCCTAGCTGTTTCAGCGATGGTGTTACAGAGAATCTATTAGTGTTTAAGGTGTCAGTCTTGTAAGGGTCTTCGGTGTACCGTAATTTCTGTTTGGTGCAATATGAAAAAACTTGTCTTATGAGTCTATTAAAAAAATTGCCCGACTCAATGTGGTGCGCATAAATGTTTGCGTGAAGAAAAACTTGGTAGTGGACAAGCCGATGATATACAGATTAGAGCTGGAATGGTTAAAGGGTTTTCTTGGTAGATTAATTACATGGATCAACCTTGGTTAACCGATTTATCACTTGCCCTTATATGTAGCTGAATAATTGCCGTACTGTGATTTATAGCATTAACCCTTTACCCAACGTAAAGGATAAATTTCAGCCAGCTCTACATTAAAAAAAATCTCCAGATTTTATTCTGTTTTCAATTTTTGTCTCAAAAACAGCTTATGATCCCTCAATGGAACGAGCTCGTTCAGCTCGTTCTAATGAGGGATCATAAGCTATGTTTTTGAGACAAAAATTGTAAATTTTTAGTAATTCAAGAATATTTTGCAAGTGTCTGCTACCCACTTTGGGTAAAGGTTAACTTAAGAATGACCAGTTCCAGCTACTGATACAGCAAAATGATCATGCAAGTGAACAAGTATGTTGGCAAGTAACTTGCATGCTTTACTCTAAAAAAATTGATGCGAGTCAGTCTGACAATGTTTGCCTGTTTTGGAGCAAGTTTGTTTCATTGTTTACCCAGAAAATACAGTAGTTCAAAAGTAACAGTTAATCAAACAATTACTTTTTTGATTGATCAAGATGCTGATCATTGGTTAATCGGTTACCCATTTCAACTCCAATAAAGAACAAATCTGAAGTTAGGTTTGGTAATTTAATCCAACAGCTCAACAGAGCTGTTGGATTAAATTATTACAGAACCCCCCCCACCCAACAAACCAAGATGGTTTTGCCCAATTCCCCGTTGACCATGTTGATTGAAATGATACCTTCCAGGGTGCCAGTGTTGAAAGGGTTAAGATTCTCTACCACAGAATTCGAAGTGGGCAAGTTAATATCTAAGTATGTTTAAATACAAACTGTTGTATGAGAGTCGAGCTCTTTTTTCTAAGGTTATCTCAATGAGTCGAAGAGATTTTGTGCATCTACATGGAGATATTACTTTACTTGTTACAGTTGAGAACTAAGATAATATAACTTGATTAACCATTTACCTAATGAATCCTAATGCATCTAATGCTGTATCCTTCCACATTGTCTAAATTGAGCAGTTGAAAAAACAGTTTTCCTAAAATTTCAACAAAATCATATCATTAGAACCCCCTCCCCCCCCCCCACACCCCATCAATTGCATGAGCTCAATGAGCTTGTTCTAATGATGGGTCACATATGGTTGTTAAAAAAAAAATTTAATTTAACAAAAATGTTAATACACTAAATTGTGATATCGCATGCAATGAGTATAGTGTTAAATAGTATTTAAATTTCAGATTTCATTTTCAGACTCAAAACTGCTTTGGCTGAGACGGCAGATGCCTTGAATGTTTTACAATCCTCTGATAGTTATTGAATGTAATTCTGTTCAACATTTCAAAATAACTATCATGCTTTAACAGTACAAGTGATCCAGCTTGAATGCTTCCAATGATTCAGATACAAAAGCATAAAAGTAATGTGGTTCCATAATTTAATAATTATACTTTTGAGAAGTTCTTTTTGTCTAGAAACGTACAAGGTCCCTCACAAAATAGATTCAAAAGCTTGTAATTTTCTATCAATAGTAATTTAAACACATTGTAACCAAGCACTCGCTTGTATTATGCAGTTGCAAGATTCAGATTTTGTGTCAAGGTACCCAGATACCGGCTACATCACAGCCCATGCATGGATTATGACCGTTTCACGTGGTCTGTACTGTATGAGACATTCTCTCAACGTTTGCCCCCAAACCACTGCCATTGGATCAGTCAAAAACCACATGGAAATTTGTGGTGCATTTTTCCTTTTCCCTTTATTGCCAGTTCTAATGCTTGGGAATTAAATGACAGCTTTAGTTCTATTTGTTTTCACACCAATTAACTATTTGCAGATTTTCTTAAAAACAAACCTTTTTCTCCATGAAGATCATAACTATACCAGGTACGAAGATAGCTACAACAACGGCCATGGTCATAAGCCATCCTAGAGCATCTGTCCATTCTGGCCAATCCTCTTTAAATCTCTTGTAATCTATCCATGAGAACACCAAAATAAACTGTAAAAGATGAATAAACCTTATCAGTACAGTGAAGCCCACTTATTTGTAGAGCTGAAGGTTTTTAAATTTCTTGTTAGGTTTCGGTTTTGGTTTTTCAGGTGTAGTAAAACCCTTGGTTCTGTTCGGTTTTTGGTTTGTTCATGAGGTCAAATAAAATTCAATAAAACTCATTTTTATGTCCGGAGTCAACTGAATGGCAGTGAAATTGAGTGAAACTCAATGAATGCCCAAAATAAGCTATAATACATGAAGAATCAGGAAGGCCAATAAAATAATTACCTAAATATACAGAATTTTTATTGTGCTTTGCCATTTTTCGAGGTCTGACACCTACACGCAACTTGAGGAAAGCTGCAAACACAACTGAAATGTCAGAAATTCACAGAATGTAGCCTTCCCAGAGTAGTGAGAGTACCCAGACACTGCCATTGGCAGTGTCTGGGTACTCTCAGTACTCTGAGATGGCTACATTCTGAATTTCTGCAGCAAGAGAGTATTTAAAAACAAAAAACCTTAGATTACGGGATGTCGACAGTTTCGATTTTTAAAAAAAAACTAAAAACCTCGGTCCGGTTTCGGTTAACCTACAGCTCTACTTAATTGGATATCTCTTAACTGAATAATCCTGTTAATTGAATATAATTTCCCAACAAACCTATTTACCATACCACCAGCACAAATTTGACCTGTTAATTGAATATAGCTTATTGAGTAAACCCTGTTAACTGAATAGGTTATTGAGTGAACTGTTAATTGAATAAAAAATCTTGTAACCTGTTGAGAAATTATCACTCGACCCAGTTTTCCTTTGTTTGTAGACCTATTTGGCCTCAGTATATCAAATGCAGGCATTTAATCTATTATATCTTGTTTGACAGAGGTCATGGAGCTCTGTCAAACAATATATAATAGAATACCTAGTTTATCTCTGGAGTACAGGAAAGTGACAATCCCTGTTAAATGAATACTCATGGTAATTGACAAATTTCCATTGGTAAAGTGGCTATTCAATTAACAGGGTTCCACTGTACTGTCAATGTTATGAGTTTGATTTTATGCATACCAAGTTCAGATATTTATCAGTCTATTTTGTAAATGCATGAGCTAAACAGTTGTGTGTTGATTGTACAAGCCATCTTCCAATGATACCAGTTGCTGCCAGATGTTTGCAACTGGAATATTTAATTGGCTTGTTCAATTCTCTATACTGCAAACTGCCTTTGTGATCTAAAGACATGATTTGTTCAGATTGTCTAATAGTAAACAGTTAATATATTTGGAAAATCAATCAAGATTTTTAGCCTGTGTCAAAGTCACAGGCATTAACATCCATTGAATTTACAGTGTATGTACTCTTGCAAAACATGTTACACCGACATGCAATGAGCCCCAATTATATCTGGCAAAATGCCATTTCAGATTGGTTTTAATTTTTTGTCCAATTCATGAGGGATTTTATCCCTGAAGGCCTGCATGAAGACTAACATATTTGTCACACAATGTCAGTAAATCCTGTGGTTCTACAGTTGTTTCATGACTAGTCTTGGTTGCCTATATGGGTCGCCAAGACTTTCATAGAAAGCTGCCATATCCGGGCTCTGGTTTATGCCCCAAAAGCGTAAAAATATTTATAGAAAGATCTCACAACCCACCTGGGGGGGATGCCTTGATATTTGGTATGGAACATTCTTTGGTGTTGAAGATTAAAGTTTGCTCAACAGAAGTTGGCAGGTCAATATTTGGGTTCTATTGGAGCATCTACATTTTGGGCTCCACCCCAAATTTTTATTTCAAGAACGAGTGGTCCGATTTCAACTAAATTTGGCATGTGGTATAAGTGGGTCCTAAGAGACTGATGCCCGAAAAAAATTGGGAACCCCAGGGGCTAAAAATAGAAAATTAAAATGCCCATATTTCCCAAACCACACAGAACAGAACTGTTATTTGGTATGAAGCATCCTTAGGGCCAGTAGAATGGAATCTTAAAAATAAATTGCCATCAATTGTGTCAGGATGTTCTATATGGGGCACTGAAAAAGAAAAGTCAGTGTATCTGCAAAAATTTGAATTTTTTTTTTTCTTCAGACCCACTGATCAGAATCTTTTAATAATTGGTATAGAGCATCCATGGGGGTGGGGCAGATACAAGTGTGTTCAAATTAAACCTGTTGGTTAATATTTGGACTCAATTCAGGAGCCCAAATAATTAACTTAGTACAATATGGGGAATAATCTTAAAAAATCTTCAGATCGAACATTTATACAACATCTTGGGTGGCAGGGGGTGGGGGGGAGGTGGGGGGATAGATTTAACTTTTTTCAAATTATGTCCCTGGGTTAAATTTTCAGATTTGGCATACATCTCGGGGGGGATTATTTGTTCAAATCAGACCCTTGGGTTAATACTTTGCCTCTTTATTAGGGCCCCTAGTTTAACTCAGTGCAATGTGAGAAAAAAATCTTCAGATACACTGGCTAGAATCTTTTCATTTTGGTGTGACATCTTGAGGGGTGTCGGATCCAAATTTATTCAAGTCGAGTCCCTGGGTTAATATTTGGGCTCTGTATGCCGTCACTGATACACTCATCTGTTTTGACAACTTGAACCAGGTAAGCATTTTAGGCTCAGTTGAGCCTCTGGTTTATTTATTCTGAAACCAATTCCTTTTGCAAATGTTTAAGGCCCTAGAATGTGAAGTGGATTGCTCTAGATGCGAGGGTGAATACATTTGAGGAAAAAAAAATAAAAATGAAAGTGAAATATTATTTTCATTGGTGTATTTTGTGCCCTTGAAAATCAATTTAATGGCAACAGATGAACTGAGGCAATAAAAACTCAGATGAGTGTGTACAACATAACTTGAAGTGAAAAAGATAAAGGAATCTTAACTAAGACAAAATAAATTGTTTTTTTAATTGAAGTTGAACAAAAATAAAAAATTCTTCGTGCATTCTGATTCAGAAGAGGTGAATCATCGTGTTTAGAAAGGTAACATTGAATTGACTGGGACAAAATGTGCACCTTGGATAGGCCTATAAATCAAGTTTGAACACGCCTCTTCTTGATTTTGCATGGAGCACTGAAACTGGAAGATGATATCTTACATTTTAGCAATTAAATTTTCCCCTCAGCCATTTTGGTGATAAAATGCGATTGTTTTTTTTTTCAGCGATACAATTCAACCCTTTACCCAACGCAGACGATATAAAAATTTATTAATTTAAATATCAATTTTTCAAATTTTTCCAAAAAATTCAACAAAACCATATGTGACCCCTCGTTGGAACGAACTCGACGAGCTCGTTCCAACGAGGGGTCACATGATATGGTTTTGTTAATTTTTTGAAAAATAATATTTTTTCAAATGCTGAATTTACATATTACGCGGACGGATACGGGCGATTCGTTGGGTAAAGGGTTATTGTGTTTGGCGCGACATGGTTTTCTTGTCAAACACTCCAAAAAAAAAAAAAGGGTGCATTCGATTTTACTAATCAAAAATCAAACTGCTAGCAACATGAATGTTCAACAATACCAATTGATTTGAGATTGTCAAAAGTAGTACAATGTTGTTACTGTTGCAAATAGGACTACTGTTTCATTGATAAATGCAATTTTATTTCGGCTTGGTGGAAAACTTGCATTTTAAATGGCCCCTTAATGAAATGCGAACTGCTAAAAAATATGTGGGAAACCCAATTTGTTTCCGTGATTTTGGAGAGACGGAACCTGCATAGAAACTGAATTATTTCCATAAAATCTGCATGCCTGGGGTACACCCTCCCTTAAAAGCTCCTTGAAATTGAGAGAAAAGGGTAAGATATTAAGTCAATATTCTTTATCAAAATATTTTTGCGCATTGCCACAGCCAGAGCACCACCAAATGCAGTCACTTCAAATTTGTTTTTGAAGTCGCAACCATTGCAATCATATTGGGAATTAGTAGGAAGGGAGTGCACCATCTCAAAATATGACAGAAAATGATTTCTCTTCTACAACCTTTAAAGTTAATCCTTTTCAACATGGTGTGCATAAATGTTTGAGTGGAGAAAAAATTGATAGTGGACGAGAATATATTTATTTTTTGGTATTTAAGGTCACATTTCTGCACAGTGGCTAATCATGACCACAACAGTTTTACAGGTGGAGGAAGCCAGAGTACCTGGAGAGAACCACAACCAACATAGTAACTCCACACAAGCAGGGTTAGCATTGGTTGAAGACAAGTGCACCATCCACCTTGGTGCACCAAATAGGAAGTGGGGGTGAAGTGTCTTGCCCAAGGACACGTGGTTGCCACAAATGAGATTCGAACCAAGGACCTCGCATCTTGCAGCCTACACCTCTACCCACTGAGCCTCCATGCCCCCCGAGAAGATGAAAAAGAGCAAAAAGTCTGAAGCGAGGCTCGGTAATAATGTAATCCAACAGCTCGACAGAGCTGTTGGATTAAATTACTGAACCTCTCAACAAACCAGGATACTTTCACCCATTTTGCCATTTACAGTATTGACTGAAACGATACCTTCCAGGGCACCGGTGTTGAAAGGGTTAAGAAATGAGCACTTTTTGAGTATTCTTTCTTGATTGGGGAGGGGGTTTGTACGATGCACTGGTGGTGAATTTCTTTAGGATCCTGGTGATATTGCAGATACAGTTGAAATGGTCATAGGATATTGTCCATCAAGATTTTATTACAACAATTCACAATTTTAAAAGTGCCCCATCAATTGATATCTTCATGTTATTGTACAGAATAGTATATATTTTTCACACTACTCGCAAAGTGTTAATGACAAAGACCACTGATCTCTTTACTACTCGATTGTTGGAATGCTCCTGGTCACGGACAAAAGGGTCTCTACTTCTGCCATCTTTGCTCAACAAAATTTGCTTGAATGTTTTAAATATTCCGACTAGGGTGTAACAAGGAAACACTGGGTGGGGGGGGGGGGGGGGAGGTACTAATGCAGGGTAAGCCAGGGTATCCATCGCAAAGCAATGACACTATGTGAGGCATGTTTCCCACACAAGAGCATGAATGGAGGGCGATCAGGATACCTCCCTCCCAAAGGAAATTGTTTTCAAAATCTGCTCAAAACAATTTGGTGGCTTTCCAGGTATTTTAAAACAAGATTTTTCTGCTCCACAAACCACCAGTTATTGAATAATGGCATGCAAACTTTGTGGCGGAAACATCTACAAGCACTGAAATTGTGTTCATATTTTGCACAGGCTGATAAAGATTCTTCTGTGCTTAGAACATTCATAACTGATGTCACCAACGTTCCAAAGTAAGGCCTTTTTATGTAATGTGCTATTGGTAGGGGGTACCTCCAAGAAAGATTTTGAAAACTGAGAATACTTGCTATTCTCAGCATGCTTACATTGTTTATCAATCTTTTCAAACCCTTTGCCTGACATAAAAAGCCGACAGCACTTCCAAACAAAATTCTAAAATTAACTCATTTTTGTATCCAAACATACCTTATGACCCCTCTTTGGAATGAGCTTGATGAACTCATTCCAAAGAGGGGTCATAACCCGTGTTTCAAAGACAAAATTTTTTTTAAAAATAATGAAATTAATTGGCCATTTTTGTGAATAACGCTGGCTGGTTTTGGCCATTACATTGGGTAAAAGGTGAAAAATATTACCCCATCTATGAATTTTTTTTTTTTTTTGGGGGGGGGGGGGCGGGGGGAGAGGGGGGTGCCCCCATTTCCCAGGCCACTATTTTTGATGCATTGCAATCACCAATTACTTTTTAAAGGTTATTCTTTGATGTATTTAGAATGAGTATCTTTACATCAAAACAGGTGAAAAGTTGACTGCACTAATTGTTTATTACCAATATTTAAATTGATTAGACCTTATCCAAATACTCAGGTGATGTTTGGGCATGTAATGAGGGTGTGGAGATGCTTCCAACTCCACTCCCCCCCCCCCCACCCTGCTGTAAATACTTACCCCAGCACCTAGTGGAGTTAAAAACATCCACATACCAGCCCACCATAATCTCACATACTTCCATGGAAGACAGAAAAGAACTTTACTTCCCAACATGCATTCAATGTCGGATAAGAATCTGGTTATTCCTGAAAAGAACAAGATTTTTTATAACCGATTTGACAGGTAGTGTTAGAATCTTTATAAAGCAAATAATGAACATGAAACCTTTGCACACCGACAACAACATACCGGAATTTCATGTTGCAAAGTTTTCCCCATAATACAACCATGAATTTAAATTCAATCTTGTTTGAAAGTTCACCTGAAGGTCTGCCAAACATGACTGAATTTTTAAATTCCTATTTGCATTATTAGTGAAAGTTGCGGTTTGAAAATTTGATGGTTCTATTTTTTTTGCTGACAGTGTGATTGTTGTAAACTTAGATGTGACTTGTGAGTGTAATAGATGCGTGATTTGTGAGTAATAGATGCGTACTCTCTGGGTTTAGGATGTGGACTTTGATACTAGGCCAATAGTGAATACAGCAATTTGACTATGAAAGTGTTTAATTTCAGGTTTGAACAGAGCCTACTTAGGAGACCCCAGTTGAATTTAATCTAGTGGAGATCCCAGACCACAACATAGGGGGAATGGGATCTGCAATTGACAAGCAAAAAATGAAAGGGGAACAAATCATTTCTATTTTAGCAGAAAATTTCAACATCTCACCAACTTAATTGAATCTGGGTACTCCAAAGACAGATGAATACCAATTCACAAAATACATGAATGAATCAATAGATTGGGATAAGGGGTTAATACTGAGAATGGCACTGGTGGTAGCCCTTCACATGGGCCAGTGACATGGCCTGGTTAAACAAAAAAAAATGAAATTTAGATCTACTTTAATAAATCTGAGCGTAGACAATTCTTTCAAAGCTCAAAGACTTGCTTTTTATTTCTTTCAAACAAAACCAGTCATTTCAACTAGAAAGGAATCATTTTTAATTTTTTTTTTTTTTTTTTGGGGGGGGTGGGGGTAATGGGGTGCTAAGGAAGTACCGACGTGCAATAACTATAGAGATCATGTCATGTTACATGATAATGTGAAACCTCGGCAAAGCCTATTATTGCTGATATTATTGTTACTATTACTACTGGGTTCTCAGTGGTGAAAGTAGCTGTCATATTAGAGGTAGTAATAGCTGACTAACTGTATTGTTACCCAAACTTTTAAGCCAAGTCTGTACACTTGTTGTACAGTTAAGATTCTTTAGCGATGCCCCTAAGTTTATTTACTGTTTGAGTGCGAAAGAAATGTCCATTTAAATTGCCC
The DNA here is from genome assembly GCA_031216915.1 of Pictodentalium vernedei. Lineage (NCBI taxonomy): Eukaryota > Metazoa > Mollusca > Scaphopoda > Dentaliida > Dentaliidae > Pictodentalium > Pictodentalium vernedei. Next base: position 262,549,550 of record CM062293.1, read on the forward strand.
AGCTTCACCTGTGCTAACCTCAAATAATGTTTTAGTTTATATTTTCAGATTGTATATGGTGATCGATGTTAATTCACAGAGCATATTTACTGTAAAGTGTTGTGACCAACATGTTCAAATTCAAAAATTGGTAAAGTTTAACAACTTCGTTCTATGTAATTTAAAATCATGTTTTAAACCGTTTTTGGCAATTTATTCAAAAGTATCATTCCCTATTCACATTAAATACATTCCGTGAAGTGTCACGATGATATTGTACAGAAAGATCGAAAAATGAGATTTACTGGTTGCAGAATTGTGTTTTCTCGCTATGCAGTTTTTATACATGCGTACTGTAGCATGATGTCATTGATATTGCAAATCCCTCAGTTCACAATGTCAAAGGTCGCCAGGGCAGTCTCGTCTTATATTTGACATCTGGTAAATCGAACAATTACAAGTCCAGAAAATCTAAAACATTTAATTACTTGAGTAAGTTTCCAAAGAAATATATAAAAACAAGGCTCCGAATATATACTCAAACAATTCTAAATTGAAAAGGTGATTTTTGTGTAGTTTGGATTGACTTTAGTTGCTATGCTTTTGTGCTGGCCGTCGCCCTGTTAAAATTGGGTACTGACTGATTGTAAATCATTGAAAACTGTTGTAAATCTTTAAGATTTTGTTGTAACACCGTTTACCTGTGCATTGCCTTTTTAGTACATGCATTTAGGGCGGTCACGATTTTTTAATTTAGGAATAGATGAATCGTCGCAAATAATCGACGATTTATCCTACCTAAATGAACCCCCCCCCCCCCCTCCTCTCCCTCTCTTTGAAGTCGATAAAAATGAAGTTCAAGTCAGTTGACCTTCCTCAAGGAAACAACGAAGACGATCCTTTTTAGGTGCATTCAAAGCTTTGATGTTCTGAACTTTTGAACTGTCAGTGTAATAATCAAGACCGGTCTTGATTATTACACTGGCGGTTCAAAAGTTCAGAACATCAAAGCTTTGATGAATGTACCTGGAAGACTATTGCTTCCAACAGCGTCTTGGTGTCTAACATTGATGTTCTTAACTCTTTACCTTTAGAAACAATAGTTTTTTCATCAAATTTTCTTTTAATTATTAAACGTCTAAAATGGGATACAATTTACTGATTATTCGACAACGAAAAATACTAAACGATTTCACCGTGACCGATCAACAGTCGATTAATCGTGACAGCCCTACATGCATTGCCTTGTTAGTGTCAGGAAATTAATTACTTTTAAGCATTTCAATTTTGGAATCCATAGGCTTAAGACGTACGTCAGCAACTCTAGTGTTTATTCCTGAATAGGAACAGCATTGGAACTCCGGTTGGGTTTTTACTTTAAAAATTAAAGTTGTTGATTTTTCTTTAAAAATCAAGTTCAGCTATTCTAATTAATGGCGTTAACAGTATCAATTAATTTAGGGTTGTACAAATGAATATTTACGTGAATGCGAATTTCATTTGTTACAAAATTTCATAAAAATTTATCTTGAGTTGGGAAACTTAAATACTGAGTGAATACTCAATTATTTCATTGCCCTGTGAAACACATTTAAGGTAGGAAATGAGGGTTAATTTAATTCTGCAGTCTATTAATTGTGTGTGAATACAGATATTTGATGAAATTCTTAAATATTGCTTGGTGAATATTGTAGCAATACTTTGTAGTATACTTTAAGCTAAACAGCATTAACTCATGTGTGAATACAAAAATTCTTGTTAAGTTAAATATTATACATAACTGGTGGCTTAAAATATTGCTTGGTGAATACTGTAGCAATACTTTGTAGTCTATATCTATATTTTGGAATGTCCTATCTGTCCGCTATAGAAATGAATATGGGTCCACCTGGAGTGGCCAAAATGGGTCTACTATGAGTACTTTTTTATGGCGGAGGTCATCGTCAGGTTTAAAAAAGTGTGTGGGGTGGGTTGTAGTTTGGCACCAAAAGTTATGACCGAATTTTTTTTTACTGATACATGTCTTCAAAGGGGTCTACTAGGGGTACATTTTTATCAGGAATTTAATGGTGAGGTTTGAAGCATCAGGGTGGGGGTGTAGAGGGGCACCAAAAGTTATGACCAAAATTTTTCTCACCGATATAGGTCTTCAAAGGGGTCTACTAGGGGTAACTTTTTACCAGGAATCTAATGGCGAGGTTTAAAAAAGTGCTGGGGTGTGTGTGTGTGTGTGTGGGGGGGGGGGAGTGGGGGGGGGGGGGTGTTGAAAAGCACCAACAGTTATAATACTTTCAGCTGAGCAATGCCGGGTAACCCTGCTAGTATAATATTAACTAACTGGTATTAACCCTTTCCTTTACTAGAATAATGTGTGAATACACAGATTGTTGTTAAGCTAGTTAGATACATAAGTGCAGACTCATTGTGTAAAATAATATTGCTTGGTGAATACAACAGCAATATTTTGTAGTGTAATTTAAACTATATAGCGTTAACCTTTCAAGAATAATGTGTGAATATACAAGTTTGTTAACTACAAGCTAACTCAGCTTGTGACTGGTCCCACCCATCACAGCAATCACACCCTCGATTTGGTAATCATTTGTGCATGTGATACACAATCTGGAGGTTCATGACATAGCCAAATCAGACCATTACATGGTGAAATTTGACATCAGGCTACCCCAGCCACAACCATTTAAGAAGATTACCAACCGTAAACTCAGGAACATTGATCCCATTGCATTTTCATGTGCTATATCATTATCGGCGGATGAGATCCATCGCAGTAGACAGTAAATGAATCTGTTACCAAGTTTACTGATCTTTCACATAAACTTATCAATGATTTTGCGCCTGAAACGTCCAGAATTGTGTCCAGGCACAAGCTTTCCCCCTGGTTTAGTAGTAAAATCCGAGATGCGAAATGCATGCGGCGAAAATTTGAATTGCAATGGAGAATTTCGAAACTCACCATACACAGGAAATGTATGAGCCAAAAGATCGTGGTTAATCGGTTGATGCATCGAGTTAAAAAAAAGACTATTTTGCCTCTATTATATCAGACAATATCAGCCTCATCCACCTCGTATGGCGTCTGCAACTACTGAATCGTTCAGGCTGCTTACGCCCGATGAGTTGACCGAGATTGTAATGAAAGCACCGTCCAAACAATGTAAGCTTGATGTTATTTCTACAAAACTACTAAAATCATGTCTTCCTGATCTAATGCCATGGCTCATTGATATTATGAATAAGTCGCTAGCTAAATCGGGAGTTTTCCCATCATCTGTGAATGAGGCTCTAGTCACACCTCTCATTAAGAAACCTGGTTTGGATCCTGAAATCTTAAAACACTACCGTCCCGTTTCTGGTCTTTCATTTCTGTCCAAAGTAATTGTGCGTGCAGTCGCTATACAGATCCGCGAACAAATATCTAGCTGCAATTTTGCAGAGGAGTTTCAGTCAGCATACAGGCTATTCTGCAGTACTGAAACTGCCCTTTTACGAGTGCAGAACGACATTTTCCTCTCCATGGATAAACGGCAAGTTTCCTGTCTGGTATTGCTCGACCTCAGTGCGGCGTTTGACACTTATCAACCACAGCATACTTCTTAATAGACTTCCTTCCCTGCTTGGTATTGTTAGTACCTCCCTGGAGTGGTTTCGATCGCACCTGATGAATCGAACACAGTGGGTAACTGTCAGATGCTCAAACTCAAAACAGGCCCATTTGAAGTTTGGAGTTCCCCAGGGGTCAGTGCTTGAACTCTTGCTATACGTCATTTATGTTCTGCCCCTTGGCAATATCATCTGCAGACATGGTCTGTCATTCCATTGCTATGTGGATGATACACAGCTGTACATACACTTTACACCACAGTCTGATACAATGGCCAAAGAAAAACTTGAAAAATGTGTAACTGATATTAGATCTTGGATGGCAGAAAATTTAAAGCTGAATGCTGAAAACCGAAATAAAATATATTGGATTAACAAGTCGCATAGACTATTGCAACTCTCTTATTTGGTTGTAAACAGAGCATCATCGACAAGATTGCCACAATACAAAAATGTTCAGAACGTGTAATTATTATGACCAAACGTTCCTGCCACATTACGCCTATTCTTAAAAATCTGCACTGGCTGCCTCCGAGGGAACGCATTGAATTCAAAGTTCTCATTAACTTGGAAATGCTTACATGGCGAGGCCCCACCGTATATGTCCACTTTGGTTTCACATTACGAACCTAGTAGATCACTACGTTTGAAAACGTCACAATCTTGTCCATTCACCAGGTGACCTCACAACAGCTGGTGATCGGGCCTTTTCGGTGGCTGCTCCATTCCTTTGGAACGTGCTTCCGAGTGGGCTGAAAGCATCCCAGAGTATCCCAACTTTCCGATCAGCTCTCAAATCACATTTGTTCAAGCGGGTATATAACTTACGATGAAGACCGCTGATTGTGTTTCATCCACTTGGAGACAGTAAGTGGAAATGCAGAGTGATATATATATATAAAATTTGTTTTTCTGTGTGTGTATGTTAAGCCCAAGAGCTCTGAGGATTTTTGGCTTTAAACTACATTTATTATCATTCATAAATATTTGGGGTCACATTCAGTGAGACATGGTTCATCAACACTACAAAGGAATGAAGTCATGAGAGACAAATTTTATGGAACTAGGGACATGGCTTGAACAAACTTGAATCTTCCCCCCTAAGGATGCTGCATACCAAATATCAAAACATTCCAACTGCTGAATCTGAAGATTTGGAAAGAAAAATTACTCATATTGACTAAGTTATAATTCGGGCTCCCACAGGGAGCCCAAATAAGGACCCAGGAACTTGGCTTTAACAAACTTGAATCTCACCTAAGGATGCTACACACCATATATCAACATTCTGACTGCTGGATCTGAAGATTTTTTAAGAAAATTCCTCATTTCGAACTTGGTTACAATTTAAGCTCCCACACAGAGCCCAAATATGGACCTAGGGACACGTCTTGAACAAATTTGAATCTCACCACCCCCTAAGGATGCTGCATACCCTATGTCAAAACATTCGGACTGCTAGATCTTAAGATTTTTCAAGAAATTTGCCTGAAATGCACTAAGTTCAAATTCAGGCTTCTATACCGAGCCCAAATGTGAATCCAGGAGGCCGATTTTAACAAACTTGAATCAAATCTACCCCACAATGTTGCATACCAAATATCAAAAGATTCTGCCTGCTGGATCTGGAGTAGATTTTTTAAGAAATTTGCATGAAATGCACTAAGTTCGAATTTGGGCTTCTATAGTGAGCCCCGATATGAATCCAGTTTGAACAAACTTGAATCAGATCCACCCCATAATGCTGTATACCAAATATCAAATGATTCTGCCCACTTGTACAGGAGATTTTTTTAGTAATTTCTCTAATATACATAGGGTGCTATCGGAGTTATGCCCCCTATGGAGCCCAAAGTAGGCATGTCCATTTCATTTGAACCAACTTGAATTGACATATGGTAATGAACATCCATACCAAGTTTTGAGCAAATCGACCTAGCGTTTCAGAGAAGTCGTTTGAAAAATGTTCACGACGGATGACGGACGGCGATGACGGATGACGGACGGCAAGTGATAAGAACGATGTGGGAGGGTCCGAGAAAAATATTTAACTTGTGGGCCATATACAGTTCATTTGTTGTATGCACATTCCGTTCAATCATGCACGTCTTGAATATCGCGGCCTGGTGTCCAGCAACCACAGGATGGTCCTTATTGTGGTTTAATGTTATTTCTGCACAATGGCTAATTGAGACCACAGCATGGATAAATAGTCAAATTTAGTCAATTAACACTTATAATACCATTTTAGAGGTCTTCCACCCCGTGCATTGGTCACTGGGTCCTATTTTACCAATAAACAGCTTGTTTATGCCAGCAAAGTACTTCAGTTTCTGGGGTTTTCACTGGGGAGGATCCCTCAGCTGGGAAACCAGGAAAGTCATTGTTTTCAATGAGCTGAGACAAGGAGCTATTGTTGAAGGCAACAGTTTGAGACTCCGGAACTATGGCTATACCATTGCCACAACACAAGTATACCTGTCAAGTTATCCACAAGTTTGATGCCCAATTTGGAGACTTTCGATGCTAACACTGGGTACAGGGTACAACTTCACCAGAAACCCAGAACTTATTTTATTTATTTATTGGTGAGTTAGATCGCATATTTTTGCACAATGGTAAATCGTGACTACAACATGGAGATAGAGTCAAGTTTAGTAATTCGTTTATACCATGTTGCCCATTTTAGAGGACTTCCACGCCAAGCATTGGTGACTGGATCCTATTTTGCCAGTGAAGAGAACTTGTTTACCACAGTAAACAAACACTGCTTCACTTCCTGGGGTTCCCACGGGGAACTTATTACAGCATTGTTTCATTTGTGTGCAACAGCAAAAACAAGTACTGCTACACTTACCTGGGCTCCAAGCAGAAGTGATAGCTTGTTGTCGAGAAAGCAGTATTGATTGGCTGCAATATTGGTAGTTAACAGAGCCAAAGAAAGCTTTAAAATACAATTGTTTAACGCCAATGCTTGATCAGAAGTATTCCTAAAACACTGAAACTGGAGTAAAACAGGATGGTTGGAGACTGACCTGGCAAAAAAGCCGAGAATAAAAACAAAGCTGAACTGTTCCAATTTGAAGGATTTGCCCAACCCCAGTATAGTTCATTGCCAATAGAATACACGCTAAACACACAATTTCTGAACCTTGTTCACTAAAATTGGCCCAAACCTGGGTAAATCTATGCTCAGACCATTATGTGAAGACTGTTCATGAATTTCACATCAAATGTGGTGAATATGAGATATCTTTCCACATAATTTTAAAGATATGAGCAGTTTGGGATCAAGGTGCCACATCCAAAAGGAAGGGCAAGCTGTTATGTTATTAGTTGCATGTGGCCAATGTGCAAGGTTGCTTGCATATTATCACCAATATAAAAGCTGTTACTGCCTGAGTGGACAATGTACATGTGTTTGGTTGGCATGATATACTGGGTTCACATTCATGTTTCAATTATTACAGAGCACCTTAATCCTTTAGCCAAATGTAACAGCCAAAACCAGCCAGTGGTATTCAAAAATCACCATCTAATCTTCAGTTGTCCTTCATTTTCTGACTAAAAGGCATAACTTATGACCCCCTCATTGGAATGAGCTTGCTCCATTGAGTGGTCATCATCTGTTATTGCACAAAAAATGAGTCATACAAGAATTGTTGGCAAGTGTCGTTTGATTTGTGTCAGGTGAAGGGTTAAATTATTTGCCAGCAGATTTGCCAGCAATCTGTCAAAGCCTGGATATAAGCAATTGCAGAATGAGGTTCACAAAGGGTGAATTTGCATATGTATCAAATACTGTGGTCCAGTTTATCCTCCAGGTACCTCTTTAGGCTTGAGCCCTTGATTCATATTCAGTCTCACAGAGGGTAAGTTTAGTGATGCTACCATGCTGTGCAGGATAGTATCTCCAAATTCACCCTCTGCATGGGGACCTCATTCTGCTGTTGACCGTCTACTTACTTCCAGGCTTGAATGTCACTTAGAAGTGGATATTACAGCCAAGTTGAAAACCAAAATGCAATTTAAATAAAATAGTTATATGTCTAAAATGTTCTTGATATTGTGTATGGAAGTACTCTTGTATTGCTGGCTATGCTCCCAGTGATGACTAAATGGATAAGACACAAGTAGGAAATAATTTTATTTAGTACCCTGTAGAATGACAGAAGTGTAACTTACCATAAAGGTACGATACTGTAAGACATTCAGCAATACAAATCAGCAAGACATTCCATCCACCCGAATAACTGTCCATCAAATCAAGCATGTTTACACCTCCCTGAAAAACAAATTAGCATTTTGCTAGAAGCCAACACATTTGATACAAAGTAGTTCCACAAAATACCATGAACAAATCCAGAAAGTGTGACATGCCTTAGATTACCCCAATTTCACACCATTTAGACCTAAAAAAAAATAAAAAATCTGTTTCTCAGGCCCTCCCGCATGGTCCTTTTGGCTGCCGCATGCTCTTTTTATAACCAATTTAAACTTTAAAAAAATAAAAATTAAATGGTTTATGTCTGATATTTTACCCAAGTTAAAAAAATTGATGAATTTGTCCCTTGAGTGCAAGAAGACTTTGCAATGCTTTAGCACTGCAAAGTCTTCTTCCACTCAAGGGATGAAATACACCACCACCCATGCTATTCTGTAGAGTATGAGGCCTAAAACTTGAACCAAGAACATGAACTTTTGATGGCAAAAAAAGTAATTGCTGAAATAAAAAATAACGCTCGCCTGCATCCAATTTCACAAATAATGGCCTGAGAAACAAAAGATCTACTTTGTGTGGCCTTATTGGTGTGCCCATATTAGACAAGGTATGAAGAATGAAGAATGCAGTAGAATCCTCTTAATTGAATATCCATTTTGCCAGTGAAAATTATTCAATTAACAGGAATATACAATGAACAGGGAATGGACAGTTTCCTGTGTTCTGGAGGTAAACTGAGCATTTATTCTATTATCTTCTTTGACAGAGCTCTATGAGCTCTCTCAAGATATAATAGAATAAAGGCCTGTATTGGATGTTGTGAGTTCAAAAAGGTTGATAAGGGGAATTTGGTGCGTGTCACAGTAATTTTTTCGACATTACAAAAATTTATATACAGTTAACAGGAGTTTACTCTACAACCCACATGCAATTAACAGATCAAATTTGTACTGATGGTATGGTAAATGGTCGTGTGTTTGAAAATTATATTCAATTAACAGGGATATACAATTGTTTGTTTGTTGGTGGTTAACGTCACATATTTATGCACCATGGCTAATCGTGACACAACATGGAGATGAAGTCAAGTTTAGTCAATCGTTGATCAACATGTTGCCCATTGTAGAGGACTTTCACCCCAAGCATTGGTGACTGGGTCCTATTTTACTAGTAAAGCGGAACTGGTTTACCACAGTAAACAAGTGCTGCTTACTTCCCGGGGTTCCCACGGGGAGGATATACAATTAAGAGATATCCAATTAAGTGGGCTCCACTGTATACACATTCTCTGCTCTTCTACATTTGAGAATAACTTCAATCATATCAAAAACACAAAGGCACGGCAATAAAACATATCAGGATAAGACTTATTTCTGGTTTGAATGTGCCCAAATCCAAATTAGGGTAAAACGGCGCACTCAAAATAAATGAATTTAAGGGCCTGATGTGTGATTAAGTGTGTGTGTGTGTGTGTGTGTGTGTGTGTGTGTGTGTGTGTGTGTGTGTGTGTGTGTGTGTGTGTGTGTGTGTGTGTGTGTGTGTGTGTGTGTGGGGGGTGGGGGGGGAGGGGGGGTTGGATCCCATAAGATGATTGAGGGTTCTGAATCCTTCATAGGAAGGTGGCATGCTGAACCTTGGTATTGTCCTGAAATACCCCAATATATGTCTCATTCAACATTTTTTTTATAATGGTTCATCTGCATCCTTTAGAAATGAGTGAGGCATCGATCTCTATACAACTCAATTACTGAAATTGGTGGAAAATGCAATTCAATCTGCCCTTGAAGACATCAAGTCAATGAACGCTTTACTGATCTGTAAAATAAATGTGCTGGAATGCTCACTTTCACCACATACAACAAATAAGCATCAGAAGAAACTTTATTTTATTATGCCGAATACTGAATATTGATATAACGAATATGGGTTAATATGACATGGCAAACAATCGGTTCAAATTATGAACAAAGTACAAAGAATCTGAAAGGGTCTGAGCAATGTCACTTCGAATGAATGTTGTCACACAAATATTTTTTTCTGATCGCTAACATCAAAATATAAAAGGGTGTGTGTGTGTTGAATGATTGTATGTTTATGTTCATTGGAATTTGTACGGATTCTGTATCTCAAACCCTGCAACAATGACTAATGAATGATAAAGAGCATTATGAATAATACAATAGTTTCTCTTAGTCAGTATGGATATAATTCACTTGGAATGAATCTATAAGGCTTAATAAAATTAAAAATCTGTTTCTCAGGCCCTCCCACATGGTTCTTTTGGCTGCCGCATGCTCTTTTTATGACCAATGCAAACTTGAAAAAATAAAAATTAAATGATTTGTTTTTGATATTTTACACAAGTTAATAAATTGATAAATTTGTCTCTTCAAGTGCGACAAGGCTTCGCAATGCCTTGCTATTCTGTAGATTTTGAGGCCTAAAATATAAAATAAACCAAGAATATGAACTTCTGATGGCAAAGAAATAATTACAAAAATAAAATTCAAAACCGCTCGCTCGCTCGCCCGCCCGCCCGCATGCAATTTTACAAAATTGGGCCTGAGAAACAGAACATCTACTTTGTGTGGCCTACTTTGACGAAGTCCAAAATCTAAATTGTCAGTCAGTTAACTCAAAGAAGTTGGGGAATCAAGCAAGTTGTTATTTCTCAAATGTAGTTTTCCTTATTTGTGGTGAAAGTACATTTGACTTTTTGGTGGAGATTATTAACCACTCACACTTCGTGTAATAAAATAAGTTGTATTTCAGTTTTTCATTGATCAAAGTAGGGACGCATTGAAAGTTGTAATTATGAAAGTTCTAACAGCATATTAACAATAAGACCGATCCCCTGTGCATGATTTTGGGATCTTTCTTTTTTCCTGAACGTCTCACAAGGACTGGTTAATTCTTAGTTTGTGTTACAGAAAATGACATGCTTGAGAAAATTGCAAACATTTGAAAGATAGACCCTCAATTGTTTGAATGGATTAGCTTTTATCGCACTTGTTTGGTGCAGAATACCAGTCAAAGCTTCACCTCTAGGTATTCTTGCACCCAAACAAACTCATGCTATAAACATTAACATATTCAAATGCCTGTACAGTTCTATTTATTGCATCGCATGTCAGGGGTCTGCCTGGCAGCTGATTTTAGGGAGAAGTGACTTCTCCCTCCAGAGACTTTAGGGAGATGTCAGAAAAAAACAAAATGTATATGACATTGTGACAAAGTAAATATAAATAGGGGACAATTGTGGAGAAAAAGATAAATAAAAGTTATACAAACATACATACACACCATGCCTGCCCATATAGGTGATTAAGCCCACCCCCCCCCCCCCTCCCAACTTTATGCATTTCAAAAACAAGGTGCCCTCTCCATGTTTAAGCCCCCTCCCCCAATTTCGAAAACTGTAAAAGTCCGCCAGTTTGTTGGTGAATCTGAAATGAAATTAGGCGAGTTACAATGTGTTGTCATTACCTGGAGGCTGGAAAACAGTGCCGATTTCCTTTTCCATCCAACATTCAAGAAATTGATTGTTGAATGGCTTGATATGTCAAAATGAAGTAAGTGGTTTTATTTTATTAAAATAAAATTCATTCCGAAGCAAAAATGATGTTTTTATTTTCACATTTATTTATTATTTATTTATTGATGTTTAAGGTCACATAGTTATGCACACTGGCTAATCATGACCGTGACAGCTTCACGGGTGGAGGAAGCCGGAGTACCCGGAGAGAACCACCGAGCAACGACGAGCAGCTGACAGCTCCCCAACATCGTAACTCCGCAGTGCAGCACAGGCAGGGTTAGATTGGTTGAAGACATGCGTACCATCGACGTGCATTACGCCTTAGTACACGGCATCATCGTGCCCCCACGCGGGCAATGGAGATGAAGTGTCTTGCCCAAGGACACAACGCGGGTGCCGCAGGTGGGATTCGAACCGAGGGCCTCTCGGCTTGCAGCCTGCACCTCTACCTACTGAGTCACCGCGCTCCCTTTATTTTCACAAATTCACTTTGCTGAATAATATCCACAAACTTGACAACATGCACCTTCCTTGTCAATTATTCCAAAAACACGCCCATAACAGACTGGATAAATTATACATGAAGCAGGGTGTGTTAAATGTATACTTTTACCACCTGAATTGTAATTGCTTTCTACTGTGTCGGGTTATTTTTGAAAACAGCTTGGGGGGGGGGGGGGGGCGAATCCATACAAGAATCTATTCAAGATAGAGAGAAATTAAAAATTATTGTGTACACAATCAAAAACAACCACTCGGTCGATCAGAGGTTCTGTTTTTCTTTATTATAATAATCACACATGGCTGTGTTGACATCAGTCACACACAAAATAAATGTCTTTAAAGTCTGCCAATGATATTTGTATGGCTTTTCCCACAATATGTATGAAACTTGGGCCAGGCAGTGACTGAATCAAACAGTCATTGCAATGGAATCTAATAATAAATCAGGCATTTGAACTTGTTAATTGGTAATTTCCTATGGAAGTATTAGCGTCAATACATTTTCAATAGTAAATTTCCTGAGTACTCCAGGGTACCACCATAGGGGTAGACATGTGAATCCCCCCTCCCCAATAATCAATCCCCATAAGTGTGCCACAGTGATGGAACCCTTGAGTATTAAGAGAAACTATCATGAAAAGTATATTGACTAATATATCCCATAAGTGCACTATAAGGATGGCACCCTGGAGTACAAAAGGAAACTACTATTAAATGTGTATTGTTATCAATATCAATACATTTTCTATATGCAACCCGACAAGAGGAGAGAGGCAGGGAGGGGGGGGGGGGGGGGGGGAGGGAGCAGCAGTTCAAGCAGAAGTTGATCTGTTGATGTAATTTTCACAAAATTCAAGCGTGAATATATTCCAACTGGCTATTAGATCACTGCCGCTCCAGAATGCTGTGAAAGTCACAGATCTACTTGAAATTTCCAACCGGGATGTTCATGATGGTGGGGTGGGGGGGAGGCGAATTAGTATTGAGTCAAGAGTGGGTGTTACTTGGGGAGAATAAGTATTGTAATGAATATGAAATGAGCGAGTCCCTCATGTGACATGGAAAGAAAAAAAATCTCAGTTCCAGTGAACAAACTGAATTTGCACCCGGTGTGAATTCGCATAAAATGAGAATTTTTTGTTTTGTTGCATGTCATCTGAGGGGGTGAGTACACGCACGTACATCTTTGTGGTTTGTGCTATTTGGGGCGTTTTTTTAATCACGCTTTTTATTTTATATTTGCATTATTCATTTAATGTTTTATTGAGTAATTAGTGTTACTGAGTAATAAAACGATAAAACTGGGTTTGTTGTATTGGTACTTTGTCATTTCAAGTAGATTCCCTCTGATGAGATTGTATAGTTGGCTTGTTTGGCCGTTTAATTTGCTGGTTTTTGTCCTTGTTTGCACGTGATGCAACTACCAGAAAACAATGTTGATAGAAAAAAATACGAACAACACACATGTATTTAATACAGTTTTATTCACAGAGCAGCTGAAATATGAGTAAATATATTAAAATAATTGAACACTGGAAGTAAAACATGTTACATACTCACTGTTGATTTGACAAATGATACTGAAAACCAATATTGATTTTGTATTTCGTTCATAAAATGAATGATGGGGGATCATCATTTTATCAGTATCGTTTATCAAGAAAAAACCCGTCACAGGCTCAAGTCTTCATGTTTTAAGTCTACCCCCCGATTTGTTCTTAACCCACTGCAAGCACCCCCCAAGTTAATGTTTTGGAAGCCAAAAAATGTGACCGACCCGGGTTAGTGAATGACCGATCCGATCATTATGGAATCGGACATTATGTTTGATGCACCAAAAAAAATTATTTCCAGGCCTGATACACAGCACACAAAACTGAGTGATGTAGGTTAAAATCCTCCCCCCTCCCCTACAAAAAATTGTGTCGTTCATTGTTTCTGAATACCCTAACTCTTTCCCCAACAGTGATGACTGGGGTTACCATGCAGTTGATTTTGAATTTGCCTCAATGCAGTGGATTTGAAATTTAGCATTACCCATGGTGAGAGTGTTCTTCTCTGTAATAGAAGGTATATTCTTTTAAAAAAATTAAAGTATTTAAAAAAAAAATTGCGACATCGACGCCGTAGGTGCGATGGGTGGTGCAATCTCACAAAATTCTAAGTTCATCAAGGGCCATAACTCCAAGAAAAGTATTTGGAACAACACATGCAATGAACAGTGGCTTGACATCAAGATACACTTACATGCCAAATATAAAGTCATTCCATCAAGTATTTCAAAAGTTATTGAGTTTTGAAATTCGTTGATCACAGACAAACTCGTTGGTCACAGACAGACCGACCGACAAGCCGACAGACAGACCAACAGACCGACATTGCCACTTATACAGCTGCTAAAAATTTCAAGTTCACATAAGCTGGGTCATTCATGGCTTCTGAATGTCCCAATTGAATCGAAAAGTGTAGTTAAAAAAGTTTTCGCTATCCTTCATAAATTAAGCGTCATTAACAATTTGAGTTCATTTATTTGGAAGGTAAATGACAAAATATTTCACTGTGGGTGAGGAAGCCCGAGTACCCGGAGAGAAGCCAGAAATGGCGAGCAGCTGTCAGACTCCCTAACATACTAATTTCACACAAGCAGGGTTAGCCTCTAGTTGATGAGAAGTTCAGGATCTACATGCAGTAGGCCTTAGTACACAAAGCCACTGTGCCTCCACGTAGGCAAGTGGGATTAAATGTCTTGCCCAAGGACATGTGGTTGCTGCAGGTAGGATTAGAACGCCCAAGGACATGTGGTTGCTGCAGGTAGGATTAGAACAGAGAACTTCTGTTTGCAGCCTGCATCTCTACCTACTGAGCCACTGCCCTCTCTAAATATTTATAATATATAGAGGATATCTGCTATTTTTGTGAATGAGACTTCCAATGAGTGGACCCAAGTGTTTATTTTTCATGAGTGCTCGAGTTAAGTGGAAAAAGATAAAATTTATAGCAGTTTATATATTTTTTATACTTACCAATGACCCAGACTTAGCTGGTGCTAACTCTTAATTATTCAGGGCCAAACACAAATTTTGCACACCCCCCCCCCCCCCCCCCATCCCCAAAATTTGCATCAAAAACCGAAAATTAGATGTCCTAGAAGGTCCTCCATACTTTTACTCCACTGCACATGTGCAGTGTCAAGGAGGTCTCGAAATTGCCGCCAAATGTTATTCTTACAACCAGTGCCTGGTAAGCGTTATGTACTCAGTGGGGAGGTATGAGTTCCCAACTCATGGGAGGGCCATCCCGGTCTGGGTCATTGTTAAGTATAAAAAATATATAAATTACTATAAATTTTTTTAACATTTTTATACTGTACCAATGACCCAGACTTAGCTGAATAGTAAAAAGGCTGGAGGGCCTAGGACAAAGGAAAATCCAATAGGCTCAATTACATAAAACAGAATTATCCCCTCAAGGAGAAACAGGATTCACATGTATCTTTCTTATTCTTATCAAAGAAGACACAATAGCATTCCGTAAGTGAGCACAATAACATCAATGATCTCTTAAAATCCAGTATAACCCTTTATACTAATTATTTTTAAAGGTAAGCCAATAAATAAAGGTAGTCCAGAGAATGAAACTCTTTATACTCATTTAAAAGTGTCTGAGGATTGTAAATTAGCGCTCGTATAACATATGACAAATACAAATGCCTCACACCGAGCTACACTTTAAAAATATTACATGGATGAGTAAACATTAGCTTTACACTTTAACACCATCCCGGTACCAACTGAATTACTGACTCCAGGGGAGGTATTCCCTTGCTTTTCACTATAAAGCAGGTGACCTAAGGGAACATCCGCCCCCCCCCCCCTTCCCCTTGCCCTGTGTCAAATACCCCAGTGCGAAGAGGGCAGCAGGACAGTCACTGCCGGAACAGAAAGCCTACATAACTATAGTTGCAACTGTTTAGTGGACGATATTCTGAGCGACTGATAACAGACCTAAATGTAGATCTCCAGAAATGGACTCAATATTACTAAGAAACAAGACCAATACCGGGTCTGGACCTGCGTTGCTGCATGCAATTGAATCGGCAAACAGGAAGTGGCTGCACAGCAGATCTGAAAATTGCATACACTATACAAATGATCATTATCAGGCTCCAGATGAAATATATAATCAATCCCTTGTATAGAAGCCGAGAAAAGTTTGACGGAAAATTTCAATGTTCAGTGGGTACAGTCAAATTTCAAAGTATCGGCAAACAGGAAGTGGCTGCACGGCAGATCTGAAAATTGCTTACACAATACAACTCATCATTATGAAGCAGCAGACCAAATATAAAATCATTCCCTTTCATAGAAGCCAAGAAAACTTTGACGGAAAAAGTGTTTCGGACGGACTGATGAATGGACGGACGGACGGATGGACTGACGGATGGAGTCGAGCGGTTACTAGACCTGCTCTGCCGCTGGCAACGCAGGTACAAAAATTTGTGAAGATGGAAGGCCGAGACCAATGTGCAGCCTTCATTAAATCTGTAATAGCAACACTTAGCATAAGCCCAAAATGTTGATAGAGCTCTTACTTCATGAGCTGAAATCTTAAGCGCAGACTGCCGAGTTGATAATTTAACATAAGCAGTACGGATAGTTAATTGAATCCATCTAGCAATAGAATGGACCATAATGTCCTTTCTATTAGGCATCAAAGACAAAAAGAAATGCTTACGTCCCTTTCTAATGAACTCAGACCTATGGTTATAAATATGTATTGCTCTAACAGGGCAGAGTAAAGGCCTACGCCTCTCAGAAGACAGAAGGGTGTTAATAATAGGTTCCGGATATTTATTAGGAGCCCGATTCTTAGCCAAAAATCCAACATTGGTAGTAAAGGTAACAGTATTACGAAAGCTACGATAGTGAGAATCATCCACAGATAGTGCATGAAGCTCACTAACTCTTCTAGCAGAAGAGAAGGCTAAGAGAAAAGCTGTCTTATAAGATAAGAATTTGAAGTCCACTGTGTCAAGAGGCTCAAATGGCACTTCTTTTAGCTTAAGAACCCAAGCTAAATTGCACTTAGGAATTAATCTGAGGGTTCTAGGTCTATTTATCGAAAAGTTTCTAATTTAGATAAAGAGACATTAGATCCAATCATTAAGCTATCATGGTGTGCATAGATAACAAAGACCTATAACCCTTAATGGTAACAGGCTGCAGTTTGATGTCGTCAAACAAGTCGACCAGAAAATTTGCAATGTCAGGAATGGAGGGATCATAAATATCTACAGAATGATCCCTACACCACTGATGATAGACCTTCCATTTAGCAACATAATTTAGCTAAGAGGAGGTCCTCCTACAGTTAGAAATCGCGTCTACTGCTCATCCTGTAAAATGCTTGCCACGCAAGAAGGACCGCACAATGGAAATACGTGAAGGTTGAGACCTTGCGGATTGTGATGAAGAGATCGCGATTTCCCCTGCGAAAGATCCTCCCGTGGAGGAAGCTTCCGCGGCATGTCCCACAACAGACACCCAAGTAGATTTATCCATGGTCTCTGGAGACAGATGCTACCAACAGAATCTTGCATTGTGATTGTTTTATCTTGAGCAATATCTGCTGAATGAACGGTGCTGGAGGATATGCATATCCTATTATTCTGTCCCACGAGATCGATAGAGCGTCTACTGCAAACACTCGAGGATCTGGACATGGTGACACATACGCCTGCAACTGAATGTTGAGATGCGTCGCAAACAAGTCCATCATTGGCCACTCCCATTGGTAGCAAATCTGATTGAATACTCATTTGTTGAGAGTCCATTCTGATGGCAACAGGCGACCCCTCCGTGGAAAGGGAATCTGCTAACACATTCAGACGACCCGGAATATGACGGACCGATAGGAGAACCTGGTGTTCTAGTACAAACAGAAGGATTCTTTCTGTTAGCTTGAACGGAATGGAATGGGTGCCTCTCTGATTCCGAATATACGCTACCACCATCGTATTGTCGGATAGAATTTGCACGTGTGCATTCTGAATAACGTCCACCCAATGATGTAACACAAGCCAAATTGACATCATTTCTTTGATGTTTATGTGCTTGCTTAAAAACTGCGGATTCCAAAGACCCTGGCACTTCAAATCCGATGGGCTCAGTGTCGCGCCCCAACCTGTTTGACTGGCATCCGTCATAATCGTGAAACTTGGATCTGGCAATTGCCATGGAACTCCCTGAGTAAACCACTGAATGTCTGCCCAAGTCTGAATATCTTGTTTCACTTGGTCTGACAAGAGGATGTCCGTATCGAGCGAATGAGTCTTCACCCTCCAATTCTGAGTCAGAAAGATTTGGAGAGGACGAGTGCATAGCCACCCCACTGGAATGATATCCACGGCAGCTCCACACAGACCTATCAGTCTCATGAATTCTCTCGCTGTAACCTTGTCTGAGTGAAGACAATAGCGAGCGAAACAACTAATTTCGCTCTGGTTAACGGCAGACAAACGAGATTGTTGTGTGCCTCGAAGCTCATCCCCAGGTGGATGAATGACTTGGACGGCACCAGATCCGACTTCTCCTCATTTACTATGAAACCGAGGCATCGGAGCAATAGAAGCAGATTCTGCACATCGTTCGGAAGCATTAACTCATTGCCGTACCTCTGAAGAATATCGTACAGGTAGGCCGACGTTACCGAAGACGAATGAGCTCTGAAATAAGTCATTACCGAGTTCATTGTTCGAGTGAAAGCCCAGGGCACTAGATTCAGACCAAAGCACATCGCTCAGAACTGATATAAGACACCTAGGACAGCGAGGATACTTTCTGAACGCCGGATGTACCATAACGTGAAAGTACGCATTCTTGAGATCTATGCTCGTGGCATGGTCGTTCACTCGAATGCTCGCTCTGACCGATCGAATGGTCTCCATATAGAATTTTGGTGCCACGATCAGCTTGTTTATCCAGCTCAGATCTATGACTGGGCAGAACAAGCCGCCTGGTTTCGGAACCAGAAAAAGATGGCTGTAGAAACCGGGAGATTCCTGGTTTTCTACGACCTCTATCGCGTTCTTCACTAAACGAGACTGGACTTCTGATAGAAGTGAGGCTCTTTTCTGTTGATTTGACGGAAGCTGAGTCCACCTTGGCCTTTGAGTTAACGGAGGTTTTCCTTTGAAGAACAGTTTCAGTCCTTCCGACATAACCCTTCAACCCCAAGGGTCCTCCATAATTCCCAATTGTTTGAGAAATTCGACAGTCTTCCACCCACTGGAATGCCACAGGTTTGAACCATCACCTCCTGGATCTGTAAGGCTTGCGGAAGGAGAAACCACATCCTCCACAGCCCGCACCTCACCCCGTCGACCTTTGGGCATCTGACCGGTTGTTTCGTCCAGCATTACGGCACCTATTAGAGTCGCTACCCCAATGGTTCCTAGAGTAAGACCTTGAGGATGCTTACAAACCTCTATAGGAACTTCCTCTGGATGTACTCGTCCCAGAAGTGCCTGGCCTACTCTTCTCTGCTGGCTCCCACTTTTTTGAAGCGGATTTAAATAGCAGAGAGTCTGAAGCTTTCTTAGTTAATTGATCATAAATTGCTGAAAGCTTGCCGTCGAAGAGAAGCTCTCCGGATACCAACTCTAAGATTAGAGTTTTTCACCAAACTATCCATGCGAGTGGATGTAACTTGGGCCCCGTCACGTCTAACTAACTCCAGATTTGCCACTGAAAGGGCAGAGTTATACATGGAAAAAGCTATGGCCCTCGACAGAACTCTTAAGGAGGTTTGTACATCCTAGAATTCTTGTCCCTCCAGGCGTAATGACAATGCTATGGTAAGGTGATCTGCATACGAAAGTGCGTCTAAATTGGCTCTATTAGACGATATTGTCATTTCCAACTTCGTGTCAGGAATTGACATAGACGGCATGGATAATTCAAGGTCTTCGGCCTGGTTGTCTAGACATAGAGGAACTCTCTGTATGCCCTGTCCTGCAGTTTCAAATCTATTTCTTGGATTGATGAAAGGCAGATGAAGAGCACTTGCCGGAAGGAAGGCTGACTTGGCCGTTTTGGTAGCAAGGTTACTAACAGCGTCATTCAAAAGTTCAAATGTCCGTGAGACATTTCTGGACCGACGTAAACTCAGGGACGGAGTCCCTAAACCGATTGAGAATTCAGTGTCCAGTGGCGCTATAAGCCTCCTATCCAGCTGTGCAGCATTTTGGTCCGTAGGAACAACATCAGGAAGGAAATGCCAGATGAACTCTACGGCAATTTTGTGTTGTTCTGGAAGGGAAAATCCAATTCCTCCGAATCCCTTTTGTCATCCTATCGGACCACTTTTAAGTCTTTGGCGTCCATACCTGATCCAGCGGCAGAACATACCGACCCAGCATCATCTGATAAATCTTGTTCCGACAGTTTCTGCCGGCTGCTGCGATTATCTGCACTATCTGATAGAACGGCTGTTACGGAGGCCTGTGGAGCTGCGGTCTTGCGAGATTTAGCCGCCAGAAGCTCCCTGGACGTTGATTCCTGCATACTTTTATGCGAACGTCTGGAGGATGAAAGCCTCATATCCCTGGCTACCGGATGGCATGACCTGGTCGTTGTGGAATCCCTGGATGGCGATGCTGGCTAGATATCGCTGGTCACGTAGCCAAGGTGCAGTCATGTGCACTGCTGTGAGGATGAAGCCAAAAGAGCAGCCTCGCCGGACTGTCTATACACCGGAGCATCCCGAGGGGTGGACGTATGCTCCGACTGAGGAACGTTACGTACCACAACATCCGGACCACGATGTTGTAAGAGAGTGACATCTCTCGCTCGCAGCCCGTGTGGAGCTAGGAACCAGACTAAAAGGCTTCCTCCATCCCATCCTCTGTTCCGTCGTCACTGGGTGTGCACGTGGAATGTTTATGGTGCTCGCAACACCCGAATCTCCTTCCTGGACTGCAACGGACGAACCCGGGTGCTGAGCCATTTGGTGAATGGTCGCGACACCAGGCAAGGTAGCGCACATCAACGCCGTCGACCCTACTTGGGGCCTCTTAGGCAATTGGCATATTTGCATGAGCACTTTTGCCGCTAGCTCTTCATTTGACCGACGATGGAAGCACACTCTTGGACGACATCACAGAAACATCACCCTGTTCTTGTTCCTCTGAAAAAGAGAGTGAAAAACTAGAGTGACCCTGCAGAGAGATGACCGGCATGGTCCTTTCCCCGCTAACAACATACCGTGATACACGTCTCCTACGTTTGTCATCCCAATTGATACACACTGAACAAGGGTTAGTGCAAGTACATTGACTACAGAAATCATGAGAATCAGAGGAAGATTTCCTCCCATTACAATTTGAACAATAATCTTTCATAGTGAAAAAAGTAAACAATCATAGTATTCGCACTAAACCTTGAAAACAAAGATACATAATAAAATAATCCATTATAACATTACGAAAAAAATCATTCAAAAAGAAAAAAATTTGAAAAATTTTTTTCCTTAGAGCCCAAGTTCCCAATGGGAACCCTGAGCCCAAATGGATCCCAAAAAAGCCTAAGTGTGGACAAAAATTTTAAATCATTTTCAAAAATTAATGTAACACTTACGGACAATAATAATGTATCTTGCTATGAACTAAATTAAGCAGAAGACAAGTAATCACTAAGAAGTAACCGTTGTCAACATAAACAAAAAGTGTAAACAAACCGGAAACATGACTCCAGGCACTGGTAAACATGGCCCGAAATCAGTGTCCAATTTAAAAACTACCTGATGCAAAACAGAGACTTCCCAAAAAGAAACTGTAGAACATCAGATGGTAGATGCAGACCAAAATGCCTAAACACCCAAGGGTGAGGACGTAAACATGGAGAAAACAGAAAATAATTCTGTTTCCAAGCCAGAACTCCCAAGAAATTTTAGTAATAAACATTACAAAAAATAAGCCAAAAGCATGGGAGAATAGCTAGGGGGGAATAAAGGAAAGGGAGAGAGGAAACACTGATCAAACAATGGAACATTCATAGCAAGAATGACAACAGGGCCATGCCTCGAAAATAGGCAACATGAAATAATTTTGTAAAATAATTATAAGTTACAGCCCTGAACATTTCTTTCCACTATTTTTCCTCTCCTATTTCCTCCTTATACCCTCCATTTCTCTCATAATTATGTGTCTGGCATCATTTAAACTGAGATTTACAAGCACAAATATCGGTGAGGTGATACTGAATTGAGGGCCAAACAAAGAATGACATTTGGCACCAATTTCGAGACCTCCTTGACACTGCACATGCACAGTGGAGTAAAAGTATGGAGGACCTTCTAGGACATCTAATTTTTGGTTTTTGATGCAAATTTTGGGGATTGGGGGGGGGGGGGGCAAAATTTGTGTTTGGCCCTGAATAATTAAGAGTTAGCACCAGCTAAGGCTGGGTCATTGGTACAGTATAAAAATATATTTTTCAGATCCTCACCAAAACGGTGAGGATTTTTTTTTTTATAAAATGCTACGTGACACTTTACTGTGCAATATTCAGCCCAATTTGACTACAAACACGTAGGTTTCAAAACAATAATGGTCAGCTGATCGTTCCTTCAAAGCGACGTCTGATTCACCACCGTGCAATGCCATTTGAAATTCCTTGCTATCCATGTCAATTGATAGAGAATTATCAGGTAATGTGTAATAATTCACAGGCTTGAATATAATAAACTAATTTATCTGAATGCTTCTATGCCAACACCTTGCATTTTGTTGGATATTCCTGTCCAGGACAGACCCGTCACCAAAAAAATCCAGGAACTCAAATATTCTGTCAAATGAATCAATTTTTCATCAATGCTTTATCAAATTAAATTTTCATGTGCCTCAGCAATCTAGCCATGACTGCATCACAGCAGCCATGACTAGATTTGATGCCAGTGTTTGATTTATTTATTGGCGTTCAACTCCACAGTGTTATGGCTGGAGAAAGCTGGAAAACAAGGAGAACCACAAAGCAGCTACAAGCAACTATCAGACTCCAGTGTACTAACTCCACAAATAGGCTTATAGCACTGCTTGAAGACAAGTGCACAATCTAGTGTGCCTTAGTTTACAGCGCTGCCATGCTCCAAATGGGCAAGCAAGATTAAGTGCCTTGCCAAAGACAATGCAGTTGCCACTGGACATTGTCGTACCATGGACTTTTCAGTTTGAAGTGCTGGCAATGCTCTAAAGCACCAAGCCACTTTGTTCCCAATTGCTTATGATACCCAACAGGTTAAGAGTTAATCTTTACGATGGGTGGGTTTTATGCTTGGGATTGCAATGCACATTTAGTATGCGATCTGGTCCTTCTGGTTATTAACTCTTAACCCACTGAGTGTTTTTAAAATATTTTTCACCAAATCTAGTCATGGCTGCTTCTTCTTGGCAGCCAAAATTAGATTTGGTGAAAAATATTTTTAAAATACTAGATTTGATGAAAAATTCATGAACAGTTGACTTAAGACATCACTAGTCAAAAAGTTGATACAGTTTGCAGGGAAAAATTTGGTTACATGTCCTGGTACTCAGATTCGACTATTTCTGTGACAAGAGTTTTCCTGTCCCTGGCAGGAATATCGTCGACAGCATATAAGGAGTCAAGCCCATTCATTAACAGCACTGCCAGGCGTGGCTAAATACACCAGTTCTAAGTTAGAAAAAAGGGTGTAGCTGTTGTAAAAATAATTGGACTGAACCCATATTCAAATTTGGTTAGTATTATGAGCTGGACAATATACATATCAATTTTGGATGAGATCAAATAATCCAAACTGGAGTTAACAGTCAGAAACCAATTGTTTATTGACCGACAGACGCACAGATAGAACATTTACATAATACGAACATTTTTACAAACAGGCATATAAATATGGTAAAGCATAGCCCTTCAAGAGCTGGAGAATAATCCTTTATTCAGACTCGGGGCAAGTAATAAACATTTGTCTGTGACAGTAGGATTTTTAGTTAACTTGTTCAACACGAGAGACAGTTTTTCCGGCCCGAGAACACGATAAGTCATAATTTCAGTAAGTAGGATGGCTACTAAGTGAACGTGTGTGGTAGAACAATTAATATTTCTAACGTGCAGCCTTCAGGCTGCACGTTGAAAAATTAATTGCTCTATCCCCAAATAATGGAAACGGACCCATCCAATTTAGCCATTTAACTGGCATGGAAGATACCATCATTGTTCAAAGGGTTAATTTCATTAAATTTGCATTATGAAATACTTTAATCTATTCTTTATAGGGGACCATTTCCAGACATACATTGCAGACAAATGCATCTTAAGTTGTAATGTGATCGCAGGCCATCGAGAAGCCACTGGTTGCTTTTCGTTTCATTTAAGTGTTTTGTGAGGTTTATTGGTTAAATGAAATTTTCAACTCGTTCCTAGTTTATATTTAAATTTACAAAACTTATCTTGTAAATCATGTCTGGCAACCCTTTAGATTATCCCAAATTCACAGTTTACAGGTTTATCTCAAATTAGAGGTGTTAAGATATCAAGATATCAAGAAAAATATGTAAATTCTCTGCCTCTTCTGCATTTAAGAATAACTTCCATCATAATATGGCCATAGAACATGGCAATAAAATTTTACCGGGTTAAGACTTATTTCTGGTTTTAACCCTTTACCTAACCTGAAAAGCATACGACAGGAATATTTATTCATGCAACTTGTAATGTCACACCAAGAACTGTGAATGGCCATTTTTTTCTTTAAAATCTACAAGATGTTTTCAGAGAAATCCAGGGAGAACATGAATTTTAAGCTTTTGATGGGTATCATTGTTTATCCAGCCCAAAACGGGTTAAGTGTTGTTTTTTGAATACTCTTATTACTTCCAAAAATAATTCTCAGTGAATTCTACTTCCACTTGTTTTGATCTCTCCTCCCAACTTTGGGTGCTGTGGGTACGCAAACAGCCCATTTTATCAACATTTTGATGTTTGAGAACCTGCATAGGGTTAACAAATGCTTACAGGAATATTTTGTACATGCAGCTTGTAATGTCACACTAAGATCAGAGAATGGCCATTTTTTCTTGAAAATCTACAGCATGTTTTTAAAGAAATCCTCAGATAACACAAATGTTTAACCTTTTGAGGGGTATCTCCCTGTAACCAGCTCTAAAGGGTTAATGCTTGGTTTTGTGAATACCTTCATTACTTACAAAACTGATCGACGGTGAATTCCACTTCCAATGAAGGAGGTTATGTTTATCTCGTAGGTACACATTTGGTGTTATGGTTGCCCAAGAACAGCCCATTTTTTCCAAATGTCTATGCTTGGCAGCCTCTGGAGGGTTAACAAATGTTTACCGAAACATTTTGTTCATGCTTGTAATGTCACTCAAAGACCTGCGAATGGTCAATTGTTCTTGAATTTTTTGTTGAGAAATCCACAGAAAACTGGAATTTTATGCATATATATATATCTCCTTAAACAGTCAAAAATGGGTTCAGACCTCGATTTTTGAATCCATTTACTACTTACAAAAATGTTTCCCTGTCAGTTTTGCGTCTGGTAAAAGAAGTTACGTTTCTCTGTTGCATTCCCTTTTGATGTTGTTCAAAAACAGGCTATTTTTTCAAAATTTTGACATTTAGCAGCCCATGGAGGGTTAAATGCTTACCAGAATAATTTATCCAATCACCTGGTAATGTGACACCATGACCTATCAATGGCCATTTTCTCTTGAAAACGCTACCAGATGTTTGTAAAGAAATCCAGGGAAAACATAAATTTTTAAGCCTTTGATGGGTATCACTATTAACAACCACAAAAGGGGTTAACGCTTGGTTTTTTGAATACCCTTATTACTTACAAAAATGGTCCTCGGTGAATTCCACTTCCAACAAAGGAGATTATGGGTAATTCCCAGGTACACGATGGGTGTTGCGCGTGTCTGAAAACAGCCCATTTCAACAAAATTACGATGCTTGGCAGTCTGTAGAGAGTTAATAAACATCCATGATTTTTTATGACCTTGGAGTGTCTGAAGAATTGTTTTTAATTGTATCATTAAAGTATTTTTATTGATGTCTTGAGAAAAGTGGGTATAATAGTCTCAAATGACCCAATAGTCTCAAATGACCCAGTGTGATAAAAGAACGTTTTGGCTAAATCATCATTGTTTGTGGAGAGGGTTAATATTAATATCAGCGTCTGAGAATCAGCGTCTAATGCAAATAGCCTATTGTATCTCAAATTTATCTAAAATTTTGATAGTTGACGGTTTGTGGAGGGTCAATGAAGGCTTGCGAGAATACTTCTCCAGGGTTTATTTGTTCTTAAAAATCTGTAACAACCACTTGAAGATATCCACAGAAAATGTGAACTTTAAATTCTTAAGCATGTCATGTATAGTCCCTGTGTCAATTATCTCCTATTAGACCACAGTTGTTATGCATTATTATGTAATTTTTTCACACCTTGTAGAGCTCACCTATCACATGTCTGTTAATAGCAGAAGTAAATTTCTCTCCAATTGTTTTTTCCCCGTAGGATTAGTTTTATTTTTTACAATGAAGATATCCACACTAACGACAAACATGAAGTTATTACATTCGTAAATTGGAAGTGTTGTTTGTACATATGTGTAGATAAAATATACCCTGGGACGGAGAAGGGGAGTATAGCCATCTTACAAACTAGTATATATCTAGCCCCACTGCCGGGGAAATCTTGGCGCCATGCACCACTGCATTTGATAACCGCCTTACAGAGTAGTAAATATACCTGCCCCCCTTCCCATGTTGGGGAGCCCCACCTTTTATTGTAAGGTTCCTTAGGCACAACATAGCGTCAGTAAGATGGATATATACTGCCACGTCGCCACCCTGGGGCAGAGGAGGGGCAGTGTATAGCCGTTTTACAGACTAGTATATACCTGGACCCACTGTGGGGAAATGCTATAGTGTCAACACTATTTGATATTATAAGTAACTGATCCCATTGTAGCTAACGTTATTTACTGCTTTCTTATGCAGTGGCGGGGCGCGGTGGTATTGTGGTAGCCGGTTCTCGTCAGATCACCGAAGTAAAGCAACGTTGAGCCTGGTTTATCATTGGATGGGTGGCCGTCTGAGCGATCAATTCGGACTCCCATGCTGTGTCCTTGGGCAAGGCACTTAACTCTGATTGTCCATATGGGGGCATGATGCCGCCAGGTACTAAGGCGTACTGCACGTCGACGGTACGCATGTCTTCAACCAATCTGACCCTGCCTGTGCTGTAGTTCGGAGTTACGATGTTGGGAAGCTGGCAGCTGCTCGTCGTTGCTCGGTGGTTCTCTCCAGGTACTGTGGCTTCCTCCACCCGTAGAACTGTCACGGTCATGATTAGCCATTGTGCATAAGTATATGCCCTTAAACACCAATAAATAAATAATAAATGATATCATGCAGGGCAGTGTGGAATACGAGGTGAGGCGTACCTTTCAATGTGTTTGGTTGGAGAAAGAGGCAGGGAGGAGGTGGTAACCTTGGTAATTTTGTTTGGATAAATCGACCGCTGGCGTGGGACACCGTGGAATTGACCGATGAAGCGGGACACAGTGAGAGTGGAACTTATGGGCGGTTATTCTTGATAATAAATACTATACACTTTTGAGTTCATACAAGGTGAGTATAGTAGTCTCAAATGAGAATGGCCAATATTTGTCTTGAAAACCTACTAGAGGCTTTTAGAGAAATCCTCAGAAAATACGAATTTTTAACCTTTTGTGGGGTATCGCTCTGTAACCAGCCCTAAACGGATTAATGCTTGGTTTTATGAATACCTTCATTACTTACAAAAATGATCCCCAGTGAATTTCACTTCCAATGAAGAAGGTTATGTTTATCACGCAGGTACACATTGGGTGTTATGGGTGCCCCAAAACAGCCCATTTTCTCAAAATGTCTATACTTTGCAGGCTCTGGAGGGTTAATAATTGCTTACCGGAATATTTTGTCCATGTAACTTGTAATGTCACTCAAAGACCTGCAAATGGTCAATTTTTCTTGAAAACGTGCTAGATTTTTTTGAGAAATCCACAGAAAACGGGAATTTTAAGCTTTTGATGGGTATATCTCCTTAACCAGTCGACAGTGGGTTAAGACCTCGATTTTTGTATATCCTTACTACTTACAAAAATGTTTCTCTGTCAGGTTTGCGTCCAGTAAAAGAAGTTACGTTTCTCTGTGGCATTTCCATTTGATGTTGTTAGTGTCCAAAAACAGACTATTTCTTCAAAATTTTTGACATTTAGCAGCCCATGGAGGGTTAACAAATACCTACCAGAATAATGTATGCAACTGGTAATGTGATACCAAGACCTATCAACGGCCATTTTCTCTTGAAACCCTACAAGATGTTTAAAGAAATCCAGGGAAAACGATTTTTAAGCTTTCGATGGGTATTCCTCTTAACCTCCCCAACAGGGGTTAACGCTTGGTTTTTTGAATACCCTTATTACTTACAAAAATGGTTCTCTGTGAATAGCACTTCCAACAAAGGTGATTATGTTTATCTCTAGTGTATACTTTGGGTGCTGTGCGTGTCCGAAAACAGCCCATGTCAACAAAATTACGATGCTTGGCAGATTGTAGATGGTTAATAAACGCTCACCGGAGTATTTTGTCCTTGCAACTTGTAATGTCACATAAAGACCTACGAATAGTCAATTTTTCTTGAACCCCTACAAGTTACTGTTAGGGAAATTCACAGAAAATGGGAATTTAAAGCTTTTAAGGGATATCTCTCTTAGCCTACACAAAGTGGGTTAAGACTTCGACTTTTGAATACCCTTGCTACTCACAAAAATGATTCTGTATAAATTGTACACTCGATAAAAGGAGGCGCTTTTCTTTGTGGTGTACCCATTGGGTGCTGTTGGTGTCCAAAAACAGCCCATTTTATCACAATTTTGACGTTGGGGAGCCCTGGGAGGGTTAACTAATGCTGATCGGAATATTTTGTCCATGCAACTTGTAATGTCGCACCAAGACCTGCGAATAGCCGATTTTTTCTTGAAAACCTACAAGATGTTTTTAGAGAAATCCACAGAAAATGGGTATTTTAAGATTTTAATGGGTATCTCTCTTTAACCAGCCCAAAATGGGTTAAGACGTCGAATTTTGAATACCCTTACCACTTTCAAAACTATTTTCCGATCAATTTTGCGTCCGATTAATGAAGGCCACTTTCTCTGTGGTATACCGTTTGGGTGCTGTTGGCGTCCAAAAACAGCCCATTTTATCACAATTTTGACTTTTAGCAGCCCTTGGAAGGTTAACAAATGCTCACCGCAGTATTTTGACCATGCAACTTCTATTGTCACATCAAGGCCTGGGAGTGACAATTTTTTCTTGAAAATCTACAAGACTCGTTTAGAGAAATCCACGGAAAACCTGAATTTTTTAGCTTTATGGGGGTATTGCTGTTTAACCAGTCCAAAACGGGTTAACGCTTGGTTTTTTGTACACTCTTATTACCTACAAAATGATCTCCGGTGAATTCCACTTCCAACTAGAACTATCACTGAAGGTGATTAATACCCCCGCTTTGGGTTTTTAGAGGAATGCACTTCTGATCATGTAGGCGAAGGCCATAAGGAAATGTATACATAAAGATCATTTTTTGTTGTTGAAATTTGTATTTGCATGTGGCCTTCCACAGAACAGCACTGAATACTTTAAGAGCCCACACATATATGGTTTACATTTGGAAAAACACATTTACAATGTGCAACATGTATTCAAAATCAGTTCATTAATGTAGGAGGAGTTGCACACACAAGAATCCCATTTGAAAACCCATAATAAATCCAAGTTAAAGGGAGATAACCTGGTTAAAATTGTCGCAGATCAAAAATTTGGGAATATGCGTATCTTCACTTAGTTGTGATAATGTTTGAAAGGTTTCGTCAAAATTGATTGATAAATGTAGGAGGAGTTGCACGCACAAGAATTTAATGTAGAAACCCATAATAAATCTAAGTTAAAGGGAGATAACCTAGTTAAAATTGTCGCAGATCAAAAATCTTGGAATATGCGCATGTTCACTTAGTAGTGATGATGTCTGAAAAGTTTTATCCAAATTGATTGATAAATGTAGGAGGAGTTGCGCACACAAGAATTTCATGTAGAAACCCATATTAAATCAAAGTTCAAGAGAGATAACCTGGTTAAAATTGTCGCAGATTAAAAAGTTTGGAATATGCACATGATCACTTAGTAGAGATGATGTTTGAAAGGTTTCATCAAAATCGGTTCATTAATGTAGGAGGAGTTGCGCACACAAGAATTTGTTTGGATGGAAAGACAAAATAAATCTAAGTCAAAGGGAGATAACCTGGTTAAAATTGTCGCCGATCAAAAATCTTGGAATATGCGCATGTTCACTTAGTAGTGATGATGTCTGAAAAGTTTTGTCCAAATTGATTGATAAATGTAGGAGTTGCGCACACAAGAATTTCATGTCCGGAAGGACGTACGGACGGACAGACGGACGTACGGACATACAGGGCGATTCCTATATAGCCCCCACTTCTTCGAACGGGGGTATAATAAAGGAAGTTATGTTTATCTCTCGGGTATCGTTTGGATTCTCTGGGGGCCTAAAACCGGCCCATTTCATCAAAATTTCGATGTTTGGCAGCCTGTGGAGGGTTACCATATGCATCGCCAGATATGTCATGTGTATCAAAGGTCGTGGCAGAGGCAGGTCTATAAATGATGAAGGTTTAAAGAAAATCTACAAGACGTGTTTCGAGAAAGTGCCGATAAACCCCAATTTTGACAGTTCTTTGCCAATTCTGATGAAATAAGGGTTAAATCAAAAATTCCGCTTCGGTACATTTTTAGATTTTGTGCCCCTCTATGCGTGTGCAAAATTTTGTGAAAATCGGTCCAAAAATGGCTTCGGAATCGTGCGGACAAAATGTGTGGAGAAAAAAAAAATAATAATAATCCGTAGAAAAACAATAGTCTTTTCCAGAGGGAAAAGCCTAATTAGAGACTCGGATCTCCTATACAGGCAATTAGTAATGCAGCAGTTTATACTGATGTCAAGACTAGGAAAGTGATTGAGTTTTTGTACTTACGTTTGTTGTGAGTGTCAAGCCAAGCAGGAATAAGATGAGACAGTATACGCCAACAACCAAAGTCTTCTTAGTTCTCAGTTTTGGGAACTGGTCCATTATTGATGTGGTAACAGTTTCTACGAGCACAAACTGTAAAATTAAGTTACAATACTCTAAATAAATTATCAAACCATACCAACAATTCAAATAACATTGCCATCGAGAAGAGATACCCACTCTTCCAGCATGGAGATAAAACTTGAGCAAAGGAGAGAATGGCACTTGAAAACCAAGGACATTGTCATTTGCAGTAAAACTATTGCAACAGAAAACTGCTCAAACAATCCTGTGAAAAATCTGGTGCCCCGCGTAAAGGCTCTTAGTATATTTTTAGGCTCTCCCCCTACACTATTTCACACTAGCCAATGTATATAGGTAGGGCTGGCACAATTATGAATTTTATGTTTCACTTTTGAATAATAATCGATTCATGTCAACTATAACCATACCCTTACTTCTAGAAACAATGTAGAATAAAATTATGTTAGTCATTAATTAGTTCCTCAGGCCAGACATTTTATAGGCACGTGGGCATGCTGCATGCCCTCGATGGAAATTTAGACTCCTGACCATCTCAGGACCAAACTAAAGCCTTGGCTTAGGTTTGGATCTGATGTGGTCAAGAGTATAAAAAAATAGCTGCATTGAGATTTTTGGCAATTTCACTTTTTGGCAAATTGAGAAGGGCAATTTGTACTCTCATACTTTCTAGAATGCCAGACCTGGTGTGTGTTGTATCTTCATGTCCATATCCATTACAATGTATTTTGATATTCTACAGCCTCTAACACTTACAAGCATGATGTGGAGGACTGAGTAATAACTAATAATTCATCAGTAAAGTTGTGACAAAAACCCATAATCTGTGAACCTGAAATTGTAGTAATTGGGGTTTCCCAAAGAAGACTGATTAATCATGACAGGCCTGTTACATCATGGCAGATAAAAGGGGCACACCCAGCATCTACATGTACTTTCTGTAACTTTTCAGAAGCACAGAGATAAAGGACACTAACTTGATAAGTGCAAGCCCTACCAAGTAGGTCTATGTGTTCTTGCAGACAAAAGCCATGCAAAGCATGGCATAAGCCCCCAAACGGTGTCATAAACACATACCAAATTTGGTTTCGATTTGATGACATCCCAAAAACAGAAAAATTGAAATTTTCTCAAAGTCGTAAGAAAATGAAAAGGCCCATAACTCTTTGAAAATAAAGAGACAGACCCAATTACTTGTGGATGCTTTTTTGCAAGCGGGTCCATGAGCATACCAAGAATAAATCAAATCCTACATGAAGTGAATGCAATACTGAGGTAGCGAAATTTTCTAAGTTGAAAGAGTGAGAAAGCGCCACAACTCTGGTAAAAATTATTGGAAGGAACCCATTCCTTATGGATATCCGTTCACACACACATCAGCATACCAGAGGAGATTCAGACTTGACTGATGGCTTTGAAATTACAATCCAAAATGTATGGAGCGATGCGCAATAATTTTAATGCACATCGATCAGCATACCAAAGAAAGATTTGTTTGTTTGTTGGTGGTTAACGTCACATATTTATGCACAATGGCTAATCGTGACACAACATGGCGATGAAGTCAAGGATAGTCAATCGTTGATCAACATGTTGCCCATTTTAGAGGACTTTCACCCCAAGCATTGGTGACTGGGTCCTATTTTACTAGTAAAGCGGAACTGGTTTACCGCAGTAAACAAGTGCTGCTTACTTCCCGGGGTTCCCACGGGGAACCAAAGAAAGATTCAAATCAGATTGATGACTTTGAAATTAATCCTTTGGAGGTTGGGGCATAATGCTGTACAGTTTAACTCTTAACCCGCTGAGTATTTTCAAGATATCTTTCATCAAATCTCGTGATGGCTGCTCTAAAGCAGCCATAACTAGAGTTGAGGAAAAATTCATCTAAATTTAGCTGAAGAAATTGTTGGGCAAAAATCCATTTAATTTACAGGGAGAAAAGTGCACCAAATGTGCCAAATTCTACTTATTTCAGTGGCAAGAGAAAGTTTGTCCTGAGCAGGAATATCCTCCAGCAGCACGCAAGGAGTTAAGCTCCTGCAGAGGTTTCTGTGAGCAGTTAGAAATTGGCATCCCCTTTCAAAATGTTTGAGACCACAATGAAGGTGAGTGGCCAACAACATACATCTGATCCTCAAATGTTGAGGAAAAGGTGAATTCTGAGCTGACAAATTTATTACTGGCAATAAATATAAAAGAAAGATGTTAATTCATCCAAAAAAAAACCTCAAATGGAATAATCAAAAGTTAAATGACAAAACCTTGAGTTTTGGCAACAGTATGCCAGAAAAATCTTTTAAATTTCTAGGCTTCTTTCTAGATGAAAATCTTACATTTAAATCACATCAATGATATGACGAAAAATTGTCTCATTATCAATAAGGTGAAAAGAATACTCCAAAAAAATTGGCTAAGAATTCTATTTTTCTCTCTTTTCACAGTTATCTATCCTGTGGGCTGTTAGCATTGCCATGATTGGCATGCCCACAAACTGTTTTCAAATAACAAACAGGTGATAAGAGGTGGGCCACACACATGTAGGTGCATACTTCACGATGCATACTGCCAAACAATTGCAAGAGAAGAAATAAACCACGATACCATGAAAGCCTTTCCCATAAACAATCTTTATTCTAAATTTCATTGAGATCCCAAAACCCAAATCAGAGATACGAGGCAAACAGGCAAAAAAGTTGGCTATTTTACAAGGCAAATGGCGAAATTATTTCCTTTATTTTACAGCAAAAAAATAATTTACCCCCACCCCCAGAGGTAATTGTGAAGGCCAGATACACCCCTACCTTGAAGTCAAGTAACGATAAGACCATCCACATAAGATACAGAACAAAGACATAATGGCACCTTTGTGGAGGTGATTAGCATGCATTTTCTTTGTTTTACTGAAGGGACATGACTCTTGAAAGCCTTTCCCATAAACAAACTTCATTCAAAATTTCACCGAAATTCGATTACCCAATCAGATCCGAGGCGCTCAGACAGAAAATTGGTTATTTTACGAGGCAAACAGCGAATTTACATAGATCTTTATTTTAATTATTGGGGTTTAATGACACTTTTGACAGCCTGTGTCGCCTCATGTCTGACAGTTTTATGTGGCGAAAGTCTGAGAACCTGGAGAGCACCGATTTAACAGGGTAACTGTCAGCTTCCCAACATACTAACTCCACACAAGCAGGTTTAGCATTGGTTGACGACACGTGCACAATCAACATGCAGTACACCTTAGTACAAAATGCCACCATACCCTCAAATGGGCAACGGGGTGAAGTGTCTTGCCCAAGGACAATCCAGTTGCCGCAGGTGGATTCGAACCAAGGACCTCTCGGCTTGTAGACTGCACCTCTACCTACTGAGTCACTGCACACACCACCCCCCCCCCCCCCCCCATTTTCAAAGTTAAAAAGGGGAGATAAATCTAAAAAGTGAAAAGAAATATTAGAGGCTAATTTGAAAGCCTTTCCTATAAATAATCTTCATTGCAAATTTATTGAGATCTTAGAACCCGAAACTAAGATACAAGGCAATCAGACAAAGGACATTTTCAACACTAGACACACACACGAGGGGTTTGTCTTTTTTATTAGAGAAATCCAATCCATGTACCTATTACCAATAGTTTTTGTCAATCAGACCATCGATATGACAGATGTGAAATTGTCTGGAGGAAGCCGGAGTACCTGGAGAGAACCACGAACAATGCCAAGCAGCTGTCCGCTCACCAACATCGTAACTCTGAACTCTGCACCGCGGCACAGCAGGGTTAAATTGGTTGAAGACATGTGCGCCATCGAGATGCAGTATGCCTTAGTACACAGTGTCATCGTGCCCCCATGTAGGCAATTGGGGTTAAGTGCCTTCCCAAAGGACAATGCGGGAGCACAAATCAGTCGCTGAAATGGTCACCCATCCAACTACTAACTGTGCTCCACAGTGCTTAACTTCGGTGATCCGACAAGAACACTGCAGGGGCATAACTCATTTGAAAGCCCTTTCTCAAACAATATTAATTCCAAATTTCATTGAAATCCGATAACCTAAACCTGAAATATGGGGAGAACAGACCAAAAATTGGATATTTTAGGAGTCAAACAGCAAATTTTCAATGTTAAAAATGGGGGGGATAAGTGTAAAAAGTGAAAAGTAAGAAATATTGTCAGAGACTCATTTGAAAGCCTTTTGTATAAACAATCTTCATTACAAATTTCATTGAGATCTGATAACCCAAACCAGAGAAATGGGGCAAAAAGACGAAAAATAGGCTATTTCTAAGTCTAAAGAATGAAAAAGGGCCATAACTCTGGGAACAATTTTTGGAAGAAACCCATTCCTTGTGCTTATTTTTGTATAGTCAAAGGGTCATAACTCACAGAAAAAATATTTCAACAGCAAAACTACTAATGTTCCTTAAGGCTCTCATGATCGTGAACATCTAAAATTTCATCGAAATCTGAGCAGTAATGTTCAAGTTAAAATGCGAACAGATATCGGAGTGTGGCCGGACCGACGTATGAGTGGATGTATGGATGCACAGACAGGTGCACAGAAAGACAGGTACACAGACAGACTGGTGCAGACAGACGGGTGCAGACAGACGGGTGCAGACAGACGGGTGCAGACAGACGGGTGCAGACAGACGGGTGCATGCAATCCAGTTTACCACCCGCTTTTGAAAAATAAGAGGGGGTCATAATTATATCACACAAACATAACAGGAAGTCGCATGGAAACAATCTTCCGAAATGAGAAGATACTGAAATTACAGGACTAGCATTGACTGCAAGAGGTATCTTTCATATTTGACTGCAAGAGCAGAAATCTTCCAGTCATTTAATACAACCTTTGTTGATACAACTGCAATGAATACCCAACAGTCCGAAAACCTTAACATAACTACATCAAGAACCGAATTTTCCTGTCCTCCCAAAACACTTTTTCCAGACATTTGGAATTCATTTGGCCAAAGAATCAAAAATCTGAAATTTAAAAACTGCTTTAACATGAAAAACAGACACTTGCCAAACACTTTTTCATTTTTTGTCTCAAAAACACAGGTTATGACCCATCATTGGAATGAGCCTGATAGGGGTCATAAACTATGTTTTTGAGACAAAAATGAATATTGGCAATTTTCTAGAATAGCACTGGATGGTTTTGGCCATTAAAATTAATCAACAGTTGCTTATCAAAATATCTGAATATCGTAAAATGTAATGACCAATTCTGTCCAGACTGTCTACTAGTTAAAAAACCCTGTACAATATTAGAGACCCTCTTATCATAGATTTTACCATACACTGTGGTGGCATTTGCTCCTTGCATGCATTTTGTATAACCTTTTGGAATGAGTCTTTCCTTCCCTATTTGAGTCCAGATTTATTCTGCTACTTCTTCCTAAGTAATTTTAATAATACAACTATTATCCCCTGATTATACTCTTTTTTTTACCCCTTTACCTAACATGAAAAGCTTTTTCATTTTTTGTCTCAAAAACATAGGTTATGACCCCTCATTGGAACGAGCCCGACGAGCTCATTCTGACGGGTCATAACCTCTGTTTTTGACACAAAATATGAAGAAGAAAAATTGAAAATTAATTGGCGATTTTTTAGAATAGCACTGGCTGGTTTTGGCCATTACGTTGGGTAAAGGGTTAGGAACAAAAGTCATGACGCTCACCACTCACATGGGCTGGGAGATGCGAAATGAAACAAACAGACCAAACTGCATCACAAATTGAGCTGCAGACCCATTTTCAATATAACATATCCCAGTCAGAACTTACTATAGCAGTACTTTTTTACCAGTAGTCTCAACTACTGAAATAACACTAAAACATGTGGGAATTTACTTATAACTCCCAAATTTTGCTATGCCATGCTTTCATGTGATAACACCTGTGTTGCAATTTCATGTTTTCTTTCAGCCTTAATTCTGATAATTTCATTTGAGTGTGGCAGGAAGACTGACAATCTTGTCCATGCCACCCAGTACAATATATCAAATGCATATTTTTATTGTTGTATTTAGCTTATATTTAAGAAAATTGTAGAAATATATCTATCTAAAACAGTAACCCATTGTACAATTAAGTCACTTCCAATGCCAATAGTGCAGTTAAGAATTGAATATGGATACATGACTTAGAACCGATGGTTAGGAAAGTGCATTACCTAGTGGATGTGATGGCCAAATTGTAGTCTCAAAAAAGTCAGATAAAATATTTAACATAAAATGAGAATCCTGTTGAGTTTTGAATCATTAACCCCCTTCTCTGATGTCAAAATACCAAAATTTCAGGAAGCTGTTTTTCCCCCATAACGCATCTAGAAATTTAACCAATTCAATCTCATTTGACAGAGCTCAATGACCTCTGTCAAACGAGTTTGAATTGGTTAAATTTCTAGTTGCATAATGGGAAATTTTTTCTGCCTGAAATTTTGATATTTTGACATCAATCTGCAGGGGGTTAAGAGTTTAATCCACAAAAATGCTTGTCGACTCAAATTTCCTTTTTCGATCAACTTGACAAAGTCAAGCTTAGCTATTGCTGTCACTTGTCCATTGGCATTCAAACATACGTCCACAATATCCCTTTGGCACACCACACAGGTTGCATTTATGATTGGATCACTTTGAAACTTGGTATGTTTGCTTGGGATGACCTCTAGATGAAAGCTATCGATTTTCTTCCATTTCATTTGTCCAAAAAAATGTTGCCATTGGCAACAACCTTCGAACTTAATTTAATCAGACAATATATTCCTCTGGCACGTACTTCAGGGCACATTTATGATCTGATCACTTTGAAACTTGTTATGCATGTTTGGGGTGACCTCTAGATGGAAGCTATTCATTTTCTTTCATTTCCATAAAAAAATCGGCCGAGACAGCCTTTGAACGTAGAGCATTTTGTGCAGCAACTTATGTTTTGCACTCTCTGCAGGGAATATTTATTAATTTCCACAAAGAAAATAAAAATAATCTTAAAAACTTATGCAATTGTGCATTAACATCTTCCTTTGGCACACCTCAGAGGGCACATTCATTAGGTTGTTTTGAAACTTTGTATGCTTTTGTAGGGTGACAAAGATAGGAGTTATTAATTTTCTTTTCATTTCCATCAAAAACTTGCTTAGCAACAATCTTTGAAATTTTTGCATTTGTGCATCAACATTGTTCTTTGACATGGCCTACAGGGCACATTTATCATAGGATTTTTTTTTTTTTTTTTTTTTTTTTTTTTTTTTTTTAACTTGTGCTCATTAGGCGAGACCTTTAGGCAAGACCTTTAGGCAAGAGCTATCGATCAGCATTCATTTCCGTGAAAAAAAGTTACCATTTATAGTGACCTTTAAACTTACTGCATTTGTGTATCAACATTCTTCCTTCAGCCAGCCTTACAGTTTACATTTAAAAAATGTATGGATTGCTCAGATGTGCACACACAATGCCGTTATATTGAAGTTTCACCAAATAACACTGGAACCAATTATCTTCAATTTTGCTATTTCACAGAAAACTTACCAATTTCGAGTTTGTCAAGTTGAGATACTGTGTCATTGACACTTTCATTTAAAATGCATGTGTAGTGTGTTGAAAGGATAAAAACAATCTCATGTTTTTCCTGCATGTCTGGACATTCTATAATTAAGTCTGCTTGCAACAACAAAAAAATCCAGAATCTGTTCATCTTAAAAGTTATTTTGCAAAACTGGTTTGAAGGTCAGTTCTAAAACTATTATGCTAAGTGGAGAGGAAGAGAAACAAGCCCAACTATTTTGGTTTGCACCTCCATCTTGCTGTTCTAATGTCCAGATGATTGAAGTGTAAATTGTATTCATTTATTTTCTGTTGGAACTATAAATCCAGCTGATATTTCCATTATATTTTCAAGGTACGCCTTTGACAAAAATGTGCCTTGATGTGGTTGTAATAAGGATTCTCGGAATCACAGCCAGTACAAATCAAGTTTCCATCCCTATTCGACATGTTCGCAATGCCCTTGTGCATAAAATACATCTGCCTTTCATACTTGTGGCAAGTTTTGGATGCACAAAATTCATATTGAAGGACAGATTGACAACCCAGAGTGGAGATGCCTCCTTTAACCCTTTACCTAACATGAAAAGCAGACACTTGCAAACAAAATTCTTGAATAACTATTTTTTTTTCATTTTTTGTCTCAAAAACATAGGTTATGACCCCTCGTTGGAACGAGCTCGACGAGCTCGTTCCAACGAGGGGTCATAACCTATGTTTTTGAGACAAAAAATGAAAATATTTTGAAAATTGGCGATTTTTGAGAATAGCGCTGGCCGGTTTTGGCAGTTACGTTGGGTAAAGGGTTAAGAAACAAAGATTGTGAAATGGGCAACCAACTTGCATGCCAGAATGAAAAGTCAAATGTTTGTAATGAATTGTCAAACTTAAGATTGTCAATAGTGCTAGATTTTAAGATTTTGGTGCCAATGATACTTACCTCACTGTCAACACCCAAAGTCAGCAACATTATAAAAAACAGAATAGCCCACAATGGAGATACAGGCATTTTAGTTACGGCAAATGGATATACAACGAATGCCAAGGTTGGTCCTGAAAGAGAATGGTAGATTTTCCTCTAATAGCATGAAAGTGTGTGAATACAGGGAATGACCGAATTTGTACGGTTTCTTTCTTTTAATTGATTCACATTTCAATGCAGCTGAAACCGTGTCAAATTGCTTACTTTTATAATTAACCCCTAGCACGAGGTAGTGCAACAAAATTCTCCAATCGCTCAGTTTTTCTCTTGTTTAACTATGAATAAATTGCATCTTGTTTGACCGAGCTCACCGAGCTATGAAACAAGTACTTTTGGTTAAATATCAAAATGCATTGCCATTATGGGAAATATTTGCTACTGAAAACTTTGGCCCGCATGGGCCTGTGTAATATGCAAATTCAGCAGTTAAAAAAATATTTAAAAATTTCAAAACCATATCATGTGACCCCCTCGTTAGAACAAGCTCATCGAGCTCATTCCAACGAGGGATCACATGGTTATTAAAAATTTGAAAAATGAAAAAAAAATATTCAAATTTTTATATATTGTCTTCGTTGGGTAAAGGGTTAAATGACCCTAGATCCAGGAACAGTTAACTTCGAAGAGCCATGTCATCTTGTTTGACAGTTGTATGGTTGGAAGAAATTGAAGTTGTTCAAGAAAATGAAACTTATGCTCATAATCCATGCATAACGTAGCTGCATAAAGGCATTAATTTTACAACAAAAAAGTCACAACCTGGTGATCTTATGTCGACTTTGCAGCACATGAAACAATGTGAAATAGTTGC
Source organism: Pictodentalium vernedei (assembly GCA_031216915.1). NCBI lineage: Eukaryota > Metazoa > Mollusca > Scaphopoda > Dentaliida > Dentaliidae > Pictodentalium > Pictodentalium vernedei. Next base: position 262,590,004 of record CM062293.1, read on the forward strand.
CAGTAGCAAATATTTCCCACAATGGACATATTTACTACTGGCAAAGTTTTCAGTAGCAAATGTTTACATTATGGGAAATATTTGCTACTGAAAACTTTGCCATTTTGACATCAGTGAAGGGGCTTAACCCTTCAACGAATCGCCTGCATCTGCCTGTGTAATATGCAATTTCAGCAGTTGAAAAAATATTTAAAAATTTCAAAACCGTATCATATGACCCCTCGTTAGAACAAGCTGTGTCAAGCTCATTCCAACGAGGGTTCACATATGGTTTTGTTAAAAAAAATTTGAATTAAAAAAAAATATTTGAAATAAATTTTTATATTGTCTGCATTGGGTAAAGGGTTAAATGACCCTAGTGCCAGGAACATTTAACTTTGAAGAGCCAAGTCATCTTGTTTGACAGTTGTATGGTTGGAAGAAATTGAAGTTGTTCAAGAAAATGACACCTATGCTCATAATCCATGCATAACGTAGCTGCATAAAGGCATTAATTTTACAACAAAAAAGTCACAACCTGGTGATCTTATGTCGACTTTGCAGCACATGAAACAATGTGAAATAGTTTACCATGGTTCAAACTGAGCTTGGCAGCAGCTGCACGGATTGAAGGAAAGGAGTAAACTCCATTTGTTATGCGCTTTAGAGCATATGGACAAATTAACGCTTTACCTAACATGAAAGGCATTTTAACACATTCAAACAAAAATCTTGAATAACAGATTACTTTCATTTTTTGCATCTAAAAAACAGCTTAACCCTTTACCCAATGCAGATGATATCAAATTTATTTAGTATTTTTTTAAAAAATTTCAACCAAACCATATCATGTGACCCTTGGACGAGTTCATTCCAAAGAGGGAACACACATGGTTTTGTTGAAATTTTTGGAAAAAATGTTTTCAGCTGATCAATTAGCATATGTGGCAGATTCATAGGGTAAAGGGTTAAGACCCCTCACAGGAACAGGCTTAATGAGCTCTTTGCGACAAAAGAAAAAAAAAAAAGAAAAAAAAATTAAAATTGAATGATGATTTTAGTGAATAGCATGGGCTGTTTTTGACCATTACGTTGGGTCAAGGGTTCAGGAAGTCCACCAATTGTTGCCCAACCTCCTATTTTTGTAACTATTCTTTTTAGGACATGCCAGAGGGTATTGTATTATCAACGATAATACTGCACTGCATGAATACAGCTAAAGAGGCACCTGAAGGAGACAGACTTTCCATTTTTTCTAAAATCTCTGACCCTCAAAGCATTGACAAGGACACTCCCTCTCATGCTTGTCACAAATTCGCCCATTGTAATGACCCATGATTGAAATATAGTGACTATCCAAATCCAGAATTCTAGATCTGCCATTTGAACTCATGCTGTGCTTGTAGCAATGTGACATGAATTTTATTACGTTGCTGTTCTGTGAAATCCCCATCTACAGCAACACTAAACCAAGCGGAAAATGAAAAATCATTCCACACACATGTACTGAAGAGAAATCATTAACTATTTTTGGATCAACACGTTATTTGTCAAAGTGTAACATAATCCTGCCTACTTGGAATTTCCGTTTTACCTACAATCATGGAAACCAAGCAGTTTAAACAAAGCGATTGCATTTTAATAAGCTATCGTAATGACAAAACAAAAACACAAACATCTTTGTTTATAGAATTCTAAAGTTTAGAAGGGAGAGTTCAAACAAATTATTAGCTGTATGTCAAACTGAATAGAACTACCTCAAATATGCATGTTATTTATTGGTGTTTATAGTCACATACTCATGCACAATGGCTAATCATGACCATGACAGTTTTACAGGTGGAGGAAGATGGAGTACCTGGAGAGAACCACCAAGCATCGACGAGTAACTGTCGGCTCCTCAACATTCTCTGTTCAAGCTCCGCTCAAGCAGCATTACAGCAGTTGAAGACATGTGCACCATCGACGTACAGTATGCCCAAGTACTCGACATCATCGTTTCCGTATTTAGGCAACAGGATAAAGTGCCTTGCACAAGGACAATGCAGGTCATTCAACGGGGATCGAATTCTGGGCCTCTTGAATAATAGACAGTCGACCACTGAGCCACCGCGGTCCCAAAATATGCTTACACTATGATAGTACAAACATACAGAGACATGTTTGGCCTATTTATAAATCTGCCCATGGGAATTCCCTCAAAATCACACATGTGTTTGTAAACATAAGCAGATGACTGATCAACCAAAACTGAACAGATTGCAGAATAACTTGACAGTTGTCAAATGAACTGCTGTGCATCCCAAGAATTGTTTGTATAGACATTAAGGCATGTAATAAACACAGAATGACATGCGTGTGAAAAGATTAATCAATATGCACTTGTGCCATCGCAGAAAGAAAATGAGAGGCCATAGGCCTCAAGTTTTATCCTGTGCTGGAACTTGTGCCATATCGATTAACTCATTCACATGTGTTCCACATTGAATAACCCACCCACACACCTCAAGTTGTTCTGTGTATGTCTTGCCCAATGAGAATTTAGGTGAGATTCCAAATCTACCACTGGATCTAATGGACAGTGCAGCATGAAAGCAAAGTCATTTCTATTGTTTCCGAAACATTTCAAATTTTTGTTGAAAATGGAGGGGAAATTTGTTCATTTCATAGTAAAACAGGCCATTAGATTAATCCTTAATTTCTTAAAGTAAAATGGGAAATATATACATATGCATTGTCAGTCTCTACCTACCACTGTCTGCAACGTCTTTAACTTCAATACCCATTTCGTTTGCTAAAAATCCAATGTAGGAGAAGATGACAAATCCAGCAAACACAGATGTGGCGCAGTTTCCAATTGACACCAACAATGTATCACTGTAAAGGAAATAATGTGGAGTTAGCCAACTTTATGCACACTAAAATTGGCAGCCGTTGTAAACCAAAATGCAGTTAAGTTATGTGAAATAAAGTTTACCAAATTCATTGAATTTCACAATATTAAGATTGAAATGCTAAATACTTTGATATCCAGTGTTGAAACTCTTTACCCAACACAAAAGGCAGAAGACACTTGCAAACAAAATTCTTGTTCATTTTTTTATTTTTGACATCAAAAACCACGTATGGCCCCTCGCAATGAGCAACAATGAGCTCATTCCAATGAGCTATGTTTGAAACTTTTCTGTTTGAGAAAGTTGCAGGGCTGCACGGTATTTCGATAAACCGATATATAATGGTATTCAAACCAAATCAGATTGAATACCGATGTAATTGAAAAAATATTGGTTTATAGTCATTATTTGTCCACAATTTAATTTTCAAGATGTCTTGAGTTTTTTAACTGTAGCCCCCGAATGAAAAATATTATCCTTTATCCAAGGAATCGTCTGTTTGTGCCCTCATAATATACAAATTCAGCAGGTGAAAAAATAATTTTAAAAAATTTCAACAGAACTATATCATGCGACTCCTCATTGGAATGAGCTCGTTCCAATGTGGGGTCACATGATAGTTTTGTTGAAATCTTTGTGGAAACTCGCATAAACTAATTTTGAAAATAAATTTTGATATCGTCTCTGTTGGTAAAGGTTTTTCGAACCGCATCAACAAGGCATGCTAATTCGCTCCGACTGATGCCTCGAGTCTCGATTGTGGTACTTGTGTTCATATATCTGAACAGTTTTCGATATACTGGTATTCTGCGATATTTTTATGAATTCTGATACCAGTATTCAGTTTTGAATATTGTGCAGCCCCAGAAAGTTGCTACAAAACTGAAATTTTATACTAAATTTTGTTTTACTTATCTGAAAAAAAAGAAAGAAAATTGAATGGTGATTTTTGTGCATAGTCTCGCCATTATATTTGATGAGGAGTTAACTTGTGGTACAGGTATGAGTATTATTAGTAATCCTTTGGTTATTTTGAATTGGTTTTAAATATTCATTAATCCAAAATGGCGGCAGAAAAATAGAGAAAAAAAAAAATTTGTTTTTTGTTTTTTATGCGTTTTGAACAATTTGATGTGAACAAATTTTTTGTTGTACATGCGATTATAACAAAAACATTTAATTCAAGAGTACTATTTAATTCCCTTGTCAAAGCCTTCTGTTTCAAAAACACATCATTCACTTCACATGGTTAGAAGCCAGTGCACTGTACAACACGGCGTAATGACAGAATTTGTGTCTTTTACATTGCGACATGCTGGCACTCGTATCTAAATATATGCATTTATGACAGAACAGTTGAAACAAATTGTATATTGAAGACCGACCTTTACTTGGTATAAAACTAGCAGTAGGATATGATAACTCATATGTCAGTGATTATTTGAAATCAAAATTTGCGTCCAAAACCTGAGGCATGTGACAAACTGCCTCCCCCCCCCCCCCCCCCCACCTCAATGAACAACTTCGGAAATTTCCACATTGTCGGAATATAATTTCTGATCAATGAGGCATTGACTTATAGCCAGCAGCCGACAGAAACTCACAAATTTCCGATGACCCCCTACATAACTGTTAGCATATGATTGACAAAATACCAAATATTCAACTCTGCTGAGAGATTTTCTAAAACCAGACCAGAACCAAGAATGGAAAGTGCGAGATTTAGAAATGTCACACACCAGTGTTAACCAATGACTAAATGCAGAGCCATGACAAGCCTCAAATGTGACATTAGGAGGCTCTAGAATTGTTCTCCGAGGCACTTATTTAAGAAAAAAAAAAAAAAAAAAAAAAAAATCGGGAAAGGGAGGACCCCCTCCCATACCTTCCCCCGCCTTGGTGCCGAGCACTTTGGGTATGCCTAATATATTATGGACTTTGGGTCGAAGTTTGAATTAGCCTGAGGTATATGAAAATTCCCCCGCCCATCCCTACACCCACGACAAATTTTTAAATACTGCTGGCTTCAGGTCTGGGAAGTTGCCTTCTGGAACAGCATTTCAATTTCATGCTTTCACCCCAAGAGCTCATGGCATAGATAAATAATTATTCATCTACCCGTAGACCCTGCAACATACATGTAGTTAAGCAACAGGAAGGGTTGGGGCAATATGACGAATGCCTGCTGGAAATCCTCCAGAGTGAACAATAGTATACATGATTGGTTAATCTTGACTTTAGGTCTATACTTATGGTTGCACAAATCAAATCGAACAGGTTTATTGAAGTTAAACAGAATTTATTAAGAAATGACAAACACGCCTGCTCATATTTATTTGTCAGCCCCCACCCCAATGCCCAATCCCACCCCAATGCCCCCCTTGCACCGCCCCCTTGCACCGCCCCCCCCCCCAAATAATGTGCTTGTAAAACTATCATGGTCATGATTACCCATTGTGCAGAAATATGTGACCTTAAACACCAATAACTAAAACTGCCCACAAAGTTATAATCTGTTGTGTGCGGTGAAATATATCAATCGCATATTGTCAGCCATATAAGTTTTTCAGGTCTCATGTCTCAGACGTGAATAATTTTATGCAGCAAATCGATTTCACAAATACAGGACATGGTCAACTTATTCTCAACACAAACCAGTCCAATATCGACCACATGCACAACTTTCTATAGGCCTACATATTATTTTGGAGGAGTTATGGCAACAACGAAACTGAAAGATTGGGCCAGTTGTAACAATGTAGGTAACTGGTTGAGGGCTAGATTATTATTGGACTGAATTTATTCAAAATTTGTTTTATTACAAATTATTTGAGAGTGACCACAGTCATTCTCCCATGATTTGTAATAGAACAAATTTATATAAACAAAATATTGTTTGCATTTGACTGAATATGAAATATGACAAGGCAAATGTTGGCTTTTGCTCTGGTACCCTCCTTGTTCTGAAAGCCCTGTCACTGGCTTCTGGCACTCAACCTGTTAAATACCTATTACTATTGGGTGTGATCATAGTATGTGCGAGTTGTTGCTACCGGGTGATAAAGACCATTGTCTATTTCCCACCAGACATGCCCAATCAATTTTCAAATTTTTAATGACATATGCCTGTAAATATATGTCAAGTAGGGAGAAGGCACAAAATTCTTATTGCCAGGTGAGCAACATTGTGTTAGTTTAGCAAGCATAACAAGAAATAAAATTTGGATTAAAATTTCTTAGGAACTTACTCAAACTAACACAAGAGCTGAAAGAACTAACAAGTAGAAGGAACAGATTTATACAACTATCTTTCAATATGTAGTAGTGGCTATATTATAAAGCCTGCTTAAATACAACTCTCTGGAGAAAAAATGGACAACATCAGCACGTTTGGAGCATAAGAAAATGAAAAATATTAATAAAACTAACATAAAATACATCCATAGAAAATTGATGACTTGGCTAGGTGGACAGTTTCCCAGGAGCCATTCACCAAGAGAAAGGTTCCAAGACGAGTCAATCTGTACCATTCCCCTCCTGCCAGGTCATTCTTTTTTATACTGAATAACCTTTACACTTGCTTCCATGCCGAGTGTAAATATACTGCAGGTGATAGGTATATTGCTGTATAGGCAGCCAACAACAATGCAACATTGTCAAGATAAATGCCAACTAACAGTAGAGTTGGAGGAAGAATATACAGTTGGAACCAACATTTTAACATCAATATAAAAGACCATCTGTGGCTGTATAGGGACTGGATGGCCAAGGAAACTGGGTTTAAACTGGTAAACACTTACCACAGTGCATTATTATGGAACTTGTTATAACTGGCTAAAGCAATCAATCCTCCCCAGGATGCAGACAGAGAGAAGAAAATCTGCACAGCAGCATCCTTCCATACCTAGAAATATCAAAATCAGATAACTAAATAGCAAAGAACTAACATGCACATCACAAGTAAACTGAAAAAAACGCCAATCAAATCCCCCTGATATCAATTACAACACGAAGTTGAAGCTCTAAATTTTAGGTAGTCACATGTAAGTAAAGGTCAATAATGGTACACAACAGACCTACATGCCGACATGTGCACTCATATACTAAAAGATCTGATTCCAAGGTTCGAGTTTGTTCTATATATGGATTTAACAGGAATTATATTAAAACAATGGGATATAAATTTCCCTTATTACTCTGAAAGGAATATTTGTCCAATTTTCTTCCGTGTGGCTCCATTCTTCGTGCATGCTGAATGTGCAGTTTAGTTCCTTTGCATTTGTTTTATTTTTAGTTTTGATTGGAAGATATTCACTGCAGAACCATTTTGGACAACCCTGTATTAACCAGAATGGTAATTAGCATTTTCATGTGAATACAGAGTCTTTATTTAGTAAAAAATAAGAAATGTCATACATTTTCCATCATAGATGACTAACAGGTCTCACATGACAAATGATCAGTACTCAAAGATATGGATGGGCAGGATCTTGGATTGTAGATATATTTAAAACACTCTTGCCAGTCATTGTAAATTGATGTCACACTGCTATGTTTCTCAGGTGATCAACAGTCATTTTAGTTCATTTGAACCATTAGAAATGTTTGGACACCAAACCGAAAACTGTTTATTCCAAAAGTTCTGAACAATTATTAGTACTGACCACTACATGACTCATTTTTTTAAATCTAAACTTCTGGTGGTAAATTTTCTTGATCACTTTTCTTTAAGAAATCTGCTCAAATACAAATGAAAAAGGCTTAATAAAATGCATGAGGAAAATGTGTAATCAGTTTGTTAACCACCCATTACCAATACTTTAGGACCTGCAATTTTTCTGAGTCCCCCCCCCCCCCTCCCCCCACACCCCCCCTTGGCTTGTCAAAATAATGAGATTTGAAAATCGAAGTAAAATTATTGATACAGAACTGCCTCACTAAAAAACTGATAGACATTCACATGGAGTTATTGGGCCAGATTTGCTATATCGGAAAATGAAATTTCTGCTGGTAAACGAGAAAAAGGTTACTTATTAAAAAAATTCAAACTCATGTACAAGTGGGAAAATTATGATAAATTAATGTTTAACAAGTCAACACCTAGAAAACTTACTCGAGCATCACTGAGTCTGTCCAGCTCAGGGGTGATATAGAAGTCTATTCCCTTTTTGTAACCATCCAAAAGCAGTCCTCTAATAAGAAGAATGACCAGAACCACATAAGGAAAGGTGGCGGTGAACCAAACAACCTGAAATAAGAATACTTCATTAGTAGGGTGGATGACTATTTTAACAGTGTAGGCCTTTTGTTCACTATATTTGGATGATTGGTCTATGAATTGCAATGAAAGATACTAGACATTAACCTCCAAACATTGAGTTCATGGAGGCATTCTTGCAAGAGGTATTGCTAAGGCAGTTTAGCAGGGGAGACAACCCCCAACCAACCCAACCAACCACCCACCCCCCCCCCCTCCTACCACCCACCCTCCACATTGACTGGTTTATTTATTGGTGTTGTTGGTCACATGTTTGCACTGGCTAATCATGACTGCAACATGGAGAAAATGTTTAGTCAATTGTTTGACATGTTTCCCATTTAACTGGTTGAGTGCTAGAAGCCGCTACCATGGCTCTTTTGAAAAATGTTGAAAGCCAATAGGCACTCTCCAATAAATCGTAACAAATCAATTTTTTATTACCAAAAACTTGCAAAACTAATGCACCCCATGCTGGCATCCAATGAATGTTAAAATATTGTTTTTCCCAGTAAACAAGCACAGCTTCACTTCCCGGGGTTCACAAGGCCACCTACTTCTGCACAATGGCCAATTGTGACTTCAACATGGATATAGAGTCAATTCCAGCCCAGCCCAGCCCAACGTTTACACCCATGTTGCCCATTTTAGAGGACTTCCACCCCAAGCATCAACATGATTGGGACCTATTGTACAAGTAACAGATTGTTTGCAACAGTAAACAAGCACTGGTTCACTTCTTAGGGGTTCCCACAGGGGACACTCCATGAAAAAGTGGGTTAACCCTTTACCCAACGCAGACGATATCAAAATTTATTATTTTAAATATAATTTTTTCAATTTTTCCAAAAAATTCCAACAAAACCATATCATGTGACCCCTCGTTGGAATGAGCTTGACAAGCTCGTTCCATCGAGGGATCACATGATATGGTTTTGTTGAAATTGTTTGAAAAATTATATGTTTTCAACTGCTGAATTTGCATATTACGTGGGCAGATGCGGGCGATGGGTTGGGTAAAGGGTTAAGCAGCCCATGATAGCATCATATTCTTCACGCAAGTAATCAGATTGGTGGCCCAATAGCTGGTATTGAAGTGTTACATTTTAGTACAGTTGTCCGAACCATAAGAACACTTAACAGTTACAGTTCTAATTTCCATGTACATTTAATTCCTTTTGATTACAGCACATGGTGTAAAAGAACAGAAGTATAAAAACTGAGTCCCTTTGCCCCACAACTGCAACATGCATTGGGCATTATATGGAGCAAGGCTGCCATTAGAAATCTTATTTCTATGAGATATGATGCAAGGAAAATGTAAAAAATTACAAGAAAAATACTGTGAAAGGACTGGAAACCATGCAGTTGCCAGTTCATCCGTCTCCAACACTGAGAAAATACTGTATAAAACAACTTTTGGCAATGCGAACATTTCCTGTTCAACCTTTTAAAATTGAAACCAAGGGACAGATATTGTTTCTCTCCATTACACCTGAAAAAGCTGTTCGGTATTCAAAAATGTGCAGGTTAGGTGAAACTGGTAAAAATTGTTAACCCAGCCGGAGCCATTTTGCAAAGGAAGAATTTAAACGAGTTGATAGTTTCTTTTGTAAAAAGTTTGCACTCCTGTTCAATTGTAATCATTAATTCAGTAATCATTAATTCAGGTGATAAACCCTTTGAAACCATTCCACATAATTAGGCTTTCCCAAACCCAGTTTGGGAAAGACTATTCTTTTTCAAAATTTTTCTTTTTTCTTTTTTTTTTTTTTTTTTCCTCCCTGAATTTTGTCTGTTGAACTGCTCGAAAACAAGCTGTACGATTTTGACCAAATTTGGCACACTTATGTAATGTCATAAAATCTAGTGAAATGTGGTATCGTCATATCTGAAAACGCGTATTTTCAAAATATTCTGCCAAAACCTTCAAAATTTCACCATTTTTCGAATGTCTCAAAATTGTTTACAGTTATTTAGCTCAAAGTTTCCACACATTTAGAGCATAATATGATACACCACAATCACCACTCAAATCTTTCAACATTAACCCCCACAGGCCAAAAATGACATGAATATAGATTTTTTCTTCAAAATTGACCAACTTCAAGGGCAAATTTCTCTAATAACAAGGTTGTTATAACAATTATTTTTGTTTGGATAGATGCAACAATGATTGCGGAAGAAAGTTACTGTTTACTTTTTAATCTCAGATTAAACCCTCATGCACAATGAGGGAGAGAATAAGAGTACCGTTTGAAAATGCCAAAATTTGGCAAATTTGGTTGTTTTTTCTATAATTTTGGAAAGGGTTAATTTCAAACACTTTTCAGGTACGCATTCACAATGTACCGAGCATATTTGCTGTTGTAAGTTTGGTTGTAAAGTTTAACCCTATCCCATTCTTGTTGCATAAAAGTAGGTACCGTCCAAAAAAAAAAAAAAAAACTCCAATTTTTCAGAATTTAGTACGTTTAGGTGGTGATTTACTCCATTTTTAATTGCTTGAGCTCTGAATGCTTTCTGTAGCTGCTTGCAGCAGTCAAAGTATGACAAATTTTGTTCTACATGTTATTATTAAAAGTTTAACCCTTGGTAGATTTGAGACTTCCCATAAGGGTACTGTCGGAATAATTGTTATTTTCGCCAACGTTTACATGCACTTTCTCAGCAGTGGAGCCATATTGTCTCAGAACCTTTTCCATGAGAGGATTGGGCCTTCGTCCAAGAACAATTTTGCTGTTATATATTTTATTCAATGTTTTAACCTTCACCCAGTTTTCGGGCCTTGAATCTGAGTGCCCTAAAATTCTTCATAAAATTGGCTAATTTGGAGCTCACTTTTCTTCCATTTTCGAAAGGAATATCGAAAAATGATTTACATGTTCGTATTTACAATTGCCTACCAAGCATATCTGGTGTTGTAAGTTTGGTTGTAAAGTTTAACCCTATGCTCGCTATGTTTGAATAAAGATAGAGGCAATCAAAAAAAACTCTCGTTTTCAGAATTTGGTAAGTTTAAGTGACGATTTACTCCATTCCTAATTGATTGAGAGCTGAACGTTATCTATGGCTGTATGCAGCAGTCATAGTATGACAACTTTTGTTTTATATGTCATTATTAAAAGTTTAACTGTTGGCAGATTCGAGACTGCCCATATGAGTATGGTCGGAATAATTATTTTCATAAAATCACTGAATATTGATAAGCGTGCAGTGGTAGTTTGGAATAGAATATCCGAAAATGCTTTTGAAATTCGGATTCACAGTTCAATTCTAAGAATATTTTCTGTTATAAGGTTGCTGTAAAGTTTAACGCCATCCCTGTCTCAGATGCATAAAGAGTGGTGCCGTCGAAAAAAAATCCCATTTTTTCAGAATTCCGTAGATTTAAGTGACAATTTACTCCATCCCTAATTCATTGAGCACTGAATGTTTTCTATGCCTGCATGCGGCAAGCACAGCATGACAACTTCTGTTTTATATGTTATTAATAGTTTAACCCTTGGCATATTTAGGAGTTCCCATGTGAATATAGTCGGAATAATTGTTATTTTCGTAAAATCAATCCCTGAATATATTGGTAACCGTGCAGTGGCTTTTACATGAAGCCGCAAATAGTTAAGGTTGAAAAGTTCATCAAATAGACAGATATAATGCCTAACTCAGCTGGTGACAGGTAAATAATGAATGAAAAAGTCGTTGAATTGAGAAGTAGGGACAAATCGTGCCCTCGGTTTCCACCTGATACAGTATTTTCAGGCGGTCTCGGCACTTGACAAAGATACTAAACTGTCGGGCTGGGACAGTAGAAAACATTCTGAGAATTTCAAGTTGCCACCTTACATGGTCGGGACATAATTGGAGTATATCTGACATTGTATCTGTTCAATTTGAATGTCAAATTAGCCAGATGACATCTTTTTCTCCACCGGATTGAGTTGTCAGTTTCTGCCGGGACGTCTAAAATAAGCAGTTTAACTCAAAACTTTCTGTCCCATATGAATGGGACAAAGCTGAACAGTTCATCAAATAGAAATAATGCCACACTCGACCAATGATAGGTAAATAGTGAATGGAAATGGCATAGCATTGGGAACAGAGTATGGATGAATCGTCCCCGCGGTCTCCACATGATCCACGTTGTTCCCACACAGTCACGCCACTCGACAAAGATACTGTTCTATCGAGCAAGGATAGAACTTCTGAAGATTTCGTGCGTCTGCCTTCACTGGTCTGGATGCAGTGGGCGTGTGAGCGACACTGGTGTCCATTGAATTTTAATGTCAAATTAGCCAAATTATCACCTTTTCGCCATTAATCCATGCACGATTTCTGTCCACTTTTCATTTTTGGCAATTATCTAACTGCTATCCAAGAACAATTTTGCTGTTATAGGTTTTATTCCAAGTTTTAACCCTCACCCAGTTGTCAGGCCTTGAATTAGAGTACCATCAATTTGAACATGTTCATTCAAATTCAAGATTCAAGATTAGTCCATGTCTCTTTTCAAACACTCAGACTGTGATTGATGTCCACACATTAAGAGCATAATATTATACACTAAAATCACCCGACAAATATTTCAAAATTAACCCCTATTGACCACAAATGATATGAATATATCATTTTATCTTCAAGATTTACTAACTTCAAGGGCAAATTTCTCATAATTGCGAGGTTGTTGTAACAATTATTTTTGTATGCATAGATGCAACAATGCTTGCAGAAGAATGTTACTGTTAGTTTTTAATCTCATCTTTAACCCTCAAGCAAATGAGGGCATGAGTACCATCCGAAAATGCCAAAATTAGCTAACTGTGGTTGCATCTTCCTGTCATTTTGGAAAGGGTTAATTCTAAACACTGTTTTGCTATAGGTAGAAATGCCTAATGAACAAATCATCTGCTGTAAGTTATGCTTTTGGGCTAAACACAACATAAGCATTGGTCATGTAAAGAATAGAACTGTCAGAAATAAAATTGATTTTCAGTGAATTTCAGTGAATTTTGCAAACATCTGTACTCATTTCCTCTAATTGCAAGGTTGTTGTAGCAATTATTTTGCTATGGATAGATGCAACAATGATTGTAGAAGAAAGTTACCATTTACTTTTTAATCACAAGATTTAACCCCCAAGCAAAATGAGGGTGTGAATAAGAGAACCGTGAGAGAATGCCAAAATTAGCCAACTTAGGATGCTTTTTGTGTATCATTTTGGAAATGGTTAATTTCAAACACTTTGCTTTGCAAAATGTAGTCTGCATTTTCACTTTGGAAAGTTGGGAAAGCCCGTAATTTGTCCAACAAATTACAAGTCTTTAGTTTTGGGTGTGATGTTGGTAGTCCATGATCAGACAAGGTAATTGTGAAGCAGATTCATTACTTCAAGAGGTCTCAGCCTAAACACTTGCACTCTGGGTCAATGCTTTCGGGATAGCCTAATACAGGATATATACCATATGTCTAGCACAAACAAAATGTTGAAGGGTGAACTTGATATTTGGTGTTGAAGGTCACATTTCTGCACAATGGCCAATCATGACCATGGATGGAGGAAACCGGAGTACCCGGAGAGAACCACTGAGCAATGGCAAACAGCTGTCAGGCTCCTCAACATCCTAACTCCACACAAACAGGGTTAGCACTGGTTGAAGACAAGTGCACAATCGAACTGCAGTACACCTTAGTACAAAATGTGTGAAGCGTCCATCACTAATGATATTTGTGTCAAGATTAATGATGTTATTTCCCTTAAAGAAAATTGTGATTTGGACAGGGGAATGTCACATGGAGTTTTTTAGCATTGACACTCAACTGTGACCTTGGGATGTAGGCTGTAAAAGTGATGCAGCAGACATCATATATTTATACATTTCAAGTTTCATAAATTTATGTGAAGTTGTGGAGATGTTATGGTCCGGTAAAAAATGTCTTTTAGAAATGGTATTAACATTTGATGCATCACTGACCTTGAGGTATGGAATGTAAATGTGTTGTTTAACACTGTCTACAGATATATATGTGCAAGAAGTTTCATCAAGTAAAAAACAGTAAGGAAATTATGATGAGGACAAAGAAAATGTTGACCGACTGATGAACAGCAATTGACCATCCTGGAATCAGAAAAATTCTGCTGATTTTATCAGAGTGGAGCTAATCACTGGACATACCCTACAAATATGAAATGTACGCATTCTATTTATTTATTTATTTATTGGTGTTTTAAGGTCACATACTTGTGCACAATGGCTAATCGTGACCGTGACAGTTTGATGGGTGGAGGAAGCCGGAGTACCTGGAGAGAACCACCGAGCAACGACGAGCAGCTGTCAGCTCTCCAACATCGTAACTCTGAACTCTGCACCGCAGCACAGGCAGGGTTAGATTGGTTGAAGACATGCGCACCATCGACGTGCAGTACGCCTCAGTACACAGCGTCATCGTGCCCCCATGTAGGCATTCGGGGTGAAATGTACACATTCATTTCCTTTTGTTTTAACCCTTTACCCAACGCAGACGATATCTATTTTATTTAAAATCATTTTAAATTTTTTCAAAACAATTAACAAAACCATATCATGTGTCCCCTCACTGGAACGAGCTCGAAGAGCGCCTTCCAAAGAGGGGTCACATGATATGGTTTTGTTGAATTGTTTTGAAAAATATTTTAGCTGCTGAATCTGCATATTATGCAGGCGGATGTGGCAGATACGTTGGATTTTATCGGATGGATATAGACCCTTTGTGGTTCTAAATGGATCTGGAGTACAATAATGAGAAATAGTGAAGACTCCCTCTACATTCATTTGATCATTTAATGTGTGGCCTTCCGACATTTTTCACGGGTCTGTCACAAGCACCTCCACTCAATGGTTTGGGCAACACCAAGTGCAATCTCCTGATCTGCTCCTGCTTGGTGTTTATCTTTTTACTGATTGAGAGCTGGAAGCCACTATCAGGGCTTTAAACAAAGTACCAGAGCAATTTAAACCAAAATTTTCCTTGCTCATGTATCAAAATGAGACAAAAGCAAATATTTGGTTTATATAAATTTGGTTTATTACAAATTATTGTAGTGCCTTTGGGCACTCCAATAATTTGTTGTGAAATAAATTTTGAATACCAAATACAGACCACCGAAAATAATCTAGCACCCAACCAGTTAAAGCTGCAGATTAATTTTTATTATCACTACCTTTACTTTGACATCTGCAAATGACTTGACATTATACATCATTGCCAAGGTAAATATAACTTACTGTTTGAATTCTCTGAAAATACATAGAAAGGCTGGGGTGGAGGTGGGGGGGGGGGGGGGGGGGGGGGACTTTATGAAAGCAATATTAAAAAGTGACAGTTCATGGCTGTATGTTGACTTAAGTGTCAACCCTTTACCCAACGAATCGGCCGCATCCGCCCGCGTAATATGCAAATTCAGCAGTTGAAAAAATATTTTTCAAAAAATTTCAACAAAACCATATCATGTGACCACTCGTTGGAACGAGCTTGTCGAGCTCGTTCCGAGGGGTCACATGATATGGTTTTGTTGAAATTTTTTGAAAAATTTGAAAAAATGATATTTAAAATAATAAATTTTGGTATCGTCTGCATTGGGTAAAGGGTTAAATAAAATAATACATCTCACCTTTCCTGAAGATTTAACACCTTTACTCAGACACAGGAAGATGAGGATGAAAGCTAATAAGTAGCAGAGCAATATTTGCCATCTGATTGGTCCCAAGTTTTCAATGTTGTCAGCATAGGCAGATCCAAGTACCTCACGGCTGAAATTAAAAAATTGAGATTTGTATAATAGTGATTTGAGTACTGTTTGAATGAGTGAATTTCACTTTTCATTTGCATTTCTCCAGGTGGTCAAACAATTTTTGAATCAAATGCCAACCTTTGACATGAAGTCATATCCAAAACTAGAGGACAGTGCTGTCAACTGACTCAGTTTCAAAGTTCTGATATGGATTTTTATATCCCGATTTTTATATAGATCTATATTCCATATTGGAACTTTGGAATGGAATTGAGTCAGTTGACACCATATATACCACTCAAAGTTTGCTAAGCACCAAATATTTGACACATTTGTGAAATTTGCTTGTGACATATTTGCGATATTTTTGGTGGATATGATTGAGGAATGTATTGAGATGGTACCCAGTGTTTACATTAGCTCTCTTGACAGGCAGACTTTTCATGACCGTCATGGAAATCATGTACCCCTTGATTTCTATGATGCTTTGGTGCACTGTCTACATGTACATAACATGTGTAGGGTATTCAATCTTCATTTCAACACAAACCCTTGTGATTTAATGATTGAATATGGCAAATGCAAATGTAAGACATTTGTCTGAAGCAGCAATGTGGCGGGCTGTAGGGATGGTGGAGCAAGGGGCTACCCATCGTCAGGTTGGTGAAGCCCTTGGTGCGCACCCTACAGTGATCACCAGAGCCTAGGCAAGATTTCATCAGTATGGCACACCAGTAAGATGGCATGGTGGTGGCAGAGACAGGGCAACATCTGCATCTAAAGACCAGTTTTTGAACATTCAGGCACGTAGGAACTGCTTTGTCACAGCAACCCAGCTTCGCTGTGACCTTCAGAATGCATCCGGAGTAAATGTTTCAACGCCGACTATCCAGGCAAGATTTCAGGAAGGTGGTCTCCGATTGAGAAGACCATGTATTCGCATTCTGCTGTCCCAGAACCACCCCCAGGCACGAAATGAATGGGCCATGGACCATGTTGGATGGACCAGAGAAGATTGACAACCTGTCCTTTTTACAGATGAGTCGAGGTACTGCCTAGACCAGACAGATGGGTGTTCTAGGGTATGGAGAAGACCAGGAGAGCGATTCCATGTGCCAACATTGCTGAGCATGACCGCTATGGTGGAGGGTCAATCATGGTCTGGGGCAACATCAGTAGTAATGGACGTACAGAGCTCTGTCCTTGAACATGGTACATTGACTACACAGCGGTATATTGACGAGATCCTGGAAGCCCACGTCAGCTTGTATGCAGGTGCAGTGGGGTATAGATTTATTCTGACGATAATGCCCGTCATGTTGCATATGCTGTCCAGGAGTACCGAAAGAGGGAAGGGATTGAGACTGGCCAGCAAGATCCCCTGACCTCAATCCAATTGAACATGTCTGGAATGAGTTGCAGCTTGCAAATTCAGAACGTCCAGTCCAGCCAAAAAGTGTCCAGGAGCTTTGTGTCATGCTGGTTCAAGAATGAAACAACATCCCAGAAAGGAGTACCAGGAACCTAATTGGGAGTATGAGAAGGCATTGTCAAGGTGTAATTAACAGTAATGGGTCTCATTCTCTATATTGAACCCATACCCGTTTGCTTCGTCAACTTTTTGGCAAACTGAAAAATTTCCTCTTTTACCAATAATATCCATTTTCCATGGTTATCGTATTCAAAAAGCTAAATGAAAGTGTCAATGACACTGTTGCTCAACTTGTTAAGACATGTACATGTATAGTATGTGGCACTACAATGACAAGCATCTAGGTAATGACCTGATAACAAAGATACATATAATGTATTGTAACGGTCTGTACATAAATACTGACCGTTGCCTGTAACAAATGTGTAGGTAAAGTATTGTAAAAGTAAGGTGACAATGCTAAACTAGAAAAGAAATCTTCGAGTCCCAGAGTGGGTCTGACTGAACCCAAAAATATTTGTTCTCATAGCACAGTGATAACAAAGGCACCCCATAACACATTCGTTCCTGTCATAAGGTGATAAAGGTACCCCAAGAAGTTTCGTGAAGATCAGTTCATAAATACAGACTCTAGCCAGAGCCATATTGACATGTGGTGGCGGGAAGACAGCCCTAGTGGCTACGCCATCTCCCGTTAGTGCAATCATGTATTTGAGATTAATGTATGTTGCTGACTTTGTATTTGTAGCATGTTGTACTACGAAATAAATCATTCATTCATTCATTTATACTGTGTATAAGTAGCACTGAACGAATCAATGTTCATGTAAGTTGCATAATTTCTGCATGAGAAAAAAACCTGTGTTATGTGTGATGTTTTCCATGTTACTAAACATTCCTACAAAAATTTACTCAAATCAGAACTTTCATATAGAATTTCTGTACAAAAAACTGATTGCAATAATTTTGGTACAAAAAGGTTTCTGGCAGCCATCTTGAATTTTGGCCCACACCCAGAAACTCGTTCTCATCCCTAGGTGATAACAAAGGTACCCAAGAAGTTTCGTGAAGATCGGTTCATAAATACAGACTCTAGCCCAAGCCATATTGACTTGTGCACTTACTGTGTATAAGTAGCACTGAATACATCAAAGTTCATCTAATTTGCATAATTTTTGCACGAGAAAAAAACCTGTGTTGTGTGTGATGTTTTCCATGTTACTAAACATTCCTACAAAAATTTATTCAAATCAGAACTTTCATACAGAAGTTCTGTACAAAAAACCGATTGCACTAATTTTGGTACAAAATGGCTGCTGGTGGCCATCTTGAATTTCGGACCACACCCAAAAACACTTTCTCATTCCATGGCGATAACAAAGGTACCCAAGAAGTTTCGTAAAGATCGGTTCATAAATACAGGGCCTCTAGCCCAAGCCGTATTGGCATTTGCACTCACAGTGCTGAAAGTAACATTAAATAGATATTAAAGTTAGTCTAACTGGCATGATTTATGCACGAGAAAAAAACCCGCATTGTATGTGATGTATCCCATGGTACTAAACATTCACACACAAAATTATTCAAATCAGCGCTTTCATGTGGAAGTTCTGCGCAAAAATCTGATTGCACTTAATTTTGTACAAAATGGCTGCCAGCGTCATCTTGAATTTCAGACAGGACCCCAAAACACTCATTCTCATCCCATTGTGATAAAGGTACCCAAGAAGTTTTGTTATGATCGGTTCATAAATACGGCCTCTAGCCCAAGGTGTATTGAAATGTTGATGGACAGATGGACAGATGGCCAGAAGGACTGGCCATGGCATAAGCTCAAATTTGACTTACGTCAAAGTTGAGCTAAAAAAATTATGCGCGAGTATTCCTTTGGTCATTCGGTACAAAATGTCAAAAATAATGTTACGAAGTGGCTTTCAATGTCTTGATTTGTCACCTTTTGTCGAAAGATTGTGGTGAAAACTACTGATCTGATATCAGTTGCTGCTTAGCCCTGGAAAATTACACTTCATTTTTTTTTTATCAAAATGTTGGACATGGGGTAAAATAGTAAATGCAAAAGCAGGCCTTTAGATTAACCCAATTTCACCGCACTGAAAGGTGTGCCCAAATCAGAGAAGGTGTGAAGAGGTCCAGAAAAATATATAAATTCTCTGTGCATCTTCTGCTTTTGAGAAGAACTTCCATCATAATATGATGACAGAAACACAAAGACAGAGCAACAAAACCCAACAGAATAAAGCTGTTATTTCTAGTTTTAATGTGCCCAAATTAGGACAAACAGGTGTGTTCAAAATAAATGAAATTAAACAAAAGTTAGTCAAGGAGTGTACTCGTACCAAAATCTCAGATTTTCTGCGCATCAGAACCATTCTTGCTGTTCTACTCTAATTTCCTGACTGGCACACTGATTTATTTGGTTTATTGGGGTTTAATGACACTTTCGACAGCCAGGGTCACGTCTTGTCGGACAGTTTTATGGATGGAGGAAGCCAGTGCACCTGGAGAGAATTCTACCAATGGTGAGAAGCTGTCAGACTTGCTGCTCAAGTAATAAATCTACACAAGCAGGGTTAGAATTGGTTGAAGCCAGGAGCACCATCAGCGTGCAGTACGCATTGGTACACAATGTCCCCATATGGGCAATTGGGATTAAGTGTTTTGGCCAAGGACGTAACGCAGTTGTTGCAGGTGGGATTCAGACAGGACCCCTGCTTGCCTCTCTACCTACTAAGCCACCATGCTTCCTTTATTGATGTCTTGTGTTCAACTGGTTAAATACTAGAAGCCACTATCAGGGCTTTCCAAAAAATGAGGATATTTATTTATTTATTTATTGTTGTTTTAGGTCACATACTTATGCACAATGGCTAATCGTGACCGTGACAGTTTTACGGATGGAGGAAGCCGGAGTACCCGGAGAGAACCACCGTGCAACGACGAGCAGCTCTCCAACATCGTAACTCTGAACCGCAGCACAGGCAGGGTTAGATTGGTTGAAGACATGCGTACCATCGACGTGCAGTACGCCTCAGTACACATCGTCATCGTGCCCCCATGTAGGCAATTGGGGTGAAGTGTCTTGTCCAAGGATACAACGCGGTTACCGCAGGTGGGATTCGAACCGAGGACCTCTCGGCTTGCAGCCTGCACCTCTACCAACTGAGCCACCGCGCCCCCCCCCCCCCCCCCCCCAAAAAAAAAATGAGGATATGAAATCAATAGCAAACATTTTCCTTGCTCATGGTTCATAGTCAAATACAAATATTTTTTTAATAAATTTTTTACATTATTGGAGAGTGCCTGTGTGCACTCTCCAATAATTTGTTATAAAACAAATTTTGAACAAATTCTGACCACAAAATAATTTAGCATGCAACCAGTTGAGGTCATTCAGTCATCATGGTAATATGACCAACATAGGTATTACTAGTAAGTTAAGATTAGTCAATTGTCTATACCTATGCTGCCAACTTTAAGGGATATCCATCCCAGGCATTGGTTATTGGGTTCATATTTTACCAGTAAAGCCAGGTAAAGCAGAAGATTTAACACAGTAAATCAGCACAGATCCACTTAAAGGGGTTTCCACTGAAGTCACAGGGACAATTTTTACAATGGTTTACTTTTGAAACCAAATTACCCAGTCACAATGTGTATTGTGGAAAAACATTTCCATACTGTATCATTTTTATGTTTATTTTTTTTAAACTGGAAGCACGGTGGCTCAGTGGTCGGCTGTTGGACTTCTATGCTGGAGGTCCCAAGTTTGATCCCAGTTGCCTACATGGGGGCACGATGATGCTGTGTACTGAGGCGTACTGCACGTCGATAGTGCACATCAGTCATCAACCGGTGTAACTTTGCTTGAACAGAGTTGGAATGTTGAGGAGCTGACAGTTGCTCATCATTGCTCGGTGGTTCTCTCTAGGTACTCTAGTTTCTTTCGCCTGTAAAACTGTCATGGTCATGATTAGTCATTGTGCACAAGTATGTGACTATAAGCACCAATAAATAAATATATATTTATACTAACTTTTTTTGGCAATGGTACCCAACTCCCGGTGATGCACAGGTTGGTTCACCCCTGTAAGACAAGATGCCCCTTGAAGAGAGTGGTGAAGTAATTTTTAATCTGTTCACTTTTAAGCATTTAGTTTATCTAGTTTTACTTACTTCAGATATTCCTTAGTAGGCAGATTCACATTCTCCATGATAGCTGTTTGATTAACTCTATAGGCTACATCACTTCCATTCATACAAGCACCGGTTGTTTGATTGTATGTTAGTTTCTTTATTAATGTACAATCTGCTGCAGTGATGTTATCCAGTGCCATCACACGGTTGTAACACCCTGTAAGATGCAAAATTTAGGCATTTGTTGCTCATCCAATAAAAGCTGAATAGGCTAAATTAACTCTTAACCCACTGAGCACTTTCAAGATATTCTTCAACAAATCTAGTCATGGTTGCCGTTAAGCAGCCATGACTAGATTTGATGAAAAATTCATCGGAATTTAGCTCAAGAAATCATTAGCAAAGAAATCTGTCCAGTCTGTAGGGAGAAAATTGATTAAATCCACCCAAATTATACTAATTTTTGTAGCAAGAGAAATCCTGTCCTGGGCAGGAATATCTGCCAACAGCATGCAAGGAGTATGTTAGGAGGAAAGGTTAGAGTGAGCTTCATTAGGGTTTAACTATGTCTGCTGTTGGTGAATTTTCTTGCCCTCTAAACTGTACCTAGTTGATAATTGGCACTGGCCGACAAAATATACCCCCCCCCCCCTTTAAAATGGTTCTCACAATTATTGGTCAAACATTTACATTTTGCATCAAATGAAGTCATGCTGTGCAGCAGCCATGCCTTGATTTCATGAAAAATTTAAATTCTTTGCAGGTTTATCGTTTCAAAAAACGATGGCCAAGTTATGATTGCAATGAAAGTACAAAGGCCCTGTCCATAATTTTTAATTAAGTTTCCACTTTAGGTCTCATACCTCAAGTGTTGGTTACAGTGTGTCAAGACCAGTGAAAGCAAAATTTGCTCTGTTGTAGTAAAGCACTACTCCACTCCTCAGCGTTCCCATGGAGGGGAGTAGGAATAGACACAAATGATATCTAGCAACTGGTTGGCAGTTCAGTAATAGTTATAAACCCATCGATAGCCTAGACATCCACAAATACACTAGGTAACTTCAACCACGCAATAAAATTTTGACACCAAACCTTACTAATTTATTTTATTTCTTGATGTTTAAGGTCACATTTTTGCAGAATGGCTAATCATGACAACATCAGTATGAACACAAGCCCAGGAGGTGAGTTAAGCCATGCTGACCATTTTAGAGGGTTTGCACCAAAGCATTGGTGACTGGGTCCTATTTTACCAGTGAAACAGCCCGTTTACTGTAGTGAACAGCTTCACTTCCTGGGGTTCCCGCAGGGAAGAGTTACTACTTCCAGACCAAACCAAGAAAATCTTATTTCTGGGCAAAAGCTAACTGGTAAAAAGTGAATCACTACCTAGACTTGCTCACTCCAGTAATACAAGAAATGGAAAGGAATGGCTCAAACATATGACATCTGGAACACCTTCAAACACCTAACCAAAAGCCTTAACAGACACATCCAATTAAAATCCATCAAGTCAGACTGCCATGGTTCCATCAACCATAGAAAAATAGCAATGCAAAGCGTAGCATATGTCCCCCGACGGTGTCATAAAAGGGTAGGTAAGTCTCTTGGAGGGGGCAAAACCAAATCAAAAAGGACGCTTCCTCCAGGCCCGAATAATGCATAACCAAAAATTGAGATTCATTAGTTATTGGACAGAAACCAAATTCAAGATGGCCATCATGGAAGCCATAATGAATTGGCCACTGGTGGCCATCTTGGATCAGCTGACTGGCCCAAAATCGAAAGGAAGGTTCCCCTGGACACCAACAAAGCATAATTAACTATTTCGAGTCTGCATTCATTAGTTATTGGACGGAAACCAAATTCAACATGTCCACCATAGAAGCCATAATGAATTGGCCACTGGCGGCCATCTTTGTTCATCTGACTGGTCCAAAATTAAAAGGAAGCTTCCTCTGGATACCAACAATGCATAATTAAAAAATATTTTGAGTCTGCATTCATTAGTTATTGGACGGAAACCAGACAATATTCCAAATGGAGTACTGAAACAGTATGCAGACCACCTTTCTCCTGCAATGTCCATCATATTTCAGCGCTCAGTTGACCAAGGTACACAGCCAAATGACTGGCTTAATTCAAAACATCCTGCATATTCAACAAGGGGGGGATAAAGCACTCGGCAGAAAATTATAGGCTAGTATCTCTAACCTAAGTGCTATGCGAGCTGCTCAAACATCCAGACATATGCTGAAACACCTAAGAAGCACAAAGTACTAATATTAAATCATGGATTCATGCATGGTTACTCCTGTGATTGGCTGTAAAACAGCTTGCAGTCACAACCATACATACATATTAGAATCTTTCGACCAAGACAAATAAGTCGACATAGCCATTATGGACTTCTGTAAAGCATTCAACCCAGTCCTCCAGGCGACTCCATAAAAAAGAGCAATACGGAATTAGGACTGCTACACGCAAAGCTCACCACATCTCTAACAGAAAGGAAAATGTGAGTAGAAAAGGAACTCTCGGATGAATCAACCTTTGAGGAATTAGCTTGGGTCCAATACTTTTCCGATGACAGATCGATAATCTGGAGGCTCAATAAAATCTTGAGTGAGGCTGTTTGCAGATGACTGCATATTTTACTGGGAAATAAACAGCAAGAGGGATCATACAACCCTGCAAAATCACCTACCTTGCATAGAAAAATGATCCAACAGGGGAATTTGCTTTATGCCAAAAAATGTTACATTCTGAGCACGAGAGGAACAAGTCATCGATTCTACACCCTAAAGAACCCAAAACTGGAACCTGACCTCTCAATGGATCAAGCTCATGCAAATGATTATACCCTTATACTTTTCGGGCATCACACCTCACCTAAAGGTAAGGTTGGGGCGTGGTACCTGCATCTGTATTTGGAAATTCCTTCTCTATCAGGACCACCAATATCCGAGATATTTTAAAAATTAAATAAGTCCAATTCAGAGACGTGAATGGCAAGATAGCTTGTCAGTTGTTTATTTGTCCAACAGTTTGGCTATGATGGGAGAAAACATCAACTCAACGTGTAGGCCTGTGGTGCAGTTCGAGGCTTATACCGGTTTTGTACTGGGCGATGCACGATTCATTGCGCTTCCAGCAGCTTCCAGTCCTAATATTAATCACGAAGGGGTTTTCACTTTCATTCGTTCTTATGTTGGTGTTCTTGAAGTGCGACAAGTCTTGCGCTGACTCCTTAAGATATGAGAAGAGTTCTGCCAACTTGTCCAGTCACACAATTGCTATAGAAGATATTGGACTGATGCTCCGATATTTTGAAAAATTTAGTCTGTAGACATATTAAAGAGACCACGAACAGATATATTAGGGTCGGTACCGTCTTCATGTGGTAAATATACTGATGCTCTGATACTGCTTTTATCTCAGTAGCACACATTTTAAACAGTCTTCGTATTGCCGGTGTTACACTTTGACTCTCCGCTTCCACTCCAGTCCTTTTAATTTTACTGAACAGCGTAGTCAACTTTGGGTTTGGATTGTCAAGCACAATAGTAAATACATCTTCTGATGATCTTCAAATCCGATATTTTCCACATCAATGATGCACCAGGCAAAACATGGAATATTGAGACTCGTTATCGATTTTCAGTTTTAAATTTCCAGCGTCAATGACGTAATGGTCCAAGAAATTTTTAAATCAGCATCCTCCGTCCACTTCAGTTTTTCCCTGTGTTTTTTCTGTTTAAATAACCCTCCAAAAACTCAAGTTATATTCACCAGAATCGATTTCTTACATGAAAATATGCCGGTTCCTCATTCTAACACCATTTAATTTATCTTTAACTATGAGCCCGAAAATTCTTTTGCATCAGGTTGCAGTGACGTCAGTGCCCCAATGTAAATTTCTGGGGTACACTCTTTAACCGCACCTCATAATTCCACGACACACGCGCACCTTATTGACACCTGGCAGAAACCACTCCAAATTCATGGTGAGGTAATGCACACCCCAAAGGTTCCTGAAAACACCAAACACACCCCATAGTCTAAAAACAATGTTGGAATGGGTACACCTCAAACATACCCATGACTTAGACCAAATTCTCTTCAAAGGTAACACCTTAAGCATACCCTAAGCACTTTAGGGAATCCTGATTGTAACATTGATATGTCATATGATCTCCGTGTCGAAGATGAGATGATGGGATGATGTCATGGCAACCCGGCTCAATGGAGAATTTTCATTCGCAGTTAGAAGTGACTTGAAGTGTGCTAGTTTGAGGAATGGATATATTTTTATGTTGGAATGATGGAAATTTCTTGCGAATTTGCTGGTGCAGATAACTTGAGTTTATTATATTAACGTGTTCTTCAAATAGAAACACGCTGGAAAAAATTGAGGTGACTCGAGAGCGTCGTTTTAAAATTTCTTCCAAAGTTCCATACAATGTCTTGTCAATGATGCTGCAGCCAAGTCTTCCAACTGAAAATCGATGGATAACAAGTCTCAAAATTCTGCATTTTGCCTGGACGTGTAGCGTGGGTGTGGAAAAGCCCAGCTTCAAAGATTGCAAGATTAACTTTTACTATTTGTGCTTGAGATTCCAAACCTCAAGTTTGACTCGCTGTTTAGGAAATTTATGAAAGACTGAAAGTGAAACTGAAAAGTGTACTGACTGCGTTTCAACTGACGTGGATAAACTTATTACTAGTTATTACTTCAGACTACCAGCTATATGAAGACTTTAAATGTGTAGCGACTGAAATATATGCAGTATCAGAGCATCAGTCTGATATCTGTGTTCCAGAGCAATTGTGCAACTGGACAATCGGGCAGAATTATTTATCTAACAAATTTTGGCCTGAAAACTACGAGAAACAGTATGTATTACAATGTGTTCTGATTCCATATCACATAGATGACTCATTTCCGGTAGCACTACAGGCTGTCATAACAGGCGCATGGATACATTCTCTGCGTTTCAGTGATCGCCCGAACATTATGTCCCAAAAATGTTTAAAAGTAATTTAACCCTTTACCTGACATGAAAAGCAGACGACACTTGCAACAAAAATTCTTGAATAACTAATTTTTTTTATTTTATGTCTCAAAAACATAGGTTATGACCACTAATGGAATGAGCTCGATGAGCTCGTTCCAATGAGGGGTCATAACCTATGTTTTTGAGACAAAAAATAAAAATAAAAATTGGCGATTTTTGAGAATAGCATTGGTGGGTTTTGGCCGTTACGTTGGGTAAAGGGTTAAGATTTAATCTGTTTTTGTGACAGAATTGTTAGATAAATGAATGATGATAATGTGCATGTTCATTGGTTTGTATCAGATTCTCAGTGGTGTCCAAAATTTTGATCACAACTCGCTGGCAAAGCCGGCTCGTTGAGATCCCATTCTGGACACTACCTCGAATCTGATGCAAATCACAGGACATGCACATAATCATGATAATCTGTAGATATATATATATATATATATATATATATATCACAGGGAGTCTTCACAAGCCTTATCACGCTATCAAGAACACCAACATAAGATGGGAATGAAAGGAAAACCACACCATGTTTATCAGAACTGGGGAACGCATCAATCGTGCATCGACCAAAAAAAGGGTGTTACCATGCAAGACATGAACTCCAGCACCGGCACACATGATGAGTTGATGTTTTAACCCAACATCGCCACACCGTTTGATAAATAAATGACAACAGACAAATAATCTTGCCACCTACATCTCCAAGTGGGAGTTTTTAGTTTAGGGGTAATACGCCAGAGATAAAGGTGGGTGTGGTTACTGTATTAGGGATTATTTCAGAGGGAGCAGCAACCCCCTCCCCAGCAGCCATCTCTAGTTTTAGATTTTGACACATGGATAATCTTGATAAATCATAAAATGTTTGTTTCCACACTGCCAATTCCAAACCAGAAAGTGTAAGGTATACTATATATAAATATATAAATTCATTCTGTCAACATATCTCAGAGCACTGCATGTACACATGTGCATGCAAATCCTAGATGTACCACAGGCACACGGATGGCAAACCTTGTGGAGCTACCCCAAGCACACACCAGACATTCCATGTGTAGGTACACTAAGCATACCTTACAGTACATGGAGAGTGGATTGTTACTAAATCACTCATGGGGTGGTGTATCCAGACAAAAAAATCTTTGTCTGGGAAAAAGCAAAATGTCGAGCGAAGTTTCAGTAAAGGGACCTCCGGGTAGAACCAGGGTCCCCTTGGTTGAAACTGTTTTCCCTTTTCATGCATTACCACAGGAATTTACTCATTGTCTGGGTGGAGACACCTCCACATGAGTGTTATAGAAAGAATCCACTGTCCACGTTCTATAAGTATGCCCTAACCACACCCCAATGGTGGTACCCAAACACCCTCGACACACAACAGACACATCAAAAAACACATGATGGGGGTAGCCCAACCACACCTTATGTCAGTACCCTAAGCACACCTCAGGCATATCCCAATCACACCCACATTAGGTACCCCAACCACACCTCATTAGCTTGTCTGAGAATATCTAAAACCAAAAGGATTTCTGAAGAAAATTAAAGTTATTGCCCTTCAATGAATTTTTCAAATTTCTAAAATTTCATTGTTAATGTAACAGGAACACAGAGTGAACACTGGACTTCAATAAATTTGTTTTAAACCCTCAGCACTCTGAAGGTCAGGTATTAAAATGTTCACCTCGAAAGTTTTCCCCCCATAATGCAATTAATTTAACAAACTGAATCCTGTTTGACAGAGCTCATTGAGCTCTGTCAAACAACCCTGAATTGGTTAAATTTCTAGATGCATCATGGGAAAAATTTGTTTAAAGTTTCAGTATGTTTCCATCAGAGTGCAGAGGGTTAAATTTTTTTAATGTCTTAGATAAGTTAACAATTACTATGATTTATTGAAATTTGAGGGAATTATTGCCCTTTGTTCCGTTTATGGTCACATTCAGCATGTACAGGTAGTACATGACTGCAGCGTAAGTAGGACATCCAGTTTAGCCAATCATTTATTCCCACTGAACACTTTAAAGAACTTCAACCCCAATGTAGAACTTGTTTACTGCAGTAAAAAGCACTGCTCCATTTACCAGGTTTGCAATGGGTAGTTCCGTTTCACTGAATTTTTTTTTTTTGCGATTAGTTGAAAATAAACAGATTTCAATAAATTTTCATATACACTTTACATGAAGATTGTTTTGGATAAGAGTTATTTTTCAAAAATTTGAGTTATTGATCTTTGTGTATTGTATTTCAAGTAATTTTTATGTTTTGTGTGCCAACTCGGAAGTTATGGTCAGATTTTAATAACTTGGCATGCTGCTTTATATCAACATTGTTATTGTAAGTTTGAAAATCTTTGCCATTAAAATATTGAAAACTGACAGCTTAATTGACCCTTGTTTTATTGGAAATGTTAACCCTTTACCTAACATTAAAAGCAGACGACACTTGCAAAAAAAAAAAAATTCTTGAATAACTAATTTTTTTCATTTTTTGTCTCAAAAACATAGGTTATGACCCCTCGTTGGAACGAGCTCGATGAGCTCGTTCCAATGAGGGGTCATAACCTATGTTTTTGAGACAAAAAATGAAAATATTTTGAAAATTGACGATTTTTGAGAATAGCGTTGGCCGGTTTTGGCCGTTACGTTGGGTAAAGGGTTAAAGGATTGAACCAAAGTTTACCAAAGTTTGCCAAAGTTTTTGTTTGTTTGTTTGTGGTTAACGTCACTTATTTATGCACCATGGCTAATCGTGACACAACATGGAGATGAAGTTTAGTCAATCGTTGATCAACATGTTGCACATTTTAGAGGACTTTCACCCCAAGCATTGGTGACTGGGTCCTATTTTACTAGTAAAGCGGAACTGGTTTACCACAGTAAACAAGTGCTGCTTACTTCCCAGGGTTGCCACGGGGATGCCAAAGTTTTTAACAGTAATTCGAATTCAATACCGTCTAGTTCATTACACTTATTTGTTATACAGTACAGCTGCTATGGACTGGCCATAATCCATGCGTGGGCAGTGATGTCCACACATGGGTTTACTGGTAATAATCAGCAAAATGTTAATTAATGAAACACCACATCTTACCCAGTGCTTCATTAATTAAAACGCTTATTCCTATAATTAGTGTTTGCAATGTAATATTATTGCATCCATGGAAATACTGCCCATGCCGTTGAAAGCTACCAGTCCACGGCAGCGGAACTGTAGTTAAGAGCATGGGGTTATTTGTTTCAAATGCAAAGTTTTGTGCTTTCTTTATTTTGATTTATTACCTTGAAATACCATCTATTGTTATTTTTGATGGTATACAGAGGATACCTTCTGTACAATTCAATTCCAGAATTATCTCTGGTGACTGCAAGGAAATGCCAGTTTTCATGACTGGTCGAATACCGCTAGTGAAAACTTAAGATTTCCTTACAATCCAGTTCCTGTACAAAGACAAGAGTGCTAGGTATTATTTGAATAAGATGCATTGTGAGGTCTTAACCCTTTACCCAATTTAAGAGCCAAAACCAGCCAGTGCTATTCGCGAAAATCACCCTTTAATTTTCCTTATTTTTTATCTCAAAAACATAGCGTATGAACCCTGATTAGAATGAGCTTGTTGAGCACTTTCCAATGAGAGGGTCATAAGTTATGTTTTTGATGCTAAAAATTTAAAAAATATAGGTATTCAAGTATTTTGTTTGCAGGCTTTGTCTGCTTTGCACATTAGGTAAAGGGTTAATTGCAGTTAAAACAATTACCATCAAAACAAGCACCGAAAACATAGAAATGCACCGAGATATGAACCAAATCTAAAGTTTGGGCCCAATGCGTTTACACTTCCAGAGAGATATACCCCCATATCTATCGTGACAATGGATATCCAAAAATAGGTGATGTGACAACAGTTTCTAATGCCTGGTTCCTCATACGACATTCATTATCAACTGATAAAATCGGTTGATAACGAATGTCGAAAAAGGAACTGAGGATAAGAAATGGTTTTCACAATAACTCAGACAAAAAATAGTGGGTTAGAAAGCTTGAAAGGCAACGTATATTAAATCATGTGGGACAGTGCAAAATTACCAGTACAGAAACTAAGTATTGCTCTTATTGTTTTAACCAAGCTCGCGGGCTCAAAGAGTAATTCTGTAAGTAATCCGATGCTGTTATAGACTGTTTATTTTCCCCACTTTTCGTGGAGTTTGACAGCACAGTACCGTTAGTAAAATGTAATGTCCCTTTTATCACAAAGATGTACAGATTACAAACAATTGTTTGCTGTGAAATCATCAAAATGGGTGGAACTACAAGGCATAATCAAAACTTTGGTAGTGGCAAACCATCATTCCCAACAGTAAAATCAAAATTAGGTCAAATCAAGTCTTGGTCGAGCAATATTTCTTGCGTCGATTGAAAGAAAGTTAAAAAAATTTATAGTAATTTCTATATTTTTTATACTTACCAATGACCCAGACATAGCTGGTGCTAACTCTTAAAATATAGGGCCAAACACAAATTTTGCTCCCCAATCCCCAAAATTTGCATCTAAAACCAAAGAAAACATGTCCTGAAAGGCCCTCCACACTTCGCCTCTACTGCGCATGCGCAGTGTCAAGGACGTTCCAAAATTGGCGCCATTAATCATTCTAAAAACCAGTGCCTGGTAAGCGCTATGTACTCAGCGGGGAGGCAAGAGTTCCCAACTCCTGGGAGGGCCATCCCCGTCTGGGTCATTGGTAAGTATAAAAAATATAGAAATTACTATAAATTTTTTAACATTTTTATACTGTACCAATGACCCAGACATAGCTGAATAGTAAAAAGGCTGGAGGGCCAAGGACATAGAGCAAAATGGAATACGCTCAATAATATAAAATAGAGTCATCCCCTGTAGGGAAAAAGTAATAGGCCTTACATGTATCTTTCTAATTTATGATAAATTAGAAAGATACAACACCTTCCAAAATTGAGCATCATAACATCCATGTACTCTATTAATATCCAATATAATCCTTATACTAATAATTTTTAAAGTAAGCCAATAAATAAAGTAAGTCTAGAGAATAGAGACTCTTATACTCCTAAAAGTGTCTGAGGATTGCATAATCATGTCCGTTGACATATGCAGTAATCAAAAGCTATACTTTAAAAATTAAGACTTGAATGAATTTTAAAAACCTAAACTTCTCACTAAACAACCATCCCAATAACAGCTCAGAATTACTAACTCCGGAGGAGGTATCCCCTTGTTTTCATAGTAAAACAGGTGACCCAAGGGAACACCCTCCCCCCCCCCCCCCCCTTTTTCTTGCCCTGGGTCAAATAGCCCAGAGCGAAGAGGGCAGCAGAACCGAGACACTGCCGAAACAGACAGCCTACCTAGCTATAGTAGCAACTGTTAAGTGAATGACATTCTGAGCAGTAGATAATAGACCTAACAATAGAGGCCTCCAGAAATAGACTCGATATTTCTAAGATAAAAATTCATGAATGTGGATGGCCGAGCGCAATGAGCAGCCTTCAAAAATCTATAATAGCGACAGTATTAATGTAAGCCCAAGAAGTAGAAGAACTCTTACTTCATGAGCCGAAATCTTAAGCACAACTGCTAAGTCAATGATATACCATAAGCAGTACCGATAGTTAATAGAATCCATTAACAATAGAATGGAGCGTAACGTCCTTCTACTAGGCATCAAAGACAGAAGAAGCTTACGCCCATAGTAATAAACAGATATCTGTTTATAAATACATAAACTCTACCCGGAAAGAGTAAAGGCCTATGCCCGTACGAAGACGGAAGGACCTTAACAACAATAGGTTCTGGATATTAGGAGCCTAACTCTTATGCAAAAATCCAACCTAAATAGTAACGGAATAGTGATTCCGAAACTACGAAAGTGAAAATCTTCCATCGATAGTGCATGAAACTCACTGACTCTACAGTAAAAGAGAAACCAACAGAATTACTGTCTAAAAGGTCAGAATTTGAAAACTACTGTTTCCAGAGGCTCAAATGATTACTTAGCTAAATAAGAACCGAAGTTAAAATCCGTATAGGAATTTAATCTAAAGATTCTAAGTCTATTTATCAAAAAGTTACTGACTTAGATAAAGAGACATAAGACTCAATTGTAAACTATCCTAGAGTGCATAGGTATGAGGTAACAAACCTATAACCTTAATAATAACAGGCTGCAGTAGATCTTGTGAAACAAGTATACTAAAAAATTGCAATGAGTAGTATGGAGGGATCAACAATATGAACATAATGATCCCTACACCAACGACGGAAGAGCCTCCACTTTAGCCGCATAGAATAGCGAAGAAGAGGATCTCCTATAGTAAGAAATCGCGTCCAAAGCTCGTCCAGTACAATGCTTACAATGCAATACGGACCACACAACAGAATACATGAAGGTTGCGACCTTGCGGGTTGTGATAAAGATTACACGATTTACCCAGTGAAAAAAGATCCTCACATTGGGGAAGATTTCACGTTAAGTCCCACAGTAGACAAGAGAGTAAATTACCCATGATCTCTGCGAAGATAGAGATGCTATCAACAGAAATGTATTGTGGTTGTTTATCTTAGCAATACCTGCTGAAACAACAGCGCCGGAGGATACGCGTATCCTATCATTCCGTCCTATAGATCAATAGAGCGTTAACAACATTAGCTCAGAGATCTGGACAAGCCAACACATACGTCTGCAATAGATTAGCAAGCTGTGTCGTAAATAAATCATTGGGCGCTCCCATAGATAGCAAATCTGATTGAATACTTGTTTGTTGAGAGTCCATTCTGACAGCAACAAGCGACCCCTAAGTGAACGGGAGTCCGGTAAAACAATCTGACGACCCGGAATATGACGGACCAAAACAGAACTTGGTGTACTATAACCAACAGACAGATTCTTTCCATTGAATTGAATAACGGAAACGAAAGAGTGCCTCCCTGGTTCCGGAGATACGCCACTACTGTCGAATTAACGGACAGGATTTGGGCATGCGTTTCTGAATAATGTTCATGCAATGACATAAAGCAAGCCTAAAAAACATTATTCCGCGGAAGAAAATTGGTTGCTAAGAGACTGCGGAACCCAAAGACCCTGGCACTTCGAATCCGTTGGGATCAGTATTATATCCCAATCTGTTTGACTGGCAACCGTCATAACAGCAACACTCGGGTCCGGCAACTGCGGTGGCACTCTCTGAGTCAACCACCGAATGTTTGCCCCAGTCTGAATCTCTTGTAACACTAGATAGACAAGAGAACGTGTAAATCAAGCAATACATGGATTGCCGAAAAGTTGCCGTCGAAGAGAGGCTTCTCCGAGAACGAAGCGACTCGGAGAGAGTTCTTAACCTTACTATCCACGCGTGTGGATGTAGCTAGGGCTGTGTCACGTCTAACCATCTCCAATCAGCCACTGAAGGGCGGAGTTATAAGTGAACAAACTACTGCCCTCAAAAGAAATTACAATGAGAATAATATCCCGTAAATCTTTTCTTGAAGACGTAATGATAACGCCTCAGTAAGGCGGATTACGTATGATAAAGCGTCTAAGTTAAGTCTACTATACATCATGTCGTTTCCAACATAGAAGTTGGAAAAGACATAAACGGCGAAAAAGAATATTTCCAGTCTTTAACCACACCGTCTAGACGCATATGAACTCGCGGTATGCCCTGCTCTGCCAAAATAAACTATTCGTATAAATGATAAAACGGCAGAAATGAGCAACACGGATAAGAAACTAAACTATCATGCTTGGTAGCAGGCTTGTATGCATATATAGCGTCGAAAAATAAAACACATGTTGTAATGACATTATTGGACTGCGTCGGTAAGTCAGGGACAATGTCCCTTAACCGATCGAAAAATCCGAGTCCAATGACGCTATAAGTCTCTTATCCAAGATCGCAGCAATGAAGTCCAAAATAACAAACACTGGAAGATAATGCCAGAAGATATGAAAGGCAGCTTCCAATACTACTAAAGGGAAAACTCGAAAACTTTCGAATCCCTTTCGCCATCCTGTCGGACCCTATAAAGCGTTCGGTCGTCCGTACCTGATGCAACCGCGGACCGCACCGACCCAGCGCCGTCGGATAATTCCTGATTCGACCAAGAAACGGTCAATTGCTGGGATGCTGCGAACAACTGTGCTTACTCGGATAGCACGTCCGTCACTGAGGCCTGAGGACAAGCGGTCCTACAATGCATTGCCGCTGGAAGCTCCGTGATCGTTACCCCGTGCATACTACCAATATGCGAGCGAACGGAGTGTATAGGCCTCGTGTCCCTTGGCTACCGGATGGTGCGACCTATTCGCCGTGGAATCACTGAATGACGAAACTGATCGGATACTCGAGGTCACGTAGCCAATGTGCGGTCGTGTGCCCTGCTGTGAGGATGAGGAAGCATTAAGGACAGTCTCTAGGACTGTCAATATAACGGAGCGTCCCGACCGACAGACATATGCTCCGAATGTAAAATATCTGAACCACAACATGCGGTCCCCTATGTTGTTGGACGATAGAGGGACCTCTCTCGCTCACA
Source organism: Pictodentalium vernedei (assembly GCA_031216915.1). NCBI lineage: Eukaryota > Metazoa > Mollusca > Scaphopoda > Dentaliida > Dentaliidae > Pictodentalium > Pictodentalium vernedei. Next base: position 262,625,124 of record CM062293.1, read on the forward strand.
GCCCAGACGGACCTGGACAAGCCAGGAACCGGACTAACAGGCTTCCTCCGATCTGTCCTCAATCTGCCGTCACTGGGTGAGTCCTAAAGTAATTATAGTGCTCGCATAACCCAAATCTCCTTCCTAGACCGCAACGGACGAACCCGGCAGCCGAACCATTCGATGAATGTACGGTACACCGTGTGAGCTAGCGAATGTCACTCCGTAGGCGATAGACATATTCCATGAGCACTTATTGCCGCTAGCTCTTCATTAACTATGACGACAGAGGCACACTTTTGAAAGACATCTCCGTAACTTTGCGAACAAGAAACCAGAAATGCTTGGTTATAGCAAGCATAAAATAATAATATATATAGCGTCGTTCAATAATTCGAAAGTTTGTGTGACATTATTGGACTGTCGGAACTGAGGGACGATGTCCCTGAACCGAACCAAAAATTTCTAAGTCCACCGACGCTATCAGTTTCTTATCCGGCATCGCAGCATTCTGGTCCGACGAATGAAGCTGTAGAAGACCAAGTCAGATGACATACACAACAGCATATATTGTTCCGAAAGGGAAAGCTCGAAATCCTCCAAATCCCTTTCGGTATCCCGTCGGACCGGATGAAATTTTCGGACGTCCGTACCCGCTTCCGCGGAGCATCCCGACCCAGCATCGTCGGATAAAAAATATGCGACAGATTCAGTTGATGCTGGGATGCTGCGATAAACTGTGCTATTTAGTTAAGCACGTCCGTTCCCGAGGCCTGTGCAGTAGCGGTCTTACGATGCATTGCCGCCGGAAGCTCCGCGTACGTTGACTCCCGCACACTTCCTATGCGAACGTCCGGAGTCTGCAGGCCTCATGTCCCTGGCTACCGGATGGTGTGACCTGGTCGCCGATGAATCTCTGACTGGCGAAGCTGACTGGATATCCGTGGTCACGTAGCCAAGAGCGGTCGTGTGCGCAACTATGAGAATGAGGAAGCCTTATTGACAGTCTACTCCAGACTGACTATATGTCGGAGTGTCCCGAGCGACGGACGTATGCTCCGAATGCGAAACATTTTGTACCACAACATCTGGGGCCAGATGTTGTTGAACGAGAGAGGGGCCTCTCTCGCTTGCCGTCCGGATGGACCGGAACGAGCTATGAACCGGACTAAAAGGCTTCCTCCGTTCTCCCTCCGATCCGCCGTCACTGGGTGTGCATTAAGTTGATTTATAGTGCTCGCATCACCCCAAAATTCCTTCTAGACCGCAACGGACGAACCCGGCTGCCGAACCATTCGGTGAATGGACGCTACACCGGGCGAGCTAGCGGACATCAAATGCCGTCGAACCTACTAGGGTCCTCTTAGGCAATTGGCGTATTTACATGAGCACTTTTCCGCTAGCCCTTCATTAAATGGGACGATGGAGGCACACTGTTGGAAGACATCACAGATACATCACCCTAATCTTGATCGTCTGAAATAGAAATTGATAAAGTAGAGTGACCCTGCGGGGAAAGGACCGGAGTGTCCAATTCCCCAATAACATACCGTGACATACGCTTCCCATATTGTCATCGAAATCAAACGATACAGAACAGGAGTTAATGCAAGTACACTGACCACATATAGAATGATTATAAAGTCAGAGGAAGACTTCCTCTTATTACAATTGATCAATATCCTTTCAGTGTGAAAAGAAAACAAGTCCTGGTACTCGCACTAACCCCTGGCAATCAAAATACATAATAATATGATCCATTAATATAGAAAAAATAATTGAAATCAAAATATTTTGAAAAAATATTTTTTCAGAACAGCCCAAGTTTCTGAAAAGTAACGTTGAGCCTCAATGGATCCCAAGCCTAAGTGTGGACAAAAAATTTTTTAAAAATATTTTAAACAATTTATTCAACACTTACGAACAATAATAATGTATCTAGTTATGATTAAAATAACATCAAGATATTATTTAGAAATCCCCCCCTCACACAGAGGGCTGTTGTAAATGTAAACAATGAGTAAAAACACTAAAATAAGACTCCAGGCAACCAGGCCCGAAATCAGTTACCAAAAATACACTATCTGATGCAAAACAGAGACTTCCAGGGAAGAAACTGCAGAACATCAGATGGTAGATGCAGAACACTACGCCTAACCACCCGTAGGTGAAGACGTAAACATGGGGAAAAGAACAGAATTCATTCTGTTATTCAGCTAAAACTCCCAAGAAAATTTAGTAATAAAATTACAGAAAATATGCCAAAAGCATGGGAGAATAGCAAGGGGGGACTTAAAGGACAGGGAGAGAGGAAAACACTTAAAAACAGTGTAACTAAATAATCAGAATGACAACAAAATGGCTGCTGCCTCGAAAATAGGTAACTTAACATAATTTCATTAAAAAATTTTAAGTTACAGCCCTGATAATTTTCTGTCACACATTTTTTCCTCTCCTCCTTCTCTATCCTCCTTAGAATCACCATTTCACTAATATTTATGTGTCTGCCATCATTTAAACAGATTTACAAGCACAAAGATCAGTCAGATGTTAACTGATGAAGGGCCAAACTTAGAATGATTAATGGCGCCAATTTCGGAACGTCCTTGACACTGCGCATGCGCAGTAGAGGCGAAGTGTGGAGGGCCTTTCAGGACATGTTTTCTTTGGTTTTAGATGCAAATTTTGGGGATTGGGGGGCAAAATTTATGTTTGGCCCTATATTTTAAGAGTTAGCACCAGCTATGTCTGGGTCATTGGTACAGTATAAAAATATGTTTGTGGTATTTTTTTAGATTCAATAGTCTGGGATATATGAGTTAGCTGGAAAAGTGAACCATAGATTTGCTTTTCCAACCAATTGAGATACTGCAGACCAGTGGTTCCAGGCCATAACATCACAGTTCTTATTGAATTTGACTGCTAGCCTAATAGCTTGATTCTTACTTTGCTTTCTTTCGAGGTTGAACCCTTTGAACACTGGTGGTATCTTCCATGCCAGTTAAATGGCAGAAATTGGAAGAGTCCATATCCATTATTCAGGGGTAGAGCAATTAATATTTTCAACATGCAGCCTTCAGGCTGCACGTTGAAAATATTAATTGTTCTACCACACACGTTCACTTGGTAGCCATCCTACTTAATGAAATTATGATGTATCGTGTTGCTGGACCGGAAAAGCGGCCTCTCGTGTTGAGTGAAGTGGATGGTTTGCCACCCTATTGACTACCATTACTCACTGATGAAAGATCAAGTGGTGTTTTCTTCATCTAGTTTTGAGCATTCCATTTATTAGTGATTAAGGCTACATACTTCTGCACAATGGCTAATCATGACTACTTCATGAAGTGAAGTTCAGTCAATCCTTTATATCCGGATTGCCCATTTTAGGGGTTGTCCACCCAAAGCAGGGGTCAGTCGAGCGGGCAACTAGGGCAATGAAGTTGCCTCGTCTTTCCTCAAGTCGCCTTGGCTTTCATTGGGGGCGAAATTAAAGTCCCCCCCCCCCCCCCCCGCCCCCCAATTCCTTGAGAGACCTGGCAGTTTTGTGCATTTTCTTATGTTTTATTTCCAGATAGAAATGCCTCTGCATTCTGATGTTCATAAAGTAAGCACATATTTGCAGCTGCTGTTAATATCTGTCATATGGCTCTGAAAATGGCCTAAACTAGCACAATTTTATATTTTTCAAAAGAGTTGTAATGGCCAAGTCATTCAAATAATTTGCCCCAACTGGTAACAATCAGCACAAAATGGCTATTTAAAAATAGGATGTCCATTCTTATGCACCAGACTTATCAGTACTGTCTTTAGCGGTTTATTTTACGAATTGAGGAACTATACTATTGTTCACTTGCATCATCTGGTAATGCGTCGATTATAAACTCAGTTGAAGTGCCTGGTGTGTGCTTATGGCAATGGAAAAAGCCATTGAAATCCTGTCTGTGTGCCCCTTTGAACTTACAAATGTAGTACAGTGTAACCCAGTTAATTGAATAGCCACTTTCCCAATGGAAACGAGCAAATTCAGTGAATTCATGTCTCCCGCTGGGCAGCAGTTTCAAGGGGAATTAATGTATCTAGTGGAATATAGTTGAGTTGCAAGTGGAAGTTATTTAGAAGAGACTGAACAGGCAGTGCTTCAGACAGTGGTTACCCGATTTATTTTCGCGGAGGTCACTGTCAAAGCAAGTAAAATGATGTGGAGTATAACTGAGAATCACTAAAAATTAAGACTGTATGCTAAGACATATTACATTAAACTGATGTGAAAAGTAATCCATATTTGAAATTTAATTGAAATCTGTTGACTCTAAGGAAAGTTAGAGTCTGGAAACCATTAACCAATCAAATTTAAGCAACCTAATTAAAAATGCATGGAAAATGCCCATGTTCGAACATGGACCCACAATTGATGAAAGTGATCTACTACCCAAATTTCATCAAAATCGACTGTCTGTAAGGAAAGTTAGTCTGGAAACGAAAAACACAGGTGTGTACTTACTGTGCATTAGTAGTAGCACCGAATAAATCAAAGTTTCCTTAATGTGCATAATTTTTGCACGAGAACGAAACCTGTATTATATGTGATGTATTGTATGTCACTAAACATTCTACAATTCTACAAAAAATTTATTCAAATTCGAACTTTCAGATAGAAGTTCTGAATAAAGAACTGATTACACCCAATTTCAGAACAAAATGGCCACTGGTGGCCATCTTGAATTTTGGACCAAACCCCAAAACACATTCTGGTCTAACAATGATAAAGATACCCAAGAAGTTTTGTGAAGATCAGTTCATAAATACGGCTTTCAGTCCGAGGTGCGTTAATGCACGGGGCAGACCGACAGATTTTTGGTACAAAATTTCCCATATTCGAACTTGTCCTAGGTATTGATAAAAGTAATCCATATATGAAATTTCATTGAAATCGGTTGATTTTAAGGAAAGTTCGAGTCAATCAAATTTCAGCAACCTAATTAAATATGTGCAGAAAATGCCCATATTCGAACTTGGACCCACAATTGTTGAAAGTGATCTACCCAAATTTCATCGAAATCCGGTCAGTGTAAGGAAAGTTAGGGTCTGTAAACAAAAAACATGGAAGGATGGAAAGGACACCCTGAATTTAATATCTTCCATTTTTTTCAAAAAGCGGGAGACAATTATTCAATTAACAGGGATATTCAATTAACAGGGAAGGTGTCACTCTCCTGCAGTCGAGGGATAAACTTAGTATTTAATATATTCTATCTTGTTTGACAGAGCTCCATGAGCTCTGTTAAACAAGATAGTACATTAAAAAGGTATTTAATCTATTCAGAGGCCAAATAGGTCAAAAAGGAAAACTCTGGAGACTCAGGGTAATTACTTGACAGGTTACAAGAGTTTTTATTCCATTAACAGGAGTTTGCTCTAACCTATATTCAATTAACAGGTAAAATTTGTACAGTAGGTATGGTAAATGGTTTTGTGTTGGAAAAGTTAAAAAATTTATAGTAATTTATATATTTTTTATACTTACCAATGACCCAGACTTAGCTGGTGCTAACTCTAACAAAACCAGGGCCAAACACAAATTTTGCCCCCCAATCCCCAAAATTTGCATCCAAAACAAAAAGAAATCATGTCCTAAAGGACCTCCATACTACGCCTCTACTGCGCATGCGCAGTGACGCAGTCGTCCCGAAATTGGCGCCAATTATCATTCTTACTGGCAGTGCCTGGTCAGCGCTATGTACTCAGCGGGGAGGCAAGAGTTCCCAACTCCAGGGAGGGCCATCCCCGTCAGGGTCATTGGTAAGTATAAAAAATATATAAATTACTATAAATTTTTTAACATTTTTATACTGTACCAATGACCCAGACTTAGCTGAATAGTAAACAGGCTGGAGGGCCTAGGACATAGAGGAAAATCCAATAAGCTCAACTATATAGTAAAGAGGTAACCCCTTAAGGAGAAAAGGAGTATTAGGCTTTACATGTATCTTTCTTATTTAATATTAAATTAGAAAGATACAATACCCTTTATAATTGAGCACAATAACATTCATGTTCTCTATTAACATCCAGTATAACCCTTATACTAATTATTTTTAAAGTAAGCCAATAAATAAAGTAGTCCAGAGAATTGAGACTCCTTATAATCTTTTAAAAGTGTCTGAGTATTGTATATTAAAGCCCGTTTGACACTTGACATATACAAATGCTTCACACCGAGCTACACTTTAAAAATATGACATGAATGAATTTTAACATTAATATTACACTTTAAAACCATCCTGGAAGCGACTCGGAAATACTGACTTTGGAGGAGGCATTCCCTTGCTTTTCACTATAAAGCAGGTGACCTAAGGGAACACCCGCCCCCCCCCCCCCTTCCCCTTGCCCTGGGTCAAATAGCCCAGAGCGAAGAGGGCAGCCGGACAGAGTCACTGCCGGAACAGAAAGCCTGCATAACTATAGTTGCAACTGTTTAGTGGACGACATTCTGAGCAACAGATAACGGACCTAAACAATGCAGGTCTCCAGAAATGGACTCAATATTTCTGAGATAAAAATTTGTGAATGTGGATGGCTGAGACCAATAAGCAGCCTTCATTAAATCTGTAATAGCAATACTATTAGCATAAGCCCAAGAAGTAGCAAGAGCTCTTACTTCATGAGCCGAAATCTTAAGCACAGACTGCTGAGAAGAAGATAAATCTTCATAAGCAGTACGGATAGTTAATTGAATCCATCTAGCAATAGAATGGACCGAAATGTCCCTTCTATTAGGCATCAAAGACAGAAAGAAACGTTTCCGTCCCTTTCTGATAAACTGAGATCTCTGTTTATAGATACGTAACGCTCTAACAGGACAGAGTAAAGGCCTACGCCCATCTGAAGACGGAAGAGCCTTAACAATAGGTTCCGGATATTTATTAGGAGCCCGATTCTTAGCTAAAAAACCCACATTAGTAGTGAAGGTGATAGTGTTCCCGAAACTACGATAGTGAGAATCATCCACCGACAGTGCATGAAGCTCACTGACTCTTCTAGCAGAAGAGAAAGCCAAGAGAAAAGCTGTCTTATAAGATAAGAATTTGAAATCTACTGCCCCAAGAGGTTCAAATGGCTTTTCCTTCAATTTAAGAAGAACCCAAGCCAAATTCCATTTAGGAATTAATCTAAGAGTTCTGGGTCTATTTATCGAAAAGTTTCTAACCAACTTAGATAAAGAGACATTAGATCCAATTTGTAAACTATCATGATGTGCATAGGTATCAGATAACATAGACCTATAACCCTTAATAGTAACAGGCTGCAGTTTGATTTCGTCAAACAAGTATACTAGAAAGTTTGCAATGTCTGGTATAGAGGGATCGAAAATATCAACAGAATGATCCCTACACCAACGACAAAAAACCTTCCACTTAGCCGCATAATTTAGCGAAGAGGAGGTCCTCCTACAGTTAGAAATCGCGTCCACTGCTCGTCCTGTAAAGTGCTTGCCATGCAAGAAGGACCGCACAATGGAAAAACGTGAAGGTTGAGACCTTGCGGGTTGTGATGGAGTTGACGCGATTTCCCCTGCGAAAGAAGATCCTCCCGTGGAGGAAGCTTTCGCGGTAGGTCCCACAACAGACACCCGAGTAGATTTATCCACGGTCTCTGTGGCGACAGAGATGCTACCAACAGAATCTTGCATCGAGATTGTTATATCTTTAGCAATACTTGCTGAATTAACGGCGCTGGAGGATACGCATATCCTATCATTCCGTCCCAAGGGATCGACAGAGCGTCTACTGCAAATGCTCTTGGATCCAGACACGGAGACACATACGTCTGCAACTGATTGTTGAAATGTGTCGCAAATAAGTCTATCATTGGCCGTTCCCATTGGTAGCAAATCTGATTGAATACTTGTTTGTTGAGAGTCCACTCCGACGGCAACAAGTGACCCTTTCATGAAAGGGAGTCTGCTAGCACATTCAGACGACCCGGTATGTGACGGACCGAAAGAAGAACCTGATGTTCTAGCGCAAACAGGATTCTTTCCGTTAGATTGAACAACGGAACTGAATGAGTGCCTCCCTGATTCCGTATATACGCCACTACTGTCGTATTGTCGGATAGGATTTGGACATGAGCATTGTGAATAATGTCCATCCAATGACGTAACGCAAGCCAAATTGACATCATTTCCTTGATGTTTATGTGCTTGCCCAGGAATTGCGGATCCCAAAGACCCTGGCATCTCGAATCCGTTGGGATCAATGATGCACCCCAACCTGTTTGACTGGCATCCGTCATAATGGTAAAACTCGGATCCGGCAACTGCAGCGGAACTCCCTGAGTTAACCACTGAATGTTTGCCCAAGTCTGAATCTCTCGTTTCACTTGATCTGACAAGAGAACGTCTACGTCGAGCGAATGAATTTTCACACTCCAATTCTGAGTAAAGAAAATTTGGAGAGGACGCGTGCGTAACCGCCCCATCAGAATGAGATCCGCAGCGGCTCCGCACAGACCTATCAGTCTCATAAATTCTCTCGCTGTGACTCTCTGCGTGCAGACAATAGCGAGCGTAACAACTGACTAATTTCGCTCTGGTTAACGGCAGACGAACGAGATTGTTGTGCGTCTCGAAGCTGATTCCCAGATGTGTGAATGACTTGGACGGCACCAGATCCGACTTCTCCTAGTATAGATCATTACCGAATTCATTACCCGAGTGAAAGCCCAGGGTGCTAGATTCAGTCCGAAGCACATCGCCCGGAATTGATACACCACTCCTAGGACTGCGAAGCATAGATACTTTCTGAATGTCGGATGTACCATGACGTGAAAGTACGCATCTTTGAGATCTATGCTTGTTGCATAATCGTTCAACCAAATATTCGCTCTGACCGACCGAATCGTCTCCATATAAAACTTCGGAGCGACGATCAGCTTGTTTATCCAGCTCAAATCTATGACTGGACGGAACGAGCCATCTGGTTTCGGAACCAGAAACAGATGGCTGTAGAATCCCGGAGTCTCCTGGTTTTCTACGACCTCTACCGCGTTCTTCATTAAAAGAGACTGCACCTCTGATAATAGAGCGTCTCTTTTCTGAGGATTTGACGGAAGATGAGTCCACTTTGGACTTCGAGTTAATGGAGGCTTTCGTTTGAAGGATATCTTTAGACCTTCCGAAGTCACTCCTCTCACCCAAGGGTCGTCCGTAATCGACGCCCATTCTTGTGAAAAGCTCGACAACCTTCCGCCAACCGGTACGCGATAGAGGTTTAAGCCATCACCTCCTGGACCTGCGGTAGGAGAAACCACGTCCTCCACGACCTGCACCTCGTCCCGTCGACCTCGGGGCGTCCGACCGGTTGTCCCGGCCCGAAGGACGTCCCGAACGAGAGTCGCTACCCTGACGGTCTCTCAATTAAGACCAAGAGGACGCACCGGAACCTCTATAGGAACCTCTCTTGGGCGCATTAGACCCAGAAGTGCCTGTCTTATTCTTGTCTGCCATATCCGACTTCTTAGAAGCAGATTTGAACAACAGAGAATCCGAAGCTTTCTTTGTAATTTTATCATAAATAGCAGAAAGCTTGCCGTCAAAGAGAAGTTCTCCGGAGACCGAAGCGACTCTAAGAGAGTTCTTCACCTTACTATTCACGAGTGTGGATGTAGCTAGGGCTGCGTCACGTCTAACCAACTCCAGGTTTGCCACTGAAAGGGCGGAGTTACACATGGAATAAGCTACTGCCCTTGAAAGAAGTCTTAAAGAGGATTGTATATCCTGAAATTCTTTCCCTTGAAGGCGCAGTGATAACGCCTTAGTAAGGTGATCTGCGTAAGATAAGGCATCTAAATTGGCTCTGTTAGACGAAATAGCTGTTTCCAACACCGCGGTTGGAATAGAAGCCGGCGACGGTAATGATAAGTCTTCCGCCTTGTCGTCCATACGCAGAGGAACTCTCGGAATACCCTGTCCTGCCGTGTCGAATTTATTCCTTGCATTGATGAAAGGCAGGTTGAGAGTATTGGCGGACAAGAAACCTGCTTTCCCCGTTCTGGAAGCAAGTTTAAATATAGCGTCGTTCAATAATTCAAATGTTCTTGCAACATTATTGGACTGCGACGGAAACTCGGGAGCGATGTCCCTGAACCGCTCAAAAAATTCAGAGTCCAATGACGCTATAATCCTCTTGTCCGGAACCGCAGCAGTCTGGCCCGACGGAACGACTTGAGGGAGAAAGTGCCGGATGAAGTCCACGACAGCTTTATGTTGTTCCGAAAGGGATAGCTCCAAATCATCCGTATCCCTTTCACCATCCGGTCGGACCTCATGATGCTCCCGGTCGTCCGCCCCCGATGCTTCGGTGGAGCGTACCGACCCAGCGCCGTCGGATAATTCCCGATCCGACACAGTTTCTGTCGGCTGCTGGGATGCTGCGATAAGTTGTGCTATCTGCACAATTATGTCCGGCGTCGAGACCTGCGGAGGCGCAGTCTTTCGCTGCTTCGCCGAGGGCAGCTCCGCATCAGATGGCTCCCGCATACTTTTTCTATGCCAACGTCCGGAGTCCATCGGTCTCGTGTCCCTGGCTGCCGGATGGTGTGACCTGGTCGCCAAAGAATCCCTGATCGGCGAAGCTGGTAAGATATCGGCGGTCACGCAGCCAAGGTGCGGTCGAGTGCGCCGACGAGAAGAAACCTGAGCAGTCTCCGCAGACTGCCTATACAATGGAGCATCCCGAGCGACGGACGTATGCTCCGCTTGCGACACATTTTGTACCACAACATCTGGTCCCAGATGTTGTACGAGAGAGGGGCCTCTCTCGCTTGCGGCCCGGCTGGACCTGGACGAGCTAGGAACCGGACTCGAAGGCTTCCTCCGATCTCTCCTATCCGCCGTCACTGGGTGTGCACATTGAATGTTTATAGTGCTCGCATCACCCAACATTTCCTCCTGGACCGCATCGGACGAACCCGGCTGCCGAACCATACGGTGAATGGACGCTACACCGGGCGAACTAGCAGACGACATTTGTTTAATCTCAATGAGCACTTTTGCCGCTAGCTCTGTATTCATTTGTGACGACGGAAGCGCACTTGCAGAAGATAACATGGAAACATCACCCTGTTCTTGTTCCTCTGAAATAGAAACTGAGAAAGTAGAGTGACCTTGCGGAGAAAGAGCCGGCATAGCCCTTTCTCCAGTAACAACATACCGTGACACACGTTTCCAATGTTTGTCATCCCAATATTGACATATAGAACAGGGATTAGTGCGAGAACACTGACTACAATTAATACAATGATCATGAAAGTCAGAGGAAGATTTCTTCCCATTACAATTTGAACAATATCCTTTCATTGTGAAAAGTCAACAACAAGTCCTAGTTACTCGCACAAACCCCTGACACAAAGATACATAACATGATCCATTAATAATGAAAAAACAATTGCAAAACAAAATAATTTTGAAAAAATATTTTTTCAGCGAAGCCCAAGTTTCTGAAAAGCAACGTTGAGCCCCGATGGATCCGATGGCTAAGTGTGATCAAAAATTTTAAATTTATATTAAATAATTAATGAGACACTTACGGATAATAGAAATGTATCTTATAGTGAGATAAACTACACCAAAGGCAAACAGCCCCCCTCAAAAAAGGCTGTTGCCAATGTAAACAAACAGTGTAAAACACCAGAAAACATGACTCCAGGCACTGAAAAAACTGGCCCGAAATCAGTCATCAAAATTACACTCTATCTGATGCAAGACAGAGACTCCCAGGGGAGAATCTGCAGAACATCAGATGGAAGATGCAGAACACAACGTTTATACACCCATGGGTGAAAACGTAACTATGGGGAAAATAACAGAAAACATTCTGTAACCAAGCATCTCTCCCAAGAGAATTTTAGAAATGAACTTGCTCAAAAATATGCCAAAAGCATGGGAGAATTGCAAGGGGGGACTTAGAAGGCCAGGGGAGAGGAAACACTGAATAAGCAGTGCAACATTTTAGCAAGAATGACAACAAGAGGCCCATGCCTCGAAAATAGGCAACTTAACATAATTTCATAAAAAATTTTAAGTACAGCCCTGATTATTTTTTTGTCACTCCTTTTTCCTCTCCTCTCCTTCTATATCCTCCTTAGAATCACCATTTCTCCAAAAATTACGTGTCTGGCATCCTTTAAACTGAGATTTACAAGCACAAAGATCAGTGAGATGTTGACTGATGAAGGGCCAAACAGAGAATGATAATTGGTGCCAATTTCGGGACGTCTGCGTCACTGCGCATGCGCAGTCGAGGCGTAGTATGGAGGTCCTTTAGGACATGATTTCTTTTGGTTTTGGATGCAAATTTTGGGGATTGGGGGGCAAAATTTGTGTTTGGCCCTGGTTTTGTTAGAGTTAGCACCAGCTAAGTCTGGGTCATTGGTACAGTATAAAAATATATATTCAATTAATGGGGTTATTCAGTTAAGAGAGCCAATTAAGTGGGCTACACTGTACTATTAATAGCATTGTCAAGCCACTAGCTAAAGACATAGCATCTGTCAGTTTTTACAATTTCCAATTAAATCAAAAAGTCGCAATTTGTTACGGTAACACTTTTCCATTGAAAAATTGGTGCCACTGGAAATACACACTAATTTGCATTGGAAAGTTTTTGAAAACTAGTGTTGGAAGGGGCTTAACTGTAATAAGACTACAATATAAATCAAAATATTAGGGTGGATGGGAATGGCAGGCCTCCATAGCACCAATTGCACATATCAATGTAGGATTATTTATTTATTTATTTACTGATGTTTAAGGTCACATATTTATGCACAATGGCTAATCATGACCGTGACAGTTTTACGGGTGGAGGAAGCCGGAGTACCCGGAGAGAACCACCGAGCAATGACGAGCAGCTGCCAGCTCCCCAACATCAATGTAGGATGCTCGGCAGAAATTGTATTTTTTTTACAGTTGATTTGTATTATTACCCAGTGCAGAAGGGAGACAATGGACATTTTGTCATTCATCTTAGCATTGGTGACTGGGTCCATTTTACCAGAATAAGGGAGCTTCCCCCCCCCCCCCCCCCCCCCACCCTTCATTAAACAAGCACTTCTTTACTTCCTGGAGAATGGACAGGGACTTTTTAATGCATTCTTTTTATAGGAAAACAAGAGAAAAAATGAACCAGCAAAAATAATAATTTAATCTGATTACCATACAGGTCTGCAGGATTAAATGCATGACATTTACAGCTACACCACTATAAAGAGAAGGGTGACTTGCATTAGTTCCAAGTTATCCAAAATTACCTTTATATTTATAATATCCTGGTATACTCCAGTATTTTTGATTATCACGGTGACTTGTGCTTGTAAGAGAATGGACAAAGTGTAAATTTTTTATTAATCTGCAAGGCACCTTGGCACTGGAAGTTTCAACATGAAACAATCTACTTCTGTTAAGTCCATATTAGTCTTAAAATACTATCCTAGTGAATTAAAATTTGAAAGAGAAGTGTTTGTTACAAGTGCTATATATTGAACAAGTTCATTGAAAAGCAGCAGCAGACTCGTGAAAAATTTATCCTTTGGACAATCGAGTGGTGTCAGGATTTTAACCCCCTGCACACCGATGTCAAAATATCCAGATTTCAAGTAGCCATTTTGCCCATAATGCAACTGGGAATTCAACCAATTCAATCTTGTTTGACAGATCTCACTGAGCTCTGTCAAACAAGATTGAATTGGTTAAATTTCTAGTTGCATCATGGGAAAAATTTGCACCCTTAACTTCAGATATTTCTACATCAGTGTGCAGGGGTTTAAAATGTGAACCGGAGATCATTTGCAGTTAAGAGTCCTTGTGAACAATGGCACCATTTTAAAATTTAGTAAGGTCATGTTTAAGTTTTTAAAACTTACAGGTGGTTGTGAAAGAACCGCTGCAGTCTTCCCATGGCAGTTTGGAAGTGAACGAAGCAAATAGGTAGTAGATGGCCCAGGCTATGATCATGTTGTAATAAATTCCGACCAAGCAACTCACTATGTTCATTCCAAGACCAATTCCTGTAAATAAATTGAAGATTATGAATTATTCCAAGCAAGTTCGTGGTTGGTGGATATGCAAGACATTCAAATGCTGAACAGTGGGAATGTTTTGATTTTTCAAGTCATTACCAATTCATATCTGTTTAAAGCTCGAGGAGCAGGACGTGTAACTTTTGAACAAAGTGGTTTTCAGAAATGTAAAATATTTTGGAGATCTGAATCAAAGTGCAGCATGAAGCCATGTGAAGATGTACAATAGTATCTGGCAAGCCTGAATATACGCAACCTGTCATTTGCATAATGGGGTCTCCAGAGGGTGAATTTGCTGATGCTATCCCATACAGTGGGCCAATTTATCCTCTAGGTACATACTTCTGTTTTGGCTTGAGACCTTGATTCAGACTGAGGTCCCCAAAGGGTAAATTTCATGATGTTACCCCACTATGCAGGGTAGCATCACCAAATTCACCCTCTGGGGACCTCATTTTGCAGATGACAGTCTGCTTATTTTCGGGCTTGGTATCGGGCATCTTTCAAGATACTTCAGATTTTTGTTTTCAGTTCCAAACTGAAATGATGAAGTGAAATTGAAAATTTACTTTCAGCATCTTCAGAAATCTTTGGACCCCACCATAGGGATTTAGTGTTTAGAGGCCTGGCATTTTCAGGAGAGCGATGTAATCACAACCACTGCCGCCTTAAAATTGAGGCCTAAAACTAGATATCCTGGTCTTGGAAAAAAATGATTACCTTAACAGCCCATCCCTGAAACCCACATGTTTTCAGATCTTATGTTTGTGGTCTCTGCAAGACGGCCTCACTGCCCCCCCCCCCCCCCCCCCCCCCCCACGCCTTGCCAAGGCCTGAAAGTGTGGAATGGGCAGAGTAGCAATCTCACAGCCTACCTTGTTAACAGCACCAAATAAAAGGTACAAAAGCTCACTAGGCAGAATCATTAATAGTAAAACTTCATATTACCATTTTAGCTTTTGAATGATTGAGGAGAGCTAATCGCTACCCAAGGCCATGTGAGGGGAACAATTTTTAATCACAATTACAATATGGAGCTAGTCATATTTAGTCAATAGTTTATACCCATGTTGTCCATCTTAAAAGGATTTCCACCCCATGCATTGGTGACGGTTGTATTTTACAAGTAAAATTACTTGTTTACTACAGTGAACAAGCACTGGTATGAATACTAATTTCGAACTCGGTATAAGGATTTTTTTTCTAGTGTATTGAGTAATTACACAATCTTATTGATGTCGCTTATGAAGCATTTATAGTAGCAATGTACTTGAGATATGTACTGGAATTCTGATGACAATCTAATGCAGCTGTGATTTATTTATACAATTCAACAATTCATGGATGATAAGGGGTAAATGGGCATGAAAAGTTGGGTATTTTGGGTATTAAAATTTGGAATCTAGAAATGGGATTTCAATTCGATATATTTGAAGGTTCTTAGGTCAGCCCAGATCGAGGTATTTAGTAATGCCATTTTTACAGTTATCATTTTGGTTTACTTTTGTTATCACAAAAAACATACAATTGAAAGTAACCACAATCAAGTATGTAGTTTTTTTTTAACCCTTTACCCAACGAATTGCCCGTATCCGCCCGCATAAAATGCAAATTCAGCAGTTGAAAAAATATTTAAAAAAAATTCAACAAATCTATATCATGTTACGCCTCGTTGGAACGAGCTCATCGAGCTCGTTCCAACGAGGGGTCACATGATATGGTTTTGTTGAAATTTTTTGAAAAATTTCAAAAAATGATATTTAAATAAATTTTGATATCGTCTGCGTTGAGTAAAGGGTTTAAAGAATTTAGGGGTTTTTTTTGGCATTAAAAACAGCTTATGACCCCCAATTGGAATGAGCTCAAGTTCATTCCAATGAGACGTCACAAGGTATGTTTTTGAGATGAAAAATGAAAAGATGTACTGAATTTTGGGGGACAACGCTGGCTGGTTTTGATTGCTACGTTGGGTAAAGGGTTAAATTTTACCAATGAAGTGAATTGATTTTTTTCAATGATTTTGTGAATTAAATGTTGAATTTTCTATCAAATCTATCATGGCTGCTTCACAACCAGGAGTAGGTTTACTTTTTTTAAATTTAATAGTTTTCTATTTATTTATTTATTTATTTATTGATGTTTAAGGTCACATATTTATGCACAATGGCTAATCATGACCGTGGCAGTTTTACGGGTGGAGGAAGCCGGAGTACCCGGAGAGAACCACCGAGCAACGACGAGCAGCTGCCAGCTCCCCAACATCGTAACTCCGCACTGCAGCACAGGCAGGGTTAGATTGGTTGAAGACATGCGCACCATCGACGTGCAGTACGCCTTAGTACACGGCGTCATCGTGCCCCCACGCGGGCAATGGAGATGAAGTGAATAGTTTTCTAACTTGGATAAATTTGGATTAGCTTTTCCGACTATTCACATGATTTATTTGAAACTGATGTGCTGTAGTTGAAAACCGATTAAATAACTGCTATGCGAATCTAGTTAAATCAAGCCCTTTTCACAGCAGCCATGACATTTGTTGAGAAGTATCCAAAATACTTAGCAGGTTAATAGTAAAGTGCTTTGCTCAAGGACAATGTAGTTACTGCTGTCAGGCTGAACAGCCAACCTATCAGTTTAAAGTTCAACGCTCTAAACACCGAGCTACCATGCTACCAAATTGCAAGTAATGGTCAAGAATGACTATGAATAAAATTTCTGATTTACTTGAACTGCCAAAACAGTGTGGAATAGTTGTGGAATTTGTCTTACCTTTGAAGAAGGGTACACATCTCCAGCAAGTCAGTGGACCTTGGCTAGTGAACTGGCCAAGTGACAGTTCTAGGAAGAATACAGGAATACCAACAATTACCAACATGATAACATAAGGTATGAAGAAAGCACCTAGAAATATAAAAAATAGTTTCATGCCATGAAATTTGTGATTATGATACTACTTTAGGCCTCTACACCGATACAAAATAAATTTCAATCTCCAAATTTAGTCCATATTAAAAGCAACTAGAAAAATAGCCATTTCAGTCTGTTTGACAGTTCAATGAGCTCAGTCAAACAAGATTGGATTGGTTAAATTCCTGGTGGCAATATCGGAAAAATTTGGGCGATTTTAATTCCTCTGCCCTCTTGTAACAAAACTGTCATGTGAAATAGTTTCATTATTTTTTTCATTTTTTTTTCTCAAAAACATAGGTTATGACCCCTCTTTGGAACGAGCTCGTCGAGCTCGTTCCAATGAGGGGTCATAACCTATGTTTTTGAGACAAAAAATGAAAAAAATTAGTTATTCAAGAATTTTTTTTGTAAGTGTCGTCTGCATTTCTTGTTAAAGGGTTAACAGCATGTTTTAAGTGAAAAGTTATGTGATAAAAAGAATCTCCAATTCATGATTGGACATGAAATTTCTGGACCTGATTCAGTAAAATCGATTTGAGCCTTAGTAAACCTCGGCTCGTCAATTTATTCTCTGATAAATTGTTCTTATACTAATGATAGATATTTATATATTTTGCTACACCTCAACAGTCAATATTCTGTGGCTTTGCAGTTGTGTGTAGGAAAGTCTTTGCTACCAATGTAGGCAGCCAAGACTTGCCTACACGCAACTGAAGGCTCATAGGATGAAATTTGCCGACATTTAAAAATTGGCTGTTGAGACAACTGTTTTGTTGCAGCAAAAAGTGATGAAAGTCAAAATTAGACTTTAACAGGTTAAATAAAATATTAACTTGAATGACAGATTGAAACTTTTATTTGAATTGGGAAAATATCCTGCCAAAATGTCGCAAGGAAAAGGTTTCACATTCAGCCCCTGAGGACACCCAAAGAGAACCCCTGCCATAGTAAAGAAGCACTGCTTCACTTCCTGGAGTTGCCACACAGGAACTGATAAAGATCCTTCAAAAGAATAGTTTATCCAAAAAATAGTTTCACATAAGCACCATCAAACAGCTCATTTCAGAAATATCTGTCACAACAGGTCTAATATGAGCATGATTAGAGCCATTGATGTCCTAACATTGTGAGTTGGTCTAGGAAGTAAATGAATTAATCTATATTTCAGTAACTGTTTAGCCAATACAAACATACATTTGTAGAAAGCCTTTTCTGAATAACTGAATATTTTCAATTTTTATCTCAAAAATGCAGCTACTTGTCTCTCATTAACCCTTTACCCAATGCAGATGATATCAATTTATTTTAAATATTTTTTTAATTTTTTAAAAATTTCAACAAAACCATATCATGTAACGCCTCATTGGAATGAGCTCAATGGTTTTGTTGGAATTTTGAAAAATTTTTCAACTGCTCAATTTGCATATTACGCGGGCGTTGCGGGCGATTTGCTGGGTAAAGGGTTAAAATGAGATCATTCCATTGAGGTGCCTTAATCTATGTTTCTCAGGCAAAAATTTAATATAAAATTTGACTGGAGATTTGAACAGACTGGCCAGTTCTAGTAATTACATTAAAACAACCTATTAATTCAAAATGAAATGTGTTTTCACTGTTGGAATTCACTAAAAAAAAAAAAAAAAAAAAATGAATGAGGTGCCTTAAGGTTAGTTTGTATACATGTAGTACTTCTGGTTTTGTTTATTACATTTGGTTAAAGTGTTGATTTAGATGAGATTTAGACTAAGGCTGTACAGTGCACAGGATAAGTTACTCAGTTAAAAATAAAAAAAATACCGATAGGATCACCAATCCAATGTCGAGTTGTGACAGCACAAAAGTGGGTTCAATCATTATCAACTTATCGTCCGGAAACCAATTGTTTACAATTTACTATGTGAAGGGTCACTGTGACCTTGACCTTGCGATTCCAAAATAAATAGGGCTCTTTCTTGTATCAATGCCAACCTACCTATGATGTTTCATGAACGTAGGTGGAACCATTGTCAAATTATCATCTGGAAACCAATTTTTTACAATTTATGTTCAAGGTCACTGTGACCTTGGCCTTTGGCCTAGTGAGTCCAAAATGAATAGGGGTCTTCCACTCTCCTAGGCCAACCTACCTATGAAGTTTCATGAAAGTGGGTCACACCATTATCAAGTTACCGTCCGGAAACCAATTGTTTATGATTTACTATGTTGAAGGTCTCTGTGACCTTGATCTTTCACCTAGCAAGTCTAAGATAAATAGGGTTCTTACTCTCACTGATGCCAACCTACCTATGAAGTTTCATGAACATGGGTCGAAACATTATCCAGTTATCATCCGGAAACCAATTGTTCACGATTTACTATGTTGAAGGTCACAGTGACCTTGACCTACCTAGCGAGTCCAAAATACATAGGGCTCTTCCTCTCACTGATGCCAACCTATGAAGTTTCATGAACATGGGTCAAACCATTATCAAGTTGTCATCTGGAAACCAATTGTTTTGATTTACTATGTTCAGGGTCACTGTGACCTTGACCTTTGACCTAGTGGGTCAAAAATAAATAAGGTTCTTCCTCTCACAAAGGCCAACCTACATATGAAGTTTCATGAATGTGGGTTGAACTGTAGTCAAGTTATCATCCGGAAACCAGTTGTTTACAATTTACTATGTTCAAGGTCACTATGATCTTGACCTTTGACCAAGCAAGTCCAAAATTAATAGGGTTCTTCCTCTCACCGATACCAACCTACCTATGAAGTTTCATGAACATGGGTTGAACCATTATCAAGTTATCATCCGGAAACCAATTGTTTACGCCCGCCCGCCCGCCATTCACCAAACTATAAGTCGAGTTTGACTTCGTCACAACTCAACTAAAAATTATTTTATAACCAGAAAGTGTAACTAACCCTGTGCAGTGCACTGGATTATTCACATTTTCTGGTTATAAAAAAATTGGTAACCGTCATATCCCACACTACATGAAATAATACACTGACAAAGGCTGTAAAAATACAAAGGGTTCGTTGGTTACATGTTACATTTGGTTCAGGATTCAAGGAATTATTGGAAATGCTTATACAGGATTGTGAAAATTTATTTAACCCTTTCCCCAACGAATTGCCTACATCCGCCCACGCGTAATAAGCAAATTGAGCAGTTGAAAAAATATTTTTCCAAAAATTTCAACAAAACCATATCATGTGACCCCTCGTTGGAACGAGCTCGGTGAGCTCGTTCCAACGAGGGGTCACATGATATGGTTTTGTTGAAATTTTTAGAAAAAATGATATTTAAAATAATTTTGATATTGTCTGCGTTGGGTAAAGGGTTATAGAGAATTCCAAAAATGAAACCATTCTATTTTCAATTAATACCATGTTTTAAGTGAAAAGTTATGTGATAAAAAGAATCTCCAATTCATGATTTGACATGAAATTTCTGGACCTGATTCATAAAATCGATTTGTGCCTTAGTAAACCTCGGCTCGTCAATTTATTGACTACAGTACAGCTGTCATGGACTAGTCAATGCTCACATGGGCAGTGATGTCCATGCATGCGTTTACCAGGTAATAAAAATCATAATAAAGCTTCATTCTTGCATGTATTCCTATAACTGGTGTTTGGAATCAAATATATCATCCATGGAAATACAGTGGAGCCCACTTAATTGGATATCTCTTAATTGTATATCCCTGTTAATTGAATATAATTTTCAAATACAAAACCCTTCACCATACCTTCAGTACAAATTTGATCCATTAATTGCATATGGGTTGTAGAGTAAACTCCTGTTAATTGTATATAAATTTGTAATAGGTCGAAAAAATTCTGTGACAAATTCACCAAATTCCCCTTATTTATCAACCTTTTTGGCCTCATACATCCAATACAGACATTTATTCTATTATATCTTGTTTGACAGAGCTCAAACAAGATATAATAGAATAAATGACCAGTTTACCTCCAGAACACAAGAAACTGACCAAATCCCTGTTAATTGTATACTCCTGTTAATTGAATAATTTTCACTGGCAAACTGGATATTCAATTAAAAGGATTCTACTGTATTACCCAAGTGACCAGTCCACAGCAACACTAATCACAGCATGGTAGATAAATTTCCTATCAAATCGCTACTCATTAGAGATCCTCTATTTATTTATTTATTGGTGTTTTAGGTCACATTTTTGTACAATGGCTAATCATGACCACAACATGAGTATCAACTCAAGACCAGGAGGGAGCACCAATAAGCCATAATGCCCATTTTGGAGGGGGTTTGAACCTCCCAAGCATTGGTGACTGGGTCCTATTTCACAAGTAAAACAGAGCTTGTTTACCGAAGTGAACAGGCACTGCTTCACTTCCTAGAGTTCCTGTGGGGAGAATACTCTATTCGACTCCTCGTAAGGATACTTTACACCAAATGTGCATTACCTGTGCCTTGCATTTCAGGATAAAGTGAGGTTTGAATTTTCTCTTTGACCCATTTCAGTTTCCATAGGGTACTGACCGTTTTGAATAAATCAAAAATGTCACTTGTACCCACTCATGCCATAAGTTGTACACATCTGCCAAAGAGTTATAATAAAAAAAAAAAAAAAAAAAAAAAAAAAGACCCCAAAAGGCATTAACCCTTCGCCCGCGTAATATGCAAATTCAGCAGTTGAAAAAATATTTTTAATTAAATGTCAACAAAACAATATCATGTGACCCCTTGTTGGAACGAGCTCATTGAGCTTGTTCCAACGAGGGGTCACATATGATTGAAATTTTTTGAAAAATTGAAAATAATTTAAAATATTGATAATGTCTGCATTGGGTAAAGGGTTAAGCACTCACCAGATAAACTTGTTTCAAGGTTTTTAGGTCACATTCAGTGTCTACATGTTATAATTTAATTTAGTTTTCAGAGTGGGGGCGAGGGAGAAGGGTCTGTTGGGCAAGTTTTAGTGTACAAAATCACTCAAACCCCTTCAAAGCTAATTTTGAAACAAAGAAAAAAAAACAGTGGATGCCCCTCACAATACCCTGCCCCAACTGCATAAAATCACAGAATCCTCAAAGTCTTGTTCTTTAGCTTTCAAAAACATTTTGCCCAACTGACCTTTCCACCCCAACACAGCCCAGGGCCTGGAGTGTTTCGGTGGGTCTCCATTTGAATAAATGCCAATCTTATATACTCACAATTACACCTAACTTACGTTCACAACAATCAGCACTCATGCATGAGCACAATTCTTTAAAACAAATAGTGAATTCTCCATTGGATTCCATGTTAAATTTCAATCCCCCTCTTATGCCCACCAAAATCAGCCAAGCATAACAAACTTTAATCAAGGAGTCATAATTAGTGCTATATACCAAGTATCAAGCTAAGATTCTGCCTTGTGGATCTGAAGATCTTTGTATATTCATCATACTGTACCAAGTTGAAATTCGGGCTGCAATAGGGAGCTCAAATATGAGTTCAGGAGTTTTACTTGAACAAACTTGACTTTCCCAACACTAAGGATTTCAATACGACAGTACATGGAGAGTGGATTGTAACTAAATCACCCGGGGAGTGGAGTTATCACCTAAAGTATCATTTTCAAATTATGTACATGTGAACAAAAAACAAGCAATGTTTCAGCCAATGGACTTCCGGGTATAACCCGGAGATCCATTGGCTGGAACTTTGCTTGCACTTGTAATGCTATACAACAAATTTGCAAATATTGTTTGGGTGGAATCTCCGCTCTGCCGGTCATTTAGTGATAATACATTCTCCATGTACTGTATGTTACAATAGAACCTGACTAATGGATGTGAAGAGTTTTTCAAAGAATACACCTTGTATTGCACCAAGTCAAAACTTGGGAACCCACAGGGAGCCTAAATATGAACAAAAGGACTTTATTTGGACAAACTTGAATCTGAACCGCCCAAGGATATCAAATATCAGATTCTGATGGGTGATCTTTAGCATATTCCCCATACTGCACCAGGTTAAAATTCAGGCTCACACAGGTAGCCAAATATGATCCCAGGCACTTCATTTTAAGAAATCTGACCTCTAAGATGTTCTATACCAAATTTCAAAAGCTTCTGATCGGTGGTTGCAGAGAAAATGTTTAAAGGATATTCCCTGTATTGCACTCTGTTAAAACCAGGCTTCCACAGGAAGCTCAAAATATGCTTCTTGGGACTTTAAGCAAACTTTGAACAAACTTCAATCTGAAACCCTTGAAGATGCTGCAGACTACATATTAAGAGATTTGGGAGGTAGTTTTAAATAATTTTCCTCAGACAAGTTTAAATTCAGATTCTCATTGGGAGCCCAAATACGAACCAGGGACTTGTTTCAAACTTGAATCTGACCAACCAACCACCCCCCCCCCCCCCCCCACCCCCCTCCCTCTCCAGATCGCAAATATTGACGGGAAACGGTCAAATCAGCCGCCAGCCAAATCGGCCGCTGACAATTTCGGACGAATCGGCCGCCAATCAGTACGAATCGGCCGCCAGCATTTTCGGTCGAATCGGCCGCTGATATAATATTTGAATATAATAAATGAAGAAGATTATCAGTGAAAATATTTTTTATTCCATTATTTTATCAGAATATTTTCAGATAAAATATTTTTTTATTCCATTATTTTATCAGAATATTTTCATACAGACTATAGAATAAAAGAAACTTTTAGATACTTACATTCAATATTTTAGCGGTATATTTTCAAAAAATACAAAAAACCTCAAGACATAATAATAATAACTCTTTGGCCAGCCGCTGATTTGTCGCGGTCCTCATAAGAGAAGGCCATCATTCCCCGTGCACCCCACCCCCTCTTCCCCTCCTCTCCTCCCAGCATTCAGATATAAACTTCTTAATAGTGTCCCTCACTTCCTCTTTTCCAATTTCTTCAATAAGCATTCCTACCCTCTCCCTCGTGTCCCCCTTCAGCCATCTACCCTTTGTTTCTTCACCCCACTTCTGCATTATTCTTCCAGTAAATTTTATTCTATGAGGTATATACTGTGGGCATTCCAAGAGAAAATGTTCCAGGGTCTCCACTACTCCAGAGTGGCACATTTGGCATCCCTTTTCTCCATCTCTCCCAATTTTTCCCCGAAGCTCCAGTGATCTTGATCTCAGTTTGAACAGCAGTGACCCTCCAAAGGTGCCATCTAGGTACTTCTCAAAAGCTGGCTTTTCTTTATATTGTAACCCCTGCAGTGATCTTTTCACGCTAACCCCTGCTCGCCAGTTTCGATTGCAATCTTCCATGACTCTCTCTGACAAACCTTTTGCCTTCTTTCATTCCTACTTCTATGTTTGTGACCTCTATAGAGTAATTGTCCATTAGTTCCCTCACATGTTTTGACCACCCCGTATCTATATTAGAATTCCAAATGGTATCGAGCATCAATTTGCACCACCGGTTGTCAGGCAGGTTTCTCAAGTAGTTAAAGTAACAGTTTTCCCAAATCTACCCTGTCCTTGATTTTCATCCACCCAAGCTCCCCCCTTACTGCTTCCAAAGCTGCAGCATTACTCGACCCTGTTATCCATCTGCCGGCATCATTCTGAGTACTTTCCAACTTCTTAATAACGGTTTGGTTTAATGGAATCACGTCCGTGCCATACGTTATACTTGGTAAACCCACCCTCTCCCACAGTGTTTTCCCCACAAAGACCTTGTTGAAACTATTTTTCCCTAAAAGTTTTAGTTGGTTCAGAATTCTTTTCCCCTTCAGAATCAGTTTGGCTGAGTAATTTCTGTACACCCCTCTTCCCGTTATATTTATGCTTACCCCTAGATACTCATACTCTCCCGTTTCTCCTACAGTGATTTGTTTGCTTTCCCCTTCGAGGATTGAGAACTCCCCCACTCTCCATCTCTTCGTCATATCTACCTTGCGTCCAACGGGTATTACCTTGCTTTTATTTTCATTTAGTTCGAGCCGCCAAGTGTTCCCATATCTACCAACAATTTCCAGCAATTTCTCTAGCCCCTGTTCAGTTCTAGACATTAATACCATGTCGTCCGCAAAGAATAAGCCTGGTACCTTTATGTCTCCAACATTTACCCCCTCCGCACTCTGAATTAGTTCGTCCCCTAAATCTTTAACATACAATGCAAACAAAATCGGTGAAAAGATACACCCCTGCTTGAGGCCTATATCCATAGGGACTCGTTTTGTAGTGATACTCCCTAGACTGAGTTGGCTTTGCACATCTGTATACAGTGCTTTCATGATTCCCACAAAGTCACCCCCCAGTCCGATGCCCTCGAGCTTTCATGTATGTGCACAATTACACAAATATTGTTACCTTTGCAGCATTTTTTTAAAGGCTTCTTTGAAAGGCGGTTAATAATGCACTCATCCTAAGGTTTACTCCACTTTTACTATTAGGTAAATTACTGGCGTGTGATCCAATTACTGCTATGACTTACTTATTGCATTCCAATTTGTTTGTTTCTTTATTTATTCAATTTTTTTTCTTCAGACAATTCGCTTTATTAAGAGCCGTCCAATGATGACTACCGGCCTGGCAATTAATGCCGGACTGATTATCATTATTGAAGGGCTGTTAATAAAGCGAATTGCCGGAAAAAATACGTCGACTTCATCTCTTTACTGGTATAAATTACTTACAGCATTCAATTTTTTTCTTCAGACAATTCGCTTTAAGAGCCGTCCAATGATGACTACCGGCCTGGCAATTAATGCCGGACTGATTATCATTATTGAAGGGATGTTAATAAAGCGAATTGCCGGAAAAATTACTTATTTACTTCACATTTACTGGTATAAATTACTTCCAGCATTCATTTTTTTCTTCAGACAATTCGCTTTATTAAGAGCCGTCCAATGATGACTACCGGCCTGGCAATAACTAGGGTGGAAATTATAGTCCAAGTCTTTAGGATCTTCGGGCCTTAAAGCTTGTCTTTTACGCTTCGCCCTTCTGTACATCGCATCCATTGATGGTAGAGCAACTGAGCTACCAATATTATTTGCTCTAAAATAGTCTCTTACAATTTGTGTTGCTGGCTTGTACAAATCCAAACAGGCAGTGTTTTTTATTTCAACTGTAGCGATTGATAAAGTGTCAATGCCAGGCTTACCGTCATGGTTGTGAGTCCTAAGTCCAGGTGAAAAACAATCACCAATTTGTTTCACTGTTGCGAGACAAGGGTTTGTTTTAGTCCTAATGGAACACCTCCAATAAACAATGCCCTTTTTCACCTCTTTTTTGGTATAAGCATAACCGGCATTGTCAACTAAACGATTCTTTCCATGTTGTGTGCCAACAGAGATAATTCTATATTCTGGGATGAAATTGCTATCATTTATTTGGACATCACCAATTGGCTCTGCTTGTTGGTAACTTTCATTGAGAGGAGACGGTCTTGTGAATTCATTTGTCTCTGTTTCGTTGGCTAAAATAGTGTCGACATCATATAATGTATCAGGATCTGTATCGATTAAAATAGTATCTGCTTCAAAGGGGTCGTTTTCATTAGTTTCTTCTTCCAAAATGGCTGTAGCATTACTGGTAGACGGTGAACTACAATCATGGCACCGCCAATCTTTTAAAACCTCTAAGCCTTTATTCATCCGACGGTAAAAAGTCTGAGATATTGGTTTGGCAAGTTCTGTGTTGCCATCTATGACAAAAATCACATTGTAGGCTTTCCTGTCTCTCTCTGCACAACCTTGCACGATATACGCAAAGTGCAGGTTCAATGATGACTGACTCCAACACAATATTGGGGCAGATTTATCATAATTCAACTAGCTTGGGGATTCTTTGATATTGAAAACAATGCTCGAGATCAAAAACCGATTGATATCTTTTCAATAACAATGTTCAAAGGTAATCTATTAATCACAAACTCTCTTCGCAACAATAAAGCAGATTAGTAAGTTAACTGGTATTCAAAAACAATATACCTGCCGATTTGCAATGCCAAAATGATCATTACTGTACAAACAAACACAAACAGTGCATCAAAAAGTTTGCATTGTGATTAAATTACTGTCCAAACAACCTTTTCTGAGAGACAGTTGAGTGAGTGATGTCAAACAGTAAAACAGACCAGTCAGTGACATGTGTAACGCCCTTAAACTTGCCATCGCACAACATTACATTCTGGCTCGCCACCATGGTGGGACTCAAACCTCTACCATCGTCGAACTGGAACCGAACAGAGCTCGCTCTCTAATAGTTTTAAAGGCGTTGGGGGATTGAGTATTGACCATCTAACACTCCAGCTTAAACTGCCGGGTATTCTAACCGCGTGCATAACCCCCTCAGACTCCATTTTGGGCAATAGGAAAGCTAGGCCTGTGTGATCCAAGGAAAAAAAAATAAGGTTAACCGGGTCGCAAGGGATTTGTAAATCCCACATCGTCCCTGCGCGCCTTCGGCGCGCTAAAACCGTTCATTCATCGTGTAACGCCCCTGGAGATGTCAATCATTTTCCGTTGTTTCTCCAATCAGGGCACTAATGGGATTGCATTTACTCAGACAAGAAAAAAATGTTACTTTTTACACATTTGGATTTTGGGATTCAGTGCATAATATTCTTACTTTTTGGGCGAGTCTGTAAAAAATTACTTAATTTTTGATTATTTTTCCCTAATAAAATTTTTTTTTTTCAGCGGCCGATTTGACCCAAATTGTCGCGGCCGATTCGTCCGAAATTGCAGCGGCCGATTTGGCTGGCGGCCGATATGACCGGTAGCCGGGTCAATATGGCTACCGGTCATATCGGTCACTTTAAACTATTCTACATCTCAAAGAAAGCTCAATCACCAATATTAAGCCATCGCATCAGCCAGTTGGTAATGACAAACTGGGATGGTTTCGTCTCCATCCATGGACTCCCCACTGAGGGCAGAGCGTGGTTTTTAAGAAATGAAATGTCCCACTTTGTGTCACAACCTAACAATTTTATTGAATTTGGGCCGGAGATTTGGAAGAAAATAAGATTTATCCCTTTGGATAAATCAATTTATATCATGGTTAATTTTCAGGTTGAAATTTTCTTTGGGAAAATGCGGTGATTTCCCTTCGACCACTTTCCTGTCTTCGGCATATTCTCATAAAAAAGATGCACGGTCGGTGTCAGCATGTTTGGCGCTCGGCTGATAGCAAAGGGGTTATTCGTGTGATTGACCCACGGAAATATCAATGTCAATTTATTTCTGGGATTTCTGAATTGAATCCAAACCTTTAACTAGAACTATCACTGAAGGTGATTAATACCCCCGCTTTGGGTTTTTAGAGGAATGCACTTCTGATCATGTAGGCGAAGGCCATAAGGAAATGTATACATAAAAGATCATTTTTTGTTGTTGAAATTTGTATTTGCATGTGGCCTTCCACAGAACAGCACTGAATACTTGAAGAGCCCACACATATATGGTTTACATTTGGAAAAACACATTTACAATGTGCAACATGTATTCAAAATCGGTTCATTAATGTAGGAGAAGTTGCACACACAAGAATCCCATTTGAAAACCCATAATAAATCCAAGTTAAAGGGAGATAACCTGGTTAAAATTGTCGCAGATCAGAAATCTTGGAATATGCGCATGTTCACTTAGTGGTGATGTCTGAAAAGTTTTGTCCAAATTGATTGATAAATGTAGGAGGAGTTGCGCACACAAGAATTTCATGCAGAAACCCATATTAAATCAAAGTTCAAGAGAGATAACCTGGTTAAAATTGTCGCAGATCAAAAAGTTTGGAATATGCACATGTTCACTTAGTAGAGATGATGTTTCAAAGGTTTCATCAAAATCGGTTCATTAATGTAGGAGGAGTTGCGCACACAAGAATTTGTTCGGATGGAAAGACATAATAAATCTAAGTCAAAGGGAGATAACCTGGTTAAAATTGTCGCAGATCAAAAATCTTGGAATATGCGCATGTTCACTTGGTAGTGATGATGTCTAAACTTTCGTCCAAATTGATTGATAAATGTTGGAGGAGTTGCGCACACAAGAATTTCATATAGAAACCCATATTAAATCAAAGTTCAAGAGAGATAACCTGGTTAAAATTGTCGCAGATCAAAAAGTTTGGAATATGCACATGTTCACTTAGTAAAAATGAAGGTTTCATCAAAATCGGTTCATTAATGTAGGAGGAGTTGCGCACACAAGAATTTGTACGGACGGACGTACGGACGTACAGGGCGATTCCTATATAGCCCCCACTTCTTCGAAGCGGGGGTATAAAAACATTTTTATTCGTCTCAAGACTGACACATGTGGAGGGGGGGCACTAAAAATTTGCAAGACGTGACGTCTTTATTCGGCTCCTTTTTACACCCACCCACCACGTGCAAATTTTCTACTACCGTTCTCAGACACCTCCCCCCCCCACCCCCGATTATAATCCAAACTAAACTTGTAAACTTGTAAACTTAGTGGGCACAGCTGTCATTAGGGGGTTTTCATAATGTTCTTTAACAGGTTTCACCAATTTAAACCTCTGGGCTGCTGTGGGCCCCAATCTACAATTGACGAGCTGTTGATTATCAGGCTTGGCCATAGCAGGTGTACATACACGGGAACAAATTTTCATTGGAATTGTTCCCAAAATATTGTCTGCACATTTTCTACATTTCGAACAAGAAACCCCCCCACCCCCACCCCTCCTACTAATATTCTCACATTGAAAGCATCCTGATGTTGTATTTATGTTAAGAGTGTGATATACAACATCTTTAAGGACAAATGTTGGTATATATTAGCTGATATTGATTTATTTAATTTATTATTTAATGATGTTTAAGGTCACATATTTATGCACAATGGCTAATAGTGACCGTGACAGTTTTACGGGCGGAGGAAACCGGAGTACCCGGAGAGAACCACCGAGCAACGACGAGCAGCTGCCAGCTACCAACATCGCAACTCCAGCACAGGCAGGGTTAGATTGGTTGAAGACATGCGTAGAATCGACGTGCAGTACGCCTTAGTACACGGCGTCATCGTGCCCCCACGCGGGCAATGGAGATGAATTGTCTTGCCCAAGGACACAACGCGATTGCCGCAGGTGGGATTCGAACAGAGGACCTCTCGGCTTGCAGCCTGCACTTCTACCCACTGAGCCACCACGCTCCAAGCTGATATTGATATATGTTTTAAAAAATCAAAAATTGCACAAGTTGGAAATGCACATTTTTGGCGCACTTAAGAGACCCATCCACTCCCACGTCACGTCTTGCAGATTTTTGGTGCCCCCTCCCCCCCCCACCCCCACCCCTACCGGTACAGGTATATTTCACACTGTAACGATGTGCTTTCCTGCATGGGAAATTATCCGAATAACCAACACAGCAATTTGGGGGAAATTCATTATTATTCAACCACGTTATTTTACCACAATGGCCCATTCTTTGGAAGATATGAATGTAGGTCAGCTAAGTCATTGTCTTAAGATATTTGTAACCACGCCGTTTGGAATGGTCTGATGAATGTCGTGATTGCCAATAAATACCGGGTCCTACTAAATACCGAGGGACACCGAGTTGAAGGGAAATAAGTACGAGTTGTTTAAAAGTTTTAAATATAGGTGCAGACAGAGTTTAGTCCTTTGAAGCAATATGTGTGATATTACCATTCATTTATTCGAGTAAATGCAAGATATATAGACCGAACTGTCGCCGAAAACTGCCCCTCGATCGGTATTTAGTGAGTAGCTTTTTAAGTAACAGGCTGCCTCGGTATCTGGGTTTAGCGAGTAAGTGCCAATATAACAATAACATGACTTTGGAGAGCATTGTGGTTTATTAGCGGCCCAACAAGAGTGAATAACAGTCAGGCAGCTTATAAAAGGACCGAGTCGAAGTCGAGGGCCGTTAAGAAGCTGGAGGGGTATTATTCACACCTGTTGGGACGTTAATAAACCACACGACCCGTCAAAGTCAAGCTATTACTATTATTACCACTGCGATTCTGACAAAAGTTTTAACCCCGTACCTTACATGGCATCTACAAACAGCCAACAGGTCTTCATTCAATTCGCTTGATTGAGACATTATTAACGTTTTCAATTTTGGCAGATGATATTATCGTCTGTTCTCAAACTGTGTCACATTTATTTATTGGTGTTTAAGGTCACTTATTTATGCACAATGGCTAATCATGACCGCGACAGTTTTACGGGTGGATGAAGCCGGGGTACCCGGAGTGAACCACCGAGCAACGGCGAGCAACTATCAGCTCCCCAGCACACTAACTCCACACAAGCAGGGTTAGCACTGACTGAAGACATGTGCTCCATCGACGTGCATAGGTTATGACCCCTCAATGGAACGAGCTCGTTGAGTTCGTTCGTGTCGTCTGCTTTTCATGTTGGGTAAGGGTTAAACGTCATGTGAACGCCATTTCCGTAATGAGCTATTTGGTGATTATGTATTAAAATGATCACCGTATTGATTTCGACCATCTATATATTTAGTCGACATCTTGCATGGTACTTCCCCCCCCCCTCCCCCCAGAGACCTTCAGGAATTAAGATATTGCTTATTTTTTTTCCCCCTGATGTTCTTAAATCGCAGCTTCTCAAACGTTGGAAAGTAAGCGTGGAAGAACACTAGTACTAGTTTGAAGCTTTTATTCTAGGAATCAAAGGTTCCAAAATTCTTTTAAGGGAACTGATTTTTCTTGTACTTGTGCTTTTTTGTCCTTAACAGACACCACTAGGTCAATGTAGTTTCTCCACCAATATAAATTTTATTTAACCCTTTAAAAAAGACGATATCAAAATTTATTAAATTTCATTTTTTTCAAATTCCAAACAATTTCAACAAAACCATATCATGTGAACCCCCATTGGAATGAGCTCGTTCCAACGAGGGGTCACATGATATGGTTTTGTTGGAATTTTTTGAAAAAAAAAAATTCTGAACAGCTGAATTTGCGTATTACGCGGGCGGATGCGGCCGATTCGTTGGGTAAAGGGTTAAGGCAGGCCCAGAAGGATTAGCGGATTGGTCAGGCACAACATATATTAAGTTTACAGATGTGGGAAGCAAATGAACAAAATCCACTGGCTATTACAATTAAATCTTTTGGTTTTGAAAAGGTTTGGGGACATTTGCAAAACTTCAATGTTCGTATTGAAACTGTGTCCGGTCAAGGTACAAGTTTCTTCATCCCTCACCCCAACAGAACTGAATATCTGGCGACCTGGCAAGCACTTACCACGAAAATCGCCCTTCAAATCCTTTTTATGTTTTACATATTTGCCCACAAATCAGCTTATGATCGTTCATTTGATTTCACTCGTCCCAGTAAGGTTGTCCTAAGCCATGTGTGAGGAAAATGAAAAAAAAAAATTAACCGAGCATTGACGAGCAACTGTCAGTTCCTCAACATTCTACCTTTGAGCTCCTGTCAAGCAGGGTTACAGCGGTTGAAAACACGTGCACCATCGACGTGCAGTACGCATTCGTACAAGGTGTCATCATACCCCCATGTAGGCAACCGGGATAAAGTGCCTTGCCCAAGGACACAATATAGGTCGTCCTGGTGGGGATCTGGGAGCTAATGTCGCACTTGATTAAGTTTGTCACGAGATTATGTCTAGATTGTCACTTACCTCCTCCATTTCTGTAACACAAGTATGGAAATCGCCAAACATTTCCCAGACCGACAGCATATCCCAAACAGGACAGGAAGAAGTCTATTTTATTTCCCCAATTTCCACGTACTTCATTTTCATCACCTGACTGAAAACGTAAAAAGATATTCATCGTGTTGAGATGCAGTAAATGTGAAAATAAAGGGGTATGGTTCAAACATGCAAGCGCCACCCTCCAAGCCCAACTCCTATACTTGTCTCTTTACCCAACGTAACGCCTCAAAACCGGCAAGCGCTCTTCAAAAATAGCCAATTTATTATTTTTTGTCTCAAAAACAGGTTAAAACCCCTCATTGGAACGAGCTTGGCGAGCTCGTTCCAAAGATAGATCATAACCTATGTTTGAGAAAAAATGAAAAAAATTTGTTATTCAAGAATTTTGTTCTCAAGTGTCGTCTGCTTTTCATGTTAGGCGAAACATTAAAATAAACTAAACACGGTACTTTAGTTTATTTTAACCACTAGCGGGAAGTGAACGACATTCTCAAATCAATTTCTCTTGTTTAAGTATAAATTTAACCAATTTGATAGAGCTAACTGAGCCGCCAAACAAGGTATATTTGGTTCAAGATCAAACTGTATGATGGAAAAATATTTTCTGCAGAATGCAGGGGTTAAAGTAATACACAAACGTGTTTCATGTTCATGACTACTCGTCTGCAATACTTATAACAAGCGGTTCCACACAAGATAATTGACACGTAAAGGTATTTGTGCATAATGAAAACAGAGGTTGACAAATGGTCATTTTTTTCCAAAGTGGCGGTTTTCAGAGAAAATGTTAGCCTTCTAACAAACAACAATTTTTCCGTAGGACAATAACCCCCCCCCCCCCCCCCCCCCGCCCCCCCCCCCCACACACACACACACACACACATACAGACACTTACTGTGGGTCTACCCTCCAGAGTGGGAAATCAGTTTTCAGAGAAGAGATTTCTGTACGACTGAGGTCATTTACAGCATCAAACGCTATTGGAAAGGTTACCGCACCACACGGAGAACGTCAAGTTCAGACGATTGTAATTTTATTTGGAGGGGGGGGGGTGGAGTCTGCACTAAAATTGTGCTACCTGGCCCGACCGTACCAAGAAACTAACTACTTGTCTACCGCTGAATGTCTTTTTACATGGTTCCTTTGACAAATTCTTGTTCCGCATCTTTTCTATTTATCACAGGTGCTCGGCACAAGCTGAGAAATCGAGAAAAAAAAACCTATATCCGGTAGCATCTTTGGGTCGATTCTGACGCACCCTCGTGGTATATAAATATTAAGATATACGACTCCCTTTTCGAAAATAACACTCATCTTCATTATACCACTCCACCCCCTCCCCCATCCCCTTTCGATAGCCAAGATAAACTCATGCTGTACAGTTTTACGAGTGAAGAAAGCTGGAGTGTCCGGAGAGAACCGGGGATCAACAATTACTGACTCGATGTGCCGACTCTGCAGGGAGTTCGCAATGGCTGAAGGCACCTGCACCATCGACGTGCAGTTTAGTACACATCAACACTGTGCCCCGATGTGGGTAATCTGGATCAAGAGCTTTGCACTGGGAGTTGCTGCTGGGCAGGATCGAACAGTGGACGTTTCGGTTTGAAGTTCAATGCTCCAACTCCTGAACCACCGAGTTGACAATATTTTTTGTCATTTTTAATACTGGACAATTGTATTGGACGTTTGAAACAATCTTGTTGATTTTAAGATCTGAAGATTGTTCAAAAAGATTTCAAGCTTAACCCTCAGCACACTGATGTGAAAAGATCAAAATTCCAAGTTTCAATTTTCTCCCGTTATGCAACTTGTAATTTAACCAATTTAATCTTGTTTGACAGAGCTCGATGAGCTCTGTCAAACAAGATTGAATTGGTTAAGTTCCCTGCGACATTATGGACAAAATTTGCTCCTTCAAATTTCCATATTTTTGACATCAGTGTGCAGAGGGTTAAATGATAAGGGCTGGAAACGCATTTTGTGGGTTCAGGTCGAAATGCAGGTACCACAATTTGAAGATTTCGTATTCTGTGAATATGGATCCTCCTTATCTTTGAAGTGACATTATTTCGTGTGGATTTGCCTAGTTACAGGCTATGGGAGAGTATCTATGGCACTCTCCAAAAAAATGTTTATCATTTTATCAGTTAAAAGTTGTAGAGAAAGGGTGCGAGGCACTGGAGTATCCTTGTCCTCAATCAATACTGCTAACAAATGGGACAACACAAAGAATTTATCAAAAGTGGTCTCGTTAACCCTTTATATAACGGTGAAAAACTGTCAGAGCAATTCAAAAATCTCTATTTTTGGCAATTGCTTGCCCTGTCATTCGGACCTTGTTCAGCTTTCAGCGAGAGATCATACGTTTACTTTTGAGGTAAATAAATGAAGCTCAATCTAGATAGTTTTATACATGTTTCTTTTAACCCTTTTCCCCACCGTAACAGCCAAAACCGGCAAGCGCTATTCAATTTTCATTATTGCCTCACTAACAGCTTATTACCCCTCATTGGAATGAGCCCGATATTTATTTATTGGTGTTTTAAGGTCACATATGTCTGCACAATGGCTAATCATGACCGTGGCAGTTTTACGGGTGGAGGAAGCCGGAGTACCCGGAGAGAACCATCGAGCAACGGCGAGCAACTGTCAGCTCCCGAACATACTAACTCCACACAAGCAGGGTTAGCATTGGTTGAAGACAGGTGCATCATAAACGATCAGTACGCGATTACCGCAGGTGGAATTCGAACAGAGAACCTCTCGGCTTGCAGCCTGCACCTCTGAGTCACCACGCCTCCAATGAGCTCGATAAGCTCGTCCCAATGAGTCGTAAGGTAAGCTATGTTTTGGACACAAAATGAAAATTAGTTTGGAATTTTGTATTTTGTCTGCTTTTCGTGTTAGGTAAGGGGTTAATCATGTTAGAGGGTAAAAAAGCGTTTTCCTGGTGGTGGTGGCAAGGTGAAAAAATTTAATTTTATATATATATTACCGATACAGTTCATTATCATTTATCGGAAATATCATGGTCTTAGTGACCAGTGCTTGGTTGCGTGAATTACTTTGGATCTTACCGATCACATAATTTGTCAGAAATTCAAAGGGTTCTTATTCCCCCTGCAGTCTGGTGATAAGTCAACCAAACCATCGCCGACTAAAGTCCATATTCAAACAATATTCTCACTCACCTGACTGTTTTAAGCAACTGCAGGCAGGGGTGTGTAACAGTTATACTATAGTTTTAATATTTTATTCAACTTGTGCATTTCCAACTTGTGCAATTTTTTGAATTTTAAAAATATATCAATATATCAGCTAATATATACCATCATTTGTGTTTCAAACCTTAAACATGATGTTGTACATCACACTCTTAACATAAAAACAACATCAGGAGGCTTTATATGTGGAAATATTGGGCTTAAACTGGGAAAATGTCACACGTTAGTAGGGGGTGGGCGTCTTGTTCGAAATGTAGAAAATGTGCAGACAATATTTTGGGAACAATTCAAATGAAAATTTATTCCCGTATATGTACTCCTGCTATGACCAAACCTGATAACGAACAGCTTGTCATTTGTTGGGGCCCACAGCAGCCCACAGAGGTTTAAATTGGTTGTACCAGTTTATGAACATTATGAAACCCCCCTAAAGACAGCTGTGCCTACTAAGTTTATTTTGGATTTTAATGGGAGAGTGTGGGGGTGGGTGGGTGTCTGAGAACGGTAGTAGAAAATTTGCACGTAGGGGTGGGTGGGTGTAAAAGGAGCCGAATAAAAAATAGGACGTCACGTCTTCCAAAGTTTTAGTGCCCCCCACCCAACCCCACCCCCCTAGCTAATTTAGTTTTTTCTTCAAAATTGACC
Source organism: Pictodentalium vernedei (assembly GCA_031216915.1). Classification (NCBI taxonomy): domain Eukaryota; kingdom Metazoa; phylum Mollusca; class Scaphopoda; order Dentaliida; family Dentaliidae; genus Pictodentalium; species Pictodentalium vernedei. The sequence continues at coordinate 262,661,624 of CM062293.1, forward strand.
AACTTCAAGGGAAAATGTCTAATTTCTAGGTTGTTGTAACAATTGTTTTGGTATGGATAGATGAAACAATGACTGCGGAAGAAAGTTGCTGTTTACGCTTTAATCTCAGATTTAACCCTCAATCACAACGAGGGCTTGAATAAGTGCACCGTTTGAAAATGCCAAAATTAGCCAACTTTGGTTGCTTTTTATATCATTTTGGAAAGGGTTAATTTCGAACACTTTGCTTGTTCGTATTCACCATTGACTACAAAGCATAAGTTTGGTTGTAAAGTTGAACCCTATGCCCATTCTGGTTGCATAAAAGTAGGTCCCGTCCAAAAAAGTCCCATTTTTAAAAATTTGTTTATTTCAATGGACAATTTAGTCCATTTCTAACTGATTGAGCGCTGAATATTTTCTATGGCTGCATGCAGCAGTCAAAGTATGACAACTTTTGTTTTATATGTTATTAAAAGTTTAACCCTTATTTATTTATTTATTTGTGTTTTAAGGTCACATATTCATGCAGAATGGCTAATCATGACAGTGACAGTTTTACGGGCGGAGGAAGCCGGAGTACCCGCAGAGAACCACCGAACAACGGCGAGCAACTGTCAGCTCCCCAACATACTAACTCAACACAAGCAGGGTTAGCATTGATTGAAGACACGTGCACCATCAACGTGCAGTACGCCTTAGTACACAACGCCACCGTGCCCCCATGTCGGCAATGGGGGTGAAGTGTCTTGCCCAAGGCACAACGCGGTTGCCGCAGGTGAGATTCGAACCGAGGACCTTTCGGCTTGCAGCCTGCACCTCTATCTACTGAGCCACCGCGCTCCCATTAACCCTTTATAGATTTGAGAATTCTTATAAGGGTACCGTCGGAATAATTGTTATTTTTGCCAACGTTTACATGCGGTTTATCAGCACGGGGGACACATTTTCTCAAAACACTTTCCATGAGAAGATAGGACATTATTCCTAGAACAATTTTGCTGTTATGTTTTATTCAAAGTTTTAACCCTCACCCAGTCGTCGGGCCTTGAATTGGAGTACCCCCAAATTGTACATGTTAATTCAAATACCACGATTCAAGATTCCTCCTTGTCTTGTCAGAAACTCAAGCCGTGATTGATGACAGATCTCTGAAAAGTGAAATGAGGTATTGTCATATTCGTGAAAACACGTATTTTTCCAAATATTCTGCCAAAACCATCAAACTTTCACCATTTTTCAGTCTCAAAATTGTTTACAGGCATTTAGCTTAGATTTTCAAAACATTTAGAAAATTTTATGATGCACCAAAATAACCACAAATATTTCAAATTTAACCCCCGTTGGCTAAAAATACATGAATATAGCATTTTTTTTCTACAAAATTTACGAACTTCAAGGGCAATGCCAGTGTGAATGAGTACAGTCGGTAGAGTTGTTGTTCAGGCCAACCTGCCTACCTGCCCGATATTAACCATACACCATTCACGTCATTGTTGTAAGAAATGTAGTCTTCCAGCCTGCATGATTTTGGTCATTTCTGACAACTGAATTGCTCGAAATTTTCCGGAAAATTGCCTGAAAATTCGGCCACTTCCCGACTTAGGGGTGGGGGCGGGGGCACAGTCCTCCCAGACACCCGGCCCGTATGCCCGTGATTCATCTGTACTTATTTTTTCCAAAGCAAAACGGACACTGGTCGTTTTGCTATCCATGAAAATATTCAGTAATTATTGAAGAGCAAATTTTGTGTTTTGATGTACTGCTTTATCTGAAATATCTGTTTTGGCTACTTCAAACATAGTAGCATCACAAAAAACTTTGCTTCAACTATATTTTTCAATTTTCAAAAGTCCGTACTTTGTCCAACAAATCAAAACCGATCGATAGTTTAGTCCAGGCACATTAGACATAAAAATGAGAAAGTAAGGAAAAAAATCGGAGAAAGCTGATTTTTTTTATATGTTTCCGGGACACACATTGCGGATAATGTGTGAAAAGTCCCCGCGAATCCGAGTTGAGCTTTTTTAGTTATAGCGTTTTTTTGATAAAAATTTTTTTTTAAAAATTCGACCCAGCTCCATATTTCTCATTCTTATTCGCCTTAGTAGGGTGAGAATCATAAATATCGTGCTGAATTATATTGAGAATACATATCCCCAACAGAAAATGCCAACTTTGTACCAATCCTCACACTCAATGGTGAAATATTCACGAAAATGTACAAAAATTACGAAAAAAAATTTATTGTTTTCATACACACAACGGTACACAACGTCCATTAAATCAAATCTACGACTACTTTGGGAGTTAAATTATATATCAAAAATTGCAGAAAAGCAGTGCCTGTATAATGATATATAACAATAGTCATTTATTCCATAATGAACTGGTGAAACGTGTGAAATATTAACCATACCCCCTAAACTCAAATTCAAACGGCATCGACTTTTCTCATTCAAATACCGTATTATAGCATCATTGTTTCAATTTCCATGTTCGATTAAATCACATAATGTGGTGTTCGCCTACACTCAAGATGCATTGGCATGTAATGTGTGCACGCCCTACTGTCAAAATTACACGAACTGCTCCAGAATGCGTCCGTAGGACGCAGAGGAAAGCTTTGGGTACAATACTACGAGCAAATAGGTCTTCTCCAGTTGTTCTTGAGAGCAGAGCGCACAGGCGACTGGGAACTCCACACATACTGTGTTCGCAATATGATTCCAGTATTTCACGCAGGTGGTCATTTTGCATACGCAAAAAGTTCTCATCTCTATTTGCAGCAGATGAATGAGCTAACAGAAATAATGCAACAGGATGATTTGAAGTTGTTCACTGAGAAAGGTTACTTTACCATAAGGCGCTCAGATAAATTCTGGGACGGGATATATTCTGATCAGACCATAGAGCAGTGTTTAATGAGAATGTTCAAGCTCCCTGGTGGTCTCACACATGGCAGGGGAATAACCGATAGCACTGTTGCGAAATGGGAACATGGACTACCTCTTTGCCTTCCGATATGTAATGCTCTCGAAAATTTTGTTCATGTTCACACTGGTCATGGCGAACAACATCGGGATCTCCGTCAAAGTTCACAATTGACTGATGCCAATGATATCACCAAATTATATATTGAACTGGCTCAGAGTGCATTCCCCCTTTCAGAATAGAGATCCACTACAATTAGTCTCTATAGCGACCGGGCTTGTGGCCGACGAAACTGAACTGTGACCAAGTTCGCAAAATTGGTGAATGTTGCATATCGAATGTTGTAAGCAAAACGTTCAACAGCATCAAACTACGACGTGTTGACACTGAAGTCTTTCGTATCGATGGCAAAAAGCATCAAAGTCCGTGGAAGTAAGGTAGTGATTGACCCCACAATTCTGTTCAACCGCATCACATGTGTTATTCAGTCACAAGCAGAGATGGAAGAGTATCTCAAATATGAACTCGCCCCGAAACCACCAGCATTGTTTGATTCTGCTGGAATGAGGAAGACACAGAAAAGCACGCTCGGTAAGATCCTCAAAACATACGGTTCCGAGCAAACTAAAATCCCAGAACATTCTCTGTTTGTTGTAGATGGTGGATTTTTATTGAGGGCAGTTGTATGGCCTAAACAGTCGTCATATAAGGACATATGTACATCATATTCCAATTATCTAGTGAGACATTTTGGGGCGAACGTCGTGGTTGTCTTTGATGGTTATGCTTGTACAATGTCGACAAAGGGCATGGAACAAGCCCGTAGATCTAAAGACAGGTATTCCATTGATATCAATATCTCACCCGAGTTACCAGCCACCACACCCCAATCCGATTTCCTTGCAAATGCCAAGAACAAAACCCAACTGATCGATCTTCTAATGCCGGAGCTATCTACTATCAATATTCAGTCCAAGCAGGCCGAGGCTGATGCTGATGTACTGATAGCCGAAACTGCACTTGACATCGCTCAAGATGACAACAATGTTGTCGTTGTGGGAACAGACACAGACTTGTTAGTCATTCTTACCTCTCGAGTTCAACCGGGATGTAATATTCACATGATGTATTCCATTACCCCAAACTTACTAGTTTCAGTTAGTGAAATAGCAACCAAAATGGGTGACCATAGAAGCAACCTCCTTGTAGCACATTCTATAAGTGGTTGTGACACTACTTCTGCACTCTTTCGAGTTGGTAAGAAGAAAGTATTCAGTACAATTGTCTCCGATGTTACTAGCGACTCACAACAGTATGTCAACACAATTTTGGCGGATGACAGTACACCAAGTGCAGTAGCCGCTGCCGGGGAACAACTTCTCCTGATCTTATACGGGAGTAAAACTGTTTCCTCTCTCGACCAATATAGATATGTCACTTACAAGCGTTATGTAGCAAAATCTAAACTGAATAAACCCATCGACCTAGCCTTACTCCCACCAAGCAGCGATGCTGCACAACAACATGTCTACAGATGTTATCTCCAGGTCCAACAATGGCTGGGCACTTCGCTTCCTCCGACGGATTGGGGGTGGTCGCTAGACAATGGACTTCTTGTACCGACTGCAGCCACAAAGCCATGTGCCCCCGATAACCTACTGAATCTGATCAGTTGTGGTTGCAAGAGTGCTTGCACAAAAAGGTGTGGGTGCAAGAAGGCAGGACTCTCTTGCTCAGGTTTGTGTAATTGCAGTTCGGATTCTTGTAACAACCACAGAAACACTGTCCTGTCGGAAATTTCTGAGTTCGATGAATATGTATATAGATCATGTCATTTCTGTATATAGCGTTGATAATAGTCAATGTAACTTAATCCATGTTGATTGATTTGTACATTCTGTAAATATTATTTATTGATTTTTGTACATTCTGTAAATATTATTTATTGATCTAATGCTGCCAGACACAGACGTGTCTGTTCGGTCCCAAGCCCGAAAATAGTTGAGTTCTCATGCTGACGAATTTTATGCCAAAAGGGGAACTCGGCCAGAAGCAGAGGGGGTCTTCCATAATGTCTATTTTGTAAGCAATGACAAAAGTCTTCAAATGGTGGTGGATTTTTTATCGTCTGTCCAACTAACATCCCGTTCTGTACTACGACCCTGTGGGCAAATCCGTTAGGAAAATCGTCATTTTTTGCGTAAATCCGATACTTTTTTGTGAATTTTCAATAATTTTTCGCAGAAATTGTCACAGAATGCACATTTTCCTCTAGGTAAATGTATATTAGACATTATGTAGCTCGAAATACGCGTAAACAAAAAATACAGTTGGATCAATTCGAGGTTACAAAGTTCGTGCGATTTTTTTTGATTTTTTTCAAACGCGTTTTCGAAAAAAGGCTGTAGAAAAAAAAGCTCAACTGGGATTTTAGGGGACTTTTGTCTAATCGTTCAGTGACATGTACTCGATATTCCCTGAAAAAATCAGCATTCTTCGATTTTTTTCCCTAGTGAAACCTAATGTTCTTGGGCTAGTTGTGTACAATACAGTTTGCCTTTTTACTTTAAAAAGTTGGGAAAGCCAGTAATTTGTCCAACAAATTACAATTCTCTAGTTCTGGAGGATTTTTAAGTTTTTTCTGCCATCAGTTTTGTCTGTTGCACTGCTCAAAAACAAGCTGTACGATTTTAAGCAAATTTGGCATCCTAATGCAATGTCATAAAATCTTGTGAAATGAGGTTCCGTGAAAACGCTTTTCAAAATATTCTGTCAAAACCGTAAAAATTTCACCATTTTTCAAAGTCGCAAATTGTTTAGAGTTATTTAACTCTAATTTCTCGCACATTTAGAGCATAACATGATACACCAAAATCACCACAAAAATATTTAAAAATTACTCCTCATTGGCCAAAAATGACACTAATCTTTTTTTCATCAAAATTGGCCAATTTCAAGGGCAAATGTCTAATTTCAAGGTTGTTGTAATTGTTTTGGTATGGATAGATGCCACAATGATGGCAGAAGAAAGTTACAATATATTTGTTGATCTTAGATTTAACCATCAAGTACAATGGGGGTGAGAATAAGAGTACCGTTTGAAAATGTCCAAATTAAACAAGTTTGGTTGCTTTTTTCTATCATTTTGGAATGGGTTAAATTTAAACAATTTGCATGTCCGTATTCACAACTGACTGCATAGCATATCTGCTGTTGTAAGTTTGGTTGTAAAGCTTACCCTCTGCCCATTCTGGTTCCATAAAAGTAGGTACAGTACAAAAAAAAAAACCCATTTTTCAGAATTTGGTAAGTTTAAGTGATAATTTACTCAATTTCTAATTCAGCGGTGAATATTGTCTATGGATGACGCAGCAGTCAGTGACAAATTTTGTTTTATATCTCATTAAAAGTTTAATCCTTAGCAGATTTGAGACATCCCATAAACGTAATGTTGGAATAATTGTTATTTTAGCCAACTTTTACATGCGATTTCTCAGCACTGGGGCTATACTTCCTCAAAACGTTTTCCAATGAGAAGATAGGGCATTCATCCAAGAACAATTTTGCCGATGTATGTTTTCAAAATTTTAACCCTCGCCAATTGTCAGACCTTGAATTGAAGTACCCTCAACTTGTACATGTTCTTTCAAAAACCCAAAATTCAAGATTCCTCCATGTTTCTTATCAGACAGTCAGTCTTATTGATGTTTACACATTCAGAGCATAACATGATACACAAAAATCACTACAAATATTTCAAAATTACCCCCCATTGGCCACAAACGATATGAGAATAGCATTTTTATCTTCAAAATTGACTAACTTCAAGGGCAAATTTCTCTAACTGCAAGGTTGTTGTAACAATTATTGTCATTTGCATAGATGCAATAATGATTGAAGAAAGTTACTGTTTACTTTTTAATCTCATCTTTAAAATTCAGCACAATGAGGGCGAGCATACGAGTACCATTCGAAAATTCCAAAATTAACTTAGTTCGCTTTTTTTCCTATCATTTTGAAAAGGGTTAATTTCAAACATTTTGTTTTGCTATAGGTTGAGATGCTTTCTGAACAAATCCGCTCCTTTAAGTTATGCTTTGGGGCTTGGTCCAACATATGCTTTGGCCATTTAACGAATAGTACTGTCCGAAAAGAAACTGATTTTCGGTGAGTAACATCTGTACACATTCGCTCCAAACTGGAAGGTTGTTATAGCAATTATATTGGTATGGATAGATGCAACAATGATTGCAGAAGAATGTTACTGGTTTTTTTAATCCCAAGGTTTAAGCCAAAAGCACAATGAGTGAGAATAAGTACAGTTATAAAATTCCAAAATTAGCAACTTTGGATGATTTTTGGCCATCATTTTGGAAATGGTTAATTTCAAACGCTTTGCTTTGCCGTATGTAGTATGCATTTTCACTTTGGAAAGTTGGTAAAGCCCGTAATTTGTCCAACAAATTACAATTCTCTAGTTTGACAATAAAATTGGTATACTCGCGGTGAATGGTCGTCGAGAATAAACCCCTCAACGTCTACCAAACATTAACTGCCATTCACTCAATTTCACCCATTTTTATTTAATAAAAACATGGGTCGATTTATTTACGGGGTTCAAGGTCAAATATTTCTGTACAATGGCTATTCGTGACCACAGCATGGAGAAAAGTAAAAGTTCAGCCAATTGTCTATACGCATGTTGGCCATTTTTTGAGGATTTCCACCCCACGCATCTATGACGGTAAGGGCCCAAAGAATATTCGGGATTCGAATGATACTCGATCCGAGGGTATAACTGACTCGACAATCGGTGTGGAATATCAGTCTTATTTTTCCGATAATACTTGCAATTTTTCTGTCTGAATGGACCGTATATCGACGGGAGGGAAGCGTGTTTTAAAAAAGGCACGCGGCTTAAAAACGGATTTCATCTCAAGCAACTCCACACTGAGTTTCGGTGACTGACTGACCCGTCGCTCGTACTTCCTATTTCATGTGACGGCACATGGAATTGAAAGTAAGGGCGAACATTGTTATGTCCTGGACTAAAACACGAGTTTTTCTTCCGGTAGCGCCACCGGTAACCATTAATAAATTCATTTCGATATTCGATTGATTCGTGAATAGTGAGCAGTATTCGATTCGGTATTCAATCGCATTCGAATATCCGCAGGGTTCTCGACTGGGTTCTACTTTACTAGTAAAACGCGCTTGTTTACCATGGCATGTTTACCTGTCACTTTGAAGGAACAATGAAATGGCAACTCTGCTTATTCCAAATGCAACCAACCAACAATATATACTATTGTCTGTGAACAATGTAATATAAGAAGGATCACTTGTGGATAGTTTTATTTAAGAGATTTATATTGCTAGGTGGTCCTCTCCGGGTACTCCGGCTTCCTCTAACCGTAAAACTGTCGTGGTCACGATAAGACCATTGTGCAGAAATATGTGACCTTAAACACCAATGAATAATATAATAACAGATGTATATATCGAAATATATTAAGAGAAATTATCTTTAACGACTACTTTGTGTTAAGTGTATGTTTTCCTTTCAAATGTAAGGAAATGCGTGTACTATCGAACGCAGCCGGTAATAAGGGCGAAAGCTTGATATATATTCCTATTTTCGAGTTTCCATAAAAACTTGATGGGAACTTGTTCTACAGCATTGAATGGGAAGAGTCTGAACGTTGAGGGGTAGCAACTACGTTCAGATCGCTGAACATTCACTCCGTCTGGGCCGGAAAAGCAGATGCTCAGGTTCAAAGGGTTAAAATCAATTGCTGAAAATTATTTTTGAAATTAAAAGGAGCCGATAAAACATTTTGAACATTGTTTTCCTAAAATGCGCCATTTTAACTACTGGCACTTTTAACATTTATTTATTGGTGTTTAAGGCTATTTTTAGCATCTTTGCCAATCTCATGGAGGCAACATATGGATGAAGTAAAGTTTAGCCAATCGTTTATACCCGAGCTGCAGATTTTAGAGGACTTTCGTCCCAGGCTTTGATACAGGGAATTTTTACCAGTAAAGCAGAACTTGTTTGCCACAGTAAACATGCAATGGTCCAACTTAGAGAATGATACACCTCCTAACCAAGGTGAAGAAATGAGTAGTTGTTACCCATGTCCCAACTCTTCTGACGGCATTGATAAAACTCTTCTAAATGATTATATAACGGTCGATGAGATAGAAAGAGCTGTTAAAAAATTAAAAAATGGGAAAGCCCCTGGGTATGACGGAATCACTAATGAATTTATTAAGTCATCTCTCTCAAAGTTTATTACTATCTATCTGAAGCTCTTCAACATAATCCTAACTACGGGTATTCTTCCAAGTGATTGGACAGTCGGAGTTATTAAGCCTATATACAAAAAGAAAGGATCCCCCCCCCCCACCAGCCAGATAGTTATCGCAAAATTACCTTGCTGAGTAATATATCAAAGTTATTTACAAGTATCCTAAGTGAACGAATATATAGTTTTCTCGACGAGAACAAACTACTAAACGAAACCCAAGCAGGTTTCAGAAGAGATTATTGCACAACCGATCACATATTCTCCTTAACTGTAATAAGAATTATTACTGAGGAGCAAAAAAACCTTTACTGTGCCTTTATCGACTTCTCTAAGGCATTCGATATGGTTTGGAGAACGGCGTTGTGGAAAAAAATAGATTTACATATAGATGGAAAAATACTCCAGTTATTAAAAATATGTATAATGATATAAAATCCATTATGATCGATGGTCAAAAATCTAAATTTATCCCAAGTGGGGTCGGTGTAAGGCAAGGGGAAAATTTGTCGCCGATACTTTTTGCTATGTTCTTAATTGACCTAGAAACATTTTTGTTCAATAAAAACTGTAGTGGGTTACGATTTGAACACCCTCCACTGTCGCCGAATACATGCAGCACAGTTTTATTTGCAGCTCCTCGTATTGCTGTACGCGGACGATACCGTTTTGCTCTCCAACACGGCAAAGGATCTGCAATTTACATTGAATAGTTTTTTCGAATATTGTCTAAAATGGAAACTTGAAGTTAATTTAAATAAAACCAAAATAATTAAATTTGGTACCCGCGTTGGAAAGAACGATAAATTCTATTTAGGGGGGACCGCAATTGAAATTGTCAATAATTATAAATATTTAGGCGTTACATTTTCAAAATCAGGTAAATTCTCTGCCGAAATATCCTCACGATGTACAGAAGCTAAAAAGGCAATGTACTCCATAATAAAGAAAGTTCGACAAAACCAACTGACAATTGATATTATTTTAGAAATTTACGAAAAATCTGTAGTCCCAATTCTAATTTACGGTTGTGAAATATGGGGGTATGAAAACATCTCGACAATAGAGAAACTTGAACTATGATTCTTTAAATTCATTTTAAAACTTAAAAAATCAACTGGAAACAATTTTGTATTTGGTGAATTAGGGCTTACACCCATTGGTATTAAAATTGAGATCCGTTCCCTAAATTACTGGGCTCAATTAGTATCTGGAAAGGAAAATAAAATCTCGACCATACTCTACTCAGTTTTATATCTGAACCATCTGAGTGGGTTGCATACAAGTCCCTGGATTAATTACATATCTTCATTGCTTGACAAATTAGGAATGACAAACATATGGATCAATCAGAGTATTTTAAATAGGAAACATTTTAATTTCGTAATTAAAGAGAGATTTCAGGATAACTTCTTACAAGAATGGAGATCAAACAGAAAATTCTGGAAAGTACCAGTTTTATAAGGTAATTAAACTTAGCTTTGGTTTAGAAGATTACCTCCGAAAATTGCCCCCATCTTTGGCCGTCCCCCTTCTCCGTTTTCGAGTCAGAAATCATAGGCTCCCGATCGAAACCGATAGCTGGACGGGATTAGAACTGTCCCAAAGAAAATGCAACCTATGTCAAGCTGATATTGGCGACAAATACCATTATATCCTTGTCTGTGACGAATTAAAAGAATTAAGGACTAAATACATCAATCCCTTCTACAGGCGACACCCTAGCATCTACAAAGTTCAGAATTTATTCACCAGCTCAAATACTAAACAAACTCGCAATCTAGCAAAATTTATTAGGGATTTGAAATCAATTTTACAACCTTCTCTCGGCTGACCTCATTACTTCTACCATCCCCCCCCCCACCACTCCCTCCCCAAGCTAAATTTACAGAATTGATAAAATTACAAGATTAAATATGTGGAAGAACAATACCGTCGTCGTGAATATCATTTATGTAACAACGGCCTTCAACAGCATTTTGCTCAATATCGCCTGTGCAAAAAAAGCTTGCTAAAAACATTAAACACCTTGCATTTCTGAGATCGCCCTCCCGCAATTACAGACGCAACTTTCGCCGTAAGGAGAACCCTCCTTGCCATTTTTCGTCCATAGCGTGCATTGCGGGAGGAAGGATTCTGGGGTAAATGTAATGTGTCGAATCATTTTAATATGGTACATATTGCATCGCGATATATTAATAAGCATGCCGATTAAAGAAAATAATTTTAAAATTGACCCGAAAACCCTGCATGCAATATGATGCCTGTTCAACTTATCATATGAATAGCTACAATACTTAGTTATTGGAGGCTGTGATGTAATTAATTATATGGAGTGGAGCCCGATGGACTGTATCACGAAAGAAAGAGCACGTCGCGCACTTTCAGACAGGATACAGTCGATCGAATTCCTAACTAAAATGAAAATATTGATTACAAATACCATGGCGGATACGATAGAATATTTAAAACTCAGACCCCCCCCCCCCCCCCCCCCCCACCTTCGACAGAATGCGAGTACTTGACCATTTTAAAATTAAACGCCTGTTGAAACGCTCGAAAGCCAAAACATCTGTTCCCCATACATGTATCTTATATTTTGTTATTTCATGCAATAACCACCACGGACCTGCGCGATCTTGTTTTGTTTTGTCTATTACTTAAAATGTACTACGTTTACACATTACGCCATAGGAATGGTTAAAAGTGGAGAAATAAATTGAAAAAAAAAAAAAAATTCCCGCGGGTCTCATGAAGGACGCTCCAGTAAATTGACAAATTATTTTTAGTGGTGGGGAGATGGGAGCATTAATTTTATCATGTCGTCCGCCAGCTGGAGGGCTGAATTCTTTAGCCATCTGTACACTGTCGTCAATGCTAAATTGGCAGTAACAAACCAAACTGAACACACACCTTAAGTCAAAGTCCTGTGCATATATCGTCCTCCGCGCGCAACAAGGTGCCATCTACAATGTCAAAGCATTGCGGGCGTCGCCTGCTTGCACTCTACGGACAATATAACAATGCTAATATTGATAAATCGCCATGTAAAACCGTTCATATTCGGTTCTGTTAGTTAGTCCTGGTGTAAATAGATCGAACCACGTGTGAGTACCCACCCACTGCAGATGCCAAAATCCAGTTGGCAAAATTTGTATTAAAACAAAATGGATCTCCAAACCCCTTCCTTACTGTCTGAGGCTAGAACTGAATCCGCGAATTACACTCTGCCAGACTCAATGTTGGTTGAATATGAGCAGCTAAAAGCAAATTCTAATCCTCAAAATAACTGATCAGAAAATTCTTATGCAATATTTGATGACAACAGGAAAACGGGAAAAATAAGCCGAGAACTTATTGAGAGTTTAAAAACGATTATCGCCTGGAGCCTTATTTGGTCTATATAACATATCCAGCGGAGAGAAACATTTACTCATTTGCGCGTGAATAACCAAAGTTATGAGAGAAAAGGGGAGGTATATGCAACCACCCTTCCCCGAAAGTGAACGCTTATGCGCGGCTCAGGTGCAGTGGAAACAATGTAACTTCGTCATGGAGTGCAGTGAACATGCATCTCAGACAACCTGCATTTTACAAATTTGAACGCCAATACCTGGAGTTTGTCGAGATGAACACATCAGAGAGATTCATGTTCCTGATGAGAAATAATGTGCCACAGCTATGCGGCATTATCTATGGTATTATTCAGCAATTCTTAAAACAACGAGAACAAGTTTTGTCAATCTGACACCAAGGAGCGACATTAATATATTACAAACACTATAAGCCTCGACATTTACGTTAGTCATTGGGAATGAGTATTGTTTTATGTTTGTATTTATGTTGATTTTGTATATATAAAGCAATCTGCCTATGTCAGCTCTGGGCGTCTCTTACCCTCTCAACTGGACCCTCCAGATGTGAGGCAAGAACGTTCATCTGACGGTGGAGTTTGACAGAGGAGAGCACCACCACACCTTCGGGGAGAGGTAGCACATTTTATGAGAGGAAGTCCTCTCACACTGGTCCTCGCCCGATGAAGCCTTGAACTGGCCCTGAAAAGGAAAAGCATAAGAGCCCACGAACCAGTGCCATGATGCCCGGCGGCTGGATGAGTTCATGAGAAGGAAGAAAAGGTAGAAGAGAAGATAAAGGAAGTCACTACCATTTCGCCACCTCCAACTCCTATGACTCCCATCCACACACCAGCTGCCCTTTGGGGGATTGGGGGGGGGGGGCAACCTGGAGGATGGCCACGTCAGTGTGGCGGAGGCGGAAATGGAACATGGCTCTCCGAAGTCTCTTTCACCAGCCTCTCCCCTTCATCTTGGATCAGGAATCTGCATATTTGGGATATTTGGACCTAACGCAAGACTTGGAAAAGCTTGAGGGATGAAGTCAAGGTTGTAACCAGAACGTCAAAGGAAGACACTGAAAGATCGAATGAAGATCTCAACATACACTCCAACGGCAGTCAGGATTAGACCTTACCACCCAAATCAGCCCTCCATCATCGACAGCCGAACACAAACAACCATCACCATTTCAACCTCTTCCACCAAAAAAGAGCAAAAAAACATAAGAGTCGCTAAACAGTCAAAGAGGGTCGAAAGGGGCCTGCCGTACACCGTCCCTGCGCGCCTTTGGCGCGCGAAACCATTTCATTTTCGATCAGAGGTTTTCGCCAGGTTTGGGGACATGTTTTACCGGAATTCAGGCGCCCTTACTAGACAGACAGGTGCTACTTATAAGGACTTCCTGAAATTATGGCGTGAATTGCTCACACATGTGTCAGGTTTTGGTCAACCAGTGGATTCTCAGTTACAGAAATGCCTCTTCGCAAAGCATTAAAACTGCCAACGATTTGTCCCCGATATGACCGCTAACTGTACGTTTAATCTTTCCCTGAAAATGGTCATCGACCTTTTATACATATTGTATATAATTTTACATTTTAAATCTGGTACAATAGTTCCTTTTAATGTATACATTTATTTCACTCTTCATTTATTCCATATAACATATGGAGCCTTAGAGTTCAAATCTGAAGAATTTTCAATGTCTTTAGAAATTAACTGAGGTGGAACATTTTTGACAATCCCGTTTTGGCTTGAAAGATTTATGAATACTACAGTGACAGCCATAACTCTAATGACAAATGTGAGATACTCAAAAAATACTTCACTGTAACCACGCCCTATGAAATTACAGTTTGTAAGTTTCATGAGAGGTAGTCTGGTATGAATAATGGTAGCAGATTTTCATGAACCATTGATGCCTTCTGTCACCTACGCGAGTTGAATGCATATTTTCCGTCCCCTTTACCTTAGATAAAAAGCAGACGACGCTTGCAAAATTCTTGAGTAACTATTTTTTTCTCTCAAAAACAATTGGCGATTTTTGAATTGCGCCAGCCGGTTTTGTCAGTTATGTTGGGTAAAAGGTTAAAGGTGCTAAAGTGCTCATGGTAAATTAGGTTGAAATTTGGCGACCTGGTTTTATTTTCGATGGAGTCGAAAATAAAAGAATTTGACTTGTCCCCCAGTATTCATGAACAATTCGCAATTTTGAACACCAAAAAATGATAAATAACAGGTTTTTTTTAGACTTTACCACAGTGAAGCACTGCTTTACTTTCTAGGGTTCCCACGAGGAACACGGTCGAATGAGACCCAAAAGGAAAAGGCATCGCAACGAAAATTTGATTTTCAAGGAGAGAATCTGGTCAGTAAGTTTCAGGTTCAGCAGTTTCGTCATGGAAGGGAGCTAACGATGTTTGGATTTCCCTTTAAGTAATGAACATATGAAGGGTGATAGAACTATGAAATTCATTTAGTGAACTTTCACAACTGACAAATTTCATATGAACGGAGTTCATAAATTTTCTAGTTATTCAAAACATTCTTCCTGTCGTCTTTCAGTTTAACCAATATTCAGTGGCGTAGATAGCTTTTCGTTGGCGGAGGGGCAAGCCCAAAATTTTCCGACAGACCGCCCGCGGAATATGCGAATTCAGCAGCTGAAAAAATATTTTTAAAAAAAATTCAAAATATTATGTGACCCCTCTTTGGAACGAGCTCGAGGAGCTCGTTCCAAAGAGGTCACATGATATTGTTTTGTTGAAAGTTTTTGAAAAAATTTAAAGATATTTGAAATTTTGATATCGTCTGCGTTGGGTAAAGGGTTAAATGCAAATGAAATGACATGCTAATCAAGAAAACACCAAATGTAACGTAATCTAGAATTTTCAGTGACATTCGCAGTGGAATTGAAATCGCGTCGACGGTGATTCATCGTCTATAACCAACACTGATCTAATTCGAATTTGGGAAATATTTTTCTTCCTTGGTTTAGGGTGGGCCAAGGGAGGTAGTCAACTAAGCTAGAGACACTCAGCAAAGAGTCTCTTTTAAAACATTACGAGTCATGTTACCCTACTAAAGTATTATATAAATTGCAAACAAATATGCCTGTACATGCAGGTCAAACTATATAAACCTTATCAGATGAAAGACAATTTCCAAATGAATTCAGAGCCACGATGGAGCGACCGTGTAAATAAAATTTAGCAGCTGTATAATGTGTTCCTACATATGTACAGTTAAAATATATGTTTTGATGTCATAAGATTTGCGTGTGGACTCCAGCATTGTGAGTTGGGGTCGCGCGTCAATTGAATTCGACTCAACGGTAGTGCGTTCGAAAATATCAAATGAATATTTGACGGATTTCAGTCGAATCCAATTAAATTGAATTCGACGCGACGGTAGTGAGAGGTTTATAACAGACTAAACCAAAACGTATTAGCGAGGACAACCCGAAAACTTTACGCTTCACTGGAGATACATGTACGTGAATACTGTATTCAATCCGCGGAGAATTGTTTTAAATTAAATTATTTTGCAAGGTGGATGTAATTTAGTTTAATTCTTAAATACATTGGTCACGCCCATACTCTATTGGCCCTAAATATTTCCAGTTGCGCTTAACCCTTTACCTCACATGAAAAGCAGACGACACATGCAAAAAAAATTCTCGAATAACGAATTTTTTTCATTTTTTGTCTCAAAAACATAGGTTATGACCCCTCATTGGAACGAGCTCAACGAGCTCGTTCCAATGAGGGGTCATAACCTATGTTTTTGAGACAAAAATGAAAATTGGCGATTTATGAGAATAGCGCTAGCCGGTTTTGGCCGTTACGTTGGGTAGAGGGTTAAACCCTCGTGGTATCTTCAATGTCAATTCAACGGCAGCAATTGAAGTGCAAATTCATTATTCGAGGGGAGACCAAATATTTTCAACATGCAGCCTTAGGACTGCATGTTGAAAATATTGATTGGTCAACTCCACACATTCACTTAGCAGCCATCCAACTAAATGAAATTATGACATGTTCCTGGAACGAAATGAGACCTCTTGGGTTCAAAGGTTCAATATACAGAAGCAAAATCTGGGATGGTTTTCATGCAAGACTCACGAACTTATCAATAACTATCAATGAGATGGATATATACATATATATTTTTATTTGTAGTAGTCCACGCGTCTTACACAGGGACGGCGGAAGCTCGATAAAAGTGGAGGGGCACAAATTTACAATGCTACCATGGGTCGACCCAGTGTGAGAAAGGTTACAATCGTTTATCGGTAAATGTACCATGACTCGCTATAGTCTCTCGTTTAGATGAATATGCCGCTGTGGGGTCACTGTCTTGTCCATTCCTTCTACTTCAACTACCTTCCAACCAGAAGGCCACACTTCGGGTTGGAAGAAAGCTGAAGCAGAAGAAACGGACCGAAGCGACCGAAAGTGGGATTCTTTGGCTAAATAGTGTTTGGATTTGCAAATAATGTTACAGGAATGCCTCAATATTGACACGTTTGCATGCGCCCATTTTAACTCATTGAGTAACTGAAACGTATCTGGAAAAAAGTGGAAGGGCACGTGTCCCCTGTGCCACCTGGATCCACCGCCTCTGGTCTTACATGAAGACCTTCAAAATCTGATTCTTCTAAAATTCAGGCAAAACAACCGGCTTCACAATCCACAAAACTTGCATTCCGGAAATAATGGGTCATTTGACATCAACATGCAATTTGAACTGTTGAACAGGACATTGATGAAACGTTGCCAATGAATGACTCATAGAAACCATTATTTTTATCCAGTAAAGGGTAAGCCGACGTGTTTTGGTAGAAAACCAAAGCGTTCAGTTTTCTCATTCGACTGTTGGGAAAAACGTTACAAGCCAGAAAACTTAAACAATCTCGCTTTTGCCCCACCCAGTTTTGTCGAGCCATAACTTACACTTTAAAATATGGATGGGGTTGTATCGACTGGCGTTTGTTCCAATGTATAGACCAACCGTTTGGGATTCTCTTTCTTGCAGCGAGGTACAGTTATAAAATCTACCGTTCTGTGCAATGGTTATTGTCCTACGGACACTAGAATACTGTACGACAAAACTCACTTTTCGATAAAATTGAATATGGGACAATACAATTACTTTAACTTCTTATAAGCTGCTGGCGGATACTCCGGCCCAGGACATAATTATTCTTGCCACTGAAAGGAGGGTAATCTGGGTTCATTTTATCAAATTTTCCTCAAGTAAATTGAAGGTATTTTTTCACCAATAATTTCTCGAGTTAAATTTACATTATTTTTTCATCAAATCAAGTCATGGCTGCTTTACAGCAGCCATGACTAGATCTGATGAAAAATATTTTGAAAATACTCAGCGGGTTAAGAGTTAAAAATACCTGGTCGCCTCCATTTTCTGTTTGATTCCTTATATTCCAAACGAATAATAACAGTTTCGGGTCTAACAATCATATTAGTTATTTTAACCATTTTCGTATCAAACTTTTGAGAAACAAAATCTTCATCTTGAAATTGACTAAAAGGGGGGGGGGGGGGGGGGCACCACAATGGTTTTGGATCAGTATAGCAAGGGTTAGCAGTGGCCCGCCAACGCTTACGGTACCGAACACCATTGTTTCCTCCAAAGTTTTAAATTTGTTTTCTAGCAGCAGGTGGCGCATTATAATACAAGCAGAACATAGGCAGGAGGAAAGTTTCGAAACTGTCAATCAGTTCCAATATAAAAGTGTCACAAGGGGATTAAATCCCCTTTTTCACTGAACATTAAAATTGATAAGAGTCGTGAAAATGGACTTAAAAACGTTCAAGGGACCAGGTATTTTTTTTTTTTAAAAAACTGCAGCCCCCCATTCTTTACCTTTACCCACTTTTATATGAACAGATCATCAACAAAATTTCCCGAGCCAGACTCGTTATCGCACAAGAACCACAGATTTGAAAAAAAATCCTTTCGATGGAAGAAAAATTCAAACTGATTGACGCAGCTGATAAAATTGAAAACATTTTTTTATACAAGAATAAATTCGAACTTACATTACTTCCACTGTCTTTCCCCATGGTATTTTGATATTAGAAATCCAATTCGAAAATTTAACGAAAAGCCAGTTTTATTCCAACAGTTCAAAGACAACTTTAGAAATAATCCAGGAACCACTGGCTTCTTATTGACACCCTAGTCCCGGTCTTGTCAGGCGCCACTAGTTATCCGCTTTTCTCACGAAAATCGTGCTCATGGAGTCTTTCAACGCTTGATTACACGGGTATTCTATTGGTCTGAACAACAGCTGTGTTGTGAATGCTGTAAGGAGGATCTCACTCTCCTGTTCGCAGGTTAATTGCAGTGTTTAACCAACCGTGCGGAAAACTATGTGTGTTTCTTAGTCACATGGTTGTCACACAGGCAAAGAAGGCTGAAAGAAATATTTTAGTACTTACATTTTTTGTGACAATGAATCGACTATCTCAAATGTCATTTTATGGGATTTACATTTTATTCGTTCATAGAGGATATGGAATGAGTGTTTTTCTCATATAATATTTATGAAACGAGTCTAAGAATTTTCCGTTTTGGCGAGCCCAAACGGAAAATTCGGACGAGTTTTATAAATATTATATAAGAAAAACACTCATTTCATATTCTATTTATCATATGACACACACACACAAATTAGCCTCTTAGTATGACTTTTTAACCCATCACCTAACTTGAGTTGCAGACGGCACTTGGAAAAAACATCCTCATATAACTAAAAAGTTTCATTTTTAACTTCCAAAACATAGGTTATGACCCCTCATTGGAACGAGCTCGTCGAGCTCGTTCCAATGGGGATCATAACCTGTGTTTTGGAAGCAAAAAGTGAAAATATAACAAAATGAATGGCGTTTTTCTTGTAGGTAAAAGATTAATACAATATAACCCACCCTAAATAGGCCAGATAACGTAAATTCTCCTTACTGCAATTATGCAGATGTCACCCATTTTGTTTAGCCAATCAGATTGTCCAGTTTTGAAATTGACCAATGAAGACTCCGAACTCTAATTATGCAAATTATGAAGATGTGGCCCAGTTTTATTTTGCTCAGCCAATCAAATTGTCTAGTTTTGAAATTGAGCAATGAAATTGACGGAAGGCTTTATTTATCACTGATTAATATGAAAACAGAATATCAAATGTTTTAAAGTGAACAAAACGGTCGAGTCATATGATAAAAATGTATATCCTTCTGTAAAATATAAAAATATCAATAACTGTGCCCATTAGTACCTTACTTTTTCGACAGGTCATTATATACGGTGTGATTGTTTGTTTTCATGTGTGCTTCAGGTTATCAGATAATACACGTAGATGCAATCACTTAGAAATAGCAAGGTTTTGTACGATCTTTATTGGTTGGGAAGGTAATAAACTGAACTTTCACGGTTGTGTGTCGAGATCATAAGAGCGCAAAAACATCGTGCTTCAGTGGCCCCAGATACGATGTCTTCACATGAGTTGATACGGAAACTATTTCACTAGTGAAGACACGTGAAATATACTCTCCCCAAAAAGAAAGTGTGCATGCTAAAAAATAACACTAAAAAAAGATATATATCATTTTCATTCATGGAAATTTTATTCAATCACAGATGAATCAATTTGTGATCAACACGAGAAATTTCATTACGCTACGACGAATACTCTTGGTGCCATGGAGAGTCAAAGACACTAAGGGTCAAACACAAAAGTCACACCCTCAATATCTGGTATGACCTCCGTCTGCATCGACTACTGCTGTGCATCTACGCCTCATGGAAGCGAACAAGTTAGCATGGAAGTGTTGTGGGATGTTGTTCCATATTCTGATAAGCTGTCTTTGGTGTTCCACAAGCGTTGACGGTGCAGGGGGAAGCCGGCGTAGCTGACGTTTCATTTTGTCCCATACGTGCTCAATGGGTGAGATATCGGGCGAATTTGCGGGCCAGGGAAGAACATCCACTTGTTGTTGCTGAAGATACTGTTGAACAACACGAGCTGCGTGGGGTCGGGCGTTGTCCTGCTGTAGAATGAAGCCGGGGCCGTGACGTTGTAGAAATGGGACAACAACAGATGTAAGCACTTCATCACTATATCTGGCTACATTGAGATTGCCATCAATAATGACCAGCTCAGTTCTGTTACGGGCAGTGATGCCACCCCACACCATGAGAGGCCCTCCCCCATAACGGTTTCGCTCCACGACACATGGATCTGCGTAGCGTTCGTTTCGACGTCTGTACACTCTCTGGCGGCCATCTGATGACGAAAGATGGAAGCGACATTCATCTGTGAATAAAACACGTCGCCACCAGTGTAAGGGATGCCTGAGATGTTGTCTACACCACTGCAGTCGAGCACGACGATGACGTAACGTCAAAATCGGACGAATTGCAGGTCTTCGAGGACGTAAGCTGTATTCTCTCAGCCGGTTGATTACTGTTTGAGGATGTATCCGTCTCAGGTTAGGGATGTTCCTGGCTGTCGTCGTTGCCGTTTGTTGCCGGTTCCGGAGATGGACGACACGGATATACTGATCTTGTGCAGGGGTGGTAACTCGGGGTCTTCCGGAGCGGGGTCGGTCTCGAACGTCATCATGTTGTGCATGTCGATGGACTTGCCTGTCTACAGTGTTACGGTGGCAGTTCAAATGCTGGGCAACCTCTCTGTGTGTTCTGCCAGCTCTAATCATACCCAGGGCAAGGAGACGTTGATTCATTGTCAATCTTGGCATGCTAATGTGGAGTCGTTTTAACAGCAGTGCAAGTTTGAATGTGAACGATAGGAAGGCCTTACTTTAGTGTTTAAATACCCAAGGATTCACATTGCTGCATGAATTTTCAGACTCTCCACGTGCAAAACATGCCTTTTCACAAACGTGCAGCACGTCATTTAACGTTAATGCAATTTTAACGGGGAAAGCTGTTTTTGTGTTCAATATAACTTATTCATGAACAGGTTAACACTCTTTACACCTACGAAATTATTTTTTTGGAGTTTGATCAATTTCTGCAATGCACACTTTCTTTTTTGGGCGAGTATATGTTATTTTCGTCTCCACGAGTTAAATGATTCCGAAAATCACACAAAACGTTCAGATTTTCTATATAAGCTTATGTCACTGCTCATTGTTAGAGCAAAAACGCTTATCAGGAAGCAAACATCGCAGTTTGAAAAAGCATTAATGGTCGTGCATTGTTGATTAACCCTTTACACAAGACGAATGGCAGATGACCGTTGAAAAAAACTTGTGAATAACTAAAATGTTTCCTTTTGTCGCCTCAAAACATGGCTTATGACTTTTTTAGAACTAGCTCTTTCCATTATCGTGCCACAAGCTGCGTTCTGGTGGTATAAAACGGGCAGCGAAGCCAAGGGTGGGAGTGGGTAGCTCAGGGTTCGTGAGAGGGTGTGAAGGGGATACATCGTATCCGAGCCCGTGAGTAACAAACGTAAATTATGTCTTCTGATCTGCATTTCAATACAAAAAGGATGTTTCAATGTGAATTTGTTTTCTCCTCATCTGTATTGTTGCACAATCAAAGATGTTCAAATATGCTTTCTTCTCTCTGATGCGCTCTTATTTTATTTATATTTATCAAGAACGGAGTATATATGCATAAGGACTCAAATGTAGAAAATCAACAGGGCGAGCATTCCACCCCTCTCTCATCTCCAATGTTCTTTTGTGCTTTACAGCTCATGGCATAAAACCACAGGGGATAAAAAAAAACAGGATGACTAATGGAGAAGGGAATGGGAACCTAAAGAAGCTTTGTATCCCCTGGCTGATAAAATTCCTCTCAGAGGCCCCGGGGTAGCTCCCCTCACGTTTTTGCCACGGACGCTCACAAATTTGAAAATAGTAAACAAAATGAACTTAACTGCAAATAATTTATTTTGAGTCGGCGATTATTCGAGTAGAGGTCGGCGGCGGAGTAGTTACTACCCTAAACTTAACGTCTCAGTGCACACAACGACGGACTATTGTGAGATTGTATACAGGGAACTAGTGAACGATCGACACCGGTAGTCTACCAGTCCCTTAAAATCACCCAAATTGCTTTTAAGTAGGAAAGGATCCCGGAGACCATGAGTCCATTTCAGCCCCCCCCCCCCCCCCACAACACACAGGTTAATTACAGTGTTTAACCCTTAACCCAACGCAGACGATTTCAAAATTTATTATTTTAAATATCATTTTTTAAATTCTTTCAAAACATTTCAACAAAACCGTATCATGTGACCCTCTTTGGAACGAGCTCGCTCCAAAGAGGGATCACATGATATGGTTTTGTTGAAATCTTTCGAAAAATAATATTTTTTCAGCTGCTGAAATTGCATATTGCGCGGGCGGATGCGGGCGATTAGTTGGGTAAAGGGTTAACTAAACGTGCGGAAAAGAGAAAAAAAATCAAATACTTTTT
Organism: Pictodentalium vernedei; assembly: GCA_031216915.1. NCBI lineage: Eukaryota > Metazoa > Mollusca > Scaphopoda > Dentaliida > Dentaliidae > Pictodentalium > Pictodentalium vernedei. Next base: position 262,684,677 of record CM062293.1, read on the forward strand.
GTGAATTGTGAAGGGCAGTTCGTGAAAAGTGAGGGACAGTGCGTTATACGAAAATCTCCGTTAGGCGGCGGTCACACCATCGCATACGATTTTCTAGTCCGTCTATCATTCACGTATTTCTCTGCGATTCGCATCGTTGCATGGTCACACTGTATGTACGTTTCCACGGCGTCAAAGCTCTCCGTAAGGATCACGTATACATTGAAATAGCATTACAATGGGGGCCAAATGATGGTTGAACTCTTGTATTTATGATTCTGATTTTATCAAATTATCTTAATTTTCAATAAAAATGTAAATAAAAAACCCGACATAATATTGGGGGAGGCAGTGTCTCAGACGTTAAACCACTTGAAAATTAATCATCTACATAATATTCATAAGTTCACTACCGTACTGGGGAGAATATAAGACACGAGTAACAAAGAGATGCACACCTACCTTCTACACAGTACTTCCAGGAATCAGAAAATGACGTAATACATGCACAATTATCTGGTTTTTGATACTTTGATTTGTCCTCTCTGTTAAAGTAAGCTGCAACATAACCTTCAACAACTCCCAAAAAAAACAAGAATTAATTGACTTTCTGTGTCTGTAAGTGCATATAGCTGTGGAATGTTTTCGAGAGACTGGAGGTTTTTCGGTTTAGGCCCATGCATATCCTGGACCCAGCACACGTGAAACAGATTTGTTTTATAGGAACGTTTTTATTTAACTTACGTCCTACAAGTATCCGAGAATTCCATTGGCTTCAAAACGTCAAATGCAAGGTCGTAACTTGTCCAAAATATTGGAGGAGTGAAAAACTCTTGCCCGATGACTCGATGAAATTGCCAGACAACATTAATATTATAGCGTGCAATTCCAGTCATCAGATAAATGTAGCTCGAGGACATGCATTTTCCTAAACGCTTGAGAGAAAGGCATCGTTTTATGTATGCATGTCAAGATGTAATACGAACTTGAACAAAAATAAGCTCTCACGCTACCAATCTAATTCTGTAAGGAATTCGACGCTGTTATGGCCTGGAACCAGTGTGGTCATTAAATAGTGCGTCGCATCTGTTTAGATTTATTCCTTTGGAATATTTCAATTGGTCGGAAAAGCTAAACTTATGTTCGCTTTTCCAACCAACTAATATATTCCAGTCGATTGAATCCCCCAACAAAATACCATAAACATTCATTTTCTTTGAATCAACAGATAAATGTTCATCAGTCGAGACTTGATTTGTTTGAATTTTTTTATAACATTACCATGGGGAATGAAGACTCGCCACAACCGTAGTTTTATGATTACGCCATGTAGTTCCAGTAAATGTGTTAATATCTTGCTTAATTTATTTATTAGTGTTAATATCTTAACGGTTTCAAGGTATATTAAATGCTTATTGGCTGGAATATTTGTAACTAGATCCTAAAGAATATCTGTATTTGTCTGTGAGTGAAGGGAGGGACATCACATTACACCAACGGTAGTCTGCACGCAAACTCAATTAAAAGTGGGTAAACAAACAGTCCACAACAAACAGCCTCGAATTCCTTACAGAATTAGACTGAGAGCCAGGAAAAAACGTGACTTGCATTCTCGTTGTTTACATATTCAACCTTCGTTTGGAATTTCTACACCGTGCCATATGTAACTGGGGGGCCAAATTCCAGTTGGGACCTTTTCTTTAGGATTGGAGTCTACGATATCAATTTTGTCTTGCTTGTAATGTACTTTCATAACCCTCTGAACTCGAAAGGCCGCTTTTCCCGCCCAGGATCACGATACGACATGAATTCATAAAGTATATAGTTGCCCAGTAAATTTACTTGGTAGACAAATCAAGATTTTCAACGTGCAGACTTGGGGCTGCACGTTGAAAATATTGATTGGTCTTGCTCCAAGTAACGAAAATAGACGCTTCCATCCGACGACAGTGGACTGGCGTGGAAGATACCATCAGGGTTCAAAGAGTTAAAGACTAAATTTGATACTTTGGCTTGTCTCACACATCGTCAGTCATAGAAATGAAGGCCTGCAGTTCCCGATTCGGTTAAATTCGTTATTGCTAAAATCACAGGATTTTAGAACTATATCCAAGAAGTTTATAACCTCTTCCCATGCTTCACTCTCCCTCATACATGAAAGTACACGTGTGTATCATGGGGTAAGTATGGGTAGGGGGTTATATTCTTTAATGGGACAGAGTTCCAAACTCCTGTGATTATATGGATTGTGTCGGTGTGCTTGACCCGGGAGTGTGTATCGTAGAATGTAAATAAAAATAAAAGCCAAGAAATCACAGTTGACCCTCAGTAAAAAGTACGCACGCAAAGGTATTCGAAGATGGACATGTATAATATAGTTACAGTAGACGGTTATAGTTTCCAGCGTGTCAATGATTGGGTTCACCATTGCCGATAAGTGAAATGAATAAAGGACATTTCACTTTGATCGGAGGGTGAAGGATATAATTTGGGGGTCATTGACCCGATCAGTTGACAACAGACGAGGGAGATAAGATCAACACGGTATGTTCATCACCTATATCTCGATTCATTATGTAAGGGTATGATTATTATTTTAAGATAGGTTCCCTTAAGGTGAAAATATAAGGGGGCTTAACTCTTAAGGTGCCGAAAACGACCATTGTCATTTATTTTATGATGATTATCTTCGTTCTGGTATGCGCAGGTCAAACCTACCATCTGATTAATTGTTGGAAAGGGCGCAAGGAGCCCTCTCCGACAATTAATCAGATGATAGAGTTTCAGGCATGTCATAATTTTTTTTAAACTTCCTCGCATACAGGCGTATATAGAGGTCCTCCATGTATGGATAACGTGGGCGTGACAGTAAAAGGGTTAATCTGTAATTTTTCGGATATACACAGTACGATATCTGTAAAAAGAGCGTCAGTGAGTTACAGGTAAATAAAAAAGACTTCACGTGAGATAAATTTAAACAGAGTGGTGTCCGAGTGTATAGACCCTCTGCTCCACAGGCGTAACTTGGGGGAGATGTGTCCCCCCCCCCCCCCCCCCAGAAAATCCATCTGGAACCTGTTTATCTCGTGATCCCATACCGGAGGTGAATCTTCGATGGGTCTTCTCCAGTCCCGATTGACTAATATTCCAACTACTACTACTATTACTACTACCACTACTACTACTACTACTACTTACTACTACTACTACTACTACTACTACTACATAATAATAATAATAATAATAATAATAATAATAATAATAATAATAATAATAATAATAATAATAATAATAATAATTTGTAGCCTGAAATCCACACATGGTGTTCTGTGGCTGTACAAAATTGCAAAATAAAGAAAAGAGCTTGTTGCTGTGACTATAAATGTCTTGTGAGTCGGCCAGGAGAGTGTCAAGCCACAAGCAACACCCGCCTACCAATGCTGGCATCTGAGGTAGAGGTAAGGTGAACAGAATTATGTCAGACACATGGTCGTCTAATGTATAACTCCTTCGAAGGCACGCCTCGAAAATGCATACTTACCCCATTTCATCGGAATATTAGTCGGGATTATAGGAAAATAAAACTCCGAGCCTTCTTGGAAATTTATTGGTAAATAAATGAAATATACATGTAGTAGCCGTGATGCAACTTCATATTTAATTAACACATACCTTACCAGCACTCGAATTTGCCATGATGGGCCCCGTACAGCCCTAATCGATCCTGTACTTCGGATAAGGGCGGACTGGCCCAAAAAAGTTACTGGGGAACGCACCAAGGGGGGTCAGACCCGAAGAAATTTTGATTTTGCGAACTGAACAAAAGCGGCTTCCTTGCATGTGAAGAATCAATGGCAGTCGACATAGAGGACATTTCGATGGCATTTTTATATCATCTTCATCGATCATTTGACAACAGTGGTTCTACCGGGGGGGGGGGGGGGGTGGGGAGGGGCATCGGGAAGACCCTAGTTCGGCCCAATCAGGAGAAAAGTTTGATTTTTGAAACTGAAGGAACGCGGTTTCCTTTCATCTGAGCGAGCAATGGCAGACTAGACTGCTGGTATAACGAAGTGTCCTCTATATGGACTGCCAATGGCAGTCCACATAGAGAATATTTCGCTATACCGGCAGTCTATGCAATCAGACCCAATTCACCTTTTGGTCATATTCACGAAATTTCACGGACCAACAGGTGTTGGGCTGCATCAATTTCGGGGGCCCAGAGGGAACCCAATAGGGGGCCTACTGGGCCAGTCCGTCTCTGACTTCGGACCTCCATTTGTATCATTGACTGTGTGTGTGATCAAGTCCAAGTATCAAATCTAGTCTTTTTAGAAAGTGCCGGTACATGATTACAACAATGGAGAATTATTGGAGGGGGGGGGGGGGGCAGGGGGGGGCGGAGGGGCGCTCCTCTCTAAATCCTCATCAGGTGGTGATGGAGGTTTAGCCCGAGCCTCACTTTTCTAATCAGATATGCATAGACATAATAAGTACGCATAATTTTTAAGATACAGCAATGTACGACATATTACGCACTATTTTTCATTATCTTTGTTAACGTTATTTTTTTCATCAAAGAAAGCCTAAAAAGTCATTACAGAATGCATTTATTTATGAGTGACAAAACGTCATCATCGCGTTTCATTGAGACAGTAAGTTATTTGTCTGTCTCTTCAAAAGCCAGAACGTTTCATCGTTATCATTATCCATATAGCTGTCAGCTGCGGGCGGAATGTTCGTTGAATGCATATATTTATTTTGTACTTAATATATGTTATGTTACAATTAAGATGAAGTAGAAATGAACCGATGCAGAAAACCGTTGCCTTAATCTTTTACCAAATATAACCGTCAAAAGCAAACTGCTTTTAGCACGGCTGCATCAGACAGGGGCGTCTCAATCACCGGTTCTGAGGAGGGGTGTAACCTGATTTGTCCCGACTTATAAAATATTCCAACTTCATCATCAAGGCATGCCTTGATGATGTAGTTGGAATATTAATCAATCGGGTGGGACGTGGTGACTCAGTGGTTACTTCATTGGATCTCAAACCGAAAGGTTCACGATTCGATCCTCGCCAAGGGTAACTGCGTTGTGTCCTTGGGCAAGGCACTTCAACCCGATTGCCCGCATGGGGGCGTGGCGGTACTGTGTACTAAGGCGTACTGCACGTCGATGGTGCACTTGTCTTCAACCAGTGCTAACCCTGCATGTGTGGAGTTAGTACGTTGGGGAGTCTGACAGTTGCTCGCCGTTGCTCGGTGGTTCTCCCCGGGTACTCTGGCTTACTCCACCCATAAAAACTGTCCGACACGAGGTGACCCTGGCTGTCGAAAGTGTCGTTAAACCCCAATAAATAAATAAATACTATTTATTTATTTATTTATTTATTTATTTATTTATTTATTTATTTATAGCTTGCAGCCTGCACCTCTACCCACTGAGCCACCGCGCCCCCAAATAAATAAATCGGACTTATAGTTAAAAAACTCGAGACATCTTGGAAATTTATTCGTGGATAATCAAAATATACATGTGGTAATCGTGACGCAAATTATTATTTGATTAACACTACCGTACTTCAGTTGGTTAGACTGGGTCTCCAACTGCCCGACTGGTGTCAGACATGAATAGACTGATGTAAGGTCGGGGATAGTTTCGCTTAGAAAACCAAGAGGTCTTGGAAATGTAATGTAAATCCTGTAATGATACCAGTTTATTTTTTGTTAACCCTTTAACAACATGTTCCTGTTTCCCCCACCCGTAAAACTGTCAGACACGAGGTGACCCTGGCTGTCGAAAGTGTCGTTAAGCTCCAATAAATAAATAAATAAATAAATAAATAAATAAATAACTAAATATATAAATAAATAAATAAATAAATAAATAAATAAATAAATAAATAACAGATTCCTGAATGATATCGCCCTACCCCATATTATTTACGATAACATGTCCGAATCCATTCTGTTTTTGTAGGGGGTTCAGAAATAATTTAATCTTCCTGCCCTATTACTAACCCTCCTTTTTATTTGCCGTTTATTGTATTGTCTCGTCGTTGAAAAGCATACTTTCGTTTTTGCAGAAAAATATTTTACGAACTATTTTTTTCTGTCTGGAGAACTTACAACTCTGATGAATGGTAAATGATACCAGTCTTGGCGTGTTTAACGTGAAACGATTATCGTTTGCTGACATTTTGAAAAATGAATAAACGAACTGGAGACCACTCTGACTGTCATCCGTATATAGATTTCGACTGACTGTATATATAGTTCATACACAGATTGCATGTGGCTTTTTAAAACCAATGAACTTCTCAGAAATTTGTAGGAGTTAAAATGTCATGGGTTATATTTTCTTAAGCTTCAATGAAAAAATTAATGTAAATGAGCTACTAAATTTATTTCCAAGGTGATGGAAGTTCAACTGAATTAACCGTAATTCGCGAACGTTTGATGCCAACTTTCCTTTTAGTCAGCGGGAAGCGTCATAACACTTATCGGTTGCTTCATATACTAGTAACGTATATGTCTTGCAATTGTCGATTACTTTTCGCTCGTTCAGTCCCGTATGCAGACTCTCGGTTCAGCTGGGCCAAAGTCTTTTTGTATAACGAATACGACCCACCTGCATCTTTTGATGTCTTGGCCCGATTTGTTTGTGAAGATCCACATTTAACGAGAAACATTTTATTGGAAGGCCTGGGACAAAACGTTTACCACCTAGTACCTCTGGTCAGTGACAGGGTAAAAATATCGCGTAAAAAGTCAGCTATAAAATATACATTTCAAGAATGTTGGCTTGGTACCTAGCGCATTTTCCTGACTGCTTCCGATGCCCCTGCTTAACAATTCGACAAGACCCATATTGAACCAGATACGTTTATCTTTTGGACCACAGTTTTGAAAACTTTATTGGAACAAGCTTGCCGAGCTCGTACTAGCGGAGGATCTTAAGCGAAAAACTGAATGTCCGGGAAATGGAACTTTTCAAAGTTATTCTAGAAACATATGCTGGTGATGCTCTTCAGTACATTTAATTAAGGTAATAAGGTAACATATGCGTAGTTTTTTAGTGGCTGAACAGAAAGCACATTGGCTCAGTTGTTAGGGCATTGAACTTTGAATGATTACTTAAATAGGAGCGTGGTGTACTGAAGCATACTATGCTTCGAAGGGTACACATGCTTTAAACTGGACTATCAATGCCCCAGGACAATGTATAATTGTGAAATATAAAGCCTCACAAGTTGTGAAGTTTTAAATTGGCGACGAAGGAACGTCTGAAACACGTTTTCAAATGTTTCATCACGCACGCGTTAATTTTCGCGACGACGGCCCTTTTTGTATAAAATTAAGATGGGCAACTCTAAATGAAATTGCTTGGTTGTAGATCACTTGAAGACTCATTTGTTGATGTTCTTTGGCGGGTTTTGGTTCTACGCGGAACCAGATTTGGCTCGGATTTCTCTGGGTGTATGTCTAGTTATATAATTATGGCAGTGGCGGCGCTACGGGGGGGGGGGGGACATTTGCCCCCCCCCCCCCAAAAAAAACGAAGGCTTTGCCCCCCCCCCCAGTTGCCCCCCCCCCCAACCATCTCGTATGCATTTCCATCCACCCTCACACACAAACACATTCAGTCACTCTCTCTCTCTCACACACACACACCCCTCTCTTTTTTTATTCCCATGCACACTTAGCCCAAAGCCTCAGGCTAGCTGATGAACACATCCAGGCAGTAGAGATTCTCTCTCTCTCACGCACAGACCCACCAGACGCGGATCCAGGATTTTTTGAAAGGAGGACCGCTAATTACCATTACATTTAGTCGAAACTTGGACCCAAAGTCCGTAATATAATTTTTGGGTTTGGTACGTCCACAGGACGTACCAAACCAAAAAAGTATATTACGGACTTTGGGTCCAAGTTTGGACTACCTCATAACAAAGTAATGGTATGATCCTTTACGTATTTGCCCCCCTTCATGGGAGTCTGCCCCCCTAGTTGCCCCCCCCCCCCCCACAAAAAAAATTTCTGGCGCCGCCACTGAATTATGGTGAAGTCAGCGAATGTGAAAGTGGGTAACACCTTTTCTGAGGATTGTAAACCGCCCACTGAACAACTCGGTTTTATTAAAAACGACTTAATCGTGTCATGAAAAGCAGTTTAGTATGCAGTACGTCTCCCGCTGGCAGTCAACGTTTTTTGACAGTGTTTCCCAATTCTTGGACCAATGTTGGATTGTCTGTTGTAGCACATTGCTGTACTCAACAGTAAGCGTGTGCCTGGCGGGGAGGGGGATTAAGTTGGATTGGAAGGGCTCCCTGTAGTCTGGATCTTGTTCCATGTATGTTCTATGGAGCTGATGTCGAGTGGGCATGCTATCCAGTATGGACACCCAATTCCTTTATCTACATTTAGTGGGTCACCGATCAGACTCGATGGAGTCTGGCATTGTCATCCATGAGGATGAAGTCTGCGTTTGCTGCTCCTGCATACAGTCATTTCTCTACCAATTTCCATTCAGATTCTCATTCTTGATAAGGAAGTGGTCTGTGTGGTCATCCAAACTGACACCTCCCCATACTATTGTTGGGTCAGAACCATACGGGTTGCGCACCGCCATATTGACACCAGCTAACATCACATTTGCCCTTCTCCGTATTCTGGAACATCTATTCAGAAAGCCTAGAGGAATCTAGCCTCATATGTAAACTGACTTTGGACGTTAAGTGTGTGTCCAATTTAGAGATCTCTGCACCACACAACCCTGCATCTTCTGCGTCCCTGCAGAAGAGCACGAATTGTGGGTTTTCTTTCGTGTAGTCCAGAATTGTAGAGTCGGTTCATGATTGTTTATGTGGATACAATGGCTCCAGTTTCATTATAGAGGTTGGTTGGAAGAATTGTAGCTTTGATAGTGCAGTTCATGCATACTGCAGAAACAATTTAACCCTTTGAACCCGAGAGGCCGCTTTTCAGGTCAGGAACATGATACACCATAATTTCATTAAGTAGGGTGGGTGGTAAGTGCATGTGTGGGATAGATCAATCAGCCCCAAGGATGCACGTTGATAATATTAATTGGTCTACTCACAAAATAATGAATATGGACTCTTCCAATTGCTGTCATTGATCTGACATGGAAGATATCACCAGTGTTCAAGGGTTAATGACTTAATCAATTATTGTGACCCTTTGACGACCTTACCATATTTTCTCTCAACTCTAGCAGGAGGTCTGAACTGTTTGTAGGCCCTAGAGATAACACTTTGGCTCACTCCTAGTGTCTCACTAGTCTGTCTCTCTCGTTTTGAAATGCCCGAATGCCAAATCCCCATACCTCCTTCGTATTATTGTAGGCTCAAACAAGCCAGTAAATAAGCAGACTGTCATCTGCAAAATGAGATCCCTATAGGGTGAATTTAGTGAGTGTCCACTCAAATAAAAAAATAAATCTATTCACCATTCCCCCCCCCCCCCCCCCACACACACACACCTTCACTTACCCCACACATATTTACCTCTGTGAACCTCAAGCTGAATCATGGGTCTCAAAACTAAACAGACAGAGATACCCAGGGGATCAATTGGCTCACTGTATGGGATAGCATCATCAAATTCACAGCCTGGGGACCTCATTCTGCAAATGTCAGACTACTTATTTTCAAGCCTGGGCTCAAATGATGGTTGGGAGGCATACGAGTTACAGATTTTCACATGTTGGAAGTCAAAGTAAGGTTTATAATCCCAATGATAAAGTTAGTAAAACTTTTCAACACTCATCTGGAAATGAGTCTCATGAGGTTTGCATCCTCAGAAAGAAGGATGTTCCACTTTTTCAGCCATGGACGTTTGCACACGGGGTTATGGGATAGGGTTAGGGGACAGTTTACTTGCACGATAGAGAATCATAGATTTGCATTTAATATATACAAAATGCCGATGAGAGGGGGTAATGCTCAGAAAATCGTGAGTAGAATATTTTGAGTTTAAATTATGTATTGTGTCCCGGAGAATGCGTTGGTGTTGGGGAAGAAGCTGAATCAGAACCAGAATGCCCCAACAGTTAATGTCCACTTTTTCTGTCCTGTCATAAATAATTTCAGATGAAATCCATCAACTTTAATGTGATTCTGAGGTAATCACCACGCCATTCAACATACTTGCATTAACCCTTTACCTAACATGAAAAGCAGACGACACTTGCAAACAAAAATCTTGAACAACTAATTTTTTCGACGAGCTCGTTCCAACGAGGGGTCATAACCTATGTTTTTGAGACAAAAAATGAAAAAATAATGAAAATTAACTGGCGATTTGTAGAATAGCGCTGGTCGGGTTTGGCCGTTACGTTGGGTAAAGGGTTAAGGTGCAATATGAAGGATTAATTTTCCCAACCTGAGAAAATCCTATCACCAAATGAGAGGAACATTTTGGGATTTTCGGGGTTAACGGCAGAATTCACTAATTCTGTGTCACGATTGGACAAGTTGTCACTTGAGGGAATGACAGGGATAGATTGTTCTTGCAAACATCAGTTTAGACATAAGATCGCGAAAAACCACACATACAGACAGGAAGAGAGTGCGATAACACGGGTACACCAGCCTTGGTACTGGATCTGCGAGAGATTAAGATGGCATTACAGTTTTTGCTGTTCTATCACGCACTTTTGATTAGAATAAACGCACAAAGAGGCCCCTTCAATTGAAAATTATTTTTTCGATTTTTGAGTACCCAAATATCCACTTTTTTTTAAAAAAGGATCGCATATATTAGCACTTTGTCTTTTGCACAGCATTTGAAGCCATATTCACTGTACTAGCTGTCGCCACAGAACGGGTTTCTCAGTTCCAAGAAATCAAAAAAGGCTCAGTCGCTTTACTTTTCGCATGTATCTTCTTTCAGGTTATATATTACTTTAATCTTTCATTTTTATTCTACGACAGAATTTTCAGGTCTGATCCATCACTGGGACGATCTCACAGATATTTGGGAATATATTTATACTGCGTGAGTAAAGGGTGTACAGTTCGACAATTCATCAAATCAGGTGGAAATCAAAACGTATTGTTAAAACTATTTGGACAGTTTTTATATTGGTTATGTCTTGGGGCAGTACTGAAGTGTTTTATGTAATTTCTTTTGTTGTAAAATAGGTTGTATGTTCGGGACGTGAGAACCGTTACTTATTCCCAGTTCCTTATTCGACATTTGCTATCAACCGATAAAATCGGTTGATAACGAATGTCGAATAAAGAACTTGGAACGAGCAACGGTTGTCACGTCCGGTTTATGTTTGTATCCCTCAAGTCTTTTGCATGGGATGTAATTATGGAAATGAATGTTACCCTTTTCCATCTCTTGGGGATAAGCACGGGTTTTACTGATCCCAGGACAATTTTGGTGTGTGTCATGAATGGCTATCTGCCACACGTGATGAAATTAGCAAGAAAAATGCTAATTTCCTCACGTGTATAAAAAAAATCAAAACTTGAAAAATGTAATAAAATGAAGTAGGGTTAGGGTATACGCTTGGTAAATACTTTCAAGTATTCAGCAGAATAATTGATCCGTCGGCAGAATAAATGTCCAGTAAGAAAAATTTTATAGACCACATACAGTTAAAACTAAAAGTCCTGTCACGAACTGTGCGCTTATCTAGGCTTAATTGCGCGTAGGAATTGCGCGCAATTGCTATATCGAATGGTATCCAAAGCACGGCAGGTTCTCCTGGTTACTCATAGCAAACACCCGCAATGTTTCTGCCAATGGATCTCCGGGTTACTGGGGGTCCATTGGCTGACACATTGCTTGTGCACAGGCCATATGTCCAGAATTTGATAGCTTTACTGTGGTCATGACGAATATCTTAACGCGCAGATCGACGTGCAATGTGTTCGCATTTCATGACAGGACTTCTAGTTTTAACTGTAGTCTAAGCACATTAAAAATGAAAGGGAAAAAGTTATGGAATAAATCAAAGAAAGCTATTTTTCCACATTATTTAGGTCATATTCACGGATGCGTCACTATGAGTCCCTTAAAATCCGAGGTGAACTTTCTGAGTTATACCATTTTTTCCATATAAAAAGAAACTTTTTCTTTTTCACAATCATGGAAATAATTGGATGCTGTGACAAGTTTTCGGCCTACAAATATACAAAAGGCCCTCAGTATTGTTACAGGTTATTAATTCGTAATTACAAATTTTGTTTTATTCGTTTTTACAATTTATTTCTTAATTGCAACTTGGGAAAGCTTTGGATGAAGGCGTGTGTGACATCAATGTTCAGAACACCTTAGTATCTAGTCATGTTCGATAAAGGATCAAACCGATCATATGCTGCAGTTTAATACACTATTGGAAACGGTTCTGTGTGACTAAGTTAATCGTTTACCCAATATAACGGTTCAAAACGGCCTGCGTGGTTTACAAATATCGTCATGTAAATATTTTTTTCAATTTTTGCCTCAAAAACATATCTTATAACCTCTTATTGGACGAGCTCAGCGAGCACGTTCTAATGAGAGGTCTATAAGCTGTGTTTTGGAGGCAAAAACTCAGAAAAAATATTGGAATGGCATTTTTTGTTATACGCTATGTTTTTGGGGAGAAGAATAAAAAAATTTAGTTATTCAAGAACATATTTTGCAAGTGTCATTGGTTATTCTTCAGGGACCGACCTGGGCATGCGCCAGTGCGTATTTGGTTCTGAAACATCGGGACCTGGCTCTTAAATCTCAGAAACAGGCTTCTCAGTTGGCGCGTAACTTCTCAGATCATATTTTGATATTCTTTCGATGGATAATCGAGAGAGACACTCTTACATGTATTATATATATGATTATCATTTATCATTGTTGTAGAGTGCTTCAGTTAATACTTCAAGTCTTAATTACCATGCATTAATCTTCACTTTGGTTTCTGATCAAGTCTTGGCTGCCTAAATAGGCAGCCAAGACTTGATCAGAAACCACAGTGAAGATTAATGTTTGCTATAGTGTACTAAATAAAAATGACGAGAGCTATTACATACTTGCAGTGTGTGTTACAAACAGCAGTGTGACTCCGTAAATTGAAATCTGGCGCATGAATTGAAAAAAATAGGCTCCGAGGCTAGAGCGTATTTTAAATAGTCCTGATCGGTCCCTGATTCTTATTAGGTAAAAGGGTTAGAGAACACGAAGTATCCTCGTCATTATGAAAAGCTAGTAAATCAACACGAAAAGCGATTCCAGTTAACATTCTTGCTGGTTGTTTAACCCCTTGCCCAACATAACGGCCAAAACCAACCAGCGTTATTCACAAAAAATGCCATTCAATTTTCATTATTTTTTTCATTTTTTGTCTGAAAAACATAGCTTATGGTCTCTCATTGGAACGAGCTCGTTGATCTCGTTCCAATGAGGGGTTATAAGCTATGTTTTTGATGCAAAAACTGAAAGAAACTAGTTATTCAAGAATTTTGCTTGCAAGTGTCGTCTGCTTTTCATGTTAGGTAAAGGGTTAAGGTCCAGTTGTGCATGTCAACAAACAAATGGTTTCTCTATTTCTTTTAAGGCCATATCCAGACAACGCAACAGAAAATCAATCTTCAAGATGAATGATGCTGAAAAAAAACTAAAGCTCTTGATTTTGACACTATTTATTTATTTATTTATTTATTTATTTATTTATTTATTTATTTATTTATTTATTTATTTATTTATTTATTAGGGTTTAACGACACTTTCGACAGCCAGGCTCACCTCGTGTCGGACAGTTTTACGGGCGGAGGAAGCCGGAGTACCCGAAGTGAATCACCGAGTAATGGCGAGCAACTCTCAGACTTCCCAACGTACTAATTTCACACAAGCAGGGTTAGAATTGGTTGAAGACAAGTGCACCATCGACGTGCTGTACGCCTTAGTACACAGCGCCACCGTTTCTGTTCATTATATCAACAGTGTGCGCATCGTGACATGTAATACAGAAACCGTCCTTTTCGTTATAGTCGAAGATTTACCAATGTTTTTCCTGGGAAGAATGAAAACTTACAAATTACTGTATAAACACATTCACTAAACAAAGAGCCAAAGTGGACGGTTATTGATTTGCTTCTAATTAACTTTCCATAAAAGCCAAGTTTCCTTTTGTAATTTTAATAAACGAAAACAAGAGTTCTCATTTATTAACTCTTTGAAGGCGAGCGGCCACTTGTCCCGCCCAGAAGCATGATACGTCATAATTTCCTTAAGTAGGATGGCTGCTGAGTGAATGTGTGGGTAGACCAATTAATATTTTCAGTGTGCAGCCCCACGACTGCACGTTGGAAATATTAATTGTCTACCCCCAAATAATAAATGCTGTCTCTTCAATTGCTGTCATTGAACTGACATGGAACCACAAAAACAAAACAAGCTCTGCGAGAATTGGAAGCAGGAATGGCGACGGTTACCTGTGCTACGGATACGCCGATTGACTGGAGGGTGCGACGCATGATAGAAAATGTCATCCGAGCACATGGAGGTTACAGTAGACCTTGAACTATAATACTGTCTTGTGTTCTCTAGAGGTCACAAATAACATTTTTATCTTTTGTAGCCAAATAATGTTACCATGTTGACTCTCCAGCTCCATACTAAAGCAGGTATCGTATTATCGTATTGAGCTCTAGCAGTTACTTATTTTGGTTCATCAATGCTGTTATTGAAATGATGATGACACCTATGATTTGTGTGTGTTCGTATGGCCTGAATATGTTCTTTTTTAAGATAGCATTCAGTTTTTGAAGCTTACTTCGCGAGTACTTTACCGATATCTAGCAATACATTTACCATCGTAAAATATCCAGGGGGTACTTAACTTTTTTCTTTGTGTATAGCTAAACTCGATTGCTCAAGTGTGCGGTTGCCTTGAGTCACCACTCATATTTATTTATTTATTTATTTATTTATTTATTTTTATTTATTTATTTATTTATTTATTTATTTATTTATTTATTTATTTATTAGGGTTTAACGACATATTAACAGCCAAGGTCATATCGTGTCGGTGACAGTTTTACGGGTGGGGGAAGCCGGAGTACCCGGAGAGAACCACCGAGCAACGACGAGCAGCTTGCAGCTCCCCAACATCGTAACTCCGCACTGCAGCACAGGCAGAGTTAGATTGATTGAATACATGCGCACCATCGACGTGCAGTACGCCTTAGTACACGGCGTCATCGTGCCCCCATGTGGACAATCGGGGTGAAGTGCCTTGCCCAAGGACACACTGCGGGAGTCCGAATCGATCGCTCAGACGGTCACCCATCCAAGGACTAAACGGGCTCGACGTTGCTTAACTTCGGTGATTTGACGAGAACCGATTACCTCAACGCCACCGCGCCCCCACTCATATTATATTATTATATCAGTGTGTAGATGTCATTCTATGATCGAAACCACCCCCTCCCTCCCCAAGATCGAAATGCTTTCTATGCCACTGTAAATTCCACTCTATGGTATTTTAATAATTTTATATTCAACGAACGAGATAACTGTTTATGACATTAAGTCCCTACAAAAAAAAATCCGCTGAATGGTCACTTATAATTATCAAAAACAGTAAACCATGTTGATATATGTAACGGTTTCTGCCTTTCAAAAGGTGATGTTGCATTACTGACAAACCGAAACTGAGGAGTTGTGGAATTCTTTGATAATGTGTGAACCCTGTGTCAGCGTAAATTACCAACCACGTCATCAAGTTGTGCTTTCTACGAGAAGCATGGCTTGATGATGTAGTTGGAATATTTGTCACCAGTGACGTAGCCGGGGGGGGGGGGGGGGCTGAGGTCGCGCATGCCCCCTCCCCTAATTTTAGTCACCCTCCAGGTGATGTGGCCTAATTATTGATGCCTTTCACAACTTATAAATTATGGACACAAAACGGACTCAGAGTCAAGAAAATTGCGTTTTTTGTCGCCCATCTCGCCGCTACGTGGCTCGGGTGATGCTGCGCATCCTATTCTGTATGTCCATAGTAGTTCAGCGATATGAACGTAGCGGCTACCTCCCTTCGTAAGGGGTAATGGCTGCATTCATATCGCTGAACGAGCCCCCCTCCCTAGATTACTCTTGCCCCCTCCCCCTTCCCCCTTAACTTTGATATCCTGGCAATGCGCCTATTTGTCACTGGGGTTAAAAGATAAAAATGTAGGAAATGTGTTAGTGGATAAATACATTAGTAGTTGTGATGCATGGACTTCGCGACTTCATATTTAATAAGCACTCTCCAGGCCCAGAATTGATCATGTCGGGACCCCAACATCACAAATCGGCTACAAACCTCCATTTGCATGAGACCGACGGCGTGAGTAGTAGGAGAGCGACGAAACGTCCCTCATTGGGTGGACCCCGGTCTGGATCCCGGAAGTGACGTCATAGTCACGTGACCTGGTGGCGCCATGTTTTGTTGTCATGGTAGCACGCGTGAGCGGCCATCTTGTGACGTCATCTCCATAGTGATACGTGGTCTTAGTGCGCATGTTAGGGTGACACGTGTTTCCGTCGTTCATTTTGTATACTGGAGGCTTCCATCTTGGTTTCTATGGTAGCACGTGGCTGCTATGTGACCTAAAGTCTTACAACAAGACGGGGGTATGTTCGAGTAATTTTCTAGCTTAGAATTCTCCCAGAATCCTCGTTTAATTACCACAAACAGCCCGACAATCCCTCCAAATCACCGAAATTGACTTTATTTCCCCAATTTATCGGTGTAGTGCTATAGTACCAAGGGGGTACCAGGGGTGTGTTCCTTTGTAGAAGAGAAAATTCCCGATTCGTTGAATTACCACAAACAACCCGACAATCCCTCCAAATCACCGAAAACGATTTTATTTCCCCATTTTATCGATGTGGCACGTAGTGCTATAGTACCAAGGGGGTACCGGGGGCATATTCCTTTGTTCCGGAGTATACTCCAGTAGCGTAGAAGAGCCTATTAGTTGGAACAGCTTTGCTTATTATTACTATAGTTAACTATTCTGGTCACATAAGTACACATCGGCACATAAAGCTTGTGCTTATGTGCTAGAGCACATTGTGTCACATTGTGCCTTTTCACATAAGCACATATGACAAAAAAGGGATTCACCAGTAGGTATCCTTGAATAATACAACACCAGGCAATAGGTATCCTCAAATAATACAATACCAGGCTATAGGTACCGTATCCTCAAATAATACAATACCGGGCCATAGGTATCCTCAAATACTGAAATGAGTCGAAGAGCAATATGTGCGAGTCACTCGATCGAGCAATTGCTCGATAGCTCATTTGCTCGATGGGATTCGAGTCGTTTGAGCAGTATGTGCGAGTCACTCGATCGAATATTTGCTCTAAGGCTCATTTGCTCGATGAGCTTCGAGTCATTCGAGCAATGACTTTTCAGTAACTGCTCGATAGCTTATAAGGGATATTTGGGATAGGTATGCCTTGTGATACAGGTAATAGTATCCTCAGATAAGTAGCCTCGATAGGTATCCTCGATAGGTATCCTCAAATAATACATTACAGGGTTATAGGTATCCTCAAATACTGAAATGAGTCGAAGAGTCGTATGTGGAGTCACTCGAACGAGCAATTGCTCTAAGGCTCATTTGCTCGATGGGATTCGAGTTGTTCGAGCAATATGTGGAGTCACTCGAACGAGCAATTGCTCTAAGGCTCATTTGCTCGATGGGCTAAGAGTCGTTCGAGCAATTGCTCATGGGGCAATTACACTCTTGGCTCATTGGCTTTGGGAATGCTTTGTTATACACAGGGGGAGATAACTCTGTACGATTAAGTATAGGTTATGGGAAATCAAGCAATCTGATTGGTTAGTTATAATCTATATGAAGGATATAGATACAGGAAACAACAAGAGTACTTGGAATAGGGTCAGAACTAACAAGAATAGACCAGAATAGCTAAATATAGTAACAATAAGCAAAGTTGTTCCAACTAATAGGCTCTTCTACGCTACAGGAGTATACTCCTGTTCAATCGAACGCACCCCTTGTACCCCCTTGGTACTATAGCACTACGTGCTACACCGATAAAATGGGGAAATAAAATCGTTCGTTTTCGGTGATTTGGAGGGATTTCGGGTTGTTTGTGGTAATTCTACAAATCGGGAATTTACTCTCCAACAAAGGAACACACCTCTGTAACCCCCTTGGTACTATAGCACTATACCGTTAAATTGGAGAAATAAAGTCAATTTCGGTGATTTGGATGGATTGTCGGGTTGTTTGTGGTAATTAAACGAGGATTCTGGGAGAATTCTAAGCCAGACAATTACTCTTCTACAAAGGAACACATCCTCCGAACATACCCCCGTCTTGTTGTAAGACTTTAGGTCACATAGCAACCACGTGGTAGCATAGAAACCAAGATGGCGGCCTCCAGTATACAAAATGGACGACGGAAACACGTGTCACCCTAACAACACGCGCTGCGCATGCGCACTAGGACCACGTATCACTATAGAGATGACGTCACAAGATGGCCGCTTACGTGTGCTACCATGACAACCAAACATGGCGCCACCAGGTCACGAGACTATGACGTCACTTCCGGGGACCAGCCCGGGGGTCCACCCAATGAGGGACGTTTTATCGCTCTCCTACTGCTGGCGTGTGCGACAGAAGTCAAGGCGAAGAATAAAATTTAGTCCCGTACGAAAGTACATGATAACATACAAGAACGAAATGGTATCTTATACTCGAATCCAGATGAAAATATCCCGAGTGGAAAATAGGGCATAACGGTGGTGGTGGGAGGCATCCAGATGCCCCCCCCCCCCCATCCCCCTCCCATAGTTATGCCTCTGTTTTCATTCAGTGACCATTATTCCTCCAAATTGTTGTGCGTTGCAATTTTACACGCCTTCTGAGGGCGTAGCCAAGGAGGGGGGGGGGAAAGGCTCAAAAGAAATTTATAATAATGATTTCGCTGAAAGCCCTATTCAACACGGAATTTCACGTGGCGTTTTTGTAACGAATATCGCGTATTTTTCACGCCAAGTGGTGTTCAAGAATCACTCAATTTTCGTGGTCGAACCGGGTTGCGGTTTTTTCACAGGATCCACAAAAAAAACAAAAACAAAGCAAACAAAATTTTCCTTGAGAACATGTTTACCCAAGTCTCACAAAAACGGTAAATTTCTGTCTGATTCTATTTCATAAACAATTATATTCAGGCCCTCTAGGAATTCAGTCACGAAAACGTGGTACTTCCCTCGTTGGTGAAGCGCCGCATGTTCATGAAAAACTCGTCACTTTTCATAAAAACTTTGTTTCCTTTTTGATAAATTATCTCAATTTGAGGGAGCAGAAGGACTCAGATTTAAGCTCAGGGGTTTAAAAATTGAAATATTTCTCCCCCCCCCCCCCCCCCTCCCCCTCCAGTCGAACGTGCTCTCCCGAGTCCTGATCTGAATCCTCTTGAGCACGTTTCGGACACTCTAGGGTGTTAAACACAAGCACAATACAAACTCTGCGAGAATTGGAAGCAGGAATGCCGACAGTTACTTCTGCAACGGATACGCCGATTGATTGGAGGATGCGACGTATGATAGAAGCTGTTATCCCAGCACATGGACGATACAGCAGATATTGAACTGGAATACTGGCTCGTATTTTGTGGAGGTCAAAAATCACATTTTTATCCGTTTGTAGTCAAATAAGTTGCCTTGTTGACTCTCCAGCTCCATAGTAAAACGGCTCCAGAAGTTACTTGTTTTAGTTCATCAATGCTGTCATTGAAATGATGAAGACTATATGATTTTTGTTGTTCTTATAGCCTGAATATTTTCTTTTAAGATAGCATTCAGTTTTTGAAGCTTACTTCGCGAGTACTTTACTGATACCAAGCAATACAACTTACCATCGTAAAATATCCAGGGGGTACTGAACTTTTTTCTTTGTGTGTAGCTAAACTCGATTGCTTAAGTGTGCGGTTGCCTTGAGCCACCACTCATATTATATCAGTGGGTAGATTTCCTTCTATGATCGAACCCACCCCCTCCCTCCCCAAGATCGAAATGCTTTCTATGCCACTGTAAATTCCACTTTATGACATTTTAATTAATTTTATATTCAACGAACGAGATAACTGTTTATGACATCAAGTCCAAACAAACAAATTCGAATGGACACTTGCAATTATCAAAAACAGTAACCCATGTTGAAATATGTAACGGTTTCTGCCTTTCAAAAGGTGATGTTGCGTTACTGACAAACCGAAACTTGAGGAGTGGTGTGGTTCATTGATAATGAGTGCACTCAGCGTAAATTGCTTGCGGGTGTGAATTAGGTGAAATTGTTCACAGTTTTCTCATTACTTAATAAATGCCCAATAGGCTCTGTTTTATTGGTAAAACAGGACCCAGTCACCAATGCTTGGGAGGTGCAAACCCTCTCTAAAATGGGCAACGTGGCTTATTAACACTCACCCCTGGTCTTGAGTTGATACTCATGTTGTGGTCATGATTGGCCAATGTGCAAAAATATGTGACCTTAAAAGCCACTAAATAAATAAACAAATGCCTATTCGGATTTTTATAAGTGAAGTTTATATTCAGTTGGACGTATACATATTAATATAATGGGAATGAATGTAATGGATTTTCAAGCGACGGCGTGAGAATGGCTGATTGGAGGGGGTGTATACAATGTTCATCCCGACTGTCATGAATCAATTACCGACTCATGAAATATTCCAAGTTTACAACCATATCATCAAGTTGCACCTTCTTCGAAAGCATGCCTTGATGGTGTAGTTGGAATATTTGTCACCAGTGGCGTAGCCTCCTCCACCCCCCCCCCCCTATTTTTAGTCACCACCCCAGGTGGTGTGGCATAATTATTGATGCCTTTCACAACTTATAAATTATGGACGCAAACGGGCTCAGAGTCAAGGAAATTGCGTTTTTAGTCTCCCATCTCGCCGCTACGTGGCTCGGATGATGCTGTAAATCCCATTATGTGCCTTAGTAGTTCAGCGATCTGAACGTAGCGGCTACCCCCTTCATAGATGTAGCCGCTACGTTCAGATCGCTGAACTTGCCCCCCCCCCCCCCCCGATATTACTCATACCCCCTCCCCCACCCACCCTAACTTCGATATCCTACGTACGCGCCTGTTTGTTACTGGGGTTAAAAGATAAAAACGCAGGAAATTTGTTTTTTGGATAAATACATTAGTATAGTAGTCGTGATGCATGGGCTTCACGACTTCGTATTTAATTAGCATTCTCAGGGCCCAGTATTGGTCATGTTGGGTCCCAAATCAGCCACAGACCCCCATTTGCATGAGACCGACTGCGTGTGCGGCAGAAATCGAAGAATAAAATTTAGTCCCGCACGAAAGTACATGATAACCAACAAGAACGAAATGATAACTAATACTCGAATCCAGATGAAAATATCCCAAGTGGAAAATAGGGCATAACTGTGGGGGTGTTTCATCCAAATGAACCCCCTCCCCATAGTTTTGCCCCTATTTTCAGACAATGACCATTACCCCTCCAATATGCTGTGCGCTGCGATTTTACACGCCTCCCAATGGCGTAGCCCGAAGGAGGGCGGGGAGAGACTCAAAAAAATTTCTAATCATGATTTCGCTGAAAGCTCAATTCAACGCAGAATTTTGCGTGGCATTTTTGTTACGAGTACCGCGTATTTTTCACGCCAAGTTCATGGTGTTCAATAATCAGTCAATTTCCGTGGTCGGACCGGGTTGCGGTTCTTTCGCAGGATCGATTAAAAAGACACAACAAAAGAAAAACAAAGCAAACAAAATTTTCCTTGAGAACATGTTCATCCATGTCTGATAAAAACGGTAAATGTCTGTCTGATTCTATCTCATAAACAATTATATTCAGGCTCTCTAGGAATTCAGTCACGAATTTATTTATTGGCGTTTAAGGTCACATACTTATGGTCAATGGCTAATCGTGGCCGTGACTGTTTTACGGGTGGAGGAAGCCGGAGTAACCGGTCAGAACCAACGAGCATCGACTAGCAACTGTCAGCTCCTCAACATTCTAACTCTGTCCAAGCTCCGCTCAAGCAGAGTTACAGTGGTTGAAGACATGTGCACCATCGACGTGCAGTGCGCCTTAGAGCACGGCGTCATCGTGCCGCCAAGTAGGCAACCGGGATAAAGTCAAGGACACAACGCTGGTCGTCCCGGACGGGGACTGAACTCGGGACCTCTAACATAGAAGTCCAACAGTTTACCACTGAGCCACCGCGCTCCCATTCAGTCACGAAAACGTGGTACTTCCCTCGTTGGTGAAGCGTGATACTCAGGAAAAAACTCGTCGCTTGTCATAAAAAACTGTGCTTCATTTTTGATAAATTAGCTCAAATTGAGTGTGCAGAAAAATTCAGATTGAAGCTGAGGGGTTAAAAAGTGGAAACTTTCTTGGGGGAAATCCCCTCTCCCCGTGGGACGTGCTCCCCCGAGATCGAAAATCAACCTGGCTTGAAAATACACTCAGCGCTTGTTTTGGTGTATTAAGGCCAACTGCCGATAGTTCTCTTTGAAAAAGAAAAAAAAAACGCGAAAAATTTATCAGCACTGACAAGAAGTGTACATTATTTTTGAAAATGACAGGTCATTTTTTTAATTATGCTCTGCTTTTGTTCTAATATTCAACCCAATGACCCAACCGAGTTTTCACCTCGAGTTTCCAACTGAATCGTCCATGCATAGCGTGCTGTTGTCTTTAGCGAGTTATCCCGAACTATATTCATCTATTTATTGGTGTTTACGGTCACTTTCAGAATCTTTGGTGACATGATGACCGTGGCATAGGTATGACGTTAAGTTGCTAACCGTTTATACCTATGCTGCCCACTTTAGAGGACTTCCATCTCCAGGCGTTGGTCCAGGGCCATATTTTACCAATGAAGCAGAACTTGTTTACTTACATAGTAAACAAGCACTGCCCCACTTCCCGGGGGACCCGCACGATAACCCACCGATCAAAAACTACTCACTTTTTTAATTTTAATTCTCCCAATGTGACAAATTTATTTCATTTTTTTTTTACATTAACCCTTTACCCAACGTAACGACCCAAACCGGCCAGCGCTATTCTCAAAAATAGCCAATTAATTTTCATTATTTTTTCATTTTTTGTCTCAAAAACATAGGTTATGATCACACGTTGGAACGAGCTAGTCGAGCTCGTTGAAATGAGGGTCATAACCTATGGTTTTGAGACAAAAATAAAAAAAAAGTTATTAAAGATTTTTTTTTGCATGTGTCCTGTTAAGTAGAGGGTTAAAACAAGTATGTTTTGTAAATTGTGTTGTAAGTCAGATAATACACTCGACCCAGGATATTTGTCAGGATAATGGTAAGGAGCTTTGCCCTTTTACCAATATTTGGCCGAATACCCCAGGTCTCGTGATTCATCTTCTACGAAATCCAGTAACTTCACTGCTCGTTTACTACACGCCTGTTCTATGAAATCCCTATCTACAGCAACACCAAACAATGCGGAAAATGAAAATCCGTTCCGCACACATGTGCCGATAGAAGCGAAATTTCACTGGAACTTTCTACAAATTCTGCACCGCTAGCGATAGCTAAAAATAGTAACACGGGTTCCCCTCGTAAATTTGGTTGGAGATAAAATGTGTTCTTCTTGTTGATAGTAAGTTGTCAAATGAATTGCTGAGTTCCTTCTAATAATTGCTTTCATAGACGTGACGGCGTGTAATAAACACAGAACGACAAAGGCCCGTGAATGGGTTAATCGATATGGCAGTTGTGCCATCGCGGAAGGATAAAATTTGAGGCCTGCAGTCTCTTGCTTTATCCTTCGGCGCTGGCACTCGTGCCCTATCGATTAACCCATTCATACACATGCGTCTATCTGTGTATGTACTGCAGGTGGTTGATGCAGGAATTGCGATTAACCCTTAAAAACGAATCGGATGCAACTTCCTGCGTAATTTACAAATTCAGCAGTTGAAAAAAGATTACTTGTCAGAAAATTTCAGTAAAACCATATCATGTGAGCCCCTTATTGGAACGAGGTCGTTCCAGTGAGGGGTCACATGACATGGTTTTGTTGAAAGTTTTTGAAAAAATTGAAAAAACAATAATTAAATTAATAAATTTTGATATCCTTTTACCCAATGTACCGTCCAAAGACAACCAGCGCTATTCACGAAAAAATCCCCATTCACATTTAATTTTTTTCATTTTTGAATCAAAATCATAGCTTAGGATTCTTCATTGGAACGTTGAGTGGTGGGGATGGCCATGCGCTATGTTTTTGAGGGAGAAAATGAAAATGTTTAGTCATCCACTAAATTTGTTTTGCCTTTGTTGTCGGCTATTCCTCTTGGCTAAAGGGTTAAAGGAGCATGGGTGTCCACCCTAAATCTCGGGAGGGTCCAGAACAGCTGAAGTTGCCCTATATTTTGGATGGTTCTTCGAGCCCCTCGAAATAGCGTGGTGGACCATGGTACTCTTCCAAGGCACTGGCACCCTTTTCATATGTGTGGTCTGTGGAAGAAAATCTTCAGCTGCGAGTTACATTCGGCCCTCGTACTGGAAACTATAGGCTCTGACTGAAAGAATTGTTCACTGTCGCTGAAGCACTCTCATAAAAGATTGACCTTTACAATGAGTAATCAAACATTGTCGCTGAAATATGTTAATTAGGACACATATTGGAAAGCATGGATGACGTATGCTATAGAGATGGGCAATATATCGAAAACCCGAACCGATAGCGATATCATGGGATACCGAAACACCGAACCGATTCAATCGTTGAATACCGAAACCGTTTGAATTCTCAAATGTCCTATATTCACTATATATAAGGCCTTGTTGAGGCTTGGTAGTAGTTGAGGGGTTAATTTTCATGAAAGAAGTGGCTGATTTTATTTTTAGTTTTGTTAACCCTCGGGGCCTGGGCATTTGTCCTGAATTTCCATTAGACTACAACCTGTACATGTCCAGCTGCTTAACAGTGATATCTAGCCATGTCTAAAATTACTGTAGATGTGATTTGAGTTCGAAAACGTATGCCACTGTTCAGTTTATTGGCAGTGGCATTTGTGGAGCTGTGGTAGAATGCTACAAGAACAACTTTTTCTGTACTTTCCTGATATGAATTCCCCTTTGGTACTATCGGTATACCATCATAAAAATACCGAACCAAAATTCCAATACCGCCCATCCCTAGACATGGGTATAGGAACCAAGAACCCTGGCGGTGGGAACCACCGATCTCTATACAACTGGACTGCTGGAACGCTCATTGGTCTCATGTAGAGAATTTTCTTCCCTGCCGCCATCTTAAGAGGTAAGGTGGGTGGGGGGGGGGGGGGGGGGGGTGCCTTAAATATACAATACTCAACAAACAAACAAACAAAAGAAGTGCCGAGATTTGAAAGTTTATACCGTGTTGCTAATTTTCGTGTTAGGCTTTCGTTTGATGCTTTGTGATGTAAAACCCGTTACACTGTGACAACACTGACCTCGATACAACTGGATCGCGTGTACCTGTTCCTGTACCATATCATGTTCCTGGAAAAGGGTGGCCTCCATTGATCACATATAGAAAAATGTCTCAACCAGCGCCATCTTCTGGAAGGGGGAGGGGGAGGAAGGATGTTACTATAAATAAACAATACCCAACAACAAAAATTCTCGAAGGGTTTCAGTTTTCTCGACCCACGCAACCGGCGATCGCTTTTCAAAGAATATACTTTGATGTCTGTGAAAAATGAAGATGTTGATGATGTGCACATTTTTCGCAACAATGAAGATTGAATATTTACACCATATTTTAGGTATTATTGACAAAAGACAATTTCCGAGATTGGAAAATGGATGGTGTGTTCCTAGTTTTCGAGCTAGTTAACTCTTTACCTAACATGAAAAGCAGCCGACAATTGCAAAAAAAAAATTCTTGAATAGCTAATTTTTTTCATTTTTGTCTCAAAAACATGGGTTAGGACCCCTCTTTGGAACGAGCTCAACGAGCTCGTTCCAAAGAGGGGTCATAACCTATGTTTTTGAGACAAAAAAATGGAAAAAATAATGAAAATTAATTGGCGATTTTTGTGAATAGCTCTGGTCGGTTTTAGCCGTTAGGTTGGGTAAAGAGTTAAACATCATGGCATTTGTTGAAGTGAAAGTCGTTAAGCTGTGACTGCAGTAACAGCTTCCACGTCATCAAACGTCACTAGTGGGGGGGGGGGGGCTTATTTCTTTAAATGACCTGACCCAGTGTTAGGGTGTAGGGTAGACTGTGTTGCGACGTTTTTCGCTGACGTTCCAGCAGTCCAGCTGAGTAGAGATTAGTAGGCTACAGGCATGGCGTGACAGCTCCCATGTCATCAAACACCAAAGATAGGAGGGTTACCGCGTTGATTGACTTGACGCCACATTGAAGGACACACACGTTTTGGCCTATGTTCCAGCAGTCCACTTGTATAATCCGATATGTACTCAATAGGCAGGGTCATGTACGTGGAGACGAGTCGGATATCACACTCAACCGAAAACAAAATTTCAGGAAAATCAGAGCCAGCAAAAGTGTTCTCGTTGAACATACCTTAACACGGGATACCCGAAGTTTCAAAATCACACCTTATTTCAGAAGAAAATATGAGCTGCATGAATGATCCGTATTTCCGTATTTCAAGAAGACCTAAATTTGACTTTTAACCAACAGATAGGAAACAAATCAGGGATTCTTCCATTTGAAAAAAAGCTTAATTTGAGTTTTGAAAACTTAACTTTCGTTTTCACTGATAAATTCGGTCAGTGGGGATTTCATTTAGTTGTTTGTTGTGGGAAGGACGCAGTTCGGGACGGGTTTAGGAAGCATCGCGATATCGGGAAAGACTGATATTTGTGGTATTCAATTAACAGTAAACATATTTGCTAGGGGGCGCGGTGGCGTTGCGGAAACCGGTTCTCGTAAGATGACCGAAGAAAATCCACGCCGAGCCCGGTTAGTCCTTGGATGGATGACGGTCTGAGAGATCAGTTGTGTCCTTGGGCAAGACACTTAACCCCGACTGTCGACATTGGGGCACGATGACGCTGTGTACTAAGGCGTACTGCACGTCGATGGTGCGCATGTCTTCAACCAATCTAACCCTGTCTGTGCTGCAGTGCGGAGTTGCGATGTTGGGGAGCTGGCAGCTGCTCGTCGTTGCTCGGTGGTTCTCTCCGGGTACTCCGGCTTCCTCCACCCGTAAAACTGTCACCGACACGATATGACCTTGGCTGTTAAAGTGTCGTTAACCCTTAATAAATAAATAAATACCGATTGCTTTGTGCTCTTCATGTGACAAGAAAAACTGACATTTGCTGATTGTTTCCAGTTTGAAACCTTTAGAGTTGTGAATGCTCTGAAAGGCGTAGTGGACTGTTTCATTCTTTAAAGAAAACATTGAATCACCATTTCTTCATGACTGTATATAATAGACAATATACTTTTGTTTGGCCGACAACTCATATAGTTGTATTTAATATACTAGGATCGGCCAAGATCAAAAGTTTTAACAACTACAACCAAAAGTAAGTATAATCAGACCTCGACCACAAACTAGACAACAAGTAACGTTGTCGCAGACCATTGTTTTGTATTTTAACGGTCTCGCACTAAGGTTTTTAAGGCAGAGGCGACGGAGCCAGGGGGCAGAGGGGGCACAAGCCCCTCCACCTTTTTCCACATATATGTTTCGCAGTCACACAATTGGTTAAAATGAGAGCACTCAAACGTGTCAATATACTGGCATTCCTATAACTTTATTTGCAAATGCAAACAATATTTATCCAAAGAATCCCACTTTCGGTCGCTTTGGTCCGTTTCTTCTACTTCCACCATCTTCCAACCCGAAGGCTGAGCTTTGGATTGGAAGGTGGTTGAAGTATAGAAACTGACAGGACAGTAACCACACAGAGGCATATTAATCTAAATGAGAGAATCTAACGAGTCATGGTACATTTCCTAATATACGATTGTAACCTTTCTCACATTGGGTCGAACAATGGTAGCATTGTAAATTTGTGCCCCTCCACTTTTATCGAGCTTCCGCCGCCCCTGTTTTACGGTTCGCGGGCAGAGGAGGGTTTTTTTAATTGGTGAACCAGGAAAGAGGGGGGGGGGGGGGGCTATTCTGGAGGTCCCAATCGAGCCTAAGTTACTTGCATCTTCGGCAAATAGGCTAATTGTCTTCACACACTAGAAGAGATGGGAGCATTAAAGCGATTCGATAATGTTAAAGATAATTATATTTATCATCTTGCAGTTTTGACTTACAGTACGGCCGCCGTGCACTGGTCACTTTCCACGGGTGGGCAATATTTCCAGGGACGCAATTATACTAGATTCCAAATACCAATTATAGGAATAATCATCAAAACTTTAATTACTGAAGCGCCGGGTACAACCTGATGCTTCATTAATTAAAATTTTGCTGCTGATGACTTTTATTACCTGATAAACGCATGCGTGGACATCACTGCCCACGAGAGGATATAGACCAGTCCACGGAGCCTGTACTATAATATAATGTTGGTAATCTATTGGTGTAAGACAAATACAAATGTTGATTACACTGAAACCAAAATGAAAGAATAAACTTAAACCATTAAACTCTGAACATCTGGATTGATAGAACGTCAGCAAAAAACATCGTAACTCAATCTGCCCCTCGCTAAATATGGAGCGGTAACTCCTCCCATCGATTACGTTTAATGACTTGAGAGCTATTACGCTTTGACTGTAGTCAAAGCGTAACAGCTTTCACAACATCAAACATCACATGAAAGACCAGTATGAAACTAGTACCACGGTATGAACTTTTTAATCTAGGCGGTTGTTTTTTTTTATCCATTATAATTGTAATCCATAATAATTAAAATTTGTAAATATTCAGTTTGTATTGCCGCGAAAAAATGTGCACTCATTAACATATTCATTTTTCATGGGCATCAAAGTAGATTATTGAACTCCTTGCATACTGATGGTGGATTTTCCTGCCTAGCACACGCCATGTCTTGAAACTGAAATAAGTATAATTTGAACACATTTAACTCTTTACCCAATGCAGATGATATCAAAATTTATTATTTTCAATACCATTTTTTTGAATTTTTCAAGACATTTCAACAAAACCATACCATGTGACCCCTCATTGGAATGAAGGGGTCACATGATATGGTTTTGTTGAAATATTTTGAAAAATTTAATTTTTTTAACTGCTCAATTTGCATTTTACGCGGGCGGATGCGGGCGATTCGTAAGGTAAAGAGTTAACCAAATTTACCCCATGTAAATTGAATAGACTTCTTGACCAATGATTTCTTGAGTTAAATTGAGATGAATTTTTCATCAAATCTAGTCATGGCTGCTTCGCAGACGCCAAGACTAGATTTGATAAAAATATTTTGAAAATACTCAGCTATTGCGAGCCGTCGGAAAACTGAAAACCTTCAAGACTTTTGATGTTGTTGGGCATTGTTTATTTTTAGCAACAAGTGCTCAACAGTATGGTCTATAGTACTATCATCATAATGAGCCACAAATGGAATTAGTAAGCAAACATTTGCAACCTTCACTTTATCACACCGCACATAACCGCAACACTTAACATCGAGTTCAGCGTTTAAACACCATTACGGAAAAAGATAAAATTCCAGCAGAGCGAAATGTGTTTGACTAATTTATTGGATAAAATAAATCTGACCAGGGTCGTGTTGGTTGGATAGTTTTACAAGTGGATGAAGCTATAATGTTGGTAAAAAACCACGGCGCAGCGGCGAGTAGCTATCGAACCTTCCAGCTTACTAACCCAGTAAAAGATTGGTTAGCATCAGTTGAAAACTTGTTTACGATCTATGTGCAATCCGCTTTGCACACCGCGCCACCGTGCCCCCACGTGGGAAACTGGGATTAAGTATTTTTCTGAGGGACACAATGCTGGTTCGGTCCGAACTTTAGAACTGTCGATCGAAAACTCAATGCTCTAACCAATTTACCCCCGACCTTCAACATTTAAATAAAGCTAGTCGCAAGCGAATGTAGCTGTCTCATATTCCAGCACAATTTCTGATAAACATTTTCGAAATTTAAATTGACGTCAGGGCCCGCTGGGCTGACCGTCAAAACATCAGTGAAAGCTTATATTCACTGATAATATAAAGCATGTCATTATTTTTATGAGCTCCATTAGAATGGTTTGCATAATTTGTGCCAAAGATTACTATTCCTGATACCTCAAAACCCAGCCAGCTATAATGTTGCAGCTTGTTGTCATAGGAACTGATGCTGTTATCCAAATCGGTGGTGTATCCTTGACATGGGTAAGGGAGGGCTTCCAACAGTATCCATTAGTAGATTAAACTTAATGTGGTATTCTGGCTGGCGGTAGTTCAGATTAGATCCTATAATATTTAACCCTATCGATGACTGTTCAATGCTGAAGCCTTAACGTCCCAGTAATGTATTCTTGAGAACGACTTCATTGTGATCTGGAAAATCGTGCGTACGTTTTCGTTAACTCATCTCTGGTCTGTCTGATAACAGTGTTGCCTGAATAATAGTGATGGTCAGGATATTCGATTGTAAACAATAATAGTGATGAACTTTTTCTACTATTTTCTCCCACAGCCAAATAAATAATAGTGATTGCTAGAATATTTTCTTCAAAATTAATAATGGTGTAGACACTATTATTAGGCAGGTGAGAGTAGAGCAACAAAACGAAAAAGATTGGGCACAGCAAGCGCATTTAACTATCACAATATTGTGTTCATGTTCTGTTCACCGATGGTCAGCTTTCGTGAACACTGTCCTTGGTACTGTTAACAAGACAGACAAAAAAGATAAAATAAATAGCATTCTGCTACTGATCCTGTTACCGTAAATATTTACGGTAACCAAGTGCATTTATGCCAATATGCTACACTCTAAAATGATTCGGGTTAAAAATTAACCCAAATCAACTTTGTAGAGTGAATGTGAACCAAAATGGGTTCACATTCACTCAACCCATTTGATTTGGGTTGATTCTCACATTTCGAAGCTGAGTATACGAGTTCCATCGATACCTTTTGCAAAACATGGCGTCCTTGTGTCAAGTGGAATAGTCGTTTTGGTCTGTTGGTCCCATAACGAAACCGCATTCCTACAAAAAAAATATGTGTATATATCTAGGATTTTGGCCTTGAACCACATTCATGAAGGTGTATGTTTCTGAGTCACTGGGTATGTGCCACCTAGTGGCTAAGGCCACGGGGCAACAATCGCACTGAGTTGACAGGATGGTGCGCATGCGTCGGATTACTAACAACAACTTTTTCTGCAGCTCCAGACTTTTTTTCAAAAACAGTATTTCCTGGTTTCAGGAGTGGTTGATCACTCTTTCTCATGTTTAGTTATTACTTTATTAACAATATTTAATTCATACTTTTTAAAAAACCTCATCCGCTGTACTTTTCAAGCGAGAAACGATGCCGGTTTAACCTTGACCTTAAACAAACATTTGGCAAACTTCCGGCTTGCAATATTGTGCAGAGCGAAAATGTTTACAGGTATCTTTTTTGAAATTTTGCTCCTTGTGTGCTTTCTAAGATGTATCCATATACCCAGGCATTTAGATACGACAAACACAAATGGGACAAGACTTGGTGCTTGCCGAAAATGTGCAGCATTGCCAAAAATGGCAGCTTGTAGCTCACTTCTTTCACATTTGAACACAAGTCCTAAGAAAAGGTACTACTGTAGGTACCCCTCTAAAACGGTCCATAGGTTACCCTTAACATATTTATGCCTGCTATTAGTGTGGGTATCATCTGACGTTGAGACAAATCCGGGTCCTAAATACCCCTGTGGCAGTTGTAATCTCGAAGTCGTCGACTCTGACCCAGCCATTGAGTGTGACAGCTGCTGTCAGTGGTTTCATATAAACTGTCAAGATGTTCAAGAAGAAACTTACAAGGTACTGGTAAATGGAAATGTGTCCTTTTCATGGGTCTGTTCATCGTGTGATCAATCTAACTACTCGCAGTCACCCATCCAAATGACCCAATCTGGTCTCTCTGAAAATAGCTTTTCACTATTATCAGAACCTGGTGACATACCTCATGCACCACAAAAAGGCGCACCCACAGCATCAATACCAACTCGAAGGACAAATAAAGTTTTCAGACCTAAAATTAAATTAATGTACACAAACTTCCAATCCATTTTAAATAAAAAACACGAATTTCATTTAAAGCTGGAAGAGCACAACCCAGAAATAGTTGTAGGTACAGAGTCATGGTTAACCAAAGAACATCTCACTAGCGAAATATTCCCCAGTTCCCTTGGTTACACATGTTTCCGCAAAGATAGAGCAAATGCTAAAGGGGGCGGTGTATTCATCCTTGTTAAAAACTGTCTCATTGCCACAGAACAGAAACAACTGAACACAGACTGTGAATTATTATGGGTAAAAATTGAAATTGCCAAGTGTAAGCCCTTATATTTAGCTGCATACTACAGGCCCAAGGAAAGTGATGAGGACAGCGTATTGCAATTTGAAAAATCAATGAAACTCGTTCAAGCAAAAAAGGGTACAAAATGGGTCCTTGGAGATTTTAACTATCCTAAAATATCATGGGACACAGAACACATACCATCTCCCAAGACTGGCTGTGACTTCAATAAAATATATAACATCTTTATAAACATGTTACATGATCACAATTTCACTCAGATGATCACCGAAAACACTAGATACAACAACATACTGGACCTGTTCCTGACATCAAATGAAACACTAATAAATAAGATTGATATTCATGCAGGCCTATCAGATCACAACATCATCATTGCTACTGCTAATCTCAAACCACAGGTCAACAGACAAAAATCCCGTTCCATCTCTCTGTATCAGAAAGCTGATTGGAAAGGTTTTAAAAAATTCATTCAGGAATCGGAGAGTAAAATTCTGGAAAATTGTGACACCACCTCTGTCGATGATATTTGGGTAAGATTCAAAAACACCATTCATAAAGGCATCAACAAATTCATACCCTCAAAAAAACTGAACTGCAAACCAACACTACCATGGGTTACTCAGGACATAAAAAGGTTAATTCGGAAGCGAGACCATCTCTTCCAAAAACTAAAGAAAACAAACAAAACAGATAAAATTAAGTCCCATTTTAAAGAACTGAAGAAATTAATTAAAAGTAAAATTAAAACGGCATATGCAAATTATATTGAGAATATCTTAGATATTTCACAGGACAACAATCACTCAAAATTCAAGACCAAAAAACTATTTAACCTAATTAAGAACTCAAGACAGGACTCACAGGGCATTGCGCCACTCGAAGACGCAATTAGTCAAACACTCAAGTCCTGTAATGTAGATAAGGCAAATATTTTAAACAGACAATTTCAATCAGTATTTTCGCAAATGTCACCTCTCAGACTCGACCAATCATGTAGGAATAAACTTAACATCAGTAAATTCCCACAGATGCCGGATATAGAGGTCAGTAGAAATGGAGTCCATAAATTACTCTCAAATTTAAAGCCAGACAAAGCACCAGGCCCTGATAACATCAGACCTATCATCCTGAAAGAACTTTCAAATGAAATAAACAACATTGTGCAAACTATTTTTAAACGGTCCTTAGAGAGTGGCAAACTACCATCTGATTGGACGAATGCAAATGTTGCTCCCCTATTCAAGAAGGGTGACACTAGCAATCCAGCTAACTATAGACCCATCTCTCTAACATGTATTCTATGCAAAATCTTAGAACATATTATTGCATCAAATCTTGTTTCACACTTCAACCAGCACAAAATTCTTTATAATCTCCAACATGGGTTCCGGGAAAAACGATCATGTGAAACCCAACTAATCGAACTGATTGATGACCTGGCACGTAGCCTCATACATGGAAAACAAACTGATATGATACTACTAGATTTTAGTAAGGCTTTTGATAAGGTAAACCATCTTAAACTTCTCTACAAACTGCGGGAACATGGTGTATCACCATGTATAATTAACTGGATAAAATCCTTTCTCATAGGCAGAACCCAAACTGTTGTTCTTGACGGTGAGGCCTCCTCTGTTGTGCCTGTGACGTCCGGTGTCCCACAGGGGTCGGTTCTCGGTCCTCTGCTCTTTCTGCTCTACATAAATGATCTTCCTGATTCGCTGACCTCACAGGTCAGACTATTTGCAGACGACACGGCAGTCTACCTTACTGTACAAAATCCCACTGACTGCCAAGCCTTACAAGCCGACTTGCTCCGACTCGAGGCTTGGGAATCAAAGTGGGATATGGAATTTAATCCAAGTAAATGTCAAGTGATACATATAACGAGAAGTAAAAACATCTTAAAACACAACTACATACTTCATAACCACATATTAGATTCTGTCCCAGATGCAAAGTATCTTGGAGTTGACATCTCGCATGATCTCTCCTGGAACAAACACATCAGCAGAATCAGTAACACCGCTAACAAAACTTTAGGCTTTATTAAACGAAACATTCCTTCCAAAAACAAAAATGTTCGCGAATTAGCATATAAGACACTTGTACGGCCCCAGCTCGAGTACGCCTCAGCTGTATGGTCCCCGTACACACAATCAAACATACTTAAATTGGAAATGGTGCAAAGGCGAGCTGCCAGATGGGTCATGAATAATTTTTCTCCATATGAAAGTGTAAGTAAAATGCAGTCTGATCTTGGGTGGAGAAGCCTCGAAGAGAGACGTATGTGCTCCAGGCTTGTTATGTTCTATAAAATAATTCACGAACAAGTAGCCATACCACTCCCACCCTACGTTCAACAACCCTCAAGACTTACCAGACACATGCACCCTTTCCACTTCAGACAGATCCACACAGGAGCAAATTTTTACAAATTTTCATTCTTTCCACATGCCATTGTTTTATGGAATGATCTTCCATCAAACACTGTAACACTGCCTGACAAAGAATCCTTTGGTAAGGCAGTGAGAGATTTAACCTATCCCTGAAGCCAGAATCGATTGTTTTTAACCTGATTTTATCTTTTTAAACACTGTTAATAAAATACTAGTCTATCATCTTTTTTCAGACCTTACTATTCTTATTTTCATCTCTTTTCGCACTAACTCCCCGACGTTGCACCTTTTCCTGCTCATAATACCCGCAAGGGGTGTGCAGCAGTATTTAAAGAAAGAAAAAAGAAAGAATGTGAGTAGTAAGACATGGTCCAGTCGTGCTTTTTGGGCGGGGGATCTCATGTGACGTCATACTACATACGTAGTCATGGTAACCCATGGGAGCGGCCATGTTGTGACGTCATTGCCATGGTGATGGTTAATGGGCGCATGCGCCGCTCGTCTTGTTAGGGTGATACGTGTTTCTGTCGACCATTTTGTATGAAAGAGGCCACCAACTTTGTTTCTATGATGGCACGTGGTCGTGACCCCACACCCTCTAATAGAACAGGGGTCTGTTCGGAGGTCGTGCTCGATTCGAGGGAGGTAAAACTATTTACCCGAACAGACCGAAGAAATATCACCGAAATGGGTTTGGATCCCCCTCCCCTCGAATCCTCATTTTTCCAATAATTGGCGCGTTCGATTGAATGGAGTGTATCTAATTACCAAAATCCTCGTTTAGTTCGGAGAATTGCCCAGATGGACCCGACAACTAATTTTGCTAATTCGGATTTTCCCCAAATCCTCGGATATTTCTTATTAATTTGGTACGATCTTTTTACGTACACCCCCCCCCCCCCCCACCAACACCACGAAACACACAGACACATGTCCATTGTTCCTTACTCCTGAAGAAGTAATGTTGATTAGAGTATATTTTTTGATTTGATGAAGACTTGGGGACCAATGTTCCAGGACCAGTGGGGGGATGTTGGGGACAAGTACGTACGTGCTTGTTCACAATATGTGAATAGCACATGGGCACATGCAAAATGATGTGCTGATATGTGGCTGTGTGCAAGTGCACAACGTGCGCACAACGCATGCGGCACATGGACACATGCGGGTATTTTGGGGGACCAGTTGGGACCATACGTTGGGGATTATTGGGGAGCAGGCTTTGGGGACTAGTGGGGACCAATGTATGTCTACCAATATTTGGGGACTAGTGGGATCATTATCACAAATATCGTTGTCGTCTAACCGACGTCTTAACCCAGTACTAAAGCTTCTGCTACCAACAGTGTTACCGTTTACACCCACGGCAAATGCCGCCACCGCCACCGCCACCGCCACCACTGTCGCTAAATCCATCACTGCTACTATGAGATGTGCTTTTGCAGAATGTGCGAATAGCACATGCAGTACATGAGCAAATGCGAAGGGTGCCAATATGTTCCATGTGCAAGTGCACAATTTGCACACAACACACGCAGTACACATGCAGCACAAACTCACGTGCGAGTATTTGGGGACCAGAAGAGAGCATATTTTGGGGACTATTGGGGACCAGGCTTTGGGGACCAATATTTTGGGCCAATGTTTGGAGACCAATGTTTGGGTACAGTGTAGGAAATATTGTCGTCTGACCATCGTCTTAACCCAGTACTGAAGTAATTCATCACCACTTTTGCTGATCTTTGCTACCAGCACTATGACCGTTTACATTCACTGCTTTGGCTTATGCCATCACCACTGCTTCCAAATCCACCACTACCACTATGAGATCTGCTTGTGCGTTTCTGCACACCACTCATGCCGCACATGGGCACAGGCCGAAAGTGGCAACTTCTTCGTGTTTGGTTTGTTGACGGGTCAGCCTGCTGAAC
The DNA here is from genome assembly GCA_031216915.1 of Pictodentalium vernedei. Taxonomy (NCBI): domain Eukaryota; kingdom Metazoa; phylum Mollusca; class Scaphopoda; order Dentaliida; family Dentaliidae; genus Pictodentalium; species Pictodentalium vernedei. The sequence continues at coordinate 262,721,512 of CM062293.1, forward strand.
TAGAGAGCAGAGGACACCCTAGTTTGAGCTAACTCTTCTCACGTTTGGGAGGCAACTTTCGTTGCGTTTGGTTTGTTGACTGGTCAGCCTGCTGCACTAGAGAACGAAGGACACCGTAGTTTGAGCTAACCCTTTGCACGTGCCACTTTGCTATTTTCGGTCTGTGACTTTGTGCGGCATGAGTGGTGTGCAGAAATTCAAAAGCACATCACATGGTAGTAGTGATGAGTTTAGTAACAGTGGTGGAGGCATAAGACAAGGCAGTGGATGTAAACGGCATTATTGGGAAAAGGGGGATTCTGGGGAAAATCCGAACCCATTCGGTGATTTTATGCAGTGGTTGGTGATTTGGGGTATTTCAAGGGTCTATTTGTATAATTAGTTTCACTCCCGTTGAACCGAACACAACCTCCGAACATACCCCTGTCCTACTAGAGGATTTTGGGACATATAGCAACCATGTGCCATCATAGAAACAAAAATGGTGGCCTCCTTCATACAAAATGGTCGACGGAAACTTGTATGACCCAACAACATACATGAGATGCGCATGTGCACTTACATCACCCATCACCATAGCAATGCCGCCACAACATGGCCACGCCCATGCGGGATCATGTCACATGAGAACCCCCGATGAGATCCTCTCCCAAAAGGCACGGGTACACTATGTTCTACTACGGATATGTTTACTTTTAAATAAATCACTTTAGTTCTATTAAAAGGGGATAAGAGAGAAAGAAAGGAAGTCTTTTTTTCTCCAACGAGTTCGAAGATACACTTGTTGATGGAGACACAGAAAACTTGTTTCCTCGACGACCAAAGTTAGCCATTTCCCCATTGGTCATGGGTGTGGTGTTCATTCGTTATTCACTAGTCGAAAAAGAGTTCAATCGAAACGATATATATGTAAATGTATATCTTCATATTTCCACTTAGATACTAAAATGATTTGGTTAAATGTTGTCAAACTGGTTCGCAATGATTGGTTTGTGAATTAAACTTGTCGCTCTGGATAACTGAATAAATGGCAGGTTGATATTGTTGTTCAAGTACACCCATTATCGTGATTAATACACCGTGAACAGAGTTTTTTCACGACTGACAATAGTTTCACCTTTGAAGCATGCACATACGCACAATTATGTGCATGTATAATCACAAGGTGACCGACACTAGCCCAAAAGTTGGAAGAACTAGCTTTGACGAGGTTCGAACAAGGGACTTTCTTAATCTTTAGTAATTAATGGGTTCGTGAATTAAGCTGATTTTGAAAATCGATAATGCCATCTTTTCCTTCTAAGAATGATTACGATATATTTTGAGGACTCTTCGTGAACCGTTGAACAGCTAAATGTATGGTGACTTATAAGGAGTCACTGCACAAAAGAATCTCGAACACTTGTCCCCAAAAACTCAACAACAAATAACTATGAGGCCACATAAAACATTCATTTGGTTCTTGGGCAATTAATTTGTAAAATAAATGATGGAGGTTAGGCTTTTGTATTTAGTTTATTTTCTTTTTCATTTTTTTTTTTTTTGTTATTTTTGGTCAGAAAAATGTGTTTACACTTTATGGCACTTCCCCATAAAGTGCAACAGGGCAAATCAATAAAGGTTAAATAATTTCACTTCACGGATATGTTTATTTATTATATGCTTTTCTAAAAGATAGCGAGAAATTTTTAACCGATATTTTTCTATATCTTTCGTCACGATAGATATAAGGGGATATCCCTCTGTTGATTAATCGAATCACGCAAGAAAATTAGAATGAAATTACTCCGCTGACGAACGTACTTTTTATATGTCCAACACACGCAGCACCGGTAAATGTGTATTTTAGCTCGCCTCAAAGTAACAAAGTTAGTCTTGCGAATAGTCCAAAAAGGAAGTACAAGAAAATCCGACTCATCGATAGTGACAGTGATTGACAAATATGCTAAAAACAATTTGAACATTTGAAAAATCCTCCTTCGTCCTTCATTGAACATTTTGTGAACTGTGTTATGTTTGTGTGCATCTGCGCAGTGCACTTTTGCTATTACTCTTGAATAAATGTGCCACCCATTGTTTTTAAGGGAATGTCATAAACCACTTTCACACGCGTTCATTGATTTTGTGTGCGTGTCTGACAATATACCCATTTTCTAAGGGGATTTATGTGGAACTATTTTGTTGTGTGGTAGTTTGCTTTTGAAATCGGGGCCAATAAGTAAATGGTTCAGCTGCGTCAGCTGATTTTTGTTGACACTGTCATTTTCTCCACCTCCGGTTTTTGATTGCAATGAAAACACTACATTACCTCTTTTAATCGTAACAAAAACAACGCAACGCATATAATAAAAAGAATACCTATTGTTTTGAGGGAGTATCGAAATTATCTCATTCGTGGCTGCAAAGGAATTTAATTTTTCACTCACGGCTTACAGCCGCTCGTGAAAACTAATATTCCTTTGCAGCCACTCATGAGATAATTCCGATACTCACTCAAAAACAGTAGATATCCTATGTTTATTTATTTATTTATTTATTTACCTCGTGTCGGACAGTTTTATGGTGGGGGTAGCCGGCGTACCCGGAGAGACCCACCGAGCAACGGAGAGCAACTGTCACACTCCCCAACGTATTAACTTTGCACAGGGTTAGCATTAATTTAAGACAAGTGCATCATCGACAGGCAGTACACCCTTGTACGCAGCGCCACCGTGCCCCCACGTGTGTAATCGGGAGTAGGTGCCTTGCCCAAAGACACAATGCAGTTATCCCTGGTGGAGATAGAAACCGTAGATCTTTCGGATTGTAGTCCGTTGCCGTAACACATAATATGAAGCACACCCACAGAATATGAAGCTTTACAGTGCTAAATACATAAGGAAAATTAGTTTACTTTGAAACTCCCATGTCTGATATTCCATAAACTGGTTATGCATAAAGATTGTAATGTAGAAAAGACGGAAAATAGATGTATTCAGCTCACAGTATTGGCAGCAGATATTAATGGTTCCTGGGAGTCTGCTATCGTATTTGTATCAGAACTGATAACCAAAAAATTGTTTTACGACAACTCGTCACCAAATATGCTTCAGATATCCAAGAAAAAGCTAGGAAATCAAAATTCCTCGAATCGCAGCGTCAGCTGCGTATAGGAAATTCCCAAACTCTCGTTTTTGTTTTGTTTTCTTTTTGTTTACATTTAGGTCAAGGTCAACGAGGCAAAAAGCACCGATATACAGTGCCGTCTAAAATGAAATAATGAGACTGATCGCTTTAATACCAATAAAATGGAGACTGCACAGTTTCCATATTAATTACAATGTGTCATAGCACCTGTTTAAATTTCTTTGATGTACCGATTTTCTTTTAGATTAAACTGCACGATATCACGTGACCTACACACGTCCGTCGGCCATGGAGCTCGTCTTCAATAGAAGATGCAGTCAGTGTTCGCATGTGCCCAAACGCAGTTCTGTCGCTGTATCTTGAAGTGCTTGAACGACTAGCCTTTTTCTTGGATATCTGAAGCACATTTGAACCAGGGTTTATTTTAAGGGGATTTTAGAACTACACAAATCTTTGAGGTAGGTACCATGGCCCAGTGTTTGAGATTCTCTGAGTCTGAGAAACATTTGTAATGGTTATTTGTAACATTTTATACGTCCATTACAATATTCCTCTAACTGACTTGTGGGATCCGCGGCTTGCTGTTCTCACTTGGCTTTCCATAAAGGCACATCGAACAAGAGGAGTAACTAAAGCAAAGGAACAGAATCACTTTAAAGGTCTATTCTCTGAAGCGCAGAGAATGAATGCCGATGACAGTCTTGATCCAGATTCAGATACAGCTGAACCTCCATTGAAAAAAGATGTTTTTAGATCATATGTAAGACACAACTTTTGGGCACGGCACTTAACCCCGATTGCCTAGATGGGGGCACGATGACGCTGTGTACTAAGGCGTACTACACGTCGATGGTGCGCATGTCTTCAACCAATCTAACACTGCATGTGCCGCGGTGCAGAGTTCAGAGTTACGACGTTGGAGAGCGGACAGCTGCTCGTCGTTGCTCGGTGGTTCTCTCCGGGTACTCCTGCTTCCTACACCCGTAACACCGTCACCGACATGATGTGACCCTGGCTGTTAATGTGTCGTTAAACCCTAATAAAAAAAGACACAACTTTGCAAGATGGCTAAAACAGTAAAACGTTCATAAATACAAGATTCAGAATATCTAAGACTGTTCAGAATATGTAAGACTAAAAATATATTTCTTGTCATATAAAGAGGAAATAAAGGTACTTTTGCTTTGCAGTATCATGGTCATGCATTGCCTTCTTGTTTGTTTATATGGCATTGGAGTTTTCATTAGAAATTTTAGTACTGCACAAAATTAGACTTAGAACTGCACAAATTGATATAGAACTGCACAAGTAGGGGTCTATTGCACGTTAAAATAAACCCTGATTTGAACAAGAGTTGTTCTCGTGAAATATTATTTGATTATCACTTCTGTTATGAATACGGTGGCAGACTTCCAGGAACCAATCATGCCTACTGTTAGCCGTTATTTTAATGTATAATTTGTTTATATTTAATAGGAATTTATGCAATATCAGAGGTAATTTCAAAGTAAATACATTTTCCTTACTTTTGTTGCCTCTTAAATTGCAGTAGCTGCTCTTCAGAATAGGCCCAAATTTAAAGTTCCAGCACTGAATTAATTCAGAAATATAAAATGCATTTGTGTTCAGTTACATTTATTCACCTTTTCACAAAAAATAAATACCGTCTACATAATACGTTAGTTATTTTCCGAAAAACAGACCAAACTGGATGTTTCCAACTATTTTAGTCATGTTTTGTTGAAATGCATGCAAATAAATACACAACAATCAAAAAGGGTAACTTAATAAAGTCTCACGATTTCTTACTAATTTTAACACTTTCGCTGCCGAAATCGACTATTGTCGCATATTTTATGATAATTATCTATATGTTCTGGTATGCGCAGATCAAACATACCACCTGATTAATTGTTGGGAAGGGCTCAGAGATCAGATGATAGAGTTTCAAGTATTTCATAAATTTTATTAACCCTTTACCCAACGTAACGGCCAAAACCGGCCAGCGCTATTCTCAAAAATCGCCAATCAATTTCCAAAATATTTTCACTTTTTGTCTCAAAAACATAGGTTATGACCCCTCGTTGGAACGAGCTCGTCGAGCTCGTTCCAACGAGGGGTCATAACCTATGTTTTTGAGACAAAAAATGAAAAAAATTAGTTATTCAATAATTTTGTTTGCAAGTGTCGTCTGCTTTTCATGTTAGGTAAAGGGTTAAACTTCATCGCACACAGGTGTGCATGGAGGTCTTCCATATATGGATAAAGTGGGCGTGGTAGTAAAAGGGTTAAAAGACAATGCAAGCCCATAAAAAACGAAATGTTTCAATTTGAGAGATTTTCTGAGAACCAAAACTTTTTTGCCGTACAGCAAATAATCATACTCCGAGGAAACATCCAATATTTGCATTCGCGAAGAGCAAGATATAATCGGGATGGGGTCCACCGAAGGGGCACGGGAGGCATGTTTCCCAACATCCTCCCTCGCCCTCAAAAGCACACATATACACATGGGTTGGAAATGGTAGAAGTAGAAAAAATAGAAGGAACTATGATCAGACCATTGTATCATACATACTAGAAATAGACAGACGAGCGCCCTATTCGTAGAATTGCTGGCATGCAATTACAATAAATAGAGTGACACGAAAGAACAAAATCAGCTGTTTTAAAGGTATGGTAGATTTAGCGGGGTCCCCTACTCTGTCCATCTCCACCGCCCAAATTTCAGCTGAATACGACAAAATAGAATTTATTGGAAGAAAACCAAAAACAAGGCAGATCGACGGTCTGATGACAATAATAATAATGCGTAATAAACCAATATGAGGTTACGGACACCCAAGCCTGAAAATAAGCAATCTGTCATCTGCAAAATGAGGTCCGAAGAGGGTGAATTGTCTGCTGCCATTCCAAACAGTAGGTCAATTTACTCTGTGGGTACTTCTTTCTGTTCAAATCTGAGACCTTGATTCAAACTGAGGTTCACAGAGGGTAGATTTAGTGATGCTACCCTGCTGTGCAAGGTAGCATCACTAAATTCACCTTCTGGGGACCTTATTTTGCAGATGACAGTCTACTTATTTTCTGGCTTGCGGACACTAATATTTACATTCAGCATGCATAAAAAATATGTAGAAGTTCGACCACCGATTGTGACGCTTTTTAAGCTCGGCGCCAGAACTGTTCTGTTTTGTCCAAATACGGGCATCAATCATTTCACTAGTTAAGAAGATCCCCGACATCTGGGGATCGTCCTGCAGTCAAACCTTGGTTAGGACAAACATATTACTAATATTTGCAAATAAGCCTATTCACGACTATCGCAGATGAGAAAACTAAAGTTTACCCTGAATCGCAAAACTCTACAACAAATGTATCTATCCTTTACCCATTCTCGAATATGGTAGTCAAGTGTGGTCTGGGGCTCCCCGGTCCCTACTTAAGAGATTGGACGACGTTCATCATGACGCCGCTCGCATAGTAACCGGCATAACTAGATCTGCATCTCACGAGTCCTTGTCCCTTGAACTTGGGTGGTGGCAGTCTCTTGAGAAGAGAAGATTTGTTAAATCCATGAGTTGTAAATGCACCAAGGTTTCTTCAAATTATACTATTGCCCACTTTTCGTGACGTGACTCGGCACAATTTAAGAGATGCTGACAACTTTGTACAGTATAATATGCGAACTGAGTTCTTCAAACGGTCATTTTCCCCAGTATATATAGCTATCTGGAATAATTATTCAGATGCTGTTAGAAACAGCCCATCAGTCTATTCATTCCGACGTCTGATTTCACGAAGACCAGTTAAACCGCCTCCATATTTCAATTTTGGAAAAAGAAACGTCAAAGTCGTGCACTGTAAGCTTAGAAATGGGTGTAGTGATCTCAACTCTGACAAATATAAGAACTATATAACTGATTCTCCTCGTTGATCGTGTGGGGTGGTTCAGAAGATGCTAACCATTTTTTCTTCTCCTCTCCATACTATGACCATATAAGAATCCTCATATTTCAGACCATGACAAAATTCAATATTACAAGGGTACAGTAGATTTTATAAGGTGAAGGTAGCCTCATAAAAAGAAACAATGAGATTATTTTTTCTGCTGTACGGCACTATATTTCAGATTCAGGGGGAATTAGCCAGGCTTGATAGCTGAGCTACATGTACGAGGCAGCTCTTGGTCGCTAGGAAGAGAGTGAGACTTCGACTGGGTCACTATTTCTCTCACTTCGTTGTCAGAACAAGAGTCGTAGTAATTCATTCCTTTTCTGGTCTTTTTGAATTCCAGCTTGCCAGGTAGTTTGAAATGCTTTCCGCGTCGTTCGTGGTGTCGGGCTGTGGTATCAAGTTACGTGTTTAATCTGGTTTTTTCTTCTATTTTTCTCTCTTTCTTGTTTTGTGCTTTTTTGTCAGTATATGCACCCCAATTTTGTTTTGTTTTTTCTCCAATTATTCATTTTTGTGCAGTAATAAATTATATTGCAGTTGTTTGCGGTCATGCAAAATTATATGATAATTTATGTATGGGAGAGGAGTGTTTCTATGTGGTAAGCACTTGAACTCCAATCCCTTTTGCGATTTTGTTAGCAAATAAAATATGTTTAAACACCAGTTAAAGATGATGAAGAGGTGTCGAATCTTTGATTTTAACGCCTGATGTGCCTTCAGAGGCTTCTAGAATGTAAGACTCGTAGATCTTTTCGCCCCCCCCCCCCCCCTCCTCCCCATGGCCGGTTCTGATTCTCGTCATCGGACGATGTTGGAACGGAATCACCCGAGATGTCATGAGCGACAGAAGAGGTGATGATACAGGAATAGAATTATACGAGTTGCCACAAGCGTCGAAGATCTACAATTTCCAAGACTTTTGAAACATTCCACCCGAGTAAAACAAAATTTACGAAATATGTGGAAAATGCTTCACATGCAGATTATACTTAGGAACCAGTACTGGTTTATTATATTGCAGAAGCATTAGTAGCGAGAAGCGTGATTTTTTTTTTCATTGATTGAATGAAAATTATCACATAATTTAAAAGCGGTAAAGCACGACTTTCCAATTCCATTCCGGAAGCAGATAAAGGTGTACGCAGTTGTATTCTTGCGCGAAATAGTGTACTAGAAAGTTACAAGGGAGATGAGGATTTAAATAAAAACACCCAGCGACATCATTTAATGAGTTTCAACCGTTGTTTCAACAAAATCCTATTTCTGAATGTTTCAGAGTATTAACCTCATCGGGGACTATCCTTCTTTTTAGTAACACAATTCGAGACCTTTTAGTAAACAGTGTTTGTTTCTCGGTGCGTTTTGGCTTTTTTTTTATCGGTTTTGGAATCAAGTGATAAATGGTCTATTCAACTCATCTCCCTTTGGTAGTGACAATTTTGAACACTCTCCCGTGAATCAGATCTGGTCCGATCCTTCGGCTCAGTCCAGATCTAATTTACTATCTGATATTTTAAAACCCTTTGAATCCAAGCGGCCGCTTTTCCGACCAGGAGCATCATACGCCATAACGTTATTAAATAGGATGGCTGTTCAGAAAATGGGTGGGGCGGACCAATCAATATTTTCAGCGTGCAGTCCCGGGACTGCATGGTGAAAATATTGATTGGACTACCCCAAATAATGACTATGGACTATTCTAATTGCTGCCATTCAACTGGCATGGAAGATACCACCAGTGTTCAATGGGTTAAATCTCACAGTAAAATGGAGGCTCATTGGAGAGTTTCCGTATAATATACGCCTTTGACAATGGAGTTACGTCGGGGGAATATTTTAAATTTCCAATAATGTTTACTCTGGATTGGGTCGGCGGTAGTTTAGTAATAACACAGAATGTAACGAAGGTGGATAAGGGTGTGGGGGGGGGGGAGCAGGAATCAACGACCAGAGTTGAAGTTTCTCAAGTATTTCACAAGTATCGTAGATGCGAGTGAGGTATAAGAAAAACTCCACCAAGGGTAGTTGATTCCCCCGCCCCACTCTGTCTGAGTTGTGATCTGTGATCATACCACGATATTAAACTTAAGTGAATTAAACTGATACTTTTAACCCTTTACCCAACGTAACGTCCAAAACTGGTCAGCGCGATTCACAAAAATCGCCAATTAATTTTTATTATTTTTTCATTGTTTGTCGCAAAAACATAGGTTATGACCCCTCTTTGGAACGAGATCGTCAAGCTCGTCCCAATGAGGGGTCATAACCTATGTTTTTGAGACACAAAATGAAGAAAAAAATAGTCATTCAAGAATTTTGTTTGCAAGTATCGTCTGCTTTTCATGTTACGTAAAGGGTTAACAAAAAATACCACCTTAGGAGGGTGTCTATTTACTTTCTTAATGACACTAGCTTGTGTCTCAGTATTCATTCACATCATAACGTCAATAAGATGCGTAATGACCTATCAGATGCGTTATTACATGACGTTCTTATACGAAGGCCGGATTCCACACGTTGTACATCTAGCACATTTCTGTATTGTATCGGTCTATTGGTTAACGTTAAATGCACACGGCAGTTGTAGCGTTAATATTCTTTTTGGATGAAGAAGCAATTTGTGTCAAAGAAGTACATAGATTATTTATGAAGCTTTATCGGAGATGTATTGATCAAGTACCGTTTAATCTCATAAACGTGTCAATGCATACCACCACAAAGTGTTTAATGCGCAAAGCTTCAATTTTTTTCGTTTTTTTTTCCCCCGCTGTTTGTACACTATTTCATGTCAAACTGTTGAAACATCTCAACGTACATAAATTGAATACAAGTTCCTGAACTGTTATGTTTGTAACCCTAATTGGCCGTGCAGACTGGTTATACGTTTACTGTGAAAGGAATTGATTCTTTACGAGTACCTACAGTCAGAAGCGACCTGAAAGGGAGGGGGGCACTTTTCCTTTGCCCCCCACCCCCCCCCCCCAAAAAAAAATCAAGCATCAAATTGATGTGAGTCCAATTTTAGTCACAATCTGGCCCGGCTTGTAAAGATGGTGTTAATATGAAAAATCTTTCATGGGATTGATCCCACACATCCCTACCAACGGGAGGGGCAGCCCCTACCCTACCCGCCCCAGCTCCGACCCTCTCGACATTGGACGCCCTATATCTTACTTAATCAAAATCCTGGCGCCACCACTGCGCACAGTGTGTATGACAGCGGCGGTCTGAGGTCTAAACATATCGGTTATCCATCATGAAGCTTCAATTCGATTCCAAATAAACCCTAGGTTTTGAATCGATTCGATTCAAGTAACGCCCATTCGGAAATTTTCGAATTTTCGAAGTTTTCTCAAAATCCTACCAAGTGTCTTCCTTTGAACTCTTCTATCATCAGGTCTGCCGTAGAGATGGGCGGTATTGGAATTTTGAGTTCGGTATCGGTTTCGGTATTGTTTTTCACGAAGGGGGCGGGGATTTACCTCGGTATCGGTTCGGTATTCGTTATCTTACCTGACTGAGATTTGCTGATATTACCAAAGGGGAATTCACATCAGGAAAAACAGAATCAGTTGTTGTAGTATTATTCTATCACAAGGCTATATAAATGATACTGCCAATGATCTCATAGGTGGCATTCTTTTACGACAACAAATCGTATCTACAGTAAATCTACAGTAAATTTGTTACTTGTGGTAAACGCACCTTAATGTTCAAAGACCTATTTCAAGCTTTTGCGATCTCAGAGCATGTGCCCTGACTATGCCATCTTTAGGAAGTCCTGCTGACAATAAACAAACACCTGGGCAGTGATCTCTAGTTAAGTCTTGGCTGCCTTAACAGGCAGCCAAGACTTGACTAGAAATCACTGCTAAGCAGTTGGACATGCACAGGTTGTAGTCTATTGGAAATTCAGGACAGTTTCCCAGTCCAGTGAGGGTTAAGGAAACTGAAAAAAGTCAGTCGCTTCTTTTATGAAAATGAACCTTTCAACTGCTATCAAGCCTCATCAAAGACTTATAAATAGCGAATGCTGGAAAATTTGAAAATTCAGATGGTTTATGTATTCAACGATTCGTTCGGTTTGGTTTATCGGTATCCCCATGATATCGGCATCGGTTCGGTTTTTCGGTATATTGTCCACCGAGCTGCTTGGAGACCTGATGAAAGAAGAAGAGTTCAGGGGGGGGGGGGGGGGGGTCCGCTTCCAAAACCACTTTGATTCCGTTCTGGCGTACTCCGCCTTTTTGTTGATTTGTCAAAACAGACGAGTCGCCGTTTCATACAACACTATACTGGTGACTGACTATATTCGCGGAAAAAGAAAGCGAGATATTTTCAACTGTAAGAGCGTTGAGATTCGATTCGATTCGAAATCCTCTTCCTGATTCGATTCGTGGATTGATTCTATCCGAAATTTGACATTTGCAGCGTTCTAATTCACCACTTCTATGAGATTGCATGTGAATGAATCCCTCGACCAGCAGAAGTAGTAGGAGATGAGGTAAACGTGCCTCATTGGGGGACCCCGCAGGGGACCCCGGAAGTGACGTCATGTCACGTGCCCTGGTGGCGCCATGCTTGGTTGTCATGGTAACCTGCTTGAACGGCCATCTTGCGTGGTGTGAGTGCGCATGCCCAGCGTTGTTAGAGTGACACGTGTTTCCGTCGTTCATTTTGTATACTGGAGTCCGCCATCTTGGTTTCTATGGTAGCACGTGGTTGCTATGTGACCCAAACCCTTCTAACAAGACGGAGGTATGTTCGGAGGGTATGTTCCTTTATAGAAAAGTAATTTCGCGATTCGTAGAATTACCACAAACAACCCGACAATCCCTCCAAATCACCGAAATTGACTTTATTTACTATGGATTCTCCATTTTATCGGTGTAGCACGTAGTGCTATAGTACCAAGGGGTACATGGGGTGCGTTCGATTGAACAGGAGTATACTCCAGTAGCGTAGAAGAGCCTATCAACTGGAACAGCTTTGTTTATTATTACTGTATTTAGCTTTTTTGGTCTATTCTTGTTAGTTCTGTCCCTATTCCGAATACTCTTGTAGTTTCCTTTATCTAGATCCTTTATATAGATTATAACCAACCAATCAGATTGCTTGATTTTCCGTAATTTGTATGCATGGTTATCTCCCCCTATAACAACGAAGTTCTATCCGATTCTCATCACCTCTATATCCAATAGCCATATCCCATGGAATCCCTTATTGTGAACCGTTTCTGGTTATGGAATCCCTTTTTTGTCGTATGAGGCCATGCGGGCTATGTAAAAGCCCTCAATGAGGCCTCATATATTATGCCTCATAGCCTCATGGAATTTTGAGGTTATGAGGACCATTAAAAATCCCTCATTGAGGTATAATTTACTACGACTCTTAGCCTCATTTCAGCATTTGAGGATACCTATGGCCTAGTATTGTATTATTCGAGGATACCTATCGAGGATACCTTTTGGAGAATCCCTTTTTGTCGTATGAGGCAATGAGGGCTATGTAAAATCCTTCAATGAGACCTCATTTATTATCCTTCATAACCTCATTGAATTTTGAGGTCATGAGGACCATGAAAAATCCCTCAATGAGGTATAATTTATTACGACTCTTAGCCTCATTTCAGTATTTGAGGATACCTATCGCCTGGTATTGTATTATTCGAGGATACCTATCGAGGATACCTTTTGGAGAATCCCTTTTTCTGTCGTATGAGGCCATGAGGACCATGAGTAATCCCTCAATGGGGCCTAATGTAGTCTTACCAACCGCTTCCATCTTGTCGTCAAAGCTCCAAGGCCACTACAGGTCCATGACGTATCTGTCCTATCATTAGCTTCTACAACAGGCTTGTTCCATTGCGGCCTTGTACCAGTACTATTGACTAAACTATCATCCATAATATTGACTTGTATCACTACATCATAGCTTTACGCTTTCAAAAATGGATTCTCCAAAAGGTATCCTCGATAGGTATCCTCGAATAATACAATACCAGACCGTAGTAATAAATTATACCTCATTGAGGGATTTCCATGGTCCTCATGACCTCAAAATTCAATGAGGTTATGAGGAATAATAAATGAGGCCTCGTTGAGGGCTTTTACATAGCTATCATTGCCTCATACGACAAAAAGGGATTTTCCAAAAGGTATCCTCGATAGGTATCCTCGAATAATACAATACCAGGCCATAGGTATCCTCAAATACTGAAATGAGGCTAAAAGTCGTAGTAAATTATACCTCATTGAGGGATTTTTAATGGTCCCCATAACCTCAAAATTCAATGAGGCCATGAGGCATAATATATGAGGCCTCATTGAGGGCTTTTACATAGCCCACATGGCCTCATACGACAAAAAAGGGAGTCCATAACCAGAGACGTTTCACAATAAGGGATTCCATGGGATATGGCTGTTGGATATAGAGGTGATGAGAAACGGATAGAACTTCGTTGTTATAAGGGGAGATAACTCTGCATACAAATTACGGAAAATCAAGCAATCTGATTGGTTGATTTTAATCGATATAAAGGATCTAGATAAAGGAAACTACAAGAGTATTCGGAATAGGGCCAGAACTAACAAGAATAGACCAGAAAAGCTAAATATAGTAATAATAAGCAAAGCTGGTCCAGTTGATAGGCTCTTCTACTCTACTGGAGTATACTCCTCTTCAATCGAACTCATCCCTTGTACCCCCTTGGTACTATAGCACTACGTGCTATACCGAGAAAATGGGGAATCCATAGTAAATAAAGTAAATTTCGGTGATTTGGAGGGATTGTCGGGTTGCTTGTGGTAATTCTACGAATCGCAAAATTACTCTCCTACAAAGAAACATACCCTCCGAACATACCCCCGTCTTGCTAGAAGGTTTTGGGTCACAGAGCAACCACGTGCTACCATAGAAACCAAGATGGCGGCCTCCAGTATACAAAATGGACTACGCAAACACGTGTCACCCTAACACGCGCTGCGCATGCGCACTCACACCACGTATCACTATGGAGATGACGTCACAAGATGGCCGCTCACGCGGGTTACCATGACAACCAAACATGGTGCCACCAGGTCGCGTGACATGACGTCACTTCCGGGGTCCCCTGCGGGGTCCCCGAATGAGGCTCGTTTACCTCATTTCCTACTACTGGCAGACTTAGAAAGACGAGTGGGCAGAAATTTCGGATTCTTGCAAGGAGCTGCAGCGATTATAACATGCAGGGTAGTGATGGCGAAGTTAAGTGGAACTGTTGATCATTCAGATTGGATGGCAGTAGGGCTGTTATTATCAACTATAGTTCGAAAGGACTGAACAAAAAACAATAACTCTGCCAGGCTAAACACTTAACAAAGGCTGCATGCATATCAATGTTTTGGGCGTTTTTTCAGATCGGACAATAACTGAAGGATTTACATAAAAAGCTGCTAAATAACTGAAAAGAACTGAACTAAAGGCAATAAACTTGAACTGTATGCTCAGACAGGGTTTAAATTCTACCAAGTTAAAACACACACCAACATGAGAACGTATACAGAGTTTAATGAGGTTGGATAAATTTTTAAAAAAACCCACTAAACAAAGGACAGGAGCTCTTCAACGACACTGCGCGAAGAGAGAGGGGATGGTCTGACAAAAACCCCAAGATAAATATTTTCATGTTTTCAAGGCGAATTAAATACTTATCGAGTGGAATATCTATAACTAAGTGGCGACATATTAAATCAACTGTAGTCTGCGAGCAAACTCAGGTCACAAAAGTGGGAAAGACAACAACCTTTTTACATTAACACATTTTAAGCGCAGCTATATAGGCTATCATTCACGTAAATCTTATAATACGAATGCAATTGAAATGTTTTTTTTTGGCCTTACTGTACCCCCAGGCCAGTGAACTGAAGATGTATGCAATAAAAATCCTAATATATCGATGTTAAAACTAATATCCAACAGCGGTCATAGGATAGATTTTCTGATTCACAGGTGCGTGAGTAAAAAGCTTAGGTAATGATGATGAAGATGAATTAATTCATGCGTATCAATATTCTCAAATGAGTGGCTGGGGTTTACGCCCAAAAGAATATTTTTCGACTTATCGTGCTTCAGAGAGCTATTATAATAGATTGGAATTTGATAAGAGTTATTATCTCCTTTTAAATTGCAGTCTATTTCACACAGGTCTACAATGTTGGTACAAAAGCTAAAATGTTCTTTAATCTATTTTGCATTATATATATTTTGAGTCCATTCAAATCTGTTCAAAATGAGTAATACAATGTCACATAATGCGTTGATCAAAATGCATATAGCAACCGATTCGCCCTTGTTAACACCTCCCTGTACAAGTAGGAACAAGGAGGTAGTGCACCCAAGCACGTGGCCATGATTCTATAATATGGGGTGGCCTAGGCCTTTTGGGGGAGGGGCTATTTGAAAGGCCGTTGTGTGGGGTGTTTCGGGGCCTTCCCTAGACCTAACTGGATCGTTGCCCCATTCCTTCCATTTCCCTTAAGGGAAGGTTCCTAGTTAGGACTAACCACCCCCACCCCACTCACTTGAGAAAATTTTGCAAACTTTAGTGCTCTAAGAGTGAATCGGGGGCATTTGTAGCGTGGTGTATAGCCCCTATAATAGTAACCATTGTGAGGCTTTTTGTTGTGTGAAACTTGCAAAAGGCCTATGTTTTGGGGGCAGCGAAAGTTTTATAGGAGCAAAGCCCCCACATCCCTGTAGGTACGCCACATCATAGATTATTTTCCCCATAAATCAAAGTTTAGGAAAAGTGTTAACCCTTTACCCAACGCAGACGTTATCAACATTTATCTTATACCTGTTGAAGATATAGCCCATGTGTTATAGATTATCTATAACACATACCCCTATGTCATATAGATTGGAGAACGGACTATAGTCTTTTTCTATATTATAATATAATGATGACATTCGCAAAATTGTTTATAAATCGTGTCAAATCTGGTGAAATTGATTATCAAACATATTTTTGTCATAACTCATAAGAATTGAGGCGTAAGTATATTTTCTGTAATTGTTTTCCCAGTTACAGGGCCACTTTCTAAGGGGAACTATACTCTATCATTCACTTGAATTTGTAGCCTTGTTACGCACCAACAGCTTTTCCGGGCACATCACATGTATTCATGCCCAACAAGAGAAAGCAGTCGACTCCACTCCAGATGAGTCGACATTTTGACACGAAATCATCCCCAAAACCCTTTTAAAAATGCAGAAAAGAACAAAAATGGTCGGTATAAGATAAACACAACAATACCATAGTGTGTTTTGATATGTTTGATATCTCAACTCGTTGAAAGTGAGTTTTTTTCGCTCGGCAAGCCTCGCCAAAAAAACTCACTTTCAACTCGTTGAGATATCAAACCTATCAAAACACACTATGGTATTATCGTATATTTATTATTTTAAATATCATTTTCTTAATTTTTCAAAACATTTCAACGAAACCATACCATGTGACCCCTCACTGGAACGAGCTCGATGAGGTCGTTCAAAAGAGGGGCCATACGATATGGTTTTGTTGAAAAGTTTTTAAAAATGATATTTTTTCAGTTGCTGAATTTGCATATTACACGTGTGGATGTGGCCGATGCGTTGGGTAGAGGGTTAAGATAATAATAAACCAAATTTGTAAGGTACATTAAAATATAGTTAAACTACTCTGTTTGATAATGATGGTGGATTTCGCGTTATTTCATATCTCCTGCTACTGCTACAGGAACACTGTTAATTGAATAGCCACTTTACTGGAGAAAAATATTAACAGGCGTATACAGTTAACAGGAATTGTTATGTATCTTGTTTGACAGAGTTCACTAATATAATCGATTAAATGCCTAGAATGGATGTTTTGAGGTAAAAAAATGTCTTTAACACTTTACTCTAACATGAAAAGCAGACGACACTTGCAAAAACAATTCTTGAATAATTTATTTTGTCATTTCTTGTCTCAAAAACATAGGTTATGACCCCTCATTGGAACGTGCTCGACGAGCTCGTTTCAATGAGGTGTCAGAACCTATGTTTATGAGACAAAAAATAATGAAAATTAATTGGCGATTTTTGAGAATAACGCTGGCCGGTTTTGGCCGTTACGTTGGGTAAAGGGTTAAATGTGGGGAATTCAGTGGATGTTGGAGTATACACTATAACCTATTATGTAATTAACATATCAAATTTGTACTGAAGGTATGGTAAATTGTTTTGTGTTTGCAAGTTACATACAATTAACAATAACAGGGTTATTCAGTTAAAATATATGCAATTAAGTGGGCTCCACGGTAGTATTATTACTCTATCTGTTTCTCTTATTACAAGAGATGCTTTTTTTTTATAAATTACAAGCACAGAGGTAGTCTGTCAGATGCCATAAAATACACTCAACATATTTCTGGGACACATGAAATGGCCTCTCTCTGATAATAAAAGTAGAGTGGTATTATCCCTTACACACTGGCTCTGTTATAATTTCGGGGTATGCAAACAACCTGAAATACCTGATAAAAAAATAGACAAGGTGTTCATGTGACGTCTCTTCAACACCTCTGGGCCACTGAGTCCACCGGAGTCTGTGCATCTTGTTGTTTGAACAAAGGGGAGGGTGTAGCTTGGTTACCAGCATCGTTGATATTTCGGGAATTTGAAGAAAATGGCCTGTGTTGTGACACCTCGCCGCTACGCGACTCAGTACCACCAAGCGCATGGGGCAGGTTATTCAAATTTATGAAATGCCCCCAGCTCAATTAAAAGTTATTACAAAATACTTTGGTGCATCGCAGTACTAAAACGTTTGAACAATATCATTGAGTGTCAAAGTATTTTTTATGCATGGTAGGTATTCCGTGATATTTAGGTGTATCACGGTCCGTTTCCATAAGGGCTAAATATCAGATTAAATCTCCGGGAAGGATTCCCCGTACACGATCCTGCCTGTAGCCTCAGTAGCGTAGCCATGGGGGTGGGGACTAGGAGGCGATGACCCTCTAAAAATTACAGTCACCTCCTCCCCAACCAAAATGGGAAAATTAAAACACCAGAGGGTGTCAGATTCACTTCAGAGGTGCTGAATTTTCAAACTTTTCTCGGGAGCCCCTCTCCCGTATCGCCACCAATGGGAGGCGCAAATTATACTGGTAAATTGCTTACTACTTCCCCGGGTACCATTCTGAATGATGCCTTTGTGGAAGCTAAGAAATGTAAGCTCTCTGACTCAATAAGTGAAAAGCTTAAAGGACTTGGATTTAGCAGTTTGAATGAAACTGAAATTTACGAAAGTAAAATTAATCTTCTAAAGTCCAAACTTGAATCGGACCATATTGAATTATTTAAAGAAGATATACACAATGCTAATAAGAGAATAGGAAAAAACAAACTTAGGACTTATCGACTATTCAAAGTAGATTATCAAATGGAACCGTATCTCATTCACACTTCTTTCATTGAAGCTAGAAACAATTTTACGCGATTACGCATCAGCAACCATAAACTGTGGATCAAACATGGAAGGCATTTACAACCTCCTCGTCCGATGGAATACAGAATATGAGAAGCGTGTACAATGGGGGGGGGGGGGTGGTAGGGGTGGGGGGGGGGGGGGGGTAGAGGGGGAGATGGAATCGGAATGGTATTCTGTAATGGAATGTCCGCTTTATGCACCATTGAGAGAAAAACTATTTCGCACAATTTCTGACGAAAAAAATGACTTTCGTCTAATGGATACAATGGACAAATGTAAAGTAATAATAACTAATCCAGCTCTTCCTTCGCAAGAGGGACTTCTCTGTAATATGATTTTTGTATGTCATATGGAATTAGTGTGTTTTATGATTCTGTTTATGTTGCTTTTGTGTGTACATAACAATTTGCCTTTGTTCTGGTGTATTTGCTGAATAAATCTTATCTTATCTTAGCTTACCTATATTTATAATATGTATAATATCTTTTGTCTATAATGTCATCTTTCGAAAATGGATCGCGAAAACATTGCATCTCGGACACTGTTTTCGTCATCTCAGACACCATTTTCATCATCTCAACACTATTTTCATCCTCTCAGACACTATTTTCGTTTGTTTTTCATGATTCAGTCTCAATTGTGCAATATTTTATGGAACCTCTGTTCTCCGTCAGTTATTACAAAGGTGGATGTGACAAATGAGTCTTCTGAAACAAGTCATTTTTCACCATGGAGGACACCCCTGTGCAAAGGCTGGAATTGAAGAGTTGAATGCGTTCGTCCTGAAAAAGACTTCATTTCACTGTGTATGATCCCCCCTCTACTTGTTTTCATATGACGAAACTTTGCTTTGAGCACAATCAAGTCTCGTAAACTTTACGATAGAAATAATGGCAATTGGTTGCTAGTACGCACACCTATCGTATTTTAACGGTAATGTTTTACAGTGTTTGAATTATTATTGGTCTCATGTGATTATCTGTTCTCAAATTTTGTCGTCCATTTTTTCTGTACCTCTCGCTGATGGGCTTCAGGCCCTTAAACCTGAAGACTTTCTGAAAGTCTTCGCCACTAGTTGTAAAGGACGTTTCTTTTTTCATTAATCTAATCCGCCCCTGCTTGCAGTCCTTTTGTGGGACAAAGTGTTGGAAGGGTCTCTCTGATTCTGAGCCCTCCTCAACAGTGTGTCACACAACTGCATATTGTCAACTTAAAGAACACTCAGGAATGAAATGGAATATATATCATCGCCTGAGTGTTAGAATGTTCTATCCCCCTTTGGGGACATAGAACATTCTAGCACTCAGGCCACGATATATTGGAAAGATAGGCTGAGTATCGACAACAGAACAGTCGAACGGTATAAGCAAAATCAGAAATCCAGTTCCAGTATAGTGTTCAAAATGCAGTATATTGGTAGTTTGTTCTTTTTAACAAAATATCTTTACACAAAAGTTAGGCAAGTAGCGCAAAGGGTTAACCCTTTACCCAACGTAACGGCCAAAACCGGCCAGCGCCATTCTAAAATTCGCCAATTAATTTTCATTACTTTTTTCATTTTTTGTCTCCAAAACATAGGTTATGACTCCTCATTGGAACGAGCTCGTCGAGCTCGTTCCAATGAGGGGTCATAACCTATATTTTTGAGACAAAAAATGAAAAAAATTAGTTATTCAAGAATTTTTTTGACAAGTGTCGTCTGCTTTTCACGTTAGGTAAAGGGTTAAGACAATAACACTGGGTCTATAATAGTTCAAGATCGTAATCCGTGTTTAGGTAACCCTTTAACCATACCAATAGAAGGCGATACATGCCACAAAAATGTGAAATAATAAAACCTTTTTACTTTTTTGCCACAAAAACATAGCTTATGACCCTCCTTGGGACGCGCTCGTTCTAATGAGGGGACATAAAATATATTTTGGGACGAGGTTTTTTTTTAAAGTAATAAAAACGATATGCCGATTTTTGTGAAGACAATTGGTCGGTTTGCTCTGTTACGTTAGGTAAAGGTTAATAAAACGGATTTTTTCATGGCAGTTGTTTCTCTGCAGGGATTGTCATTGATCGATAAGAGTAATTCATTGATATATATAATTCTAACGGACATAAACCTATCACGTAATTGTTGTTGAACAAGATACTGTGGGACAGAATATACACGAGAAGAATATACAGAAATATCAGTCCCAATGTCCACGTAAATGAAAAGTACCTGTACCCCACCTGAAACATGAATAATCAAAGACTTTAACCCTTTACAAACATGAAAAGCAGATGACACTTGCAAACAAAATTATTGAATAACTAATTTGTTTCGCTTTTTGCGTCAAAAACATAGCTTATGACCCCTCATTGGAACGAGCTTAACGAGCTCGTTCCAATGAGGGGGATAAGCTATGTTTTTGCCGCAAAAAATGAAATAATAATGAAAATTGAATGGCAGTTTTGTGAATACCGCTGGCCGGTTTTAGCCGTTACGTTGGGTAAAGAGTTAAAACACCCCATGTTTGACAGGAAGTAGTAATTAAATATACTGTCTACTACTAAAATCTCATTTAAAGCCACATTTGCGAATGTGGATTTTCCTCTAAGACGTAGAGAGGTTTGTAGGGAGCGTGGTTGAGCTGCTGAGATGACGAAAGTGTCTTTGCCAACTTAGTGCAATACTCCTGCAAGCAGAAATAGACAAAAGCAAACTCCATTTTTTGCCACTTTGATATACCTGCCACGTAACCATCGCAGTGGAGGAGGAGAGAAGAAGCTTGGTGAGAGACGGCATTTGGGAGCACAGGGATAATTAAAACCTCATCTGAGAACCGCGAGAAATGAGCGAAGTGCAGCTGCTGCTGTTGTTGTTGTTATTATTATGCATTCGTATACTGCTGACCAAAATATACGACCATCTTTTGCAAAACTAGACTCCCTCGGGATTTTGGTGTGACATAATACAGCTACCTGCTAAATACCACCTTATATACCACATTCGTGAATATCTCTAGCAAGGTAACTTTAATCAACAAGTCGATGGAAGAATCACGTGAAAACTAACATACGAATTTTCACCTTAATGGTACTATTCAAACATCCCAGGACGAACCCGCCCTTGCAACTGTTCGAACCCTGTTGCACTTGAAACATGGAAATTATGTGCTGGGAAAGGCCAGGCGAGCTATTGAAATGATTCCTTATTGAACACCCCTTATTAAAACTACATCAATTCAAGGTTAATTGCGGTATAAATACTGAACACGACTCAGGTAGAGCAGGGGCAGGAATTAATGACCCTTGTTGGAGTTTTTCTAGCATTTCACGCGCGCCTTCGGCGCACGTGAAATGCAGAAAAACTCCGACTCGAGTCGTTGTTTCCAGCCCCCTGTACCTCACTCTCGTTATGTTCTATCTTAGTATCACTCTAGCATCTATTAAAAAAAATATTTTGAACTCTGTGTTTCAAACAAACTCGAGCCGGAATTATACTTTCAAAAAACAACTTTTAACATGAATAATATTTCAAAACAGTCTGGTAACTCTAGATATTGAGTTATAAAGCTTTATTGGTCGATTCAACAGTTTATTTTAAAAACCACACAGTTTGCCAAGCATTTACCCTTCAAATTTCGTTTTGCTGAATTGTACATCATATCAGTCTTGGAAATAGCTGGCGATCGATTGTTCAGGTTACATGGGGGTTACTCCATATTGTAAAACACCCGAACGAGCTATAGGTTACGATGGAATAATTCAACAAAAATTAAATTCCTTATCCCGACTGTATATTTTGCCTGCCACATCTGACAATCTGTCGGGACTAACTGGACCCAGAGGTTGCGCACTGCACCCACATATGAATGGGACCACATTATCCCGACTGTATATTTTGCCTGCCACATCTGACAATCTGTAGGGACTAACTGGACCCAGAGGTTGCGCACTGCACCCACATATGAATGGGACCACAGACAGTGTCTTTGTTTTGAAAACGGTTATTGATAAATACAAATCTTCGAAATGTATGCTGCTTTTATTGATTTGCGCAAAGCATTTGATTCGGTGAACAGAGCATTGCTCAAGCTGAAACTTCAACATATAGGAGTGAGTGGTGAAATATTTAACGTAATTAAATCTATGTACGAATCAAGCTTTTATTTAAATAAAACGTCTAATGGATTGGGACCACCCTCCCTCTCATCTATAGTTGTCCGCCAGGGGTGCATCTTATTTCCCTCTCTATTTAAATTTGTTTGAAGACATAAAAGATATTTTCAACAATTTGTGTGATCCTGTGTGGATTTAGAATTACAAATTAAACCATCTTCCTTTTGCAGTTGACCTTGTAATGGTATTTGATAGTCAGCAAGGGCTTCAACGGTGCCTCACTAGGCTTCCCAAGTATACTGAAACCAACATGTTACAAATAAACGTTGGAAAAACACAATGTTTAATATTTGGATCTGCGTCAGTTAATGGCACACACAAAAAAATAACATTTTTTATTGGAGGCAAGCGTGTTGATGTTGCTGAAGAATTTACATATGATATGTCAATTCCTCAGCAAGCTCAACACGCTTGCCTCCAATAAAAAATGTTGGTTGTTTTTGGTTGTGCCGTATCTAGGAATAAAAGTATCAAAAGAAGGTACAATCTCTAAAGCCCAAGATGATTTGGTTGTTAAGCTCAAAACGCGTTATACTCACTTTTTGTGCGTTTAACACCTAGCACTCTGGTAGTGTTTCAAATTTTCGTCATTGACTCCACACTGGTCATGCAACATGAAAATTTAATAAATTATATCTTGCTTGACACAGCTCATTGATATAATTTTTGTAATTCCCAGTTGCATTGTGCGAAACATTTGCTTCTGAAAACTTTTGATATTTTAACATCAGAGTGCAGACAGTTAATAAAACTTCACGGTTCCAATAAAGACAATGCCAAACTTTTTTGACAAATTAATGCAATCTATAGCCTAATATGGGTGTGAAGTAAATAACGTATGGTAAGCGTTACAACATAGCTGGTGAATAATTACACTTCCTTTTGCAAAAAAGCCTTGGGTGTTGTGAAAGTTTCCTTCAATCACGCGGTTCGCGTAGAACTTGGTCGGTATCCTCAATATTTTTGAGGCGGTTAGTTGGATGGCTACTTTCGCAATCAAAATATTTCAGAATCACAATGACCTGTTGCGGAGTGTGGTAGCTGAACAGAAAAAATCGTAAAGGCAAACCGGAAGCCCTTTTAAATTACTGGAAAGATATGGTCTCGCTATTCCTCAACATCCAGATATCACTAACACCAATGTTATAGGTAAGCTCAAATATAATTTGCGCAGGCATCATGTAAACACGTTCAAAAAGTCAATGTTTGAGGACTGCAAAACGAATGGGGATAATTGATTGAGAACTTACATGTTGTTTAAATGACTATTCAAAGGAAACGTACTTCGTGGAAACGAACTCGACGGAAGACTGTGGAACTTTCACTAAACTTCGTATCAGCAACCACAAGTTAGCTACTGAGAAAGGGCGACATTATCAACCACAGAAGCCTGTTATCGAAAGGATATGTACCCAGTGTGAAACTAACTGTGGGAAAATAGAAAACGAATACCATTTTCTTATTGAGTGTATACATTTTTCCGAGATTTAATCAGAATTATTTGTTTTGATGATCAGTGAGATCGACAGTTTTAGTGAACTGAGTAAATTTGATCAATTCAAAATTGGATTTGAAAATAGAACCCCCAGTTTATGCTAAAAAATCTGCGGCGTGATTCTTGATTTTTTCGCCAGACGATGATGATATGTTTTGTGAAGTGTATGGGGAAGTCTGGTTCACATCTCCATGTTTTTTAGCGTATCAAATTAATAAAGTATATTACTTTGATCAGGGAAAATTGATGGATGAAATTGAATTGTTTTGAGGAATATTATTGTTCACATTGCTTGTATATTCTCGCACACAGGCATACAGGGGCTGTTTTATGCTAATAAAAGTTATGTTATGAACATAATGTCATGCCGCCATAACAGAATTCCCACCAAAATAAATAACAATAATTTACGCGCGATATCGCTAAAGCGAGATCGCGCGTTATTTATCGCGCGTTAATTGTTGCTATTTATTTGGGGTCTCGTTTCCTATTGTAGGGTCACATCCGGGTTTATTGGATATTGTGGTCCAAATGACTATTTTGGGTCATAGTTTTACTTTGTGACGGCATGGATTTAGTAAATAATGCTCATTAATGGTGACATGGTCCAAATAATCTTCTGGTGGTCATCATTCAAACTGTACAGTCAAGTGCATTTCATTTGCAGGTCAAGGTCAGACAGGAGTGTTTAATGGCTAACCAAGACCATTTAACAGGTGAAAATGGAAATTTCTTTGTAAATTTGCTTTGAGAAAGTCTTTTGGGAAAATGATTAAGAAACCCGTATGTTTTCTCTTTGTCGGGATGTTCATCTTACATTGTAAAATCTTCAGTTGGGGATAAAAAATCCCACTAACGTAGTTTTATCGCTACCGATGCACGAAAAATGGAAACTTACACCCAAAATGAGAAAATGTTGACCATTTTGACCCATTCTTCGAGAAATCAACTGTGTCATTCAGCTGAGTGTATTTAAATGAAAAAGTAAGATTTTGATTATGTGTTGTTTTCTCCAGGAAAGGCCACATGGAAAACTTTGAAAAACTGCATACATTATGAGGATTGTGAATGGGGAGGGGGGGGGGGGGGGGTAAATGCAACATATCCTCGGCTGTGTTAAGGAGAAGTTGTGCATTTTCAGCCGAATATCTGTAACGAGACCTGGGTGGATTTCTGTTATGACGTAAGCAGCATAGTTGACAGAGAGGCATCACAACACTTTTTTTCCTACAGGTTATCTCCAAGTTGCATAGTTTAACCTATCAACGGTGTGGGGGCGCGGTGGCGTTGCGGTAACCGGTTCTCGTCAGATCACCGAAGTTAAGCAACGTTGAGCCCGATTAGTCCTCAGATGGGTGACCGTCTGAGAGATCGATTCGGACTCCCCCGAGTGTCCACATGGGGGCACGATGACGCCGCGTACTAAGGCGTACTGCACGTCAATGGTGCGCATGTCTTCAACAAATCTAACCCTGCCTGAGCTCCAGTGTGGAGTTACCATGTTGGGAAGCTGGCAGCTGCCCGTCGTTGCTCGATGTTCTCTCCGCGTACTCCGGCTTCCTCCACCCATAAAACTGTCACCGACAAGATATGACTTTTGCTGTTAAAGTGTCGTTAAACCTTAATAAATAAATAAACCAACGGGGTACGATGTAAACTTTTGCCAGGTGTGTATATGCAAGTTCAAAGGTATGATTTTAAAAGGTCTACATTGAATACCTGCGGACAGATAATGAAAATATAAGATGACCCACCTTACATATTTGCTGTTATTTGATATTTAAAAATAAGTTTAGACATTCATACGGCGGTAAACTTCAAGATCGGCCAAGCGATAGTCACATGTTAACCGTTCTCGTACAGAACAAAGAATGCAGCCACCCCTCCCAAATTCAAAGGATTTCGTTCAACTCGACCAAGTCAGAAAACATTCGTTACCTTTGACTTGAGGGGACAAATGAACTTTGATGTCATTTTAGTTTTGTATACTTGCATTGTTACTATTAGCCTATTTGGCGATTTGTTTTAATGTTAATATTACGTCATCACAGTTTTAACAGGCTGTTCATTCAACGTTAAGTTAAATGATCGTTCTATGTTAGACCGGTTTGAATGGAATAGTATTTTAAGAGTTGGCAGTCTTTACTGAGTACATTGCAACATTTTCCGTTCACGCCCCCATGACAAACCTTGTTACCAAGCAGATTTATCACATTGAAGAAAGAAGAATGATTCTTGCGTTGAAAAGTCCAAAACATTTATACAAATCTTTATACGTAACACAATGATCTGTCTTGGTAGTTCTTTAAGTGTGGGTGTGCGCATGAACGCCCTGTTACTTGTGAACAGCAACTGAAGCGTTTAGGTTCGCCCCAGCTTGTCACAAACCGGTTTGTGAGTTGTCGACTGACAAATGGAGAGAAAATGTATTTATCATAAAGCCGCTTTTAATAGCTGGCGTGACAGGTGAAAAACAATTGAATGGAAAATAGCACTTATCCCTGGTCTCTTTAACCCTTTCACCAACACAGCGATACGATAAGAAATTAAAACCAAATTATGCGATACTTACGCTTGATCAAGCAAGGCTGTTAGGAACACGGGCACAGGCGGCGCGGAGCCAGGTTTCTATACTCTCCCCAAAAAGAAAGTGTGCATGCTAAAAAATAACACTAAAAAAAGATATATCATTTTCATTCATGGAAATTTTATTCAATCACAGATGAATCAATTTGTGATCAACACGAGAAATTTCATAACGCTACGACGAATACTCTTGGTGCCATGGAGAGTCAAAGACACTAAGGGTCAAACACAAAAGTCACAAACTCAATATCTGGTATGACCTCCGTCTGCATCGACTATTGCTGTGCATCTACGCCTCATGGAAGCGAACAAGTTAGCATGGACGTGTTGTGGGATGTTGTTCCATATTCTGAAAAGCTGTCTTTGGAGTTCCACAAGCGTTCACGGTGTATGGGGAAGCCGGCGTAGATGACGTTTCATTTCGTCCCATACGTGCTCAATGGGTGAGATATCGGGCGAATTTGCGGGCCAGGGAAGAACATCCACTTGTTATTGCTGCAGATACTGTTGAACAACACGAGCTGCGTAGGGTCGGGCGTTGTCCTGCTGTAGAATGACGCCGGGGCCGTGACGTTGCAGAAATGGGACAAGAACAGGTGTAAGCACTTCATCACGATATCTGGCTGCATTGAGACTGCCATCAATAATGACCAGCTCAGTTCTGTTATGGGCAGTGATGCCACCCCACACCATGAGAGACCCTCCCCCATAACGGTTTCGCTCCACGACACATGGATCTGCGTAGCGCTCGTGTCGACGTCTGTACACTCTCTGGCGGCCATCTGATGATGAAAGGTGGAAACGACATTCATCTGTGAATAAAACACGTCGCAACCAGTGTAAGGGATGCTTGAGATGTTGTCTACACCACTGCAGTCGAGCACGACGATGACGTAACGTCAAAATCGGACGAATTGCAGGTCTTCGAGGACGTAAGCCGTATTCTCTCAGCCGGTTGATTACTGTTTGAGGATGTATCCGTCTCAGGTTAGGGATGTTCCTGGCTGTCGTCGTTGCCGTTTGTTGCCGGTTCCGGAGATGGACGACACGGATATACCGATCTTGTGCAGGGGTGGTAACTCGGGGTCTCCCGGAGCGGGGTCGGTCTCGAACGTCATCATGTTGTGCATGTCGATGGACTAGCCTGTCTACAGTGTTACGGTGGCAGTTCAAATGCTGGGCAACCTCTCTGTGTGTTCTGCCAGCTCTAATCATACCCAGGGCAAGGAGACGTTGATTCATTGTATATCTTGGCATGCTAATGTGGAGTCGTTTTAACAGCAGCGCAAGTTTGAATGTGAACGATAGGAAGGCCTTACTTTAGTGTTTAAATGCCCAAGGATTCACACTGTTGCATGAATTTTCAGACTCTCCACGTGCAAAACATGCCTTTTCACAAACGTGCAGCACGTCATTTAACGTTAATGCAATTTTAACGGGGAAAGCTGTTTTTGTGTTCAATATAACTTATTCATGAACAGGTTAACACTCTTTACACCTACGAAATTATTTTTTTGGAGTTTGATCAATTTCTGCAATGCACACTTTCTTTTTTGGGCGAGTATATAATAGGGATGTCCTAGCCAGTTTTTGGGGGGAGGGCGACAAAGATGATGTTTGAAAAGCCCTTCTGTGGGGCTTCTGAGGCCTCCGCTAGTCCTAACTGGGACCCTCTGGTCGTCGTCCTCTCCTGCCACTTCCCATCAGGACTTGAGGGACATAGTTGGAACTAGCCTCACTCCCGAGAAGATTTTGCAAAATGTAATGCTCTAAGAGTGAATCTGAAGCATTTGTAGTGTGAGTGGCCCCTATTTTGGATACCATTTTTGGGACCCTATGTTGTGTGAATGTTGCATTAGGCCAATGTTGGGGGGGGGGGGGGGGAGTCAGCGATAACTTTAGGGGACCCCTTACCTCACAGTCCTAACCCCCCCCCCTTACCCTCTACTCCCCCCAGCCCCAGGCCATAGCTGAGCAACTGATTGTAAAGGACTTTTTTATGTTTTGAGCATCACCTTTTTGTTTTGGAGTCAATATTAGCATGATCGTTTGCACACGCAGAAATATTTCTTCAACAAAGATCAAAGAACAAAGAAAAATTAGCTGATTTGGAATTTGATAAGACTAATATCCCTCGCACCTGCCCCTCCTCCCCCCCCCCCCCCCCACCCCCATAATTGAGTATGACATCGTGGTGAGTATTCTAATATAACTCAAGCCCATGGGAAGCAGTGTGAAAGTGTGGAGGCTGGAACGTAATGGGCTGTATCATTATTTTTTTCTTTGACAGTGCACTAGAACTACCTCGCGATATTAACTCTTCAACTAACAGGCTGGAAGAGAACACCTTCAAGATTTTTGTGTTTGCGTTCAAAACATAGCCTATGGCCCCTCATTGGAATGAACTCCGCGAGCTCAGTCCAATGAAGGGTCATAAGCTATGCTTTGCAGTCAAAAATTGAATTACTAACACAATTTGAATAGGTACTTTTTTGTTGATGCGCTGGCTGGATATATCTGTTACATTGGGCAAAAACTTAAAACAGAGGAGTCATTTGTGCAGAAAGCGAACTGAGGGATGAGAGGCAATTGGGGGACATGTGATGTATTTTCTTTGGAATATTTCACCTAAACGTGGCATATTGACAAACCTTGTAAAAAACGTCTTATCTATGTCCAAACAATCTAGGACAGTGTGAGGCTCCCCCATTGCATTTTTGTTTGTAATACTTTATGCAGATATGACAGCTCGCACCGTCAATTCGAGTCTCGTACTATCCTCTACACAGTCGAGACAATGAATGGAACTGCTTCCAGGAATCGCTGCCTACTTAAACCCACCAGAACATTGTGCAATATGTTGAAAACGGAAGCCCCAATACATATGCTTTCATAAAAATAAATCTTTGGATATCCACTGGTTTATAGCTGTTATGATATGAGATGGCCTTGATTACCCCTGTGCTCCCAAATGTTGCTCCCTTCCCCACCCCTTCTCTTCTTCCAGACAACATCCAGAAACGAACTGTTTAATGCTTTCTGCATTGCTTATTTTGCTAAAAAAACTGACCTTCGTAATAAAGCCTAGGAGCCATCTGATGCGTCCAAGCAAACCAGAAGGCTCCAAACCCAATGCATGCACCTGGAACAACACTGAGGCGGAAAACTCGATACTGTGTACTGAACTGTTTCGAAATAGGTCTTGGAATTCGCATGTTCTTCGTACTTTTCCTTAATCTTGTTAATTACGTTTGTTTCAAGAGGGACACTGGACAATATAATATATATAACTCATTTCTAGTAAACATGACACAATCATCTTTTATGGCTGTTAGTAGATTTGGGCTGTAAACTGGCCTATTCCACGAAGGTCTACATTTTCCAGGACACTCCGGATATGCTCTGGATTCTACCGTGGGTGCATGGGCCGCAGAGGCGGAACCACAAAAATGGTAATGTTGATAAGAAAGTTGCCAAGCCATGTTATCATTGCTATTTCATTGGTGACCTGAATGAACAAACGGTACCCGTGCACAAGTACATCAATACATTTTGTGTACAGACAAAAACAAAAACAACCCTTTACCAGATGAGATTACAAGACAACTGCTGCAAAAACACCCTTGAACAACTAATTTCTTCCCTGTTTGCTTACAAAATATACCTCGTTACAGTTAGGGAGTAAACTATGTTTTTGAGGCAAAAATCGAAAAAAAGTATGGCGATATTTGATAATACGCTAATAAGCTGGTCGCGCTCAGTTACGAAAAGGGTCTTACCCTTTCAACCCCAGCGGCCGCTTTTCCAACCCAGAAACATGATACTTCATAATTTTATTAAGTAGGGTTGCGGCTTAGTGAATGTGTGGAATAGACCAATCAATATTTTCAACGTGAAGCTCACGGCTGCACGTTGAAAATATTAATTGGTCTACCCCAAAATAATGAGTATGGACGGTTCCAATTGCTGCCATTGAACTGACATGGAAGATACCACCAGTATTCAAAGGGTTAAGAAAGTTGGGGATATTCGTTTTATCGTATCACAGTCTGTCAAGAGCGTCGCTAAGAAGGGGGAGGGGGGGATGTGACACCCCCAATGATTTTCCAATCGGGACATTTTCGCCAGGACTGAAGTATAAGATATTAATTCTATTTTGCTAGTAATCACTTTCTTAACCCTTTACCTAACATGAAAAGCAGACGACACTTGCAAAACAAATTCTTGAATAACTAATTTTTTTCATTTTTTGTCTCAAAAACATAGGTTATGACCCCCCTCGTTGGAACGAGCTCGTCGAGCTCGTTCCAACGAGGGGGTCATAACCTATATTTTTGAGACAAAAAAAATGAAAATTCATTGGCGATTTTTGAGAATAGCGCTGTCCGGTTTTGGCCGTTACGATGGGCAAAGGGTTAACCCAACGTAACGGCCAAAACCGGCCAGCGCTATTCACACAAGTTGCCAATTTAATTTTCATTATTTGTCTCAAAAACATAGGTTATGACCCCTCTTTGGAATGAGCTCAACGAGTTCGTTCCAAAGAGAGGTCATAGCCTATTTTTTTGAGACAAAAAATGAAAAAAAATTGTTATTCAAGAATTTTGTTTTCAAGTGTCGTCTGCTTTTCATGTTAGGTAAAGGGTTAAAAGACTGGTTCAGTGGTTACGGCGTTGGATTTCAAAAAGAAAGATGCACGGTTCGTTACCTGCCAGGGATAACTACGTTGTGTCCTTGGGCAAGGCACTTGATCCTGATTTCCCGCGTGGGAGCACGATGGTGCTGTGTACTAAGGCATACTGCACGTCGATGGTGCCCTCGCTTTAAGCAAATGCTAACCCTGTTTGTGCGGAGGTAGTACGTTGGGGAGTCTGAGAGTTGCCCGTCGTTGGTCGGTGGTTCTCTCTGGTTACTCCGGCTTCCCCACCCGTAAAACTGTCCGGCATGAGATGACCCTGGTTGTCGAAAGTGTCGGTAAAACCCCAATAAAAAAAGAAGCCTAGTTTGATACTTGAACTTGTTCCACACACTCAGTCGGTCATACAAAAGGAGGTTTGTATCTAATTCGGCCTGTTTCGATCCAGCATGACTAATTAATTTTGAGTACTCGTACGGTATGTGTTAATTAAATAAGAAGCTGCGTCACGGCTACTACATGTATATTTAACCCTTTGCCTAAAACGAGAGGTAGGCGACACCTGCAAACAAAATTCTTGAGTTATTAATCTGTTTCATTTTTTTGTGCCAAAACATAGCTTATGACCCCTCATTGGAACGAGCTCAACGAGCTCGTTCCAATAAGAGGTAATAAGCTATGAGGTTTTTAGACAAAAAATAAAAAAAGTATTGAAAATTTAATGGTGATTTTTGTGAATAGCGCTGGCCGGTTTTGACCGTTACGTTGGTTAAAGGGTTAATTTCTCCACTAACACATTTCAAAGAAGCCTTGAGTTTTTTTAGCTATAATCTCCAAATAGCATGCCTTGATGATGTGGTTCGAATGTCAGTCAGTCTGGTCTTGAGTCATCACGGTTGGGACAAATCAGGATTACACCCCCACCGCCACCCCAATCGCTCATCTTCGCGACATTTTTAAATCACAGTCAAAACTTTAGGGCAGCTACTCCTCAAAGTCCCATTATCAGCCCAGGCCCCCATACTCTCCTCTACACTCACCCAAGAGTCGACTGTGAGGAGGGAACTCTCTAGAAGCACTGGCTAGTTGAACCAACCAAATCCGTTGCGCGGATACGCAGACTACCCATTTGCTGCTTTCCCCGTGGGATACTCTGTACGAAGTGGTGTGTTCATTGTAATGAATCCGTGTTCTGGTTCTAAAGCTCCTAAAACATAGTGTATGGCGTTCATTGGATCGAGCTATTTGATCCTACTGCAAGAGGGATCATCAGCAGTGTTTTGGAAGCAAAAAATGAAAATATTCAAGTTAAGCAACGTCGAGCCCGGTTAGTCCTCAGATGGGTGACCGTCTGAGCGATCGATTCGGACTCCCGGGTTATGTCCTTGGGCAAGGCACTTAACCCCCATTGTCCACATGGGAACACGATGACGCCGCGTACTAAAGCGTACTGTGCGTCGATGGTGCGCATGTCTTCAACCAATCTAACCCTGCCTGTGCTGCAGTGCGGAGTTACGATGTTGGGGAGCTGACACCTGCTCGTCGTTGCTCGGTGGTTCTCTCCGGGTACTCCGACTTCCTCCACCCGTAAAACTGTCACGGTCATTATTAGCCATTGTGCATAAATATGTGACCTTAAGCACCAATAAAATAAATAAATAAATGTGAGTGTTGTTTGGTGGTGAAATGGTAGTGGTTAATTTTTTTTTTAAATAATAGGTCACAGATTAATAAAAGGGCTCGAGAATAAGAATAAGACTTTTTATTTACGTCATGACCTGTACTAAGCCCGAGCAAATTCCTTTCAATGCGAAGCTGTTGTATTAATTGCTTTGACAGTAAATACAATGGGTAAAAAAGTTCTTTAGAAAGATTAGAAAAGCACAGTACTTTAGAATAAAAACATTTGAGAAAGCTCGGCGATCATAAATGTGTTCCATTCAAAGTTAACTATGAACCACAGTTTGTTGTTTTGTTTGTGCTTGTCGTTCTGAAAACTACTATAACGTTGCTTTGTCCGATTCGGACGGGTGGAGGTAAACAACATTTTTTAAAATATAAGTAATAATTAGACGTTTTACTTGGTTATTTTCATGCAGTAGGCAGAATGCTAGTGCACTTAGACTGCATCATAATCTTAGAATAAAAAGAAATTCCACACGTCTATTCTCGCCAAGTTTTTTCCTGTTTATATTCCCCTTAAAATGTGATGACAAGGAATGGCGGACAGATGGAAGGATAGACTGACAGAAGGACAGGTGGGATGAAGGATGGGTGGTTATTTTATTTTATTTTTTATTTTTTTTTTTTGGGGGGGGGGGGGCTTGTGCCTGTGCCATGGGCATATCCGAAGGCTGTAGGCCTGAGGTAGGGTGGGTATGGCCCCATACTCTCCTCTACACACACCCAAGAGTCGACTGTGAGGAGGGAACTCTCTAGAAGCACTGGCCAGTTGAACCAACCAAATCCGTTGCGCGGATACGCAGACTACCCATTTGCTGCTTTCCCCGTGGGATACTCTGTACGAACCCCACCAAAGGGAGGGCCATACCCACCCACACTTCAGGTCTACTGTACCCCCCTCCTATTGGAGAAAAGTTTGAAAATTCAGTGCCCTAAGAGTGAATCTGGAACCCTTTGAAATTCCACTCGACTATTTTCGCCAAGTTTTTTTCTGTTTACATTTCCCGTAAAACGTGATGACAGGGAATGGCAGACGGATGGAAGGACGGACAGACAGGCAGACAGACAGACAGACAGACAGACAGACAGACAGACAGACAGACAGACAGACAGACAGACAGACAGACAGACAGACGGACGGACGGACGGACGGACGCTCCAACATTTCGGGTTTATGGGCTACCAAAAAAATCATTTTGTATGTCCAAAACCTTATTTTACCCAGAACCCCACCCCCTCCACCCTAGACAGACAGACAGACAGACAGACAGACAGACAGGAGGAAGGATGGACAAAACCCATTTTTATATCCCCATTCCCGTTGCGCAGCGAGGATTATACAAAAGAACAACGGGTGTACTGTAAAAAAATTACCGTAATTCTACGGTTAACTACAGTCAGATGACTGTCAAATACAACGGTCTCGAGGCCGTATATTAATTTTAACGGTGATGTCGTAGAATTTGATCCAATGAACGTATTTCTCTCGTCACGCTGTCCAATTACGTCGCACGGTGGTAAAAATGGTGCATTGTGGGATCGGCCTTACCATATGCCACTCTGGAAGTCGCCATTTCCAAGAAGGACGCCCGATGCTTTTGAAGACGAACAACAACGTATTACTATCAATTTGTAAGTTTGTGGCCAAGTGAATCATGTTCATTGCAGTCTTGGGCATGAAAATCAAATAGCATCAATTTTTTATGCGTATAATTGTTTCGGTAATCAAGCAGAATAGCAGACTGTTCGTACTGCGTCACCGATATTCGATGCATCTTTTGGCTTGTGGCCACGGATCTCCTCTAAAGCCGGCATACCCACATGCTTTTATTGGTTCAAGGTAAAATGCGGTTAATGATGGCTGGAATTAAGTTATGGTTTTCAGTTGATTAAGGGCCATATGGCTGGAAGTCTGCCTCCGGTCATTTTGACAGTAATTATTTTGATGGTAATTTTTACGGGAAAATAAGGGAAACGATGGTTGAAATTTTTTACGGTCATATGACCGTAAGCTAGTTTCCAGGCATATGACCGTACAAATAACGGCAAACCGTGAAAAAAAAAATACGGGAATATACGGCACATGACATTTAATTTTTTTTACGATTAATCTGTCGTAATGCTTACGGTCATACGCCTCGAAACTAGCTGCCGGTCATATGACCGTAAAAAATTACGGTAATTTTTTACAGTGCATGCTGTAAAAAGAGCATTTTTGAGATAAAAGTAGCAGCGTACATCCTTGTGCACATATTCAACCCCTGTTTGCAACTTCTACACAGTGTAATACGTGTATCCACAGAACTGTGGTCGTGTTTTTTTTTCTCGATCAAATCGCGATGTAGTCGCGACATATTCACACTGGTAGGTGGTTTGTTCCAGAGAAATGAAGCTCTCAGGCCATCAGTCTAATTCTGTAAGGAATCCGACGCTGTTGTGAACTGTTTGTTTACCCACTTTTCGCGGAGTCAACTCCCATTGATGTATTGTGGGGGTTTTTTTTATTCACAAAGGTACACAGATACCCTTCGAGCTCCAGTTAGTGATATTTCAATCAAAAGTATTTAATTCACCTTCCAAACAGCAAGATATTAACACAATTAGTGGAACTACGCGGCGTAATCACAAAACTACAACTGTAACGAGTTTTCATTCATAATTATATTCATAATTATTTTATAAACAAACATGTATGATGGTACTGTTGAAGTCATTAAAAATTTGGTCAAAACAATCTCGGTTGAGACACATTTCTTTCGTTGATTCAAAGAAATGGAATGTGTATGAATTTTTTTTAGATGCAGCCGTCTAGAATATTGATGATCGAGCTGTTCCCGTGCTTCCGGCGTTCCTGTGGTTTTCCCTTTTCTATTTTCGATAGGGAAGGATATCGGACAGAGAATTCCGAACTGGATTGAGAATTATGACCAGATCGCATCCCACTGCGTCTGAATTCTGTGGCCGCTTTTGTTTGAATAAAACGAGCATTGGTGTATGTCAGATAAATTAATCATCACATGCACAAACTGTGTAGAATTTTGACGGAAAACATTGAAAACAGTAGATAAACGGTTGTTTTCTCTCTCTGTACACTAATGGAAAATTAAAACACATTATAGTCTTCTTCTTGGAGACAGTTTTGAGAATAATTTGGGAGTCATCCAGCCCCTCCAACTAGCTCCTAGTCCTAGTCCTAGAGTTTCATATCCAGTGTACCATTCATTAACCAGATATCTTGCATTTGGCTAATTTCGAGCCCTTTTTATCCTCGATGTGCCATGGCTGACAATTTTCACCATTGCAAGAGATATACAGGAAAGTTAGTTAGCCTTAATTTTTTAAAGTCGTCAGTAAATTTAACACTAAGGCTATGGGAATTTCATACAAAAATTGAAATCACGAAATATGAGTTGTTTTTTTTTAATCTTATTTGTTTTACAAGGATTGGCGAACAAGTTATGCTGTAACTTATATTAACGCCTCTCCTTGGCCCAATGATGACCTTCGTAATGGCAACTTCGGGGCCTCACTCTTCTCGAATACTACGAAGGAATCTTTAGTCTGCATTGAATGTTTCTCTCTTCGCACAGAGGACAGCCATTTTACGTCCCCACCCGATAGGATGGTACGCTGTGACAGCATCGACCCACAATTGATGCTCACAGAGAGTGTTCGGACACCTCGAGAACTTTCCCCGACCGGGGATCGATGCCGGGACCTCTGGCATGAGAGACCAGCGCACTTAACCACTCTTTGTATTATTGATGTGGGTATCATTTCACAAACTTCAGACATTTTCATGTGGAGTAATATTAAAATACAGAAGCTGGCTTTTTACACTTTTTTCCCCAATCCGTTTGAAAGTTCGTCTATTCTTTTTTTAAACCCATTTAAAAATGAGAAAACGATGCTTTCACCATCTTTTGATGTTCCGTAATTTTTTTTTCTGTTCATTATATTAGCAGTGTGTTTCTTGTGACATATTATAATACAGACACTATCCTTTCCATTAACCCTTTTCCCAACGCAGACGATATCAAAATTTATTATTTTAGATATGATTTTTTTTAAATTTTTCAAAAAATTTCAACAAAACCATATCACGTGACCCCTCACTGGAACGAGCTCAATGAGCTCGTTCCAGTGAGGGGGTCACGTGGTATGGTTTTGTTGAAATATTTTGAAAAATTTAATTTTTTCAACTACTCAATTTGCATATTACGCGAGCGGATGTGGGCGATTCGTTAGGTAAAGGGTTTATTTTAATGTCTAGGTAGAGAGATTTGCGTATTCTTTTCCCGGAAAGAATAAATACTTGCAAATTACTGAAAAAAAACATTCGCAATATAAAGAGTCAAAGTGGACGGTTACATAGTTGCTTCTAATTAGCTCACCATAAAAGGTCAACTTTCTTCCTTTTGTAACTTTTAATAAACGAAAACAACAGACAGCTCCGAGAGCTGCCTGTTGTTTTCGTTTATTAAAAATAACAAAAGGAAACATCGCTCTATATTCTACTGATGTCTTATGTGTTTTCTCAACAATTACATACTTCTTAATTGGACTTTCCTCGCCAGTCCAATAATTTCAATGTAGATAACTTTATCAAAAGTCAATTTTCATGGCACGATAAGTCAGGGATGAGGACGTGACAAACAGTATATACATTTTATGATGTGCTAGCATGAACACGCACTCTATAGTTCCTATTGTAATTTTGGTTAGTTTCCCTTCGCCTTTTTCGCTAATTGGGTCTTGAGAAATCCTATTCTTGGATTTACACCTGGTTGTTAATAGGCTTGGGTTTTTGGGGGTTTTTTTTGTTTTGTTTTGTTTTTTTTTTTGGGGGGGGGGGGGAGTGGTAGCGTTTTGTTTTCTTCCTTTGTGTGGATTTGAGCTTCCTTACAGTCTAATGTATATCCCTTAAACACATATCTATCTCCTAGATCTGAGGATCAGTGGGGCTGTTTAGTTAAAATAATACTGGACCTCCTTAACCTTTAAGCAACGCACATGATATCAAGATTTCTTATTTTAATTAATGTCGATTTTTTCAAATTTTTCAAGAAATTTCAACAAATCAATATCATGTGACCCCTATTGGAGCGAGCTCGACGAGCTCATTCCAATTAGGGGTTACATGATGTGGTTATGTTGAATTGTTTTGAAAAATTGCTTAATTTGAAAATTACGCGGGCGGATGCGGCCGATTCGTTAGGTGAACGGTTAACCGTCGATTGTCCATTATGTTGTTTGTTAACCGACCACCAAATTTTCTTTCACGCAAAAATTTAGGGCGTATCAGGCTAAAGGAGTTATGTGTATAGACTTGGACTGTTTCGCCAAAGTGGTCACGTCTGGGATTCCTTGCCTGCTCGTTACCCCTAGCTCTCAAACCACCAGTCCAATTCCGCAAAGAATCCGACGCTATTATAGGCTGTTTATTTATCCATTTTCCGTTTAGTTTGCGCAAGACTACTGTTGATTTAATGTAATGACCATTTACTCACAATTATATACAGATACTCTTTCGTGCTCGAGTTATAGATGTTCCAATCAATAAATATTTATTTCGCATTGAAAACATCACGATATTAACATTACTGGTTGAACTGCGCGGCTTATCCGACCAACCGAAATACTCCAGACGAACAAACCTGAAACATAGGCGATGGACTGTTCAAGTGCTATACTGTTCCAGTCCACAACAGAGTCGAATTTCTTACAGAATTTGGCTGGTAGTTTGAGAGCTTGCCAGTGCTTTTCGCGGAAAAACATCATTCATTATGTATTCTTTTTTTCATTTTTGCCCCCAAATCTTGTTTATGATATCTCATTGGAATGAGCTTCTTGATCATATCCCAATGAAGTGTCATAAGCCATGTATTGCGGGTAAAACGTAAAAACATTTGGTTATTCAAAACAATTATTTAGCAATTACCGCCTGTAGTTGTGTTAGATAAAGAGTTAATTGTGACTTTATCTGTTCTTAAGCGGTTGTTTCATTTTCCACTTGACAAAACTACAAACGTTTTGGGTAGAAATAGTCGAATCAAGTTTGGTCAGAGAGATCATTTATATTATGACCGCCACCCATGCTATGCCTACATTTATCTAATTATATTTTTGTTATTCTTTTTTTTAATTTTTTTTTTAATTTTTATTCTTGTTTTTCTTGTTTTTCTTTATTTATTTGTTAATTTGTTTACTTGTTTCCTATACGAAATGTGGAGATTAGGATTAGCAAACGGTCCCCCTCCTCTCTCTCTCCTCTCTCTCTCTCTCTCTCTCTCTCTCTCTCTCTCTCTCTCTCTCTCTCTCTCTCTCTTAAATACTTTTCAGATTTAAAGGAATATCATTGCGACTAAGGCCTGTAATAAACGGAAGACTGTGGGTTATAAGACAGAACACACCGAGTATGGGGGATCTGGAATCAACCACCTGAGTTGGAGTTTTTCCTGTATTTCACGAGCAGCGAACGTGCGCGTGAAATACAGGAAACACTACAATACAACAAGAATGGTTGATTGTTGTCCACTGTACTTTACACCTGAGTTGCGCTATGTATTTATAAGTCGATTAAACTTGAATTAAGTGGATGAAGCTGACATTTTTAACCCTCTGAACTTTGGTGGTATCTTCCATGCCAGTTCAATGGCAGCAACTGGAAGAGTCTATATTCATTATTTGGGGATAGAAAAATTAATATTTTCAACGTGCATCCCCAAGGCTGCACTTTGAAAATATTGATTG
The DNA here is from genome assembly GCA_031216915.1 of Pictodentalium vernedei. NCBI lineage: Eukaryota > Metazoa > Mollusca > Scaphopoda > Dentaliida > Dentaliidae > Pictodentalium > Pictodentalium vernedei. The sequence continues at coordinate 262,761,400 of CM062293.1, forward strand.
GTCTACCCCACTCATTCACTTAGCCGCCATCCTACTTAATGAAATTATGAAGTATCATGTTTCTGGGCTAGTAAGCGGCCTCTCGGGTTCAAAGAGTTAAAGAAAAATATCACCTTCGGCGGACTGTTTATTTTCTTGTTTGACGCTTTGTTGTCAAGTCCTTTCATTTACGTCATAACGTCAATCGGATGTATACCGACTAATCAGATGCGTTCTTATATGACATTCTTACACATAGGCCGGATTCTACGCGTGGTGTATCAAACACATTTCGCAATGACTGTATTGTGTCGGGTAACGTTGAATATACACAACGGTTGTGGTATAATGGACTTTAACTATCGAAAATCTTTCAATAAAAGTTCAATCTCACGAAAGGATGCGCACGAATTCCGATGAACCGGTTTAACAACAAGCACTCAGGCAAATCTGAATAGTTCAATGCGTAAGGCGAAATTTGTACAACTCTACCTATTGTATATCCCTGCATGACCTAAAGCGGATTGAAAAGGGGAAATTGCTAACAACCAGGTTCGCCCAGCAACTTATATTCAAATAGCTAAATTTTCATAACCTTTCACTGTATCAAATTTATTGATGGTACTGATTTTAAAAATGGGTGAAAGGTTAGCAACAATGCCAGTTGTTAACCAGCTGACTAATGTAAATTGCAGACGATAATATTATTTTTTTTTACAGAAAAGCTCATACGCTCGTTCCCCCATACACACACACTTTCACACACCCACAGATACACCATCACCCTCACACAAACACACACAGCTCACACCCACACATCCACAGATTTGTTTAACCGCCTTTGTGCGGACTTGTTTTTCTTTTGTTCTCGGTAACAAATAATGAAAAACAAGTCCACAGAAAATCGGGTGCACAATCCATAATCCATTGTTTTCTTTGTAGTTTGAGAAAACAAATGAATCTTTGTGTGAATCCAAACACTTTTGCCTAGGTTCTCATAAAATCAGGAAGACAGATCCCCCACCTCCATGAGACGGACATGGCGGTCCCATTTCAACGAAAGTCAAGTGTCATTTGTAGGAAAGTGCAGTTTTGCTGAGAAGTTCTATGGAATTTTAACCCTTTCAACACTGAGTAACTGAATGTGAACATTTAAATAAAGTTCTGACTGTATCAATCATACACACAGAGAAATGGCGATGAAGTAATATCAGAAACACCTTTTCAATCGCTCCATCACGTACGCGTGAAGTTGCACAAAAGTGGCGAGTTTTCTACATAAAAAGACACGCCACTCTTTTTGAAATTAAAGGGTTTTATAGATTACTTGACTCATTTGATTATGCTCTTCGAGGGTTTTGGTTCTACTTCGAGCCATATTTGGCGCGGATTTATCTGTGTGTCCTGAATCCTTTTCCCCGCTGTAGCGAGATCATACAGTAATAATTTACCCCCACCCCCACCCCACCCCTATAGGGTTGGAGAATTACATTATTACTGCTTCTTCTTACCTTTTTGCTGTACATTGTCATTATGTTCCAATAAGACTAAAATTCTCGCCTTCTGTTTGGAAAAGAACTCGCTTAGTTTTTTCTATGTTTTCGGCTTCTGTGGCATATGTTATCGTCTGACGTCACCATGTGAAATATTTGAAAAGATAATAACAATGGGAGTAGATACAAAGTACATACTGCCTATAAAATCGTATTTTTCGAAGCCAGTGATCATTCTATGAATGTATGCTCACAACCCACGTATAAAAAAGTCGAGGTTACTCCATCTCAGTTGAAATCACGAACGTGTTCATGATTTGAACTGAGATGGAGCAAGTAGGGCTGCACGGTACACCGATAAACCGATATATGTCGGTATTCAAACCAATATCGATTGAATACCAGTGTAATTACAAAAATATCGGTTTATCGTCATTATTTATTTACCCACAATTTAATTTTCAAGATGTCTTGAGTTTTTTAACTGTAGCCCCGAATGAATAATATTATCCTTTATCCAAGGAATCGTCTGTTTGTGCCCTCGTAATAAACAAATTGAGCAGCTGAAAAAATAATTTTAAAAAATTTCAACAAAACTATATCATGTGACCCCTCATTGGAACGAGCCCGTTGAGCTCGTTCCAATGAGGGGTCACGTGGTATAGTTTTGTTGAAATCTTTGGGGAAAATCTTATAAATTAATTTTGAAAATAATAAATTTTGATATCGTCTGCGTTGGAAAAAGGTTTTTCGAACCGCATCATCAATGTATGCTAATTCGTTCCGACTGTGATACCTCGAGTCTCGATTGTGGTACTTGTGTTCATATATCAGAACAGTTTTCGATATACCGGTATACCGCGGTATTTTTTTGAATACCGATACCGGTATTCAGTTTTGAATATCGTGCAGCCCTAGGAGTAACCTCGACCTTTATCTAAGTTATTGATTTGTTGTTGTCCAGTGACGTTGTGGGGTACACCAGAGGCTTATTTACTAAGTGTGTTATCGTGAAAGTTGGCTTGGTTATTCGACATACTGCTCGAACGACTCGAATCCCATCGAGCAAATGAGCTAACGAGCAATTGCTCGTTCGAGTGACTCGCACATACTGCTCGACGACTCATTTCAGAAAAAAGGGATTCCATAGTCACAGGCGTTTTAGAAAAAGGGATTCCACAAATGGGATTCCAAAAAAGGGATTCCTTAAGTGGGATTCCGTCTTATGTCGAGTGACTCGCACATATTGATCGAACGACTCGAATCCCATCGAGTAAATGAGCTATCGAGCAATTGCTCGTTCGAGTGACTCGCACATACTGCTCGACGACTCATTTCAGAAAAAAGAGATTCCATAACCACACGCGTTTTCGAAAAAGGGATTCCACAAATGGGATTCCAAAAAAGGGATTCCTTCAGTGGGATTCCCTCTTATGTCGAGTGACTCGCACATATTGCTTGAACGACTCGAATCTCCTCGAGCAAATGAGCTATCGAGCAATTGCTCGTTCGAGTGACTCGCACATACTGCTCGACGACTCATTTCAGAAAAAGGGATTTTGTAGCCACAAACGATTCCTAAAAAGGGATTCCATGGAACCTGTATGCGTACAAAGCGTACACCCTATACTACCACACTAGGCGACCATGCATTACACCCATACACCCCATAATAACGTCTGTCCTGCATTATATACTACCTAAACCAGCCATGGGATGACACAAAGCATTTGGTAGGTTAATATTATCAACGGTTAAGATGGGACCAACAGGGGAATATATCACCCATACTATACTACCGTTCTAAACTACCAGGCATCACCCATACCCACAATACCCCTATGCCCAGCATTGCGTACTACCTATACCATTCATAGGATAACATGAAGCATTTGGTAGGTTAATATTACCAACGGTTAAGATGGGACCAACAGGGGAATATACCACCCATACTATACTACCGTTCTAAACTACCAGGCATCACCCATACCCACAATACCCCTACGCCCTGCATACTACCTATACCATTCATAGGATAACATGAAACATTAGGTACATTAATAGTACTAAGGGCAAACATGGGATCTGTAGGGTTACAAAGTGTACATCCTATACTACCACACTAGGCGACCATGCATTACACCCATCCACCCCATAATAGCGTCTGTCCTGCATTATATACTACCTAAACCAGCCATGGGATGACACAAAGTATTTAGTAGGTTAATATTATCAGCGGTTAAGATAGGACCAACAGGGGAATATACCACCCATACTATACTGTTGCTCTATACTGTCAGGCATTACCCCCACCCCCACTCCACAATACCACTTGACCTGCCATAACATACTACCTATACCAGTCATAGAATAATACAAAGTAATCGGTTGGTTAACAATACCGCGGACTGGACCTAAAGCGGTACATTCAATGCCTCCTAAGCCCCACTTCCAAACAAACAATTATAATACTGCCTGACCAAGCATTACGAACTACCAATACCAGCCATAAGATAATACAAGGGTGGGTAGGTAAATAGTACTAAGGGGGTAATAGGTCAACAGACCATTCATCCTATACTGCCAATCTAAACCACCAAGGGCTATCTCGCAAATACCACGCCGGGCGACCATGCATTACCCCCCATTCCTACAGTACTGCTTGACCTAGCTATATCAGATATAGGATAATATGAAGACCCAAGGGCTAATAGGATACCAACATGGATATATACCACCACTACCATATCACCCCACCCCCACTTACGAGAAGTCCGACACCCCCTGACCCGAACAACGTTATGTCGGAATGTATACTGGACAATAACAATGGTCAATGTCTCTATGACGTCGCGTGTGTATCATGACGTCACGGCGTCAATAGCAACGTCAACCGTTTCGCAGAAAATTTTTTTCAAGAAAACCCAGTTTTCCCATCATCTTTCCACCACTTACCCATAATATAAACCTATAGCCCATGCGTACATATATCACTATACATACCATAGCATACCATATAGGCAGTAGGGACACCATTTGGCGGATCTAGCTGCAAGGAGTCGTACTTGTGCTCCCCCAAATGGCTCCGGTTCCTATGGGAATTTAACACTAGCTGCTCCCCCAAAGCTCCGGGTAATGGGGGGCGATCGGGTACATGCTATACTACTGGGAGGCATAGCCATGAAAACCAGAACAGCATAACATGTCACCCAAGGGCGTGTCACAGGGCAGTACTACCGTGACAAAATGTTAGCTACTCATGTGGTACCATTTACGCGACGTCACGGTCGTCGATTCATTTTCCAAGATGACGATGCAAGAGCACACAGGGCCCGTGTCGCTATAGAGTTCCTCTAGGAGCAGAACTTCACTATACACTGCATTGGCCAGCACTTATTCCAGACCTTTCACCAATGGAGCACGTTTGGGATATGCTTGGCAGGCGCGTAAGACAACACCGACAACCCCCTACCAATGTCCAGGAACTCCCCGCTGCACTGCAGGAAGAATTGAATAACATCAGTCAAGCTGATATTGGACGTGAGGAGTGTGCCATGTCGGATCCGCGCTTGTCTCGCGAATCGAGGAGGATTTACAAGGTATTGAGGTCTTGGACTGAATGTGGTAAATTCTCTGACTGACCGTCCATGTCTTCTACAGCTCAGTGCGTGGAATGTGTGCTCGTCAGATAACCAACTATCGCTGAAATCATTCACATGTCACAGTGCAATGCATCAACTGTCTTTTCGATGAAAATATAAATATATTTCTTCATAGATCTCACTTGTATTAAATATCCCCTACTCTTTTTTAATAGTATGTGTCACGATGCACACACTGTTGATATAAAGAACAGAAGAAGTTATAGAACATTAAAAAGTGGTGAAAGCTCCATTGTCTTATTTTTAACCCTTTGAACTCTAGTGATATCTCCCAAGCCAGTTCAATGGTAGCAATTAGAAGAGTCCATATTCATTATTTGGGGTAGACCAATCAATATTTTCAACGCGCAGCCTCGGGGCTGCACGTTGAAAATATTGATTGGTCTACCCCACACATTTACTGAACAGCAATCCTATTTAATGACGTTATGACGTATCATGTTCCTGGCCCGAAAAGCGGACGGTCGGGTTCAAAAGGTTAAATTGGTTTAAACAGAGAATAATAGTCAAACGTTCAATTTGATTGGGAAAAATTGTAAAAAACCAGCTTCTGTATTTATATACTACTCTACAGGACAATGCGCGCATAGATGATACAACTTCGCTAAGATTTCGAAATTTCAGTTTTTAACTGGTTGAGTGCTAGAAGCCACTATCAGGGCTTTCAGACAAATGAGGGTACCAGAGCAAAAGCCAACATTTTCCTTGCTCACGTTTCATATTCAATCAAATGCAAATAATACTTTGTCCATATAACTTTGTTTTATTACAAATTATTGGAGTGTGCCCATGTGCACTCTCCAATAATTTGTAATAAAGGAAATTTTTGATGAACAAATCAGACCACCAAAAATAATCTAGCCCTCAACCAGTTAAAAGAACTTCCCATAGCCTCAGCGGTGAATTTACAGACAATTTTAGAAAATTAAGGGGAGCTAACTTTCCTGTAAATCTCACCCGGTGACGAAAATTGTCAGCCATGAACGAATTGAACGGGTTGACTTCCTCTGTTGAATTCCTTGCATGCTGCTGGCGGATAGTCCTGCCCAGGACACAAAATATCTTGCTTCTGAAATAAGTACAGATGGGTACATTTAACCAAATTTCTCTCCTGTAAACTGACTGGACTTATTTACCAATGACATATGGCAAAATTTCATGAAAAATATTTTGAAAATACTCAGCGGGTTAAGAGGTAAAGGGTTAACTTCAACTTAACATTACATACATTAGAGAGGAATTTTATGATGGCAAAATAAGAGTTTATTTTTAAACGCGTCCTTCAATTATTTGTCCCTAAATATTCACTCAATCCAACCAGGCAATTTGGTTAAGGCTTCATAATACTGAAACCATTTTAACAACCCATTGAACATTTATGGATTGTGAGTTCTCTCACTAAAAAAAGATTTGTATGGAAAACTACTGAAGTGAATGTTGAAAGCTTATCCTCCGAACTCGTTGACATGAAATTAAAACATTTTTTTCATTTAACCGTGTAACCCTACCCAGTCAGTGTGCAAATATACTAGCGAACTCGGGGACTCGGTAACACACCTATAGAAGAATGGTAATTTTAAAGTATCAGATGATGAAGTTCTTAAATTTTGGGGAAGTTAACGAAAAACTGAGGGAATTCCACTGGGAATTCCGAGCCAAACAGGAGAATTTCCTATGTATTATTTGTATATGTGGGCGTGACGTCACACGGATATCAGAGACATGAATACTGCTATGCAAAAACTGAAACTGTCCATGTCTATCTACACCTCGAATCCATCAACAATTTCATCTACCAGATGATTCTCGGGTTTTGAATAAAGCCAAATTAGAGTTTTAAAAAACGAACAAGGACTTTCGGGTAATTCACAATCAATAATCAGACGACTTCTATTCTGGGGAATAGTGTCAAAGGTAACCCCGGATAAGGCTAAAGAAATTTACTCTTTTGATTCTCAGGCACCGGCGCATTCGAGTTTTTTTTCGGCCCACGTTCGTCATTTTTATTTCGGAGGCAAATTCAAAATGTACAAAACTACCATGTGATTTTAGTGGTGGTATCACATCGCGATTTGCGATGCATTAGGTCGTATACATTGATACAGTATTGTTATTCTTTTCGCGAAATGCGACACGATTCTCATATGTATACAAAAAAATATTTATTTAACTGGTTGAGGATTACATTATTTTTGATGGTCTGAATTTGTTCATCAAAATTGTTGTATTACAAATTATTGGAGAGTGCCAAATGGCACTCTCCAATAATTTCTAATAGAACAAATTTGTATAAACAAACTATTTTTTACGTTCAACTCAATACGAAACACGGGTAAGGAAAATGTCGCTTTTGCACTGGTGTCTTCATTTTTTGGAAGGCCTGATTGTGGTTTCCTACACTCAACCAGTTAAAAAACTCCTTATTATTTTTATTTTTATATTATTATTTATGTTCTATATTGATTTTGTGTTGTGTGATCGTTGTTACAAAAACAAACAATCAGCGAAATCCACATGGAAGCTCTAGTATGTAATTTTAGGCTCTCACAATTGGATTTTAGTCACCGGCGACCATTCCATCGAAGAATAAAAAAATAAAAATCAAAACCGCCCTCCCTCATTCGTTTAAAAAAATGCCCGAGAATCAATTATTTAATTTTGTTTGGCCTTGCCCGTTTTCTTTTTGAAACACAAAGCATAAGGAATCTCGGATAAACTTTATACGGGAAAGCGATAGCTACTAGCCATTGTTATTTTGTGATTCCTCACTCTTGCGTGGAACTTACACGGTCCTACTGAATAACACAGGACGCCGCACATCAGAACATGGATATTCGTTTCTTCATTATCACTGTCTTCTTCATTCCGTACCTGCGGGGAGGGGAGGCTTGGGGCTGGTATTCAAGTTTGAGATGTTCAGGGTTTTTTTTATTTCCTGAGAAATTAACGAAAAACTATCAAATTAAGCTCCGATTACCAGTTCTCTTTTAATTTAAAAGTCAAACAGAAAATACGCCCACCCCACTCCTGCATGTAACAATGATTAAGTGGGAGCTGGCGTGGAAACAGAAAAAAATTGTGGTGTGCACAGGAGGTGGCCGATTCACGTGCAACGTTCTATATTTAAGCAGGGACATGGCATTGGAGTATTGAGTTTTTGACCAGTTTAGAGATCTCTCCACAACTCAACCCTGAATTGTCTGTGTCCTCCTTGCAAAAGGACACGAATTGTGGGGTTTCTTGCACGTACTCCACAATTGTGGACTAGGTTCGGATTGTTTGTCAAGATACAGCGGATCCAGTTGCATTGTGGGTGTTGCTTTGCAGAGCTGTAGTATTGCTGATGCAGTACGTGCATGCTGTGGTAACAATGTAAATGTATTAACCCTTTCAACACTAGCGCTCTGGAATTTAGCATTTCAGTCAAATCTGTCAACGGCGAAATGGGTAAAACCATGCTGGTTTGTTGGGAGGTTCAGTAATAATTGTCGAGCTGTTGGATTCAATGATTACCGAGCCTAGCTTCAAACTTTTTGTTCTTTGTATTGTCTGCTCATCCACTATCATTTTTGTTTCACCCAAAAATGTATGCACATCGTGTTGAAAGGGTTAATGATCTGCTGTGACCCTTTGATGTCCTGCACCATGTTTCCTCTTAACTCTATCATGAGGTCTGAACTGATTCTAGGTCCTGGAGTTCACACTTCGACTCACTCCTAGTGCCGTAGCAGACTGTCTCTTTGATATGCCAGTGATGCGCATCCGTATATCTCTTGGGTGTTTTTACAGACTGAAATGACGTCTGGGTGGCACATGAGATACAGATTTTCACATTTAGAGTGTACACATAATGTTTGAAATCCTTAAGATAAAGTTAAGAAGACTTTAACAGAAATCTCAAAAAGAGCCTAAATGAGGTTTTATATCCTCAGAAAGGGGGATGGTCCAGTGTTACGGCCCAATATTGTACATGGATGGGTGCACGCGTACAACAACTAATTAAAGGGTCAGGGGCTTTTACTTCTACTATATGAAGTGATTAGAATCATGCAATTACTTTCTAGGTACAAATATGTCGATGGGTAGGGGTGATCCCTAGCACATTGTGAGTAGAATAGTTTCACAGTTTTAATTGGATTGATTTGCTTTCTGTACTGAACAACTATGATTAGAACTTCTGTGCATTGTTGTTAACATTGGAGATTGAAGGACAGCAAGGGAGATGGAGAAGTGATCTTGTTGTGTCATCCTTAGAAGATATATCCTCTTGTTTCCAGGGATTATTTTGGGTATATCCAGGGGCCGAACATGGGACTCTTTCCCAATGTCAATTTGGCATGATTTTTCCCAATTCTTAACCCTTTACCTAACGAATCGCCCGCATCCGCCCTGCAATATGCAAATTCAGCAGTTGAAAAAATATTATTTTTCAAAAATTTCAACAAAACCATATCATGTGACCCCTCGTTGGGACGAGCTCGTCGGGCTCGTTCCAACGAGGTATCACATGATATGGTTTTGTTGAAATTTTTGAAAAATTTAAAAAAATGATATTTAAAATAGTAAATTTTGATATCGTCTGCGTTGGGTAAAGGGTTAAGCCCTAATTTCCCAATGTCAGTCCCTACCCAAACAAACATGTAATGCACAATTGGTGTCCTGAACTTGGTGGTCATCATATGACCACACCCAGTTCAGGACACCAATTGTGGTTTAAATTTAAATTTCTTACCTATCGAAGCTTAGAAGGTGTCTGAATTCAAAGGCAAATGACAAGTTCTTCTTTAGTTGAGTAGGAACAGTTTGTTAGAAACTACAGAGATTGGGTTGAACATAATTCCATGTGGCTGTTTGTTTTAAAACTTACTTGTAGTATACATGTAGTTGCTAAGGTATCGGTCTCAATGTTCTCTGTTCAATTCGAAAGGTAAAATTTCTTATAGTCTTTGCATGTTTCTTCCCCTCCAAAACAAATTCCCAATTGGAGCCCCCATGACGCAAATATTCCCAATGGCATGGGGCCCGGACCCTTTCCCAAAAGAAGGCAGAAGAATCCCTGTGCGATTGCTGTTATCCACGTAATTATTACATATTCTGATTGTTTGGTGTTTTGATAATCTAAATGGAATTTATATAGCTTATTCCGCATGCTACACATAGTTTACTCTGATCAGAGTAGCATCCAGACTTCCGACATGGATGTCGAAAGTGTCGTTAAACCTAAATAAATAAATAAATAAATAAATAAATAAATAAATAAATAAATAAATAAATAAATAAATAAATATATAAATAAATAAATAAATAAATAAATATCATCCAGGTAGCAGATACAGTTACTGATCTCCGGCACAACTGGATTGCTGGAATGCGCATTACAGAAAATAATTATCTCGCTACAGTGCTCATCAAATAAACATTTCTTGAATATTCTCAATTTTACGACGCCATCTTACAATCTAAAAGACGTACTTTGATGTATGTGAAAAAAGAACATGTTGACGATATGTACATCTGTGGCGGCTATAAAAACTGCTTATTTAAAACATATTTTAGTTATTATTAAAAAAAAACTATTGTCAAGATTGGAAAGTTGATATCGTGTTCCTAGTCTTCGTACAAGGCTTTCGTTTGATGTTTGATGATGTGTGAAAACTGATACAGTTTTTACGTCTTCAAACGTAATCGTTGGAGGAATTAGCACATTGATTGACTTGACTTAAGGTCAGGAAGTGTGTTTATGTGGGGGGTGGGGGCAGATTCAAACCTGAAAATAAGCAGACTGTCATCTGAAGAATGAGGACTCAGAGTGTGAATGCACAACAGGGTAGCATTACTAAATTTCCCCTCTGTGAATCTCAATCTGAATAATAAAGGTCTCAAGTCTAAACAGCAAGAGGTGCCCGGAGGATAAATTGGCACCCTGTATGGGATAGCAGCAGCAAATTCACCCTCTGTGGACCTCATTCTTCAAATGACAGATTGCTTATTTTCAGGCTTGGTCAGATTGCGTTTCGACGTTTTTCGCTTACGTTCCAGCAATCCAGTTATATAGTGATCAGTGATACAGCTGACGTATTAGCATACTTTGATTTTTCATCAGTAGAAACAACGTTTGTGAAGATCATAATTTCAGTTTAGAAAGGAACGTATTACCGTCCCTCGGCTGGCTGATAATTCATCACCAAACAGACATGGCCTTGCGGTTCTGAAGGAACAGACATATCTCTGAACCGGTGCAAGCAAAGCATTGTATTCACTGATGACATGGGCTTTTTTATTTCATTTGCACACAGGGGCTTAGAAAAGATAACCGATTAGAAGGGGGTGCAAACCTGATTTGCCACGACTGTGATGACTGACGTCCGCCTGATTAAATATTTCAACTCCATCATCAAGGCATGCCTTCGTTATAGTTTGAAAACTCAAATCTTTCTTTGAAATTTATTTATTTTTATTTTTCGATACATGAAATATGCATGTACTAGTCGTGACATAATTTTATTTAATTAACAAGTACGGTACCGGTGCTCCAAATTGGTCGTGCGGGGTCCCAACAGCCCGAATCGGGTGCTATACAGACATATGTTTGTATGACAGAGTGTGTGTAACATTACTCCACGTATCAACTCTAGTCTCATAAGAAAGTGCACGATTACAAACAAGAGCGAATCGATATACCAGACTCCAATCTAGATGAAAATGTTCCGACTGAAAAAATTATTTGGTGGAGTGTCCCCCCCACCCCCCCCCCCACCCCCCACCCCCTCTTATCAACGGCTCTGTTTGCACGAACGTTTGAGTTTGACCACAATGCATATTCAGAAATGTTGATAAGAAATATAAGAAATAGGAAGCGCCATGAAGCCAATTAAGTGGTTGTGGGCCAGAATATTTTCGGTGGTCAGAATTTTCATTCAAAATCTGTTTCATTACAAATTATTGGAGCGTGCCCATAGGCACTCTCCAATAATTTGTAATAGAACAAATTTGCATCAATAAAATATTATTTGCGTTATATGAAACATGAGTAAGGAAAACAGACTATTGCACTGGTACCCTCATTTTTCTGAAAGCCCTGATGGTGGCTTCTAGCACTCAACCTGATAATTTGCTTCAAAATAAACATACCAGACATCACTACACTAACATAAGCGCCCTCCCTCTCTTTGTGTGTGCATTCTTTAACCTTAATCCACCTGGATATCTAACCAATTCAGTCTTGTTTGACAGAGCTTTGTCATGCAGACAAGAGCGAATTGGTTAAATTCTTAGTTTTATTGTGGGAAACATTTAGAGCTTGGAATTTTTATATTTTGACATCAGCGTCAGAAGGTTAATTTCGTCGACATTTGTGTATTTTATTTGCAAAGAGTGGATGAAAATGCGAGCTTCTAGGGTGTCGATGTTTTCCACTGACCGGTCCGTGTAATCTTTCTTATTGTGGTGAAATCCTGCAGCACTCGACTCCATAATACATTTTCTCCAGTCTTCGAATTTGAAGGTTCTGTTACTCAAGCATTTGGAAGAATTGTTCTTTTGACATTTTTTAATGAGGTAGCGCCTTTGGATACTGAATAGGGGATCGGTTGCGATATGGTCATGGCTGTTGAAAGTGTCGTTAAAACCCAATAAATAAATAAATAAATAAACTGAATAGAGGAAAAGAGGGGGAGGGGGGTTCTCACTTGATTACAATTAATCCTCTGAGCCCCAAAGACGGCTTTTCTGATCCAGTATCATGATGCGACATCAATTTTAAAGTAGATAGTTGCTCAGTGAATTTGTGTGGAAGACGATCAAGATTTTCAACGTGCAGACCCAAAAAATATTGATTGGTCTTCACCCAAGTAACGACGATAGACTCTACCAGTTGATGGTTCTGAATTGGTATGGAATATACCATCATGGACCAAAAGGTTAAATGGTACTCGAAAGTGTGGTTTACTTTCGCATTAGCCCGATTCCGGAGACGTTATATCGATCAAATGGTTAAAATATGAGTCAGAAGCCTCAAGCTGTTCTCTTTCGAAATATTTTTTTCTTTACATTGGTTCCAGAACAAATATAATTTTTTTTACAGTTTCTTACAAACAAAACTAAATTTACCTAGTAGCTCTGAGATATGTTTTTATAGTTTTTACATAGGTTTTAGACAACAGGTTATTAGCGTCATATAAATTTCAACTTTAAACTTGTTCGGTCGTTCCAGTTACGCTTTTTATATAGTTTTATGCGAAAGTAATAAAGTTGAATTATATTGGAAGCAAGCCTGAATATAAGCAACCTGTCATTTGCAAAATGAGGTTCCCAGAGGGTGAATTTGCTGATGCTATCCCAAACAATGGGCCAATTTATCCTCTAGGTAATCTCTCTGTTTTGGCTTGAGACCTTGATTCAGACTGAGGTTCACAGAGGGTAAATTTTATGATGCTACCCTGCTGTACAGGGTAGCATCGCCAAATTCACCTTCTGGGGAGATCATTTTGCAAGTGTCAGTCTGCTTATCTTCAGGCTTGAATGGAAGTATTCTTACTTTGCGACGTATTTTGAACAACGTGTCAGCTGTCTCGACTGCCAACATTAGAGGCGAACTGGCTGTATGGTCTACAGGAAAAAAATCCAGTGGTCCCTCTATTGGGTTCCCTGAGGCCCCAAAATTGATGCAGCCCAACATCTATTGGTACGTGAAATTTCGAGAAAATGACCAAAAGGCGAAATGGATCCAATTGCATAGCCTGCCATTGGCAGTCCACATAGGGGATATTTCGATATACCAGCAGTCCAGTGCCATTGATCGCTCAGATGAAAGGAAAGAGCGTTCCTCCAATTTCAAAAATCAAAATTTTCGCCGATTGGGCCGAACTAAGCTCTTCCCGATGGTTTCGTCTCCCATCCCCGGTAGAACTATTTTTGTCCAATGATCGATGAAGATGATACAAAATGCCGTCGACTTGTCTTCTATGTGGATTGCCATTGATCGCACAGATACAAGTTCGTTCAGTTCGCAAAATCAAAATATTCTCCGGGTCTGGGGTCCCCTTGGTGCATTCGCCGGCAACTTTTCATGGCCCAGTCCGTCCCTGCCAGCATCAATTTTATCAAAAAATAGTCAAAGGTTGATGTTCATTAATGCTATGGTGTGATACACTGCCTGAAATGGATCTCCGTGTCCTATTTTGCAATCTGTCACACAACAGTATTTTACAAACTTAATGAAAGCAACTTAAAACGATCTATGATACGAGAGGCCGAAACAATGGGGCATACGAGCAATAGCTCCTTTACCCACACCCAGGCGAGGGGCAAATTTGTAAGATTCTGTTACCAGTAACCACAGCCACATACATTGCATAACCATCTGGTGATACTCCCTGGCAGTTTTTTGTAGGCATTCGACAGCAGGTGGGCACTATACAGTTTTACCTGGGACTGCCATCATGTCTGTCGTGGTGCAAAGAATTCCTTAAGTATCCTTAATTACAGCGAGAGTAGTTAAGAGAGGCGTTCGGTCGTAATTAATCACCATGCCGATGCCTATAAGGTAAGAGAAGGGTTATGTGGACCTGATTTAACACTGAAACCTCCCATAGAGTTTTGAATTTTTTGAAAATTCACGTCTAGAAGGAATAATGGGAACCTGATTTAACATTGAAAATTCCCATAGACATTTCTTACGCCAGAGTGCCATCGGCCGATGTCACTCTGGCGGAAAGACCGTCTATGGGAATTTTCAGTGTTAAATCAGATCCCCATTGGAATTTTCAGGGTTAAATCAGATCCTCATATTCTTTCTAGACGTGAATTTTCAAAAAATTCAAAACCCAATGGGAGTTTTCAGTGTTAAATCAGGTCCCCATATTCCATTCCCTTACTACTCCTATAATAAATTTCTTCGCCAGAACTGATACTTGGACGGAATTGGTCCAGGCTATTGGTGGGCCTATAGTAAATTTCTATAGAAGGAAGCCTGGAAATAGACAACTCACACAGTAACCCAGGTTACACTAAATAGCACAGTGCTATAGAAAAACAAGCTGTAATGTTTTACCAACAACCAACGAGCGATACCTCTTTGGCGAGTTCGTGCGATAGTTGTTTATTTTGGCGGAAGTACTGTTAAGATGTAAATGGCATGCCACTGTACCAGGATATTACTCTTGTTTAACAGGACATTCCAAATAACACCGTTCCGTGGCATGGTTCCTTTTCATAACAGACGGCTCTTCCGTCAATGTCCCCCATCCCCACCCCTAGTTTTAAAGAGAAATCTGTTCCCATGATGTTTCTTGTAGGCCTAAGTATTTCATAGCGTCTGGTAGTATAACGCCTAATATATCATTTAATTTGTTACCTGTTCTGTAATGCTTCCCATAGGTTTAGGTCTAGGATAATACGCATCTGTTGAGTCAAGTGAATGTAAAAACCAATGACCCCGCGAACCTCAAATAGAACCCCAAATCAAATCAATTAAAGGATTTCGAATCGAATCGAATCTCGAATCGAATCTCGAATAGAATCTCACAGCTCTTCAAGTTTTAACCCTTTGAACCCAAGCGGTCGCTTTTCCGGCCAGGAACATGATACGTCATAACGTCATTAAATAGGATGGCTGTTCAGTAAATGTGTGGGGTAGACCAATCAATTAGCCTCGAACCCCAAATAACGAATATGGACTCTTCAAATTGCTGTCGTTGAACTGGCATGGAAGATATCACCAGTATTCAAAGGGTTAAATACTGTATTTTCTTAGACCCGTAAATATTGCCCGTCTCCATTGAAGTATTGTATTCAGCGGCTACTCGTCCGTTTGGGCAAGTCAATCAAAAAAAGCAGAATATTCCAGGAAGGTATCAAAATAGTTTCGGAAGCTGAACCTCCTTGAAAGCTTCTTCTATCACCAGGCCTCTTGAATAGGAGACTTCACGACAGAAGAAGATTTCAATAGGCGACCAGGGTGGTCTGGGCCAAAAAAAAGTTGGCGGTAAATGTACGAATGGGGGCCCTGACCCGGACAAAATGTCGATATTTCGATCTGAAAGAACGCTGCTTCCTTGCATCTGAGCGATCAATTGCAGTCCACGTGGAGGGCATTTCGGTGGCATTTTTGTATCATCTTTGTCGCTCATTTGGCAGGAATGGTTGCACCAAAGAGGGCTCCGGACTCATCGCGCCGATCAAAGTTCGGCCCAATGGAACAAAAATTCGATTTTTCGAACAGAAAAAAACGCCGTTTACTTGCATTTGGCCAATCAATGGATGTACACACAATAGAGGGCATTTCGATAAACCGACAGTCTATGTCTATGTAATCATATTCACTTCGCCTTTTGATCATTTTTATGAAATTTCATTTACCAACAGATGTTTTGCTGCATCACTTTTTGGGGCCCTGGGGGCTCCCAAAAGGGGGAGCCAGCGGGAAATCTCCCAGTGAACCATACGGCCAATCCGCCTCTGGATGCGACACTTAGTAGGATTCTGAGAATATCTCAACGAGTCGAACATTTCTAAATCGAGTAGACGAGTTTGCCACTTCTTGAACTCTTTATACTTTAAAGTTTCACTTCGTTATACTTTATACCACCCCTCCCCATCCACCCACTATATACACTAATAGAAAACAATACTGGTAAAATAATTTCTTGAATAATAAAAACGTTCATGTTTTACCTCAAACACCTAGCTTAACGAGCTCGTTCTAGTGAAGGTTCTTTGAGGAAAAAATAATAAAATTTGAAGATTTGACTGCAAAAGCGTTGGGCGGTTGTTTTCCGTTACGTTATTTTAAGGATGAATTGGTTTGTTCTGCATTATCCCACTTTAGGCAAGGGGAGGGACACGTGCTCCTGATACCTCCACTGGTACACCCCATAGTGGTATGGTTAAATTATGAATGTTCTAACTGAACAGAATCTCAGAATTTGTCAGTAAACCCGGAAGTACATAAGAGTAGGTCTCGAAAACGGTCTCCTTGTTTAACTGGTTTAGTGCCGGAAGCTCAAACCTGGGTTCTACAGTGAAGTTTCAGTATCGCAATTAAAAAAGAGCTAATATTCTGTTGTGTGTCATATTCCTGAGAATATGTTTAAAAAATGTGCCACAAATGTGCTTGAATCTGAAGAACGTTTCATAATGCGATGACCGGAATAGAACATCTCACGGGGGCATCTCTTCAATGAATTGGGAATAAAATACCAGAGTTTCTTTTTTTATTTTCTTTTATAGGGGCTTAACAACACTATCGACAGTCAGGATCACATCGTGTCGGTCAATTTTACGGGTGGAGGGAGTAGAAGTACCCCGAAAGAACCACCGAGCAACGGTGAGCAACTGTTAGACTCACCAACGTACTAACTCCGCACAAGCAGGGTTAGTATTGGTTAACCCTTTACCTAACATGAAAAGCAGACGACACTTGCAAAAAATATTCTTGAATAACTATTTTTTTTCATTTTTGTCTCAAAAACATATAGGTTATGACCCCTCGTTGTAACGAGCTCGACGACCTCGTTCCAACAAGGATTCATAACCTATGTTTTTGAGACAAAAATTGAAAAAAATAATTAAAATTAATTGGCGATTTTTGAGAATAGCGCTGACCGGTTACGTTGGGTAAAGGGTTAAAGAGAAGTGCACCATCGACGTAGTACACAGCGCCACCGTGCCCCACGATACCAGAGTTAAGAGGTATAAATAAAAAGAATAAACTCTTTAATTCTCATGCGTAGTGGCGACCGTAATGTGTATAGCATCATCTGTAACATGGAATGTAACCTTACTGAAGAAAGAACAAGCGTTCCTGATAAAAAAGTCACATTATTTGTTTTTCGCAAAAATATTGTGAAACTTATTATTGTATATTTTATATGTCTTTTGTACTGATTTGGCATCAGCCCGTTTAGGTGTTAATGTCAGTGAATTATCTTATTCTGTTAGAAACTCAATATTTCATTCAATGTGAATTTGTTTTGTCACGATTTATTGACGAGTGCCCATGGGCACTTTTCAATATATTGTAACAAAGCATTATTCTGATGAACTAATTTTGACTTGTGAAATTAATCTTGCATTCTACAAGTTAAAATCTCTTGTTACGTCGTTGACACCGAGGGGTATTTTCAGGTTGATTTATACTTTTAAGTGTCCTGAGAGTGTACAGAAAAAAAAAACAACTTTTGGTTCTTGCAAAACACTCAGTAAAAACATAAAAAGCTCTCTGTATTATTCGCCATTAAGAACCCGTCACCCGTCATTTTTGAAGGATACGAAATTCTGCGACTTCAATCTTTTAACTGTCGATCGTACCACTTCTTCGTCTAATGATTTTAAGACGTTCAATAACTTCTCAACAATCCCAAAAGAAAGCACAAAAAGTTATGATCCTCCTTAATCAGACCCTAGCACAATGAGCATACTTATGGTTTTTAACCCTCTGTGCTCAGATGTCAAAATTTGAGCAGCATGTTTTTTTTCCATAATGTCACATTTCATGTTGTCTCATAAAGCTAGGAAGAACGACGAAATAGGTCTGTCTTAAATAAATAAATAAATAAATAATAAATAAATAAATAAATAAATGAATAAATAAATAGCTCGTTTTGAAAACATCAAAACATAAACACAATTAGTTGACATACGATGCGAAATCATCAAACCACAGCCATGACTAGTGTTATGCATAATTATTTTAAAAAACCAATAAGTCTGGTGGTATTGGTGAGTCATTAAAGATTCGGTGAAATCAAGTCTTGATTGGGAAAAAATTCTTGCGTTGATTCGAAGAAAATGATACTTTGTGATATTTTTAGATTCAATTGGGTGGAATATTTCAGTTGGTCGGAAAAGCAAACCATAGGCTCGCTTTCCGACCATATGAAATATTCCAGACGAGTGAATCTGATATATGCGATGTAATCCTGGCACATTAGGGTTCATTAGGGACACACATCGGAGAAAGCTGATTTTTCCAGGGATTAATAAGAACAAGTTTATGAACTACACTGCTAAAGTCCCCGAAAATCCGAGGTCAGCTTTTTGAGATATCGTGGTTTTTCGGAATGGTTCAAATTCTACCGCAATTCCATCAGGTCCTGTCAAATTAAACAATGACTACATAACCGCTAGAGAAATATTAGACGCTGTTAGGTAGCTCCAAAACAAAAAGTCATCGGCTGAAGATAATTATTAAAACTTTTTGTTCCAATTATTATAGATGATGTTGACAAGCTATTTAATCAAATATTATTATCAGGTCATTACCCTGAATGTTGGAGTGAGTCTATAATAAAAACTCTCTATAAGAAAGGCGATCGACATGATCCTAACAATTCCAGACCGATTGCGCTGAGTAGCAATTTTGGAAAATTATTTAATAAAGTAATAAACTCGAGGCTGAATGAGAACTCAATGATTTAATAAGCGATAACCAATATGGATTCGGGGGGTATCGTGGAACAATTGACAGTACATTCATTTTGCGCACGCCGGCAAATAAATATAAAGAAGAGAAGAAACGAATGTACGCGGCTTTTGTTGATTTTAAGAAAGCTTTTGATTCGATAGATAGGTCGTTATTTTCTGAGAAAATGAAGTCATTGTGTATCGGTGGGAAAGTCCTCAAAATTCTTAGCTCTCTTTATGAGTCCAGTTACTATTCTATAAATACTTCTGTAGGATTGAGCCCACCATTACTCTCAACAGTGGGAGCTAGACAAGGATGTTCTATATCCCCCACTCTTTTCAAAATCTTTATTGATGACATATGCGGGATATTTGCTGAGTCCTGTTCACCAGTTAATGTGAATGGACAACGACTCAACCACCTACTTTTTGCTGATAACCTGGTAATGTTATCAGAGTCTCCAGCCGGATTGAATAAATGTGTTAAGAAGTTAGAACACTCTGCGGATAAAAACAAACTGAATGTCAATATTAATAAAACAACATGCACGATTTTCAAAAATAGAAAAGATAAAAAAAGATCCTACGTTTTATATTGGAACAGCGAAATTAGATATCGTAGATCAATATAAATATTTAGGTCTTGAATTCACTTACAACGGAAACACAAAATAAGTTCAAGAAAATTTAAGTACAAAAGGATCGAAAGCAATGTTTTTCCTTACAAATTCTCTCAGAAAGTCACTTGACTCAACTTTTGATGTGAAATGTAAACTTTTTGATAGAGATGAAAATGTTTTTTGCGCACCGAAGGCGCGCAGGGAGAGTGTTGGGGGGGGGGGGGGGGGGCAAGCCCTTTTCGACCCTCCTTTTTTTCTTTTTTTTATTATTAGGGTTGAACGACACATTAACAGCCAGGTGTCATATCATGTCGGTGACAGTTTTACGGGTGGAGGAAACCGGAGTACCCGGAGAGAACTACCGAGCAACGACGAGCAGCTGTCAGCTCTCCAACATCGTAACTCTGAACTCTGCACCGCGGCACAGGCAGGGTTAGATTGGTTGAAGACATGCGCACCATCGACGTGCAGTACGCCTTAGTACACAGCGTCGTCGTGCCCCCATGTAGGCAATCGGGGTTAAGTGCCTTGCCCAAGGACACAACGCGGGAGCACGAACCAGTCGCTGAAATGGTCACCCATCCAACTACTAACCGCGCTCTACGTTGCATAACTTCGGTGATCTGACGAGAACCGGTTACCGCCACGCCACCGTGCCCCTTCGACCCTCTTTAGCTGTGTGATTACGTTTTGTCTGGCAGTGGTAAAGTAGGAGGAGTTATGGGTACTCGGCGCCGCTTGTGTCGTTTTAGTTTCTTTTTGATAGGAGGTGGTCTAGATGGGGAGACCATGGCAGTTGGCGTAGTTGGTGGACTGTCTGATGATGGCTGGCGTGGCTCGTATGGTCTAGTTCTGGCCGAATCTGGAATTGTTATGAGTGGTGAGGAAGGAGTCTGGGGTTTTTGTTGTGTATGTGCCCTCTGCCAGTTCTTTGATTTTTTCGAGTAGCTGTTGGTGTTGTCGATCAATTTCCTTTCTGTGGTTCTCCTTGTCCAGTTTCATCTGCTCCAGCCGTGTGCCCGGGTCCTGGCATTCTGGTTCCAAAGGAAGAGGCGAATAAGGATTAGGAAGTGGCGAGAGGGCAGCTTCCATTTCCACCTCAGTCTCCACATATTCTTCCACATCCGACAACTCCGGCTGGGGAGCCGGCAGTAGGATGGGTCTGTCTGTGGGAGTAAGAGGGGAAGTGGCGGCCGCCTCTGGCTCTTTCTTTTCCTCACTGTTCTCTCTCTTTTCCACCAAAAATGCCACCAAGCGTCGGACATTCCTCCGCTTGGTGGACGGGCTCTTTCTTCTGAGTTTTCTTCATCTCTTTTCAGGGCCTCCAATCCCCCTTGGGTGAGGACCAGTGTGAGAGGGGATCCTCTCACTAAAGGTACTACCTCTGCCCTTGGGGGTGGTGTGGTGTTCTCTTTGGTAGTGGTGAATTCCAAAGTCAGGTAGACACTCTCGCCCTTCTCCTGGATAGTCCAGGTGATGGGACAAGAGATGCCCAGAGCTAAATGATCTTTTGTAGTTGAGCCGGAAGATCCAGTGCTCCCATGTTGTCTTAATTGTTTCAATTCAGATATTCACACTCTGAACCCAGGGGATGGAATGGTTTTCGCGCGCCGAAGGCGCGCAGGGACGCTGTGAGGCAAGCCCCTTTCGACCCTCAGTGACCGTATAATACTTGGTAGCTGCATGTCAAGGCGTGTTAAAGTAGGAAAAGGGTTCACGTGCTCGGCAGGTGTCCCAGGATGGATGATCAGTGGTCTTGGGGTGACTTTGTGTAGGTCGTTGACTGAACCCCGGGTGAGGACCAGAGCGAGAGGGGGTCCCCTCACAAAGGTGCTACCTCTCCCCGAGGGTGCTGTAGTTTTGTTTTTTTTTCGGGCAAGTATAGACTGCCACTTCGAAGTTGAGTCGTGGAGCGATGGTGGTGAGCCATCATTGGCAAGTAAAGTCTGCCTCAGGCTGTTTAAATAATTACCGGCTATTCAGTTTAATGTGTTTTGGAAGACGACAACAACGGCCCCTTTTGGGGACCACTCATAGAAAGACCCGAACTTCCCTGGTTCGGGTGCAGGCCTGCACTGGAACCTATTTGGATGGGTCAAAATGCGCTCTCCAGACGCTTACGAAAAGGGGCAGAGGCGGAGTGCAGGACCAACGCTCGCCTCACTTGAAGTGGGTGGCCACTTCTAGGGATGGAGCGGAGGATGTTCAGAGTCCATAGCGGTTACTGTTTTCCATACCGGTTAAAGTTTCCATAGCGGTTATTGGGGTGCTGGTGATCGAAAAGAAAGCATCTTGGTGTACCTGCTAAAAGAAAAAGGCAGAATTAGTTGATTTTTAAGAGAGACAAAAATATGTGATTGCATTTTTGGATGGTTGTCGATCACTGGGGGCAGCTAGTACAATTCTTTTCTTCAGTTTATGATTTCCTGGATTGATTTTTTCAGCTAAGAATTTGAGGGAGGGGGCAGGTCTTTACCAAAGTACCACACCCGGGGGTGTTTCCTGCCTTTATCTCCTCCTTATTTAGTTGAGTCTGTGAAGACAGCTCGTTCTGGTAGAAGGTCACGGCTGGGCCGTTACTACTGCCTGTATGTTCACCTTCTCTTTCGCAGTATTTGTTTATTTTTAAGCGATTAAATTTTAGTTTTTTAGTTGAGTCGGTCAAGACAGCTCTTCCTGGTAGAAGATCACGGCGGAGCCGTTATTACTGCCTGTATGTTCACCTTCTCTTTCCAGTATTTGTTAATTATTGGACATTAAATTATAGAGATTTTAGCTGAGTCGGCGAAGACAGCTCTTCCTGGCAGAGCGTCACGGCTGCCCCGTTTTTACTCGCCTTTTTGTGGAACCTTCTAGTCGAAAGGGGGGGGGGGGGGGGCAGGCCTTAACAAAAGAGCCGCACCCGGGGGTGTTAGCTGCCGTAACCTCCACGGTCTGGTGCCTACTTACACCGTTGTTACATTAAGTGTTGGGGTTTTTGTCGGCTTTCGCAAATTTCCTGTAAATCGGATATTAGTTAGCTGTCGGCTAACCGGTCGTGATTCTTCGCGGCTAGGAAGGCCAGGTGGTCCTTTATAGTTGGGATTTCGGCTCTGCCGTGGAGTGTTTTGATAGGTGTATCCCAGGGAGCACGGAGGGCGACCCTGAGCGCATGATTTTGGACCTTATGGTGTTTCCCCATATTTGTTTGATTTAGGTCTGTTAGGATGATAGCCCCATACTCGCGTACAGGACTCACAAAGGCTTTGTATAGTAGAATAGTCTGGTTGGCTCCCCACGATGTACCCTTTAGCATTTTTAGAAAATTAATACGTTTGCTCGCTTTGCTGGCAATATCGTTGGTGTGTTTATTGAAAGATAGATTTTGGTCGATGGTGATGCCAAGGAATTTCGCCTCTGTGCATTCAGGGAGGACTTTGTCCAGTAGTTTTAGGTCAAAGTCGCGGTTATTTTTCTTACGAGTGAACGTGATTCTTTGCGCTTTACTGGTGTTCAGCTTGATTCTCCATTTGACACACCATTGCTCTAGGTCGCGGAGAGCGCGTTGAAGGGGTTTTTGAAGTAGATTGGCAGTATTATTAGAGTCCCAGGGACCCTTATCGTCCGCAAATTGTGAGATTTGAACGCGATCCTCGGAGATTTTGGGATCATTGACGTAGATGATGTATAGGAGGGGGCTGAGGACGGATCCATGGTGGTGCTTCCAGTCGGACATTTCGTTGTTTACTCTGATTTTTATTTTTCGATCGTTAAGGAAAGAAGAGAGTAATCTGAGCAGTTTCATGGGGAGTTTCATTTTAGATAATTTGAGGCGCATTCCGTTGTGCCAAACGGAATCGAACGCCTTTTCGACGTCTAATTGGACTGCCGCGCCTATTTGCTGGTTATTGGTCGCGTTTTTCATTAGATTGACTAGGAGGTAGACATGCTCAATGCATTCTTTACAGTTTCTATAGGCTCTTTGCCGTCTGTTAAAAAAAGTCGGTTTCTTCGAGGTGCCCCCTCAGTCGATTAGTAAGGTTTCTTTCGAATACATTACCAATGAAGCTGAGAAGGCTGATTGGGCGGTAGCTGGGCAGGTCAGAAACGTCTTTGTTTGGTTTCGGTATCATGATACCAATGGCTGTTTTCCAACATTTTGGGAAAATAGCCATGGGTGAGGCAGGCGCAGAATAGGTTGTTGAGTTTGTCAATTAGGTAATTTGGGCTCTGGTTTAGAATTTTGTAATTGACTTCATCCTCGCCAAGAGATGAAGAATTTTTGCATTTTTTTATGATATTGATGATTTCATCATTAGTGATGGGGTAATGAGCTCGTCGTCATCTCCTTCTTCAGGGACGGAATCAAATTTAGGGTCACGGTAGATATCCGGATGTTCGTTGATGAAGTCATCAATGGCGTTTATGATGGTGTCATCGTTGTCTGGGCCTTGGTATGGGCGATGGGTTTTTCTAAGGAGGTTGGAGGAAGTTGGGTTTTTCTAAGGAGGTTGGAGAAAGTGTCAGCTTTGTCTTTGTCGGTACGCGTGAAGGAGCCATCTTTCTTTTTAAGGGGTTTGGCTACTGCTTTGTTGCCTTTATTTTTTGTATCGGTAGGACTTTTGAAAGAATCTCAGAATTTTCTGGCATCCCTCACCTCATTTAGATTGGCTGTTGCTTTTTCCCAGTTGGCCTGTTTTTCAGTTTGGAGGGCTTTCTTAACCTCGTCATCGTCATGAAAACGGTTGTATGTTTTTTTAGGTCAGTTTTTTTGAGGGGGTCGTTTTCTGCTTTGAGAGCTCGAAGCGCTTTCCGTTTAGTTTTGATTAATGAGAGTGTGTCTCCCGAGATAGTACTTCTCCAGGGGCGTACTTCTTCTTTAGGGCATATTTCATTTAGGGTTGAGTTGATGATTTTTTCTAGGCCCTCGCACTGGGCTTCGAGTTCGGTGGCGTTTGATAGGGAGTAGTCGGTGAGTTTGACATCGATGATGTCGCGGTAGAGGTTCCAGATTACTTTTTTAAAATTTCTGCGGAAGGTAGGGGGGGGGTACCTGAGGGGGCCATTGCCTAATTGGATAGAGGCATGGACCGGGAGGTGGTCGCTGCCTAGGTCATCTTCGCCGACCCAGTGGTCGTCGATGTGATTTATGAGAGAACCGCTGCTGATAATTAGATCAAGGATTTCGGATGGAAATAGTGGGTTGTTCCTGATGTAGGTCGCTGAGTTGTCGTTCGAAATCACGTGTAAGTTATGTTTATTGGTGATTTTGAGGAGGGCTCACCGTTGGGGATAGTTTTTTGCAGCCAAAGTATAGGTGTTTAGCACTGAAGTCGTCGAGGAAGATGTAGTGTTAGTAGTATAGCAGGAGGTTTTCGACCCTTATTACCCAGACTTATGGGGGAGCAGCTAGTGTTAAATTTCCATAGGAACCGGACTTTTAGGGGAGCAACTTTTTCCTGTGCAAAAGTAAGACTCCTTGCAGCTAGATCCGACAAGTGGTGTACCTACTGCATGTATAGTATATTGTTGTATGTATAGTGATATATGTACGCATGGGGCTATGGGTATATATTATGGGTAAGAGATGGAAAATTGATGGGGAAGGTGGGTTTTCTTGAAAAGGTTTCCCCGCGAAACGGTTGACAATGCTATTGACGTCCTGACGTCATGATACGCACGCGACGTCATAGAGACGTTGACCACTGTTGTTGTTCACTATAGAATCTGACATAACGTTGTTCGGGTCAGGGGTGTCGGACTTCTCGTAAGTGTGTGTGTGTGTGGGGGGGGGGGGGGGGGGGGTCTGGTAGTGGTGGTATATATATGTTGTATACTATTAGCCCTTGGGTCTTCATATTATCCTATGTCTGCTATAGTTAGATCAAGCAGTATTGTGGGGATGGGGGTAATGCATGGTCGCCCAGTATGGTACTGCGAGATAATGCTTGGTGGTTTAGATTGGCAGTATAGGATGAATGGTATGTGGGCCTATTACCCCCTTAGTACTATTTACCTACCGAATCCTTTGTATTATCTTATGGCTGGTATTGGTAGTTCGTAATGCTAGGTCGGGTTATCTAAGAAGCCACGAGCACCTTGAGGAATGCGAACGAGGACTCGGGTCAGTGTAAGTTCACTCTGGTTTCAGGGCACACTCTAAGGGAGTGCGTTGGAATTTGGGCGATCTTAACCCTCCCCGACACTAATATTATTTGTTCAGAGGGCATCCCAAAGCACCCCCTTGACAATATGGTTGCGAGATATGGTCCCCTCCCTTAATACTCATTTTGCGGACACTACAGCCTGTGAACAAGTGCACTTGAAATTTTGTAAACAAATATTAATGTTGAATAGAAAAGAATCTAATCACGCAACACGGCGAGAGTTGGGTAGATATCCTATTGTGAACGATGCTATCTTACATCTCCATAAATATGTCTATAAATTATCCAAAATTACTGGCGATACCATACTCTCCAACTCATTCAAGAAGTCACTCAAATGTAAACTTCCGAAAACTTGGATAACTAAGTTATCTTGTTACAATATCAAAGTTTCCGATGCTAATACGTTAACCAATAGTAATGGAAAATGCCTGAAAGATGTACTAGAATCTCAGCATAGAGAAAGATTTACTGAAGATGTGTGTTATGATGACAAAATGAAAGGCAGTAATAAGTTACGAACGTATCGATTAGTTAAAAATGAATACAAGCTTGAACCTTATCTGAAAATCACCAGATCTCGACAGACCCGTGACCTGTTTACTATACTTAATTTAGAAATAGAAAATGGTAGACATAAACAACCCCCAACGCCCCTAAATGATAGGAGATGCCAGGTGTGCGATACCGGTGAAATAGAGAGCGAAAAACATTTTGTTATGTATTGTGAGGTATATGTCGAAATTAGGGAAACGGGGTTCGAAGAACTTATAAAAGAAAACAAAGAATTTGAACAATGAAATGATTCGGAGAAATACTATTATATATTGAAAAACTGTGATAGTAAATCGATTAATATTATTTTTAACATGATCTGGTCATTCTTCTGTAAACGAGATCACCTTGTTAAAGAAAAAAGTCATTAATACTTTATATTATACATCATGTTTACTAATTCTTCTTATTTGTTATGTTTGTATTGTGTAACTGGCATTATGGTGTAATGCATTAAACTATTAAACTTAAACTAAACTACATGAATGCAGTCATATGTAATTTGGGGACTCAGTATTCACAAATACCCGT
The DNA here is from genome assembly GCA_031216915.1 of Pictodentalium vernedei. Classification (NCBI taxonomy): domain Eukaryota; kingdom Metazoa; phylum Mollusca; class Scaphopoda; order Dentaliida; family Dentaliidae; genus Pictodentalium; species Pictodentalium vernedei. Next base: position 262,788,789 of record CM062293.1, read on the forward strand.
CTATTCTGGAGCAGGTGTCGCAAGATATGTGCATTTGATGCCAGCGCTTATTACCAATCGATATTCCGTAATTGTGATGACATTATTACCCAAGAGAGTATAGAAATTGCATGACGATTCAGATTTTCTCCCATATAACAGAGCGAGCGATGACAAAATATGAACCCTTCTACTAGCACAGAGGTTAATTCAGACAAGGAAATTGATAAGATATATCGAAACATCACCACTTTTATGATTTTATGACCGAAAACCCCTAAAACGTACAACATGGCTTCGAGTGTCTGAAAAACTAAAAAGACCACACAATAAATAATCATGTCAGGAAAGCACATACGAACAACACAGCAGGACTGATAGAATGTTCTGATGAATCCATCAAGGGTGTAAACAGCCCCCTCCCCCCCCCCCCCCCCCACACACACACACGCCCCCGAACAACAACGGTGACGGCACTGACAATCTATACTGCAACATTTACCCGCTGAGTATTTTTAAGATATTTTCCATCAAATCTAGTCATAGCTGCTGTGAAGCAGCCATGGCTAGATTTGATAAAAAATTCATCTAAACTTGATACAAGGAATTATTGGTGAAAAAATCCTTTTAATTTACAGGGAGATATCCGCCAGCAGCATGCAAGGAGTTAAACAACTAGGTACTGATCAGGAGTCATTTCACGGGAAGGAATGGTATGACTTTATCACAAAAACATAACCTATAACAGCAAACAAACGAGAGCTGCAACGCCGAAAAGTGAATATTGAAGGATGTCCAATTAATTTCGGATTGTTCATCAACTTCGACTATTTCAGAAATGGCTGTATTTCCAACACGCGAAACAGAAATGGTAGAAAGTAACAACTGTCGTGGAATGGAAGCAAGGCAAATTAAAAGTTTGTCGGTATGCATCTTCTATGTGACTACACACGCATTGTTTTATTGTCACGTGAACGAATATCTTCACGCACCATATTGATATACTCCCTCAAAGCGCTCTTGGCATGTCAAGTCTGTATTGTCACGTGAACGAATATCTTCACGCACCATATTGATATACTCCCTCAAAGCGCTCTTGGCATGTCAAGTCTGTATTGTCACGTGAACGAATATCTTCACGCACCATATTGATATACTCCCTCAAAGCGCTCTTGGCATGTCAAGTCTGTATTGTCACGTGAACGAATATCTTCACGCACCATATTGATATACTCCCTCAAAGCGCTCTTAGCATGTCAAGTCTGCATCACTTGATCCTTTACTTGATACGAAAAGCAGATGACACTTGCAAACAAAATTATCGAATCACTAATTTTTTTTTCATTCTTTGTCTCAAAAACATAGGTTATGAATGAGGAACGGGCTCGACGAGCTCGTTCCAAAGAGGATCATAACCTATGTTTTTGAGATAAAAAAAAATGAAAAAAATAATGAAAACTAATTGGCTATTTTTGTGAATACCGCTGGCCGGTTTTGGCCGTTGCGTTGGGTAATGGGTTAAAGTGTTAGAGTGCAAGATTAAAATTGGTAGACAAAATTTGTTTAAAGTATATGTTTTCTTAGAGTATGTTGGAGAGTTTGTTTAGGCACTCCCCAATAGGCAGTGAGAATATGAATTCATACGTACGAAGTAATATTTCTATCTCAAGTACAAAAAATTATCGTAGAATAACATATCCAAATCCATCTTGGGGAATTTTTTATCCAAGATGATAGGCACAGTTTGATATTTTTGCGTAAAGTAATTCCGATAGCACCATATGTCGTCAAAACATCACAAAATATAATTTGATGCAAACAATCTATGCTCAAATAGTCTCTCCTTTTTCTTTGGCAACAAATATGATTACCTAGATCAAAGATGGCCGCCAAAATGGCGGCTAAAATTAAAAGAAATTTTTTTTATTCATATATGCATGTATTTATTTGACGTCCTCACACAGACAAGATACCGAATAAATAAATACTTCGCGTATCATTCATACGTGGAGTAGCTTAACAGATTAATGTTGGGTTCTTTTTGTTTGTTGTGCAATTTTGTTATTTTGTTTAAAAGGCTTGATCTCGCCCGAGATGAGACACACAGGAAAAGTTACTGCTATTTCTTATAATTTTAAATATTTATTACATCTCACTCTCATATGATGTTGCCACATACTGGGATATTTCTGTTATCAAATTATTGGTATCCTATGTTCTGCCTTAACACCGATACATGTGCACTCTTTGTCATGCTCGTCCTCATGGACTATACCTTCAGAATTTCGACAAACATCTCCCTGACAATCTCCACAGGCAGTGACGCATTTTAGCCCATTCTTTCTTAATGAGCACAAACTACTTGCATATGGGTTCCGTGACGTCATTTTGCATTTACATCGGATAAAAGAAGCGCATCAGGTGCTACTTCCAGATCTGTCATTTTCGGCTCAACAATTGTTCCCTTCTTCTTCTTAGATTAATGTCTAATGTTTTTCACGCCATTACCCACAAATGCACGCTCAAACTAAGGAAATAAGCAGTCCTTTCAGAGGGAGGTATTTTCTGCGCCGCTATGCTGAACGAAACCATGTCCATGCGTTTTCTCTATCGCAATGTGTAAAGTGAATCTTTGAGGGAGCGCGGTGGCGCAATGGTTCCGGCATTGGACTTCAAACCGAAAGGTTCTCGGTTCGATCCTCGCCAGATGTAACTACGTTGTGTCCTTGGGCAAGCCACTTAAAATCTCGATTGCCCACGTGGGGGCGGGGGGGGGGGGGGTGTCGGGCACGGGCACGGTGGCGATGTGTACTAAGGCGTAGTGCACGTCGATGGTGCCCTAGCTTCAACCAATGATCACTCTGCTTGTGTGGAGTAGGTTGGGAGTCTGACACTTGCTAGCCGCTGCTGGTGGTTCTTTCTGGGAACTCCTGCTTCCCCCACTCGTAAAACTGTCCGATACACGAGGTGACCCTGGATGTCGAAAGTGTCGTAAAAAACCCAATAAACAATAAACAAGTGAATCTTAGTTTCCATGAGTGTAAAATAACAAACGTTTTTTTTCGCCAGTTTGGCTTATTTGGCGTACTCGTCACTGAATACCGATGATGTATGGCACAGTTCTTCTGATAGCCGTATGTTATTCCGAAAATTTGTTTTACCATGCCGGTAGGTCGCTGATGTGGTATCTCAAACACTCCAGGCATGAGCGAATAAAACATGCGGTATAATGTTTTCTTGTTTCAGAACAACAACAAAACAACAGAGATTTTCAAAATGTTTGATGTCTGCTTGCTGTCCTTCTGGGCTTCTAACTTAAAAAATATGCCAGCCATATTGTCACGCCAAAGGGACAACAACAAGGCGAGCACGTCTGTGTTAGCAGCAACGACCACAACGTCTCTTCCTTGAGAAGCCAAGTGTCGACAGCACAATGAGCTATCTGCGTATCGGCACCATCACTGCAGACACGAACCGAGTGGCCTTTTGACTGAAAAGAACATTTTAAAAATTCTACGTGCAGGTCTTTATTCTTCTGATTTGGGAGAAATATCTCCTGGTTGTTCTGGACGCCCATGCTTTCTCTCAAGCGGAAGTCCGCTCATGTCTTTGTGTGAGACGTCTACGATCTTCAGAGTACTGAGTACTTTAGTAGACGGAATCTTTTGGTAACCATCAAATACGATAAAGTCAACCCATACTTGGCCCTCGTGTTGACAGCACCATCTGGATGATTGTAGAGAGCCGCTTCTTACGTCAACGCTTTGGCAAGCCCTGCTTTCGTACTTTTCCGCATTAATGAATATTTGAATAGTGCTGCAGGGATGGTTGTCAGCTCGAATTCAGAAATACTTGGCCATGTCAGCTTCCCGTTGAGCAACAGCGATCAGTCGAGAGAAGAGCAAGCCTGGGTCGACCTGTATTCTCCAATCCCCAACAATGATACCAGTGAGCAAGCTGTCTCAACATATTAACTGGTCACTGCGCTTTATTGACGCCACGGTAAAGGTAACGGCGTCCAGTTTCTTGTGAATCTGATCCCATATGGACTATTGCTTCGAGAGAGCTCACTTTGTCTTTATCGTCAGCAGAGAGACCAGGGGACAGAGAACGGCGTTTACGTTCAGCCAAGTCGAACGGCTCATGTTCATCGAACCAACGGACTAACTTCCTTCTTGAAGTCTCCATAATCCCGTTTGACTCTAGACGCGCCCAATTCAGGATGATGGTCCCTCGTTCTGTGCATGTCTGTCAATGATCATAATCGAGGAACTGGACACCAACAATAGTTTCTCGTATCCTTTAAATATGTTTCGGTGTAGTTACTTCCACTGTGTGTTCAACTTTATATGTGACAAAAGGCGGCTATTAAAATAAATGCTAACTTTGGGGCAAAATACGAATACCACTTTGGACAGCAACCACCAAAAATTTTCCCCAAAGCGGATTTTGGATATGTTATTCTACGATAATTTCCGCGTCGATTGATACCAAACTTTCATTTGTTATAATTTGTTCTGAGTTCGGGGACGAATCAGCTTCTCCTTTCCGACTATACGTACCGAAAGTTTGCTGTACTAATATCAGGCATACTATCCACCGCCGCTTTGAGAGGTGGGGGAGGGGGAGGGCTATGTAACGTTTTATTGAATCAATCTACCCATCTGTCCCACTGCATCCCACTTGGTGGAGCACATTGAGATCCCCTGTGGGGTACTTTGGGATAGTGCGACTAAACTCCCAGAAATGTAAGAAAGCAAGAAAGTTGCAGTTGTTTTTCTTTTTGGAATACAAAAGAAATTAACAATTCAATAAACGTCAATTTAGAAACTGAGAATTATCAGTTACGCACATGCTTGGCAAGGAACGGAGGAATATTTAGATATTTTTGCCTCAGAGGTAGTCATTTAACTCCATGAAAGGAAAAAATTGACGATTTGCATCTCTCGATGTGCCACCAGCGGTTGTCGGTTTGGGCAATAAAAGTTCAACATCATTGAAGTCAACAGTATCAGTGTCTGGCACGTCTGGAAACACAAACCTATCTGATCCTACCGGAGTTGGCAAATGTTTCATGAAATTAACAGAAACAGATTCATCATCAACTTGTGTAACTGAGAAACAGCACCGGTATTTTCTTCTTCTTGGCGTCTGTTTTACCCCCCCCCCCCCCCCCCCGTCTTAAAATGCTACTTTACAAACCCTAGTTATAGGTCTTCACCATTATTACTGGCTCCCTCCCACCACCATTTGACGTAAGTTTACTCGACTAACTCTTAGTTTCCCAGTGTCGAGCCGAAGGTCTATTTGAATGTAAATTACGCATGGCGTTTACTGAGAAATGCCGCAAACATGAATACAATAGATCTCAAGCTTTAAGAGCATGATCATACAGAATTCACCACAGAAAAGCAATCGCCGTCGACAGTGTCGTATAAGACACTGTCGACGCCGATTACTTTTCTATGGCGAACTCTGTGGGGTTTTAAACAAAAATATTTATCTGTTGCATTGTTTGATTCGAAGGTAAGCTGTAAGCTACATTGCAAGCATCAGGGAAACCTGGCCAAACTATATTTCCGAAACACTGTAAACTTTGGAAAGATTTTCAAACTTCGCATAATTTGAGCGCAATTATCTTATTTGGGCATAGCGTTTACGGTCGTTAGTTGGGAAGAATTTAAAGGCCTGCTCCCACTAGTGGGTTTACTACGTTCATATCTATCAAGGACATAAAACCCTTCTTTAATGTCTTCCCTAGATGACTTATGAGGTACTTCCTCATCTGCTTCATCGAAGTCTTCTGAGAATTCATTGGAATCATCAAGAACAAGGCATTCCGGCAAGTTTTTGGCATCACTAACATCAGAATCTTGGCACTTTGGACTCCCATATTTTTTTCCTTTGCGGACAGCTTCTTTTTTGTTGAGTCGTTTTTCTGATTCAACAAATAGACGCCTTTTAGTTGGAGTTGGCGTCAGAATTTGAGTTTGTCCTCTTTTCCGACCATGGTCGTATCTCAGCTGGAATGAAATGCTTGTCTGTAGTTGGTTCATATGGTGGTGTCCCTGCTTGGAATGATAGTTTCACTTGTAGCATTTGTTGACATACACATATCAAAATTTGAAAAGACACAGGTACTTGGAATATCTCGATCTGTGACGAATGACGAACGAAATTTACTCTCTTTTAATATGTTTCTATCAAAAGGAAATATTCCGGTTGCACAGAAGCCTGCCTTGATATTCTTTAGTGTGAATGCTCCAGTGACAGCATCTCCAGATAATGTCTGTCTGGGGTTAGAAAGCGGACATCCATTGCACTCGTAATGGAAGAATTTCTTCACACTGCGCTATTAAGCGGTTGCAGTTTATGGCTGCAGTGGGGAGGGAATGTTACCATTTCTACGCCGTTGTTACGACACTTCGTCCCCTGAGTTCCAATGTGTTCTATGTGCCTACTGGCTGCCTACTGGCACATAGAACACATTGGAACTCAAGGGACGACTTATCGATTGCGTCAATAGATACGCGACTGTCTTGATTGTCGAGGAGTAGCAGGACGTTGTTGTTTGCAAATGCATGAGAGTACTTTCTGAAATTATCAAGCCATTTGATGTATATTTCCGCGGACAGCCATCCGCTCGGATTACTTTTCCTGGCCGATCCAGCTGGAGCACCATGCAGCATATATGGCTTGAAGTGCATCCGTGCTAACACAAAAAATGGAGGTATCGAATTCCCGTTTATTGCTCTCGCCTTTGTCACTAGCGTTCCTCTTTCTGCAGAGGTCACCTGTTCAACCTACGTTACTGTCTGTAACGTAAGTTAGCATCAATTCCATTCCAAATCTTTGGAAAGCTATGTTTTGGCAGTTTGGCAGAGAATTGGGTTCTAGCTTTCTGCGACTGTATCATGCCAACTTGTCTTGTTTGATGTCCGGATAAAGAGTGTACACTAAAAAATGTTCTGAATGAGTAGGACAAACTATCGTTTTTCCAGTCGTGCATGAATAGAGAGACATTCACTTTGTAAAGATCGTTAAATTTTAGTATGTTATTATCCTTGAATAGGGGATCAGTATGGCTATTAAACTTTTTACAGCTAATTACTCGCATCGCGCGTTTCTGTAGAGAGTATATTTTACTGCTGGGTGGCCCATGCCCCCAAATTTGGATTGCATACAGTAAGTGACTATGAACTAATGTATAATACAGTAATTTCAGTGATTTCTTGGGGATAACGTTTTTCACTTTATTCAAACAATAGATTACACTTGATATCTTGGAACATACTGTGGATATGTGGTACTTAAAATTGAGGTTTTCGTCAAGGTATACGCCTAAGAACTTGGCGACTTTTTCTTGTTGGGAGTTACCTATGGGTGAAAGCTTGGTATTGTTAAGAAAAATATTTAGTAAGTCGGATTTGTTCGGACTACGTCCACGATACACCTATCTGTTCGTGTGGCTATGAGACTGAAGACGCAAACCATTACTTTTTCGACTGTAATAACTATTCAAACGAAAGACTAGTCCTACAGAGAAATCTTGCGCATCTTACAATCAGATCGACCAACGATCTTCTTTATGGTATCCCCAACCTACCAGAATCCGTCAACATCCACCTTTTTCGAAGTGTACAAAATTTCATTAAGGCCACGAAGAGATTTTAAGACTGGACCGTAATCAGGCAGCCTAGTCCGTCAACATATTCCCAGCCAAATGTCTTATAACATGAGTGTCCGTTTTCATTTTCATTTCCATTTCCTTCAGTTACGTCTTTGTGCATTCCGCATGTTCGTCCTGTATACCCTGGCTATAATAGTGTTAACGGGGCTCCGTCTAAATCGCGGTTCCGCTGGAATCACGATTGTACCGTGATATGACACGTTGGCTAGTTGACCAAGTCCAGCAGTGTTGCGATGTGGCAGTTCATCTTTCACCTTTCTGTTCTCCTTCCTCTCGCCTATCTGTTCTGACTCTTGTGAAGTCGAATACCTACCAACATCCATCTTGAAGAGTGTACATACACAATATTGTTTTAATTATTCATAAGTTTGCTTTGCCATTACATGCACATTTTGGTAACTTTTTGTAAATATTTGTAAAGATAATCTGAAACTTTCAAATGTATATTAAGGAAAGGATATTATCTAAGTGCTAGGCACTTGTTATCCAATCCATTTTGTTATACAAATAAAATATGTTTAATAAAAAAATTTGTTCGGACTGTTCGGTGGGTGTAGCATAATATATTTACATTTAGTGGCGTTCACCTGGAGTTTGTTGCAACAGCACCAGTCGAAAATTTTAATCAGCTCTGTATTAACTGTAGTCTCCAGAGTATTCAGGTCATGTCCAGCTGCGAACGGCGTTGTGTCGTCGGCAAATTATAACAGGTTAAGAATAGTGGAGTATCTCATATCATTCACGTAAATTAAGAAGAGGATAGGCCCCAACACAGACCCCTGGGGGACCCCGCAAGTGACATGTCGAGTTGGGGATCGATTCGTATTATATTCCACATACTGTTCTCTGCCTGATAAATAGCTTTGGAACCAAAGTTTACTTATCCCTCTTATTCCGTAGAATTCCATTTTACTAAGTAAAATTTCGTGACTGATGGAGTCAAATGCCTTAGACAAATCAAGGAAGACGGCTAGAATAGAGTCTTTTGAAGGCTTGTCGTTGCATTCATCGACATACTGCAAAAGGTGCATGATGGGATGAAAAGTGGAATGATTTTTGCGAAAGCCGTACTGATGTTCGTACAGTATATTAAAGTCATTGAGAAAATTAGAGACTCTCCGGTTCATTATTATCTCCAGAAGTTTCGAAAAAGCCGGTAATAAACTAATTGGTCTGTAGTTACCCAGCTCACGAGAATTACCCCCTTTGAAAATTGGTATCACCTTTGCTATTTTCATTTTATCGGGGACTTTACCTTGTATAAATGACTGATTGAATATATAGGCCAGGGGTTTTGCGATCTCACAGACTGCCTCTTTCATAATTTTTGTAGATAAATTGTAAGCGTCGGTACTCATTTTCCCTTTCAATTGTCCGGCTGTCAGTATGATTTCTTGCTCGTTTGTTGGGGTAATAAAAAAGGAGTCCGGGTAATTTCCGTTCATGAAGTTACCGAAGTTGTTATCGGAGGTGGAGACGTTATCGTTAATAGTCTGCCCAATTTCTGAGAAGTAATAATTAAAACTGGAGGCGATTTTTTCGGGGTCAGATATTTCAACATTATTGTGAGATATGCTAGGTGGAAGCGTCGCCGCTGATTTTGATTTGTTGATTAAGGTACGAAGTATTTGCCATGTTTTTTAGAGTCGTGTCTGTTTGTTTCTATAACGTCATTGTAGTATGTAGCCTTACTTCGTCTCTTTAATTGATTAAGAATCGAGGAGTACGTTTTATATTTCTTGATATTAATTTCCGTGGGTTTTCTCAGTTTGAATAGGTAAAGTTTATGTTTAGTTTGGGAGGATTGTAGCAGACCAGATGTTATCCAGGGCTTACGTTTTATGATCTTTTTGGGTAAGTCCAAGCTTCTCAGCGGAAATGCTGATTCGAATGTGTCAAGGTAGGCACCTAAAAAGGTTTCGTATGCTGCATTGGCACACGTACAGCTATACACGGAATCGAAGCTAGTGTTATGGAGCAAATTTTTGAATAGTTCAACATTTTCTCTATTGAGTGATCTTCTAAATTGAGGTAATGGCTTGTCGGGCTCGTTATCACCTTCCTGTATATAAAATGTGGCGAAGTGATCTGAAATATCAGTGATTAATATCCCCGCATTGTAGTTCGCGGATACATTATTGGAATAAATATGTTCAATTAAGGTCGCTGAATGCTCGGTTATTATGGTTGGTTTTGTTATTACTGGCAGGAATCCGTCACTAAACATGTTATCTATGAATGCGTTAGTTTAGCTGTGATTATTAAAATTCAGCAAATCTATGTTAAAATCGCCTAGTAAGAAAGCCCTGCTGTGCTCTGAGTTGATTTTGGTGAGAATGTCGCTTATGGAAGAGACAAACACGTCAATATCAGCTAGAGGTGCAGTGTTTGGCCTGTATATGCATCCAACAATGTACGAGTTTTTGCGCCCTGGATTGATTTCTGTGAAAATACTTTCAATGACATTTGGAATGAAGATCGTCAGATCGGGTCTCAGTCTGAAAGATACATTCTCAGAAATAAAAAGACCCACTCCTCCTCTGCTGTCATTTGGACTATGGCGGGTCTTGTAGACGATTGGGTGGTAGCCATCAATTTTGTAATTGAGATGCTCGTGGAGTTTGAATATTTCTGTTAGACTAATTACGTTGAACATATTCTCACCTTGCTGAATGTCACAAAGGAAGTTGATGAATAAGTCCCAGTTTGCACTAAGGCTTATACAATTTAGACTAAGAAGGGTTACATTTTTGTCATGTCTGTGGAAATTTTGTCGGAAGTTGGAAGGGGAAAAATAATTGCATGAATGACCATGGATGGATAAAGGGATACTTTTTTCACCCCATTAAATTATTCACTGTTATACACGGAGAGTCTGCAACTCCCCGGCGCGTAGCCAGGATTCTATAATAGGGGAGCGGTGGGCATGATATTAAAAGGTCGCTGTGTAGAGGTTTTGTGGGCCTCCCCTAATCCCAACTAGCACCCTCCGGTCATTCCCCCCTCCTCCCACTTCCTTATATACCCCCCCCCCCGAGAAAACGTTTCAAACTTCAGTGCCCTAGGAGCAAATCTGGGGCATTTGTAGCTTGTGTAGCCCCTATACTGGAGACCATTTTGGGGCTCCATGTTGCGTGAAACTTGCATTGAGACAATATTTTGGGGGCCAGCGAAACTTTTAGGGGGGCAAGCCCCCCCCCCCCCCCTCCCCCCGCTCCAACTATGCCACTGACAACCCCCCCCTATCCCCCTCTCTCTCTCTCTCTCTCTCTCTCTCTCTCTCTCTCTCTCTCTCTCTCTCTCTCTCACACACACACACACACACATAAACCCTCACACACAGTCTGCACCCTCTCTCTCTCTCTCTCTCTCTCTTCCCCACAGGCACTCTCACAATTCTGCTTTCTTCTTTAAAAAACATATTTTACACAAAATTTGAGAAAAAAAATCGGTTTCATATGGGGCAGAGTGGAACATTGTCCCGGTGTACACAGAGATGTCCCACTCTACCCCACAGACAAGTAGTGATTGTTCACGCTAGTTGTCTGGTAACATGCCGATCCGAGGTCAAAAAGAAAACATGCAAATTGTAGCTCCGATACAACCCCCTTTGGAACAGGGGTTTAACAAAAACGATCCCCAACCTCCTGGATAGGAGAAGGAAAAAACCTCTCTCTCTCTCTCTCTCTCTCTCTCTCTCTCTCTCTCTCTCTGTAGAGAATCTTCAACGAGCGATTACCCTTCACCTTATATTGGAATTTAGGAAAAGTGTTCAGTGAATTACTAAAATTAGGTCTGGATCTAGCCTTTGGCTCGATCCAGACTAAAGGCTCGATCCAGACTTGATTTACTTGACGAGTTTCGTAAGTTTTACTACTAAACTGGAGACAAGTTGACTCTTGCATGACCCCGAATATTGGTGCTGTTAGAGCGATGTGCACGATGTTGTGGTCTGACGATCAACGCTTTTCAGTCCTTGTTGGGTGTTTGGGCATGATGTAGAGCCTCTTCGGTCATTCTGTTGAATGGGGTCCAAATGAATCAATCAGTGAAACATCGGTTACCCGGACACAGTTCTGAAACAAGTCTGTGTCCGGGGATTCTGTCTTATTTTCAGTGGCAGTCTCTGTATGGTCGATATACTTTTCTGCGGGCCTCAGATTTTGGGTATCGCCACTATGAGTGGCGATACCCCAAATCTGAGGCCTGCAGAGATGGGCTTACAGCAAGTCATCTATTATTCATCACTTCTTGTTGCCGTAAATAGATGTATTCGTTCATTTTATTAACACTGATCAAAACACATAAAACATAAATGTTTTTTGTTGTTTGTTGGTCTCAAAGACACGAATATGCCTATACGTTAAGGAGATGACAGGTACACAACCGATCTGGGTATGTCATCCCCTTGTAATTTATGTACCTCAGAATCAAACCACTATGTTTATCGTTTATATCATTAATTCGTACTCTCCACATTCTTACTTACTTATTGTATATTTCGAATGGTACATTTATAACAGAATAAAACATAGATTGGTTGACAGATCGATTGACTGATTCTAGTATTACTTGATCCAAAACCCGATAAAAGATTGAGTGAAGGGACAATAATAAGCCGCGAATTTGAAAATATGTCGTCACTCATATTTTGCTTGTATGTAAAGAAGCACTAAAAGCACTATATTTAAAGTTTAAGACATCAGAGGCAACGCGAAATTACCTAAATTATAAAACATGAATGCAGATTGCATGGACGCATACGCTATAGACACCTGTCCACAAACTTTATGTTCTTCTGAGAAAGCTAATACGACGAATATGGAAAATGGCATTGCACGTTGTGGTGTTCCGGAAATTTCCGCGAGTCATCGGATAATAAGATCGGAATGAACAAATGCTGCCTGCTTTTTATCATGAAGCCAATTAATTCTCGCCTTCAAATTAATTTATTTAATAAACTATTCAAAAAAGTAGGGGATATTTGATAAAAGTGGGATATATGAAGAAATATATTTATATTTTGATCAAAATGACAGTTGAAGCATTGCACTGTAATATCTGGTGAATGAGTTCAGTGATAGCTGGGTGACTGACAAGCACACATTCCACGCACTGAGGTGTAGAAGACATGGACGGTCAGTCAGAGAATTTACCACATTCATTCCAAGACCTCAATACCTTGTAAATCCTCCTCGGTTCGCGAGACAAGCGCGGATCCGACGTGGCATACTCCTCACCAAACGTCTAATATCAGCTTAACTGATGTTATTCCATTCTTCCTGCAGTGCAGCGGCGAGTTCCTGGACATTGGTAAGGAAATGTTGGCGTTGTCGTAGGCGCCTGGCAAGCATATCCCAAACGTGCGCGATTGGTGAAAGGACTGGGCATAGTGCTGGCCAAGAGAGTGTAGTGATCTTCTGCTCCTGGAGGAACTCTGTAGCGACGGCCGTGACGTCCCACAAATGGCACCAAATGAGCTGCTAACATGTTGTCACGGCAGTACTGCCCTGCGACACACCCTTGGATGGCGTGTAATGCTGTTCCCCTTGTCATGGTTATGCCTCCCCACACCATAACCGATCCACCACCAAAACGACCGTGCTGCCTAACGGTTACATCATGGTATCGTCGGTTCCACCACCGCCACACTCTGTTTCGCCTGTCGTGGAAGTCGAGAGTGAACCTCGATTCATCGGAAAACATGACGTTGCACCATTGACGATTGTCCAAGCGCTGTCGTTCTCCACACCAACTACGCCTTGCTGCGATGTGACGTTCCGTCAAACGTGGAATTATTCGAGGTAGTTGAGCGTACAAATTCCAGCTGCGCAGGCGATTTCAGATAGTCTGACCACTGACTCGCACATCTGTCGCTAGGTGCAGCTGCTGTGCAATTTCTGAGGCACTTTCATGGCGGTTACGTAATGCTGTGGTTCGGTTGAACACGATCCTGGTTAGCAATTGTCGCCCTTGGACGACCTGACCAACGTCCGTCAACAACATTGCCTTTCTGACGGTAGCGTGACCACAACATGCTAATCACCGATTAAGTAACGTTGAGAATTTGAGCCACTGCATCCTGTCTGTTACCAGCTTCCAGCATGCCAACGGCACGTAAACGTTCGTCACGTGTCATTCTTCGCATACCTCAAAGGTTACGTTTCGACCAGAAACTATTGATGAACAAGTTTATACCAAGAAAAGAACGATGAGACGTCCCAAAAAGCCCGTCCAGTACAAATGAAAATTTCAAAACGTACCCCACAGACATTAACGCGGCGCGCGTGCGAAAAACCTGCACGAAGTTTTCGTGGGCCGGTAACATTCATGATCCACACTAAACTTGATAATATATTGATGTGTCCCATCACGCGTATCCAATACCATTTTCCGAAAATATCAACATCAGTTTGGATATTCCCTACTGTTTTATGAATAGTATAGATACGAACCAGACCGTATGGTCCACCGGGAAAATTCCCGGTGAGCCCCGCCCCATGCCCCACCCCCACCCCAATGGGCCCTCCTGGGGGCCCCAAAATTGATGCAGCCCGACACCTGTTGGTACGTGGAAGTTCGCAGAAATGGCCAAAAGGCGAAATGGATCTGCTGCTGCTATATGCTCTCTATATGATCTGCCATTCTCAGTCCTCATAGAGGACATTTCGATATACCAGATGCCTAGTCGTCTGACACTGATCGTTCAGATGAAAGGAAACAGGGTTCCTTCGTTTTCAAAAAATCAAAATTTTCTCAAATCGGGCCGAGATATGGTCTTCTTCGATGTCCCCCCCCCCCCCCCCCCACTCTCCCCCCGATAGAACCATTTTTGTTGAATGATTGACGAACATGATATGAAAATGCCATCGAAATGTTCTCTATGTGGACTGCCATTGATCCCTCAGTTTTAAGGAAGCCGCGTTCGTTAAGTTCGCAATTCAAAAAACTTTTCGGTTCTGACCATACCAAGCCTCCCCCAGCCCCCCCCCCCCCCCCCTTCCCCGTGCATTCCTCAGTAATTCTTCTTGGCTCAGTTCGCCCCTGATACGAACGCTTTCATACGAATGATATGTGAAACATAAGGGCACTTTTTCATAACAAAAATTGTTTTATCAAATGGTCAACTTTTTTTACAAATTCGCAGGTTTTAGCCAGATTAACCCTTTGAACCCAAGCGGCCGCTTTTCCGGCCAGGAACATGATACGTCATAACGTCATTAAATATGGTGGCTGTTCAGTAAATGTGTGGGGTGGACCAATCAATATTTTCAAAGATATTGATTGGTTTATCTCAAATAATGAATATGGACTCTTCTTATTGCTGCAATTGAACTGGCATGGAAGATAGTCCAGAAGGTTAAGATATGTTCAAACCTATTTTATTTGCGTGTTGTAAACAGCAAAGAGAATTAAGCAAAAGGTGAAAAGCACTTCCAGCAGCCCTCTCATTATATGAATACACAGAATTGTGACAAAGATAACGAGAATGAAAAATAAATAAAACATATCATACAAAAAGACAGACCAAATTGTTGCAACACGGAAGAAGAAAAAGGAAGAAAAGAAAGAGAGAAGCTCACATGTTGTGCAGACAGGCATTCATTGAGACATAGTATTACATTAATTCGTTAATTGGTTGAGTGCACGTCAGACAGTCAGTTGTCAGGCAGCTTTATGGCATATGAAGCTTTGGCGATCGTTTTTTGTAAAGAATGCTTTGTAAACGTATTTTCGACGAGTTGTCAAGTGTTTTATAGAAAGTGTATTTGTTGACTGAAATCACAACAATATACCACATTCAGATCTCAAGAAAAAACCCGATTGGTCTGCGAGAAATTCAGGAAAACCGAGGAAGGTACCCCTACACTTGCACGGCCATTTGTTGCGGTATGAAATGGTAGAGTACAGGGGTGGGTCCAGGTGGGATCGAACCCGTACAACCACTCTAAAACTTTCCAAATTTTCTTAATGTGGGTTCATTCCAGTATTTCGCCAGTTTTATATTAACTGCGTAATCATTTTTGCAATCATTCGTTTATTTTTAGAAACAAAGTTTTAGTCTTAATACCTTCTTATGCTATTGGCCCGGCGATCTCTATATAACCGGATTGAGGGAACGTCAGCGAAAAATATCGCAACTTAATCCTTAATCCCCCCCCCCCCTCCACCCCCAGAAGGCGTCAATTCAATACACCCGGTAACATAGATGACGTTTGATGAAGTGAAAGCTGTTACGCTGTGGTTGTTGTCACAGCGTAACAGATTTTACGTCATCAAACATGAAACGAAAGTCTTGCACAAAAACTAGTAACACGGTGTAATGTGTGACAGTATGACTTACGCGTTACCGGTACCTTACTACAGTTGTAACCGGATATCAATTCCGGACATCAATTTTACTTGTTTGTAACCAACAACGCACCTGAAAAAAAAATAAATAAAAATGTTCAGCTTACACGCCCTGTGTCAGTGATAAAATATAAGTTCGCAGACCCTTACCCAGTATATTACACAAGGTATTAACTATCCAATCACGGCATATGTTTTTCATCAATAATAACTAAAATATGTTATAAATAATCATTTTGTATTGCTGTCAAAAATGTTCACACCGTCAACGTATTATTTTTTACACATATCAATGTATATTCTTTACCCCTTTGATCCCGAGAGACCCCTTTTCCCTGCCAGGAACATGATACTTAATAATTTCATTTATTATACGCTAAACGATAGATTATCGAAGAAATTGCGGAAAGATAGAAATCGTATCCCCCACTGTGAAGATATAGAAATTTTCACTTTCATGGTATCAATCAAAATGGCGGCTTACAAAGCATCACTTCAAGGTGAATACCAGTCAAATTATCACTGGAAATGATCAATTTGTTCTAAAAACGTATAATAAAAAGTAAATCTAGTGTTTTTGAGTGGATACCAATCATTTCCAGCAATAATTCAACACATATTCACCTTGAATTGATGCATGAAACCCGCTAGTCCAAACATGGCATGAAAGTCCGTAATATAAGTTTTTGGTTTGGTACGTCCTTTCAAAGGACGTACCAAACCAAAAACTTATATTACGGACTTTCAGGCCATGTTTGGACTGGAAACCCGCCAGCTGAATCAGATCGCAAGGCGCTATCTGTTCCGAGTATCAATCAAATCACTTCCGCAAATCAATGATTTAATGCGCTGTTTACTTCCATGCATCAGTTCAAGGTTGAAACGAGTGGAATTGTCAGATTTCTTTAAAAAGCGTATAATAAAAAGAAAATCTAGTGTTTTCGAGTAGATGCTGAAAATTATCTCACTTGTGGTCGAGATAAATGGTAATTTTCGCTCGCTCAAGCGCTCGCGAAATATAAACATTTGTATCGGTCACTCATGAGATAATTTTCGGTATCCACTCAAAAACACTAGATATACTCTATTTAGTAAGATGGCTGCTCAGTGAATGCGTGGGGAAAACCATCAATATTTGCAGCGTGCAGCCCGAACTCTTCCAGTTGCTGCTGAACTGACATGGAAGATATCAACAGGGTTCAAAGGGCTAAAACGCTCTCAGCGATTGTGAGGCATCCAAATATTGAAAACAAAGAGGAAGACTTATTGTTGAGCCTTGCTTACTGAGATCAACACCCCCCCCCCCCCCTCTCAAATAGCGGAGGCTGAGACACTTTACTCAACCTCTGAGCTTCGAGCAATCCAGTTGTATCGAGACCAGAATATTGTCTTCGCAGACGATCGTGCTTCCACCACAGAGAGCCCTTGTAAAAAACGGTACCTTGTCATACGGAGTATTGTCCCCGAAAGGGTCTATGGAAACCGTTACTTATTCCCAGTTCCTTATTCGACATTCCTTATCAACCGATAAAATCGGCTGATAACGAATGTCGATTAAGGAACTGGGATTTTTATGGTCTACATGTAATAATAATAACACTTTGGCCGGCCGCTGATTTGTCGCGGTTCTCGGATGAGAAGGCCTTGGTTACCCCTGTGCTCTCAACTGCCTGATTGATTTATTGCTTAATTAGCCCACTAGCTGTGATACACTGCACGCGATGCAAGTCCTATCAGCTATGCGCACGTCGCTATAAAGGTGCACTTGAAGAGTTTCCTTCCCCATTTACCATTACGACAGAATAAAATTAATGTCTGTAATTTGGGCCTTTGTAATTATTATAATCACTGATTGTGTTTCTTCTGTGACACTGGACTAACTTTATTTGCAGAATGTCTTTGCGTCATCGTTCGCAACACTTGCATTGTGTCTGTGTTATACAGTACGGCGCTGTGGACTTGTCACTTTCAAGGGATTGGCAATATGTCCACGGAAGCAACACTATTGATTCCCAACACTAATTATAGGAATACCCATCAAAAATTTAATTTATGAAGCACCGGGTATAACCCGGTGCTTCATTAATTAAAAGTTTGCTGATGCTGATTTTTACTACCTGGTAACGCGTGCGTGGACATCAAGGCTGTACTGTAGCCTTTTGAACATTATCTTTTGCGAGATATAGTGCATAAATGCATTGGAATCCATGCTGAGTGCACTTCCTTTAAATAGGTGCGAATCTGGGTATCTATATTAGATGGGGCACGTGGACTTCCTTTTTTGAGGGGAAGGGGATCTAGAAACTTTTATGCCAAAGGTAAATCATGAAAGCTGAAGTCTTGATCTTGGGAAAGGGAGGAGGTGGTGTCCCTCTTGTGTTGGTGGAGTCGGGCAATATATTTTTCAAACATTGTTTGAAAACTATGCCCCAAAAGGTGCGATGTACAGACAGTTTTAGGCTCGAAAGAACGTCAATTTTTACAAAATGTGGCAGGTCATCTGTAATTTCGTTAGAATTCAGGATTTTTGGGGGCATGGGGATTTAGGATGGGTGGGCAAGCTGCCACTGCCTTAAAATAGCAGGAACGCATTGCTGTTGAGTAAGTTTGTTTACCTAAAATGCAAACCGAGTTGGTTTAAAATTAGTTAACAAACATGTGTCTCCGGTCTTCCTGGTTCACTTCTAAATACATGCCATAAAGCAAATAACTAAGGTCGTCACTGCGTGCTGAGAATAATGAATGTCCCATTTGTGTAACACATCCTTTGCTTGACAATTGTTAAAATATAACAATAGTATATCACCTCACCACATGGTATCATACATCAGCTATTTGCTTCCTGGTTGGATATTACAGATTAATGCACTAAAAAAAGAACAAATATATTAACTCTTTTTCTCATACACACAATATCAGAATTTATTTGAATTACATTTTTTTTTCAATTATTTCACAAAGTTTCAACAAAACCATATCTTGAGACCCGCATCGGAACGTTCTCGACAAGCTCTTTCCAATGGGGGTCGCATGATATGTTTTTGTTGATTGTTTTTTAAATAATTTTTTTTTCAGCTGCTTAATTTTTAAATTACGTGGGCGGATGAGGCCGCTTCCTTGGGTAAAGGGTAATACTGGAAGAGTCGTGAATGAATGTTAGTATACTCTAAAATCAGTTGGGTTAAAATAGAGCTGAAACGGTTCAGGGGTTTTCTTGATCGATTAATCACGTGGATTAACCTTGGTTAGCCGATTAATCACTTGTCCAAATAGACATCTGAATAACTGCCATACCGTTGATGATTTGCAGCATGAACCCTTTACCCAACGTAACAACAAAACGAACTAGGCCTGTATATAAAAATCTCCATTCAAATTTATTTTGTTTTCAATTTTTGCCTCAAAAACATAGTTTATGACCCTTCATTGGAACGAGGTCATTGAGCTCGTTCCAATGATGGGTTATAAGCTATGTTTTTGAGACAACAATTAAAATCTTTTAGTAATTCATGAATTTATTTTGCAAGTATCGTCTGCTACCCACAATGGGTAAAGGGTTAAGAATGATCATTTCCAGCTACTCATACAATATGATGATCATGCAAGTAAACAAGTATGTCAGCAAGTAACTTGCATGCTTTACTCTGTCTCATAAAATTGATGTGAGTCAGAGTGACAATGTTTGCCTGTTTTGGAGCAAGTTTGTTCCTTTGTTGACCCATACAATACAGTAGTTCAAAAGTAACGGTTAATCGAACAATTACTTTTTGGATCGATCGATCAAGATGTTGACCATTGATTTATCGATTAATCGATTAACCGTTTCAGCTCTGGATAAAAATCAACCCAAATCTACTGGGTTGAGTGAATATGACCCCAATTGAGGTTCCTATTCACTCAACCTACATGATTTGGGTTGATGTTTAACCCAACTGATTTTAGAGTGTCTTATAATTTGTCAACATGGATTTCTTTTGTTTTGTAGCAAAACAAACCCAACTGAACAAAATAATACTCTTGCTTCTAGCTAAATCTGCAACACATTCACAGAATAAGCCTCTCAGTCGCGCACCAGCATTTTAGGCTACAGTAAAGCCAACATATGGGCTCATAGCACACAACCAGTTAATACCCAAGAAAATACCAACTTTGTAGTGAACTTCTTAACTGGATGTTAACGTACGCATTTTGGTTGTAAACAAACCAATAAGTAAAATCATCCCGATTTCCTTCGTGTCGTAAGAATTTTAAAATGGAATACAAAAAAAAAAAAAAAATTCGCAGACGTCTAATCTTAAGAACCCTCTGTTTATTTTAAAATAAAGTACCTGAGGGGCTCAATTTTATTGAAACAACATATTGATAAATCATGAATGGCGTGATAATTGCCATCAGGCATCCAGTTTACCCCTGAAGCCTCAAGTCTAACATTGATACTGTGTCTCTGGACAGTTTCTTCACTCTGCAATCATGCACGAGGTCGTTTTCTACACAACTGTCAAATTGAAAGATACCTTCTAGTGTGATAAATAGGCGTCAAAATCAGTTACGTATAGAGATTTAAGCACGTTTGGTGCACATCCCAGCGGTTACTTGCGCACACCACGTTTTCACCTAAATTTATTTCCATGAGAGTGCCGCTGCAACCATATTCAAGACATGTGGATGCCACAAAAATGTCAACACAGACTTTTAATCCAATACTGAAGGGCAGTGTGAATGGGCACTAAAACGCGAAGTCGAGTTTCTATGCTATAATTCATATCATTATCAATTCATGGGGCGTTACTAGCACATCAACGTGAAATTACGCGGACGATAAGGAACCATAGTTCCACTACAAAAACTATCACTGAAATTTCCCACCTGGCGCTAATGGTTATTTTTAGCCATCAGCGCCCTTGGCCTGCAAAAAGTGACGATGGCGTCAAGTTGTGAACTTCCGTAAACAGTTTGTTTGCAGACGAGCTGTCAAAATGTCTCTTTCAATAACTGCACCATAAACATTTCTAAAGCTTGAATACAAGAAAATGTCGGGGAAACGTCGGACCAATTAAATGTTCCATATTATGTGTGTTATTAACTGGTAGAGAGCTGAATCATGGAGACCAACGCCCTCGAAAATCATATTATTGTATAATTATCTATGTAGATTCTCCACGTAGCAGCGTTTTCGTGGTTATGCACATTCAGTGTTTTGTGGAGATTCACGCTGAAAATTGCGAGATCGCACCCAAGCTGCGGCGGATAGTAAAATGAAAGAAATTCTGAGTCCATCAGGGGCAATAAAAATACTCCGCATAACACCTGCATTGCGTATAAGATTCCCCCCTCCATTCCAAATATGATGTTAACCATTTTTATGGCAAAAACTGAAACAATTTGCAAGTCGTAAAGGGCAATAACTCTGCCAAACATACTCCGAATTACACCTGCATTGACCATGGGGCTAGAAACAAATAAGATACAAAAATCGCGGCTTGCAATTTTGGTCTTTCGGAATCAGTGCGCAGAGGGATCAGATCACCTTCAGCATCTATGACTATAATGACCGCAATATAGGATACGAAGTCAAATTCTTTAGCCAATCGCTCATATACCTGTGCTGACAACTTTAGAGGACTTTCACCTCCATTTTACAAGTAAAGCAGAAATTGTATTAAACAGTAAACAAACACAACTCTACTTTCCGGGGTTCCCACGGGGAAGCTAGTACTTGTGCTTGTTGTATAGCAAGGCTCACATAAGAGGTATCCTGCCGTGTAGAAATTGCAAAACAGCTGATATTTTTGCTTGTTTGGAACACTCCCATTACATCTGGCGTGTAAATGTCTTTCATATGCGTATGAAATGCGAAAGGCAAATTTGATACAAATTTAGTTTTGGCTTTTAAGACTGAATCTGCTTTATCAAGGGCAGTGACATCTGCAGTTTCTTAAGACACCTCAAGCTCTCGGGCCACCAGTCTAATTCTGTAAGAAATTCGACGCTGTAATGGCCTGGAACCAGTCCAGCTCTTAAATAATCCATCGCCTATGTTTCGATGTACTCGTCTGAAATATCTGAGTTGGTCGGAAAAGCGAACCCAAGGTTCGCTTTTCCGACCAACTCATATATTCCTGACGATTGAATCAAAGAATTTATTTATTTATTTATTTATTTATTTATTTATTGGTGTTTAAGGCCACATATTTCTGCACAATGGCTAATCATGACCACAACATGGAGATAAAGTCAAGTTTTGTCAATCGTTTTTAACCGTGTTGCTCATTCTAGATGACTTCCACCGCCATGCACTGGTGACTGGGTCCTATTTTACCAGCAAAACAGAGCTTGTTTACGACAGTAAACAAGCACTGCTTCACTTCACTTCCCGGGCGGGGTTGCCACGGGGAAAGAATTTATCATAAACATTCATCTTCTTTGAATCAATGGAAAAAAGGCTGCTCAATCGAGAACTGATTTGATCTGAGTTTTTAAGACATTACCGTTAGAAATGAAGATTTATCACGACCGTATATTTTTATGATGACGCCGCGTAGTTCTACTTATTCTGTTACTATATTGATGGTTTGAAGGTGAATTAAATACTTGTCTATTAGAAATTATATAACTGGAGCACGAACGAATATTTGTATATTTATGTGAGTGAAGGAACATCACATTACACTAACTGTAGCCTATGCGCAGCCGCCACGAAAAGTGGGTAAGCAAACAGCCCTTAACCCTTTACCTAACCTGAAAAGCAGACGACACTTGCAAAACAAATTCTTGAATAACTATTTTTTTTCATTTTTTGTCATAAAAACATAGGTTATGACCTCTCGTTGGAACGAGCTCGACGAGCTCGTTCCAACGAGGGGTCATAACCTATGTTTTTGAGACAAAAAATGAAAAAATAATGAAAATTAATTGGCGATTTTTGAGAATAGCGCTGGGCGGTTTTGGCCGTTACGTTGGGTAAAAGGTTAAAAGCGCCGAAGTGCTTGTAGAATTAATTATATTAATTATTCTTTGAAAATATATTTTTATAAACTTTCGTAATACTTTTATTCAAGGAGAGTAAATATACTTTTATATGACCTTCCGCTTTAATATATTCTGCTTTGTGAATGAGTGCAATTGTAAGTGTATTAAATTCACAAGGCTTACATGCTTAGGGGTGCAGTCCTTTGCATGCTTGTGTGCCCAGACACTATTTGCAGGAGTGTCACTAAATGGGATTTAGGAAGGTGACATGCACTCCCTGCATTCAGGCAAAGTAGGATCAAACGTGTTTTTGATAGCAGCGCAAAAAGGAAGGAAATAGCGTTCATTCATCGTATTTAGGTAGAAGGTGAAATTACAGATGACCATTCCGACATTGCATGACAGTTAGTCAAGCATTTGGAAATGGTGAATGTTAGGCGATGAGGTAGTGGGATCTCACTGAATTGCAACAAACGAAGTGGTGGGTGAAAATTGTTCTCGTGCTGTATGCAGAGAAATACAAGTATAAAAAACGATAATTGTCATACAGAATAGAAAAGGAGGAGAGATGGATGGAATTCCGAACGAGTTTATAAAATGGGTGACGGGGAAGCACTTTTCGCTGTTCAATTTGGTCACGAAAGAAGAAGCGATTGCCAAAAATGAATAAAAAGCAGAGTAGCATTTTTAACAGAACAAGAGATGAAGATGTTTTGGATAATTGCGAATGTGGGGGCCTGGGCCAACAGCGAAACTAAAAGTAATCGAGGTCTTACATGGTAGACCGAGCTCTCTGGCTAGGCTACCAGTCTAATTCTTTTCGGAATTCGACGCTGTTATGGGTTGTTGATTTACCCAATTTTAGCTAAACTTGACAAGATAAGCTATTGCCATCACGCGTGCGGAAGTCGGTGAGTCTGTTCACTTTTTCTTTACCACAGGCTACACCCCATACTTCTTGTCTGATCATCACAAAATTTCATATGCAGGTTGGAGGTCATGTCTAAATAAAAACTTCCCCTTTTTGTCGCGATCGCTCAACCGTAACGGCTGAGCGAGCCCGAAATCCGAAAACTTTTAGCAGTCAACAGGTTGTATTTATGAAATGAAGGGATTTCATTGTAACTTGGTACGTTCATTCTGTATAATGATAGATGATAACGTCCTATTTTGGTCGGGTTCAGTCAACCGTGCCGGTCGTAGAGACACGTTACTAAGATTCCTTTAGCACAGTCTAAAGGTTGCATTTATGAAGGGATTTCATTGTAATTTGGTAGGATGACTCGGTATAAAGTTTAGATGAGAACGTGCTATTATATCAGTGATCGGTCAACCGTGACGGCCGCACACGCACGTGACCTAGATTTGTTTAGCGCAGTCTACAGTTCATATTTATGAAGCGATTTCATTGTAACTTGGAAAGATAACTCGGTATGAAGTCTAGATGAGACTGTACTATTTTGGTTACGATCGGTCAACCGTTACCGCCGCCTGATCACGTGACCTAGGTTCCTCTAGCACTGCCTACAGGTTGTTTTTATGAAGGGTGTTCATTGTACCTTGGTGGGATAACTCGGTATGATGAGACTGTCCTATTTAGGCCACGATCGGACAACCGTGACGCCGTACCAGCACGTGACCTAGATTCCTTTAGCAAAGTGTAAGAGTCATCTTTGTGAGGGAATTTCATTGTAACTTGGTAGGATGACTCGTTTTGTAATGATTTTCCTGTAACTTGGTAACTTTGTTTGACATATGTTAACTGTGAGGGCAACATCAACCCAGGCCCAAATTCTTTAGTACAGTCTGCACATCAAGTTATTCTTATTGAAAACATAGCATGTAGGGAACAGAAATTAACATATTCTCAATTATCACAATTCTTGTCTTATTTCATAATCCTTTCATAAACATTGAATATTATCCTTTTCATCAAACACTACACCCAGTCAAGTTAAGCTGCAGTGTCATTGACACTTTCATTTGTAGAAATCTGCGCGCAAACGAGCGTTGATATAATGCGATGTGTCTTTAATTACAAAGATATGCAGGTATTGTTTCCTGCCCCGGTTGTAGATATTCCAATCAATGATTATTTAATTCTTCTTGAAAACATCAAGATATTAATATAATTTGTGGAACTTCCCAGCGTAATCATAAAACTATGGCTGTGGTAAGTCTTCATTTCTGATTGTAATGCCATAAAATGTCGATCAAGTCATTTCTAGATTTGATTCACAGAAAATCTTTATGAAATGTTTCCGATTCAATCTTTCGGAATATATCAGTTGGTCGGAAAAGCGAATCATTTCTCGGAGTAGTACCTACGTGTGGGTGCATGCATCCTCTGCAATTAGCACAGAAGTTTGTTGATAATTCCATAGTCCAAACATCGGTCTGACAGCCCGTCTTTCAAAATTTATGATTTGGACTCCCTAACAGGGAGCTCGTTCCAACGAGGGGTCACATGATATGGTTTTGTTGAAATTTTTCGAAAAAATTAAAAAATGATATTTAAAATAATAAATTTTGATATAGTCTGCGTTGGGTAAAGAGTTAATTAAACCGAGTTCACTAAAATCGATCTTTGAGAACTCGGTTCAAAAATTTCAAATCAAATCGTGACCATTTTGAAATTATTTTTATCACATTGCGCGTGATTATCACAATGATGTCAAAAATGTGAAACAGAAATACGTATAACTCAGTTCTTCTGAAAACAACTACACATGACAATGTTGTGACGCCACGTTTACTTCTTGCGGCACGTGTTTATAAGATTTGTTTTAAACGTTATTTACATAATAATTATATAATGATTATTAAGATTTAACGACACTTTAACAGCCAAGGTTATATCGTGTCGGTGATAGTTCTATGCATGAGTGGAGGAAGCCGGTGTACCCGTAGAGAACCATCGAGCAGCTGCCAGCTCCCCAACATCGTAACTCCGTACGGCAGCACAGGCAGGGTTAGATTGGTTGAAGACATGCGCACCATCGACGTGCAGTACGCCTTATTACACGGACTCATCGTGCCCCCTTGTGGACAAACGGGGTTAAGTGCCTTGCCCAAGGACACAACGCGGCAGTACGCATGAGATCGATCGCTCAGAGGGTCACCCATCCCAGGGCAAACCGGGCTCGACGTTGCTTAACTTACCGCAACGCTACAGCCACAGAGCTATAATGATGCGATGATGTTCATTATGTGGGAATCCCAAATAAAATCTGTTGCCCTGGTGCTGGAATAAAGCAAAAAATTATCTCGGCCTTGCAATCCATACAGAAGAGCGGGTGCATATCCATATTTGGTGGGGGTGCGGCACACATGGATCTTTTGGGAGTGTGTGTGTGTGTGTGGGGGGGGGGGGGGGGTAGTGTCCAAGAATTTTTATACCGTAGGCATATCAGGAAAATCGAAGTCTTGAGTTGATGGAAGCTATCAAGGTGGTGTCCCGGGTTAGTAAGGCCATGGTTTTTTATGTCAAATCATGGAACCCCAATTTACGGAATCGGCAAGGAATTCCACTTACAGAATTCTTTCCAGAGCCTCTGTCTATGACTATAGATGTTATACAAGGGATTTAAACTTTATATAAGATGGTACAGGCTGGGAGAAACGAAGCAATCCGATTGAAGCCGTCCCTCTCCAACTACTGACATTCCATGCAGTTTGTAGAATTCAGGGTTTTTAGGTGACTGGGGCCGATTTGGGGGACAGGGCTCCCCAGACCACACCCACCTCCCGACTACGCCACTGTAGTAATTGATTTGTATTGGGTTACGGGGTTTAGCTAGAAGAACAAGGAGAAGCGTGGCCAATTTTAAAACTTGAGTACAGTGTCACTGATCCGATACGTGCTGAGAGTTGAGTAGAGCCATTGAAGAAAAAACAAGTCAGCATAATAGAGACTCGATAATGTCGATCGTATGGGTTTGGGAGCACATATGGATCGAGACTGACACTCCTATTCATGTCAAAACCATTTTAAAGTGAAAGGAAGTCATTTCAAAAAGTTATCTGCAATTCAATAGGAAACTTTTCTGGGTCACCGACAGGCACAGCCATACAACATAAAGAGGGAAACGTCGTGTTTGGTTCTCTCGGCAAACTCAAACGACTAGAAGAATATGAGGCGACCTTTGAGTTGTTACCCTCCCCCACCCCCTTCACTGCAGTGAAGTTGGAGGTCGATTAACGGTCGAAAGGCTCCACTCCAGTTAGAAATGGTGTGGGAGAAATTTCGTGCCCAGATTTTCTTTGAATTTTGGAGGCATCCTAAGGTTCCTTTCTAATCTCTCAATCAATTACCTCAAGCAACAACTACCCTCAGCCAGCGCTATTTTGAAATTAACATTAACCCTTTAACCAACGCAGACGATATCAAAATTTATTATTTTAAATATCATTTTTTTTTAAAATTTTCAAAAAATTTCAACAAAACCATATCATGTGACCCCTCATTGGAACGAGCTCAATGAGCTCGTTCCAATGAGGGGGTCACATGATAAGGTTTTGTTGAAATATTTTGAAAACTTTAATTTTTTCAACTGCTCAATTTGCATATTACGCGGACGGATGCGGGCGATTCGTTAGGTAAAGGGTTAAAGCATTTTGCCACCAAAAGATTGCTTATGATCTCTCTCTCTCTCTCTCTCTCTCTCTCTCTCTCTATCTTACATACACACACGGACGAGCTTGACGGTTTTGAAGGTGAAATTTTCTCAAGTATCTCCATGCTAGGTATAAAAGAGTGAAGCTATAACTATCCCATTCTGGCTTTTATGCGAAATCTGACGGTTTATTTTATCAACGATGTAAACACTGACATTTTGTAGCACTTAGGAGAAAAAGGAATGATTCCAAACTGGATCCCATTCGAAGCTTCGATTCGAAATTCTTTCACTGATTCGATTCGATTCGATTTGAAATCCGAATACAAATTGCTGCTAAATTCCAAAACGTAATGTAACAGCCGAGGCATCTCCTTCCTGAATACCGAGCTGTATCGAGTACATGGTATGTGTATTAGGCTGTTGCGCACCGTCACCCGTCCATATGAAAGCAATCAGTTGGTTTCATTTGAGCGTGCGTCAGAACGCAACAGTCTCGAACGTGCTCATATCCTATACCAACTACCGCCTGGTATACGTATAGGGGAGATAATTCCCGATAACCAGTACCACAGACGCAACCATTCGAATTGTGATTCGATTAGCAGTTCCATTCGATGTGAAATCCTTTTGTCCGATTTCATTAGCCGAGCCCTGTACTGGGTTTCAACTCACGTCAAGTTCGAAAATGGACGGACCCCTCCAGTCTTCAGCCTCCTGTTTCGCAGCGTTAGTTTAAAGAGAGATACAATACCGAAAGAAATGTTCGAGGAACAATTTCAGCAGAAAACACAGTTGTGCTGTGATATCCAAGCAAGAAAGTTTTTTTTTCCTGGAAAACGCATGTGCTTCAGATTTATTTATTGGGAGGTCTATAGATATATTTAGATTCTATGGCTGTATCCTGTATCCTCATCGCAACACTTGTATAAAGTTTAACCCCTTACATAACATGAAAAGAAGACGACACTTGAAGAACTAATTTCGTTCATTTGTCTCAAAAATATAGGTTACGACCCCTCATTGGAACGAACTCGTTCCAAAGAGGGGTCATAATCTATGTTGTTGTGACAAAACATGAAAAAATAATGAAAATTAATTGGCGACTTTTGTGAATAGCGCTGGCCGGTTTTGGCCGTCCCGTTGGGTAAAGGGTTAAGCTCGCGCTTATACCAAGGCTGCCCATTTTTGAGGACCCCCATCCCAAGCGTTTACTACCGTGTCCTATTTTATCGGCAAAACACCACTTCTTTAGGATAGTAAACAAGCACTGTTCCACCTACCGGGTCCTCCCTATGGCCACGTTTCCGATGCTATGCAAGTTACAAGTAGCATCGAGCCTAGATTTGAAGTTGGGAAGGTAGGATTGAGGAGTTTAAGAATGTCGAAGGGCAAAATCAATACAAATTATTGCTCTCCCTGACGAGCGAGGAGTGACTAGTATATCGTGTAAAAATGTTCGTTACAACTTTTCTGCAAAGTCCATAACTGTCGCTTGGTGCATTTTGCCTGAAACTGCATGGCCAATATGGAATCCACTATGATGCACAGCCATCTATCACTACTGCTGAATGCCCCTGCTAACCATTCTGTCAGACGCAACAATTATAGTCTTATTTTTTTAAATCCGACTAAAAGGCGACTTTGATTTAGAAATCGGCATGTCACCAATCTCGTCAAAGAGTGATGGAGGCAATGGCGATAATTTATGAGAAAAGTCCCTTTGCATCGATGTTGCGAGAGCTTGACAGTAGCCCAATTACTCCGGAGTATATGAGGTTCATATAATTAACTTTAACATCGCCAACCTTGACAAATTTTCTTGGCATGGCCACAGTTTGGACCGACCGCTTGGGTCGTAGAATCCCACAGAAAGGTTGTATTCGAACTAACTCTAGGACCTTGTCCACTTGGATAAACCCAGGGCTTACCTTTCCGGTTACGATACTGACAATGGTTTCAGATTGCTGTGGGGATCTATACACATCTCAAGTTTGGAGCGAGAGCATTGCGTTCAACAGTATCGGACGCAATCGCTCTTAGCCCTCCTCTTTGTGGACAGTTTTTTTTTTATCTTTCTGAGTTCTTGTACTCACGTATCTCTGATATGCTATGAGCTAACGATCTCCATCCATGCAAACTTAAGAGCCCATACCTTTAGGGTTTCTGAATTGAGAGTAGGCTAATGCCTATAATACCCGACTTACCGTGGCCAGTTCTCATAAATGTAGTCTTTATGGACATGTCACTCCGTTGGTCAAAGACCGGGAATGTGACACGTTCCAAAGACCCGAAATGTGTCTCATGACATGTTCACCTCAAATGAAATGGGCCAAAACATTAGACTCAAGATTCTCCATTTGACGGAAGTCGTACAGGCCATACCACGCATAATTCGCCGGATGCGAAAAAGTATGGCAACACATTTCGCACAGCATGAAGGTGAAGGGACTAGTCACATTCCCGTTTAGCCCTTTACCTAATGCAGACGATATCAAAATTTATTATTCTAAATTACATATCATGTGACCTCTCTTTGGAACGAGCTCTTTGAGCTCGTTCCAAAGAGGGGTCACATGATATGGTTTCGTTGAAATTTTTCGGAAAATAATATTTTTTTCAGCTGTTGAATTTGCATATTACGCGGGCGGATGCGGGCGATTCGTTGGGTAAAAGGTTAGCACGAACATACAAATCATGAGGAAAATCGGATTCAGAAAAGCGTCCGACTTTCATCACTTAAGTCTTTCAATAAAGAGGACAGATCTTCCGGGCATTCAACGTTGTTTTTCTCGAATAATTTACGGAGTTGTTCTGCCAATAAACGCATAGGTCTCATGTTCACTGGAAATTTTTAACCAACTGGTAATTTTTCAAACACTCCAAACACCGATTGCAGCACATCAGCTAAACCTGATTCAGCCATCAGATTTCCTACGGCACCCATACTAAACGGGAAATAAAATATGGAAAGTCGCCCGGGTTCGCCCACAATACCTGCACGGCGATTTTATACAGCTGTTGATCAGCTGTGAACACTACAAAGCTCTGTCCTGTATTCAACGTCAGCTGTTGGGCCCTTTTCATAGAAGTGGCAATAGTTTCGGGATTGGCCGGCGAACATGCACTTATTTGTGCATTGAATAATGTGATTTGTGTCTGTATGAGTAAAATGTCTACATTTTTTCAAGTAAATGCCGATTATACATGAGAATTTCAGCACCCAGGCTATGCAAATTGAAATTGGGTACCCCTTTTCTGCGACGAATATCCCAAATTGCTCAATACTGTCAGACTCAGACGTCCAGTAAACCCTTTTCAGAATCAGAAGATATCCCTCTATCAGAAATCATCGAGAAAAAAAAACTTTGGACGCGACTTTGAGGTTGGTGAAAAAGTTAGCATTTAGCGGCCGGACTAATTTTTCTCCCCCGATCAGCTCAGATTGCAATTTCGAGATCGTGAGGTGCTTCGCGGTAAGCATTTGTCAGTTAGTACTTCCATCCATTTTGAATTTTGAGCGCCATTTTGAAACTTGGCGTTGCGGTGGTGGGCTGTAAAGCTAAAATCAATAAGTATGATCAAAGGAAGATGTATGCCATTTTTATGCCTTTATCCATCAAGTAACGCTTTTGCTAAAATGGCACTAAGCAACCAGACTAGGCGTCACATTTGACCAGGTTAACAAACCCTCACACACACACAAAAACTAACACAAAAATTCATACTTGAGTTAATGTGTGTTCCCAAGCGGGACCTACCCCTGATTGCACCCTTACCAGCATCTGTACAACAGAACAGGTTCGCCGATGACCATTCCCCCAAAGGGAAGTCATCTCTTGATTTCACAATTGAAGGTATAAACGCTCAGTGTATTTCCCATCGACGGTGTTTTCGAGCTCCATGCTCCCCGACACACACTCACAAGTACATTTCGGGTAATATGGGAAATGGGAGTTGAAACATCCGTCATATTCTGAATTGATCTATGTGTTAAAACATATATATGGAATACACGGAATACTAAAATTACACATGACAAAACATGAACTACAATGTTTTTGTTCACCCGAACAAAGGCAGTGTGACCTGGGGAACCAATAAATTGTTTATGGTCATATAATTATTGCATCCAATTTCGTACAGCACAATCGAAAATTGGAGCATATTGTCCGGTTCAATGACATTGTCAGTCAAAAGACAAAAAACCGTGCCCAGTACACCAAACATACAGTACGTGGAGAGTGTACTATTACTAAATCACCCGCAGAGTGGAGATTCTACCCAAGCAATACTTGCAAATTTGTTGCAAAGCATAACAACCACAAGCAAAGTTCCAACCAATGGACCTCCGGGTTAAAAACGGAGGTCCATTGGCTGAAACATTTCTTTTGTTTTTGGACAATATTTTCAAAATTTGAAAGTTATAGTTTGGGTGATAAGTCCAATCCGCGAGTGATTTAGTTACAATCCACTCTCCAAGTACTGTGTATTCAAATGTACAATATACAAGGTAGATAACCTCAAAAAGGAACCTGTTGTTTCGCGGTGGTTTGAACTGACGATTATTGAATTTCAAACAGTATGTCAAGAACCCTAGGAAGTGAAGCAGTGTTTGTTTACAGTAGTAAACCAGCTCTGTTCTACTCGTAAAACAAGACCCGGTAACCAATGCCTGGGGTGGAAATCCTCTTAAATAGACAGCATGGGTATAAACGAGCCGAGAGGTCCTCGGTTCGAATCCCACCTGCGGCAACCGCGTTGTGTCCTTGGGCAAGACACTTCACCCCCATTCCTCACGTGGGGGCACAGTGGCGTTGTGTACTAAGGCGTATTGCATGTCGATGGTGCACTTGCTTCAACCAATGCTAACCCTGCTTGTGTGGTGTTAGTATGTTGGGGAGCTGACAGTTGCTCGCCGTTGCTCGGTGGTTCTCTCCGGGTACTCCGGCTTCCTCCACCCGTAAAACTGTCGCGGTCCTGATTAGCCATTGTGCAGAAGTGTGTGACCCTAAACACAAATAAATAAATAAATAAATAAATAAATAAATAAATAAATAAATAACTACGCATTCCCCAACAAAAGCCAAAGTGGATATTTTAGCGTTGGTAGGGGAAATGCTGATAGATATTCTTGATGATGGATTATCTGTGAACTAGTTGCTTTTTATTAGTACTGCTCTACCATAAAAGCATTGTGCAAAGTTTACCTTTACTTTTAATATTATTTATTTATTAGGGTTTAACGGCACATTAACTTCCAAGGTCATATCGTGCCGGTGACAGTTTTATGGTTGGAGGATGCCGGAGTACCCGAAGAGAACCACCGAGCAACGACGAGCAGCTGCCAGCTCCCAAACATCGTAACTTCGCACTGCAGCACAGGCATGGTTAGATTGATTGAAGACATGCGCACCATCGACGTGCAGTACGCTTTAGTACACGGCGTCATCGTGCCCCAATGTTGACAATCGGGTTGAAGGGCCTTGCCCAAGGACACAAAGCGGGAGTCCGAATCGATCGCTCAGACGGTCACACATCCGATGACGAACCGGGTTCGACGTTGCTTAACTTCGGTGATCTGACGAGAACCGGTTACCGCAACGCCACCGTGCCCCGTTACTTTTAATAAACGAAAACAACAGACAGCTCTGAGAGCTGTCTGTCGTTTTCGTTTATTAAAAGTACCAAAAGGAAACTTGGCTTTATTTTCTACTGATGTTGTATAGGCTTTCTCAACAATTAATTGTTGCTCAATTGGACTTCCCATGCCCGTACAATAATTTCAAGGAAGATAACTTGATTGAAAGTCGATTTTCTTGACGATGTGAGTAGGTGGTGAGGAGAAATGCCCACTAGCGCCAAGAAAGAGAATTAAGGTGGAAACTGTCCTGAGGCCCGTGATTTTTTGCGTTTTAAAAATGTGTAAGTTGACCTATCTGTACGTCTGTGCTGAAAGTCGTGGGAAGGCTTTTGGTAGGGCCTACGACGCTGGTGGATGTGGCAAGAGTACGTACTTGCATTCCTAACCAGGACTCAGTACTATAAAACTTTTACAAGTGTAATTTCTAAAACTGTTTTTTCTAGTTACGACTTCTTAGCATTTTCAAAGATATGGCAATTTTCCACTTTGCAAATTGTCATATCTTTTAAAATGCTAACGATTCATTTTAGACAGTTATATCAATTAACAGAAAATATATTTCTGAAAAATACAATTGTAAAAGTTTTATAGTATTGGTCCCAGGTTCCATTCATATAAAAAAAACACTTGTTCCAGTTTGTTGGTTTTCCACTGGTCTTTCCTGCATCGTGGTGGTCACGACTATCTTTGGATAAAAAATGCACTACACACACAGAAATACAGGTTATAAATTACCAAAATTGTAAGGAAATAATTGAGTAGATATTTTCCAGAAAATGCGGGAGAATGCTTCTTTCTGCTCCATTTTTTGTAAAAACCATTCATCACGTTTTCGGCGCTCGAAGGGCCAGTAACGCCCGCTCTACACATTTCCATGGGGTCCATCCTCGCTCCCGGCGGCACTGGAAATGCCCAATCAGTGAGATATTTCCACTGATTTTGCCATTTAACC
Organism: Pictodentalium vernedei; assembly: GCA_031216915.1. Classification (NCBI taxonomy): domain Eukaryota; kingdom Metazoa; phylum Mollusca; class Scaphopoda; order Dentaliida; family Dentaliidae; genus Pictodentalium; species Pictodentalium vernedei. The sequence continues at coordinate 262,822,991 of CM062293.1, forward strand.
CTCTGCACACCGATGTTTGAATGTCGAAATATCAAGCTGCATATTTGTCCCATAATGCAACAAGGAATTTAACCAATTCAGTCCTGTCTAACAGAGCCCAATAATGGAGTTATTATACTCTGTGACCACTAAAAGACAAAGAGCTGTAGTACTTCAAGCGTTCAGAGTTTGAGCACTTTAAGCTGATGCAATCAGCAACCCGTCAACATTAAATTTCTAAAATTGTAAACTCTTAAGCTGGTAAGTATGAGAGCAGTTGATCACTCCACATAGAACCCACTTCCATTTTTTTTTTATAATTGGCTTTCTTCTGAATCGATCAATCGCAATACCTCCAAAACATTTGTAGAATCACAGCGACCAAGTACATTAAGGGCAATAACTCTCGGAATATTTTGTCGCATGTTTTGTACACTTGTCAACCATAATCAGCAGGTAAAAATCTCTATCCAAATTGTCATTCCTTCTTCTAAAATCCAGAAAATTCCAATGACTAATACCCCAACATGCACTGTTAGGGAATCAGGATAACCCCGTCCGTGCGACGGAATTTCTGGTGACACTGCATATCAAGGGAGATAATCAAAGCTTGAATTTCTAGATTGACTGAACGGACACATAGTGCTATTTAAATAATAGAATAGAATAAAATAAGTAGGGGAAACCCAGTGCACAAACTGTTATTCCTTCTTTCCATTTGTGTAATAATCAGAAGCTGTAGTTGAGACAAATTCCAATGACAAACAACATGTACTGTTATGGAATATCTGCAAAATGTATATGCGTTACCTGCAGGCCGAGCCGCCCCAGGACCGGATAGCCCACCTATGCGACGGAATATTTTTAATTACATTGCATATCAAGGGTTATACTTGAATTTCTAGCTGGACTGAACGGACAGTCTCCATTTATATAGTAGATGTGTGTTCACTTCTTCACAATATTTACGCTTGTGAAGTTTTCATTATTGTTTATTATTTACTTGTGTTTAAGGTCACTTTTAGCATCTATGGTCGTAGCATGACCACTGTAGAGGACACCCAACACAAGCCTTGGTTACCAACTCCTATTTTATCAGAAAACTCAAACTCGAACAGTAAACAGCCAGTGTCCCACTTCCCAGAGGTCCCACGGGAGAAATTTTCATTCCGTTTGATGTGATAACAAAAATTCAGCAAAATATGTGTTTTCAGAATTCAAAACTAATGTGGCTAAAATTTTAGAACACCAAAACCTGTTTGCTGGTAATCATGTTTAGAAAACTTCGATAATGTCAATCCAGTAACTTGGGAGGAGTCAGTTATATCAAATGAATAAAAAAGTATTTGTGTTTAACACTTAACTAGTAGATTGCTAAATTATTTTTTGTTGTCAAAAGTTCTTTGCATTGCATTGCCTTATTAAAATTTATTGGAGAGTGCATGGCACTCTCCCATAAATTCTAATAAGACAAATCTTTCCAGAAGAAGTGAGTTCCCTTTAAGGTATCACTAAACTAAATATTTGAATTAGAATTACCCGCCTTGAAATATCGGAAGTGATGCAAAACTAAACAGCCTTGGGAAAATATATTTTTTCAATAAACGTTTGAAACATTCTATTGACATCTTGTATTTATATTTAATGGTGTTTAAGGTCACATATTTTTGCACAATGGCTAATCATGATCACAACATGAGTATCAACTCAAAACCAGGGGTGAGCGTTAATAACCCATGTTGCCCATTTTAGAGAGGGTTTGCACCTCCCAAGCATTGGTGACTGGGTCCTATTTTACCAGTAAAACGGAGCCTGTTTACCGCAGTGAACAGGCACTGCTTCACTTCCCGGTGGTTCCCGCGGGGGATATTGACATCTTGCATTATTGTTGAATATTTCAGATAAAAAAGGTGATTTAATGACTTTTGGACCTGAAAAATACAATTCACATTTGGTGTGTTTTTGCAGGGAATTCCCTGAAAAATATGTGTGCGTGACCGGTACTTCCCTTGCTGTCAATTTTTCTCTCTTATTTATTGCATGACCCCCCCCCCCCCCCCCCCCCCTGTTTCCGGGTCAGAAAAAAGTTGTCTGAAGGGCTATACTTGACAAAGATATTTGAATGCCAAAATTAAAGTGATGCGATCAGATTTCTTTCGCCTGAACGCTTTCATGGTGGCCTATGGGAAAATAATGAGTTCCGTGATACCTTAAAGGAAATATAACACACATTAATTTGATTTGATGACTTATTCAATGGTCTGATGCGAAGCAATCATTGGTTGGGGTTCTACTCGTACTTATATTTATTTATTGGTGTTTGTTTCACCGTCAGCATCTATAGCAATATCATGGCCGCAACACTGGTATTTAGTCAAGTTTAGCCAATCATTTATACTTGTGCTGCCTTTAGAGTAATTCCACCCCAGGTGTTGGGTACCGGATCCTATTTTACCAGTAAAGTAGAACATGATTACCACCATAAACAAGTAATGCTCCACTTTGGGGGGTTCCCATGGGGACCGTGGCAGAGATGCCTGAACTGAAAGAGTTAAATAAACATTCGGTCTGTTCAAGAAGTTCAACAAGACCTTATGACAAATATATTGTACAGATTTTAGGTAGTTTCACCGATAATGCTTTGTGCTTGCGTACTAAATATATCTCAACTATCTCCAGGGCATTTAACCATATGCACATGGATGGCAAAATGTTGATACTTCGACATCAGAGTGCAGAGGGTCAAAACAGTGGATTGCGACAATATTTACATAATCGTTGAGAACAGTGTACCTTCTGTTTGGTATATCTCCCACCTTGTCTCATGCTTTTGTTCTCCCAGAATGTGTTTCGTTGACAATGGAGCGTATTCTCATTGATTCAACTGATTTTAATGACATGAGATTGTGACATTATATTGCGTCTCTGAGAGAACTCTTTTACATACACAGAACGAAACACGCGTGTGAATGGGTTAACCTACATGGCACGAGTGCCAGTGCGGAAGGATAGAACGAGAGGCCACATGCCTCGAGTTTTATCCTTCCGCGATGGCACAAGTGCCATATCGATTAACCCGTTCACACGCGCGTCGTTCTGTGTTTATTACACGCCTTCACGTCTATCAAAACAATTATTAGAAGGACACTCAGCAATTCATTTGACAACTATCAACAAAAAGATCAAATTTTATCGCCTACCACATTTGCGAGAGGAACCCGTGTTGCTACTTCGTCACCCGAGTTCCAATGTGTTCTATGTGCCTACTGGCACATAGAACACATTGGAACTCAGAGGATGCTTTTCAGCTATCGCTAGCGATTCAAATTGTAATTGCGTTGCACGATTTGTACAAAATTCCAGTGTAATTTCGCTTCTATTTAAAAATAGTCCGCCAACGATTTACGTTCCGCACATATGTGCGGAACAGATTTTCATTTTCCGCACGGTTTATCATTGCTGAAGATGGGAATTTCATAGAAGAGGCGTGTAAACAAAATTTTTTTATATAAATTTCAATTGTTTTACCCACGTGTACCAATTCTAACACCCCAAATTAATGTAGCACTCCGCCAGTTAATAAAACAAACTCCAGTACTTAATTGACAAGGTATCAAGGTTAACACAAATCTGTTACATCCTGAAGGCATTTGAAATGCATATAATGAAAAGTGTGTATTTGGTGTGCATAATATGTACTGTTATGGGAGTTACTAACAACATCAAAGTTAAACCAACATTACTATTTACCTTTGGTTAATGGTATGCAGTTTGCACCACATCTTGCATGGATGCATGCTAACCCTTCAATCTAAAATCAGTTGGGTTAACCTTTTACCTAATATGAAAAGCAGACGACACATGCAAACAAAATTCTTGAATAACTAATTTTTTTCATTTTTTGTCTCAAAAACATAGGTTATGACCCCACCTTGGAACGAGCTCGTTCCGAAGATGGGTCATTACCTATGTTTTTGAGACAAAAAATGAAAAATAATGAAAATTAATTAGCGATTTTATGAATAGCGCTGACCGGTTCGTTGGGTAAAGGGTTAAAAATTAACTCAAATCAACTGGGTTGAGTGAATATGAACACAATTTGGTTCATATTCACTCAACCGAGTTGATTTGGGTTAATTTTTAACCCGATTCAGAGTGTTCTAATGTTGTTATTTTGTGGGTTTGTTTATTTGCTTATTAGGGTTTAATGACACTTTCAACGGGCATGATAAAATCACGTTGGACAGTTGTAAAGGTGGTGGAAGCCAGTTATCGCAGAGAGAATCACCAAGCAATAGCAAACAACTGCCAGGCTCTCCAACTTACTGATGACACACAAGCAGGGTTGCAGCGATTGAAGGCAAGTGTATCATTGACGTACAGTATGCTTGGTACGCAGCGCCACCGTGCCCCAACGGAGCATTCAGGATTAAATGTCTGCCCGAGGACCTTTTTGAGTGAGCAATACAGAAGAGAAAGTAGTTTGTTTACTGGGGTTTGAGGCTGCTTTTAACACTGTTGGCAATACAGTGGTTTCCACTAAATTGGTTATTGCCAAATAAAATGACCTTATCAATTTATTTATTTATTGGTATTTAAGGTCACATATTTCTGCACAATGGCTAATCATGAACACAACAGTTTTGCGGGTGGAGGAAGCCGGAGTATCTAGAGAGAACACCCGAGCAACTGTCAGTTCCCCGACATAGTAACTCCACGCAAACAGGGTTAGCATTGGGTGAAGACAGGTGCACAATCAGGTACGCCTTAGTACATAACGTCACCGTGCCCCCACATAAGCAATGGGGGTGAAGTGTCTTGCCCAAGGACACAACGCGGTTGCCACAGATGGGATTCGAACCGAGGACCTCCCGGCTTGCAGCCCGCACCTCTACCTACTGAGCCACCACGCCACCAACGTCAATTGCACATAACTTGAATAAACACAAAATCATCTACTACACTTTCAGTACAAATATGTCATGTTAATTACATATAGTTATAATTTGAATCCATGTTAATTGAATTAAAAATGGTGTGATTTATGGATGAACCACAGTGGACCCCTGTAGTTTGAATAACCACCTTGCCAGTGAAAATCATTCAATTAACAAGAGTATTCAATTAACGGGTAGAGTGCTACATTATTTTTCAAGTTGATTTGTAACACAGGTATTTTTTTTCAAAAATGCCATGCTACCAGCAAGGGGAGCCTTAGTTTAGCAAGATGTTTTTCATAAATAGTTGTTTTATTATCATTTATTGAAGAGTGCATGTTGTCATTCTCCAATAAATGGTAAGAAAACAGTTTTACAAAAACATTTTTTTTCTAGTGCTGAGCAAATTGAATGGTATTTTTTGTGAATAGTGCTGGTCGGTTTTGACCAATTATGTTGGGTCAAGGGTTAACAAGGCTCCACTATATATCTTTTTGATAGAGCTCCATGAATGTTCTGTCCCTGCTAAACATGACTATCAGTTACATTTTCAACAGTAAGAGATTATGCCTTTTAATACTATTTTTCGTTAAAATGAGTGTATAGGCTAGGTGGTTGGGGACAGAGTAATCCAGCAACAAATTTTTTTAACTAAGTGACAGTTATCTCTAAGTTGCCAATTTAACAAGAAACTAATCCCTTGCCAGATTTTCTGACTATAACATGCATAAAATGACCATTGTGAACCGACAGTAATTAGGCTTTCCCAAACCCAGTTTGGGAAAGACTCTTGTTATTCTTCTTTTTCAAAATTTTTCTTCTCTATTTTTTTATTTTTTTTTTCCTCCCTGATTTTTGTCTGTTGAACTGCTCGAAAACAAGCTGTACGATTTTGACCAAATTTGGCACACTTTTGTAATGTCAAAAAATCTAGTGAAATGCGGTATCGTCATATCTGTGAAACGCGTATTTTCAAAATATTTTGCCAAAACCTTCAAAATTTCACCATTTTTCGAATGTCTCAAAATTGTTTACAGTTATTTAGCTCAAATTTTCCACACATTTAGAGCATAATATGATACACCACAATCACCACTCAAATCTTTCAACATTAACCTCCACTGGCCAAAAATGACATGAATATAGATTTTTTCTTCAAAATTGACCAACTTCAAGGGCAAATTTCTCTAATAACAAGGTTGTTATAACAATTATTTTGGTTTTGATAGATGCAACAATTATTGCGGAAGAAAGTTACTGTTTACTTCTTAATCTCAGATTTAACCCGCAAGCACAATGAGGGCAAAGATAAAAGTACCGTTTGAAAATGCCAAAATTAGCCAACTTTGATTGCTTTTTCTATCATTTTTGGAAAGGGCTAATTTCAAACACTTTTCGTGTACGTATTCACAATTGACAACTGAGCATATTTGCTTTTGTACGTTTGGTTGTAAAGTTTAACCCTATCCCATTCTGGTTGCATAAAAGTAGGTACCGTCCAAAAAAACTCCTATTTTTTTCAGAATTAGGTACGTTTAGGTGGCGATTTACTCCATTTTTAATTGCTTGAGCTCTGAATGTTTTCTGTAGCTGCTTTCAGCAGTCAAAGTATGACAAATTTTGTTCTATATGTTATTATTAAAAGTTTAACCCTTGGCAGATTTGAGACATCCCATAAGGGTACCGTTGGAATAATATAATATTAGAACGTTCCTTTTCATGTTCTATCGGTCGATAATTACCTGAGTTTGTGTGATTTCTGAAATAAAACCTGAAGCAGCGAAGCTACCGATAGAACATGAAAAGAAACGTTCTAATTATTTTATTATGCCGAACAAAAAATAACTTTCATTGTTAAGCATTGTAATAACAATGTAGTCGAATTCCAAAACATGACGTCATTTCGAACGAATGACGTCTCTTCGAAAATGACTTGTCACAAGTGTCGTCGCTTTGGGAGTTTCTATATAACCATATGCCAGTGTTTACAACTGCATCATGCTGTTTATGTTATAATTCATTGTTAATGCTTGTGTGATAAGTGGTATAAATTAATGGAATATAAATTCATGTTTCTCGGACGACGACAGTTGATAGAATTAAGCGAAGTGAAACAATTTATTTTGAACTTGAGGCGGAGGCTCAGTGAGGTCGAGGAGTACTAAACTTGTGGAAATATAATTGATTGAAGTCATAACTCATATTCAGGATTCAATGAAGTGGTGAACAACGCGTGAGTTTTTAATATTTCTGATTCTTTTGAATTCATTGTTTGCAGTTAAAATTGAAAACACACCCACTGAAGATGATATATTTGTTGGTAAGTCTGTGTCTACCGGTGACGAAAAAAGTTAAACGGACACGGAGCCAGCATTTGGTGTTGAGGAATTCCAATCGACGCTGATCAATGGAAGTGGAGCTTACATATTCTTCGTTCGCTTGTCTCCAGGGAAAAACGTTCCGATAGAACCCGTGTTTTGTCCCAAAACTCCAGTACTATGACTTTTAGAAGCTGTCAAATTAACCAATCACGGCTGATGTTACAAACGTGAGGCATAACAATTGTTATTATCGCCAACTTCAAGGGCAAATTTCTCTAATTACAAGGTAGTTGTAACAATTATTTTGGTATGGCTAGATGCAACAATGATTGTGGAAGAAAGTTACTGTTTACTTCTTAATCTCAGATTTAACCCCCAAGCACAATGAGGGCGAGAATAAGAGTACCGTTTGAAAGTGGCAAAATTAGCCATTTTTGGTTGCTTTTTCTATCATTTTTGGAAAGGGCTGATTTCAAAAACTTTTCATGTACGTATTCACAATTGACTACCGAGCATATTTGCTGTTGTAAGTTTGGTTGTAAAGTTTAACCCTATCCCATTCTGGTTGCATAAAAGTTGGTACCGTACAAAAACTCCAATTTTCAGAATTTGGCAAGTTTAGGTGGCGATTTACTCCATTTTTAATTGCTTGAGCTCTGAATGTTTTCTGTAGCTGCTTGCAGCAGTCAAAGTATGACAAATTTTGTTCTATATGTTATTATTAAAAGTTTAACCCTTGCAGGATTTGAGACTTCCCATAAGGGTACTGTCGGAATAATTTTCGCCAACGTTTACATGCACTTTCTCAGCACTGGAGCCAAATTGTCTCAAAACCTTTTCCGTGAGAGGATTGGGCCTTCGTCCAAGAACAATTTTGTTGTTATATATTTTATTCAAAGTTTTAACCTTCACCCAATTTTTGGGCCTTGAATTTGAGTGCCCTAAAATTCTTAAAAAAATTGGCTAATTTGGAGCTCACTTTTCTTCCATTTTCGAAAGGAATATCGAAAAATTATTTACATGCTCGTATTTACAATTGCCTACCGAGCATATTTGCTGTTGTAAGTTTGGTTGTAAAGTTTAACCCTATGCTCGTTCTGTTTGCATAAAGATAGGTGCAGTCCAAAAAACTATCGTTTTTCAGAATTTGGTAAGTTTAAGTGACGATTTACTCCATTTCTAATTGGTTGAGCGCTGAACGTTTTCTATGGCCGTATGCAGCAGTCAATGTATGACAACTTTTGTTTTATATATCATTATTAAAAGTTTAACCGTTGGTAGATTCGAGACTGCCCATATGGGTACGGTTGGAATAATTGATATTTTCATAAAAATCTCTGAACATTGAAAAGCGTGCAGTGGTAGTTTGGAACAGAATAACCGAAAATACTTTCCAAATTCGGATTCACAGTTCAATTCCAAGAATATTTTCTGTTATAAGGTATAAGGTTGCTGTAAAGTTTAACGCCATCCCTGTCTCAGATGCATAAAGATTGGTGCCGTCGAAAAAACTCCCATTTTTTTCAGAATTCCGTAGGTTTAAGTGACAATTTACTCCATCCCTAATTCATTGAGCGCTAAATGTTTTCTATGCCTGCATGCAGCAAGCATAGCATGACAACTTCTGTTTTATACGTTATTATCAAAAGTTTAACCCTTAGCATATTTAGGAGTTCCCATGTGGATATAGTCGGAATAATTGTTATTTTCGTAAAATCAATCCCTGAATATATTGGTAACCGTGCAGTGGCCTTTCGGTGGAGCTACATGAAGCCGCAAATAGTTAAGGTTGAAAATTTCATCAAATAGACAGATATAATGCCTAACTCAGCCGGTGACAGGTAAATAATGAATGAAAAAGTAGTTGAACTGAGAACAAAGTAGGGACGAATCGTGCCCTCGGTTTCCACCTGATCCACAGTATTTCCACGCGGTCTCGGCACTTGACAAAGATACTAAACTGTCGGGCAGAGACAGTAGAAAACATTCTGAGAATTTCAAGTTACTGCCTTGCATGGTCGGGACATAATTGGCGTATATCCGACATTGTATCTGTTCAATTTGAATGTCAAATTTGCCAGATGACGGCTTTTTCTCCACCGGATCGAGTTGTCAGTTTCTGCCGGGATGGTCTAAAATAAGCCGTTTAACTCAAAACGTTCTGTTCCATATGAATGTGCGAATATTTAAAGCTGAAGCGTTCATCAAAGAGACAGAAATAATGCCAAACTCGACCGGTGATAGGTAAATAGTGAATGGAAACGGCATTGCATTGGGAATAGAGTAGGGACGAATCGTCCTCGCGGTTTCCACGCGATCCACGTTGTTCCCACGCGGTCACGCCACTCGACAAAGACACTGTCCTGTCGAGCAGGGATAGTAGAACAACTTCTGAAGATTTGGTGTATCTGCCTTCACGGGTCTGGACGCAGTGGGCGTATGAGCGACACTGCTGTCTGTTCAATTTTAATGTCAAATTAACCAAATTACCGCCTTTTCGCCATTAACCCATGCGCGATTTCTGTCCACTTTTCATTTTTGGCAATTATCTAACTGTTATCGAAGAACAATTTTGCTGTTATAGGTTTTATTCCAAGTTTTAATTGTCAGGTCTTGAATTGGAGTACCCTCAACTTGAACATGTTCATTCAAATAGCAAGATTCAAGATTAGTCCGTGACACTTTTCAGACACTCAGACTGTGATTGATGTTCACACATTAAGAACATAATATTATACACTAAAATCACCACACAAATATTTCAAAATTAAACCCTATTGACCACAATTGATATGAATATATCATTTTATCTTCAAGATTTACTAACTTCAAGGGCAAATTTCTCATAATTGCGAGATTGTTGTAACAATTATTTTTGTATGCATAGATGCAACAATGCTTGCAAAAGAAGGTTACTGTTTAGTTTATAATCTCATCTTTAACCCTCAAGCAAATGAGGGTAAGAGTACCATCCGAATATGCCAAAATTTGCAAACTATGGTTGCATCTTCCTGTCATTTTGGAAACGGTTAATTTTAAACACTTTGTTTTGCTATAGGTAGAGATGCCTAATGAACAAATCATCTGTTGTAAGTTATGCTTTGGGGCTAAACACAACATAAGCATTGGCCATGTAAAGAATAGTACTGTCAGAAAAAAAAAGATTTTCAGTGAATTTTGCAAACATCTGTACTCGTTTCCTCTAATTGCAAGGTTGTTGTAGCAATTATTTTGGTATGGATAGATGCAACAATGATTGTAGAAAAAAGTTACTGTTTACTTTTTAATCACAAGATTTAACCCCCAAGCAAAATGAGGGCGTGAATAAGAGAACCGTGAGAGAATGCCAAAATTAGCCAACTTTGAATGCTTTTTGTCTATCATTTTGGAAATGGTTAATTTCAAACACTTTGCTTTGCTACATGTAGTTTGCATTTTCACATTGTTAAGTTGGGAAAGCCCGTAATTTGTCCAACAAATTACAATTCTCTAGTTTAAAATAATAAATTTTGATATGTCGTCTGCGTTGGGTGAAGATGAATCGATCCGCATAATCATGGAATGCTGATTCGTTCCGACTGTGATGCCTCAAGTCTCGATTGTGGTACGTATTTCCAGATATCTGAACAGTTTTCGATATACCGGTATACCGCGATATTTTTTGGAATTCCGATACCGGTGCTCAGTTTTGAATATCGTGCAGCCCTATATTCTACTGTCTATGAATTAGAGCGAGGAGGTTTTGATGTTTTTCTGTGTATTAATACGATATAATAAATAACACTTCACGATCCTTTACTTGGAAAAAATCCGTAATTGTCCGTACGACACCGATCATCACAAAAAACCCTGACTATTGGGTTCAGCGTAACTTCACTTTGGGGGTTCTAGAGGATCAATTGCTAAGCCTATTCGGTCAGAAAATAACATAAATTAGAGTAACAAATGAATCAAGTTCATTTAATCTATGTTGTGTTCTCATCGTCACATTTTCTCAATAAGGGACAAAATGCGACAACGAGAACGCGACGCACTGCCCCTTTGCCGTCTAGTCTGAGCGACGAGTGTTTATAGGGTGCAATAGTCCAGTTCCCTCCCAGTAAGATAGTTTTTTTCAGCTTGTGCACAAACACAGACAAAACGTTCGGCCATTTTTGATGGGTCTTGCGGTTCGGTTTTCCGGCTTTCTACAAAAAAGGGCACCAAACCGGAACCCCCCCCCCCCCCCCCCCAAAAAAAAAAACCGCCACCTCTACCATGAATGTCCAACAAAGAGAACGAAAGTGTCAAATGTAACGAAACACCTTTACCTTTTAGTCCTTGTCCAAAAATGTGGTATATGTGGTATATCAGAGAGATGGGCAGGCTGGGTGTTTCGTAATAGAGACGGTATTTGCTGGAAGAATCTATCACCCAAAATTTCAGTGATATTCCTGTGTACTTTGGGAAAGAGGGTGCGGGCCTTTGGAATGGGGAAAAATCGCGAATTAATGGTCAAAATTGGAAAAATAAATTTCTATATGTTATTTTCAATGTACACACAAACGATGATTTTGATTGATACTTGTTGTCTTGATGTATCAGATGTCATGCTTTTATGGATTGAAAGAGATCGAAATTTTAGAAGAACTATTCTTTGTTTTGATCAGAAAAAAAACATAATTATCAGGCATGAACTATGCATAGCAAGTTTCAATGGCTTAGGACAGATGATTGGAAATTTTCAAGCTGGATGGCGGAAAAATTGGGCCGACTTAGAACTGGGAAAGGGCCCTTTTCCGCCCCTGGTGTTGGCTCGGATTATCTCTGGATACACTTCCGCTCTAGCAACATATGCACTTACATTTCGTTTCACTGTCACTGTACCAGAGAGCAGCACGGCAACTCGCACGGCCTCTATCGACAATCCACGTGTCAGAATCACGCACCGTTAGTAGTAGGACTTCATTTTTCAGGTCCTGCTGATCGTGCTAATGGAGTACATACATGATATACCATTTCAACTGGATACTAATTTGCAAAAAAAAAGACATCTAATAAAATAATATGTAAATATATTTTAGTAATCAGGATTTTTCAGATAACTAATTTGTAAACATAGTCTCCAAATAATCTGTAAAAACAGTCGTCTAAAAATTTGTACAAACCAGTCTTCTAATAATCTGTACATACAGATTACTAATCTGTAAAAGAGATTATTAACCCTTTACCTAACATGAAAAGCAGACGACATTTGCAAACAAAATTCTTGAATAACTATATTTTTTCATTTTTTGTATCAAAAACATAGGTTATGACCCCCCATTGGAACGAGCTCGTTCCAAAGAGGGGTTATAACCTATGTTTTTGAGACAATGAAAATATAATGAAAATTAATTGGCGATTTTTGTGAATAGCTCTGGCCGGTTTTGACCGTTACGTTAGGTAAATGGTATGTAAAAACAGATTTCTAATCTGTAAAAACAAATTATTAAATGAAAGTATTGTAAAGCAAGTACGCTGACGTAACGCGGGTAATATCCATTTACCACTGCAAACAAATATAAAAACGTAGGCTACCTATTTTATGAAATATTTATATGACTAAATTCTGTAACACCATATTGCAAAACATCTGCTGCGATCACGTGTGTTCGAATATTTTGCGAAGCAACTCAGTCTACAAGCGTGCGTTTGTTTGCAATACAGTGGCATGTTTCAGACCCGAAGCTAGGAACTCATAATTTCTCGACATTGTGGGGCAAGAGTTAACATTTTCTGATCGTGTTCCTGGATCACTGACCGTCGATACGAACTTGGAACTTGACTCAATATTCTTTTAAAGAATTACTCTAGATTAACGAAATAATTCTTTAAAATGATAATAGGACTAATGCAGGCAATGTTTCATGTCATTGACTATCCGATTGTCATAAACATTTATAACCAACATTTCATACAAAGGATAGTCCTACAGGGTCCGCTTAGAGACATTGAACGTTGGGACCGAGGGAGGTTGAAACTTAAGCGGAGGTTCGGGACCCTCTCCTTCAAACTTTATGCTAACAAAATTCGGCGCTGGTATAGTCCACTATCCCATTTTGAGAAATGTGTTACGATGAACCAGTAGTCTGAAGACCGGGCTTGTCAATTTCTAGTGGTGTCTTTAAGGGGCGCCGCCTTGCAGTTTTATGAAGATTTGGACCCAGAAATTAAAGCTAATTCTCATAGAGTTATGCAGAGTTTGCGCCATCGTTTTGATCCATTTAAGGGTACTGCAATATATAGGGCCCAATTAAGATCCAGACGTAGGTCACAGCGGAAGACCTTGCCTGAGTTAGCGGGAAGTATTAGGCGCCTAGTAAGAAAGGCGTATCCAGGGGTTCCCCTAGATGTTAGGGATGATCTGGCCAAGGATAGCTTTATTTCCGCACTGACGGATAATGAAGTCAGAATGCAAGTGTTGAGGGCTAAGCCCGAGACCCTTGATGTGGCAGTGCGAACTGCTTTAGATGAGGAATCATATAAGAAGGTAGAGGTACCTTCTTCTGTTGGTGTAGTTGGGGAATCAGAGGTTTCGAGTGAAATCTGTGCATTAACCCAGGTGGTGAAAAACTTGCAGGAACAATTGAGAGAGATGCAGATTGAGCAAAATAATTTGCGGGAAGAAGTTTTCAGACAGGGCCGAGGTCGGAACAATAATAATTTTTATAGAGGTCGTTGTGGCCGAGGTGGTTATAGAAATAGAGGTAGAGGTAAAGGTGATTGGTCACACGAGCCTAATTTAAATGATAATCAGGATTTAAACGAGTAAAGACTGGGGTAGGGGTCGCACCTCAGTCTAGGATGGAAAGGACCCTCCCACCTGAGAGTACCGGTCATAGTTCTTTTGACTCTTAAAGTCTTGAACGAAAATGTTAAGTTCCTATTGGATACTGGTTCGGCGGTGAGTTTAATCAGTACCAAAGTGTTACATGATATTTTGGGTATCGAGCAGTCTCGCGTAAGAGAGGCCCCTCGTAGTGTTGTGGGGGCTAATGGGCAGCCCCTTGATTTAAAAGGGTTGATTTACCTGTTACTGTTGGTAAGCATCAATGTGTACAAACTTTTTTTGTGACTGACTTTGCATTTGATGCAATCCTGGGAATTGATTTTATGGATAGAACTAATTCAGTGATCTCCTTGCCAGACAAAACTATTACGATTTTAGGGGTTGAATTTTCCCTTAAGTTTTTTAAAGAAAATAATCAAATTCATGTATTGCTGATTGAGGGATTGACAGTACCTCCCTTTTCGGAAGTTGTCGTATTGACAGTCCACCAATTGGACAGAGTTTGTGTGAACCCGACCCAGGGTTTATGAAAAATCATCGTGGATTAATGCTGGGGCGAAGTATTGTTGATGTTAGTCAACCGGAAGTTCCTGTCAGATTAATAAATGTTTCTCAGACCCCACAAAAGTTAAAAGTTGGTGAGCCTGGGACTGTTCTTGAGAATATTGAAATTTTAGATGAACAACCTAACGAGACCTCCCCTTCAGATGATGGGAAGTTCTCCTTGTCACAAACTTATGACAGAGAGGCATTGACTAGTGCTCAAGCGGAACGGGCCAATGAGTTTTTAGAAAAGAACCGCGACGTATTTATTCAGTTCGAAGGTGATTTGCAGCTTTTGTGGATCGACTTTACCGGATCTCAAACGGCATTAACCACTTCTGAATTATTTTTTTTACTTTAATCCTCTCGTCGAACACTCATTCGCTAATAGTCCAGGCACATTAGACATAAAAATGAGAAAGTAAGGAAAAAAATCGGAGAAAGTTGATTTTTTATATGTTTCCGGGACACACATTGCGGATAAAGTGTGAAAAGTCCTCGCGAATCCGAGTTGAGCTTTTTCAGTTATAGCGTTTTTTTGATGAAAAAAAAATTTTTTAAAAAAATTCGACCCAGCTCCATATTTCTCATTCTTATTCGCCTTAGTAGGGTGAGAATCATAAATATCGTGCTGAATTATATTGAGAATACATATCCCCAACAGAAAATGCCAACTTTGTACCAATCCTCACACTCAATGGTGAAATATTCACGAAAATGTACAAAATTACGAAAAAAAATTTATTGTTTTCATACACACAACGGTACACAACGTCCATTAAATCAAATCTACGACTACTTTGTGAGTTAAATTATATATCAAAAATTGCAGAAAAGCAGTGGCTTTATAATGATATATAACAATAGTCATTTATTCCATAATGAACTGGTGAAACGTGTGAAATATTAACCATACCCCCTAAACTCAAATTCAAACGGCATCGACTTTTCTCATTCAAATACCGTATTATAGCATCATTGTTTCAATTTCCATGTTCGATTAAATCACATAATGTGGTGTTCGCCTACACTCAAGATGCATTGGCATGTAATGTGTGCACGCCCTACTGTCAAAATTACACGAACTGCTCCAGAATGCGTCCGTAGGACGCAGAGGAAAGCTTTGGGTACAATACTACGAGCAAATAGGTCTTCTCCAGTTGTTCTTGAGAGCAGAGCGCACAGGCGACTGGGAACTCCACACATATTGTGTTCGCAATATGATTCCAGTATTTCACGCAGGTGGTCATTTTGCATACGCAAAAAGTTCTCATCTCTATTTGCAGCAGATGAATGAGCTAACAGAAATAATGCAACAGGATGATTTGAAGTTGTTCACTGAGAAAGGTTACTTTACCATAAGGCGCTCAGATAAATTCTGGGACGGGATATATTCTGATCAGACCATAGAGCAGTGTTTAATGAGAATGTTCAAGCTCCCTGGTGGTCTCACACATGGCAGGGGAATAACCGATAGCACTGTTGCGAAATGGGTACATGAACTACCTCTTTGCCTTCCGATATGCAATGCTCTCGAAAATTTTGTTCATGTTCACACTGGTCATGGCGAACAACATCGGGATCTCCGTCAAAGTTCACAATTGACTGATGCCAATGATATCACCAAATTATTGAACTGGCTCAGAGTGCATTCGCCCTTTCAGAATAGAGATCCACTACAATTAGTCTCTATAGCGACCGGGCTTGTGGCCGACAAAACTGTGAACTGTGACCAAGTTCGCAAAATTGGTGAATGTTGCGTATCGAATGTTGTAAGCAAAACGTTCAACAGCATCAAACTACGACGTGTTGACACTGTGAAGTCTTTCGCATCGATGGCAAATAGCATCAAAGTCCGTGGAAGTAAGGTAGTGATTGGCCCCACAATTCTGTTCAACCGCATCACATGTGTTATTCAGTCACAAGCAGAGATGGAAGAGTATCTCAAAAATGAACTCGCCCCGAAACCACCAGCATTGTTTGATTCTGCTGGAATGAGGAAGTCACAGAAAAGCACGCTCGGTAAGATCCTCAAAACATACGGTTCCGAGCAAACTAAAATCCCAGAACATTCTCTGTTTGTTGTAGATGGTGGATTTTTATTGAGGGCAGTTGTATGGCCTAAACAGTCGTCATATAAGGACATATGTACATCATATTCCAATTATCTAGTGAGACATTTTGGGGCGAACGTCGTGGTTGTTTTTGATGGTTATGCTTGTACAAAGTCGACAAAGGGCATGGAACAAGCCCGTAGATCTAAAGACAGGTATTCCATTGATATCAATATCTCACCCGAGTTACCAGCCACCACACCCCAATCTGATTTCCTTGCAAATGCCAAGAACAAAACCCAACTGATCGATCTTCTAATGCAGGAGCTATCTGCTATCAATATTCAGTCCAAGCAGGCCGAGGCTGATGCTGATGTACTGATAGCCGAAACTGCACTTGACATCGCTCAAGATGACAACAATGTTGTCGTTGTGGGAACAGACGCAGACTTGTTAGTCATTCTTACCTCTCGAGTTCAACCGGGATGTAATATTCACATGATGTATTCCATTACCCCAAACTTACTAGTTTCAGTTAGTGAAATAGCAACCAAAATGGGTGACCATAGAAGCAACCTCCTTGTAGCACATTCTATAAGTGGTTGTGACACTACTTCTGCACTCTTTCGAGTTGGTAAGAAGAAAGTATTCAGTACAATTGTCTCCGATGTTACTAGCGACTCACAACAGTATGTCAACACAATTTTGGCGGATGACAGTACACCAAGTGCAGTAGCCGCTGCCGGGGAACAACTTCTCCTGATCTTATACAGGAGTAAAACTGTTTCCCCTCTCGACCAATATAGATATGTCACTTACAAGCGTTATGTAGCAAAATCTAAACTGAATAAACCCATCGACCTAGCCTCACTCCCACCAAGCAGCGATGCTGCACAACAACATGTCTACAGATGTTATCTCCAGGTCCAACAATGGCTGGGCACTTCGCTTCCTACGACGGATTGGGGGTGGTCGCTAGACAATGGACTTCTTGTACCGACTGCAGCCACAAAGCCATGTGCCCCCGATAACCTACTGAATCTGATCAGTTGTGGTTGCAAGAGTGCTTGTACAAAAAGGTGTGCGTGTAAGAAGGCAGGACTCTCTTGCTCAGGTTTGTGTAATTGCAGTTCGGATTCTTGTAACAACCACAGAAACACTGTCCTGTCGGAAATTTCTGAGTTCGATGAATAATATGTATATAGGTCATGTCATTTCTGTATATAGCGTTGATAATAGTCAATGTAACTTAATCCATGTTGATTGATTTGTACATTCTGTAAATATTATTTATTGATTTTTGTACATTCTGTAAATATTATTTATTGATCTAATGCTGCCAGACACAGACGTGTCTGTTCGGTCCCAAGCCCGAAAATAGTTGAGTTCTCATGCTAACGAATTTTATGCCAAAAGGGGAACTCGGCCAGAAGCAGAGGGGGTCTTCCATAATGTCTATTTTGTAAGCAATGATAAAAGTCTTCAAATGGTGGTGGATTTTTTATCGTCTGTCCAACTAACATCCCGTTCTGTACTACGGCCCTTTGGGCAAATCCGTTAGGAAAATCGTCATTTTTTGCGTAAATCCGATACTTTTTTGT
Organism: Pictodentalium vernedei; assembly: GCA_031216915.1. Taxonomy (NCBI): domain Eukaryota; kingdom Metazoa; phylum Mollusca; class Scaphopoda; order Dentaliida; family Dentaliidae; genus Pictodentalium; species Pictodentalium vernedei. Next base: position 262,841,237 of record CM062293.1, read on the forward strand.
GAATTTTCAATAATTTTTCGCAGAAATTGTCACAGAATGCACATTTTCCTCTAGGTAAATGTATATTAGACATTATGTAGCTCGAAATACGCGTAAACAAAAAATACAGTTGGATCAATTCGAGGTTACAAAGTTCGTGCGATTTTTTTTGATTTTTTTCAAACGCGTTTTCGAAAAAAGGCTGTAGAAAAAAAGCTCAACTTGGATTTTAGGGGACTTTTGTCTAATCGTTCAGTGACATGTACTCGACATTCCCTGAAAAAATCAGCTTTCTCCGATTTTTTTCCCTAGTGAAACCCAATGTTCTTGGGCTATAAGTTTAACAGACTTTGTAGTATATTTTTATAGCCATAAGACTATAATGAATTTATAATCACTTGCAATGAATTTGTTGTTGCCTCGGTTAAATTCACTCAAAGCGACAAATACCCGTTCTTTTCAATATTTCAACAAACAAATGTAGGGGCAAGTGCACTTGTGATTACATAAATAAATTTATTACCCCGACCATGTCAGGAGAGTTTAAATCAAAGATGAAACGATTTTTCTACAAAAATAAGTTAGTTATCAAGCATAAATTTCATAGGTGTCATGAGAAGTAGCTGCAAACTACAATCGGGACACTTCTCTTTTTTGACATTAGTTTCAGGTGTCAAACCTTAACCTCACAAATATATCTAAACTTCCAAAGTACATGAAGACCGCACTGGGCCGCACAGTACTTTTCGCCTCACTTATATACTTTATTTATTATTTTATTAGGGTTTAACGACACATTAACAGCCAAGGTCATATCGTGTCGGTGACAGTTTTACGGGTGGGGGAAGCCGGAGTACCCGGAGAGAACCACCGAGCAACGACGAGCAGCTGCCAGCTCCCAAACATCGTAACTCCGCACTGCAGCACAGGCAGGGTTAGATTGGTTGAAAACATGCGCACCATCGACGTGCAGTACACCTTAGTACACGGCGGCATCGTGCCCCCATGTGGACAATCTGGGTTATGAGGCTTACCCAAGGACGCAACGGGGGAGTCCGAATCGTACGCTCAGACGGTTACCCATCCAACTTATATACTTCTTCCCAGAATTATCTTGTCAACACTCATCGGAGTGAGCCCATCGAGCCCGTTCCAATGAGTGGTCAAAAGATACATTTTATTTCTCGCCAAGAATGGAACCAGATTAACCTGTAGGCCAACAGTTTAGTGCTAACGTTACTTTCAGCACCCAACCAAAGTTTTTTTATGTCATTGCAAAAGACTGGTACCATATATATGCATAACAAGCACGAATAGATCTTTTAACATATACTCGTTTATTTATTTTAGTGCTTAACCCTTTACCTAACATGAAATGCAGACGACACTTGCAAAAAAAATTCTTGAATAATAATTTTTTTTCATTTTGTGTCTCAAAAACATAGGTTATGAGCCCTCGTTGGAACGAGCTCGTTCCAACGAGGGGTCATAACCTATGTTTGTGAGACAGAAATTGAAAAAAATAATGAAAATTAATTGTCGATTTTTGAGAGTAGCGCTGGCCAGTTTTGGACGTTACGTTGGATAAAGGGTTAACTCCACATCAACATCAAAGGCTATATCGTGGTGGTTTTTCGCGTACACATACTCATGGATGATCAGATGAGGTGAACGAGGTTGTGAGATAAGAATGTTATGCATATTAAACCCTTCTTTATAAAATTAATTATGTTGTAACCTTTCTACCGCGTAGTTTTCTTTGAAGGGACGGAAAGACGCGACGTGTCAACATCTACATGGCTGACAGTTTTCGTCACTGGAGGAGATTTACAGGAAAAGTTAGCTCCCTTTAATTTCTTAAAGCTGTCAGTAAATTTAACAATACGGGCATGAGAATTTCATATAAAAATGGAAATTTAGAAATGTTAGAGATTTTGTGTCCACGATGTGCGCATCATTTCACAAACTACAGACATTTTCCTACAGAGTAGTTTGAAAATTCAGAAAATGGCATTTTACAATTTTTATCTCAGTCAGTTTGACCGTTTGTTTTGTTATCTATTAAAACCCATTTAAAATATGAAAACAGCATTTTCACTATCTTTTGGTGTTCTGCAACTGTTCTTCTCTTCATTATTATTAACCCTTCGCCTAGCGTAACGACCAAAACCGGCCAGCGCTATTCACAAAATTCACCATTCAATTTTTATTATCTTTTCATTTTGTGCTACAAAAACATAGCTTATGGCCCCTCATTGGAACGAGCTCGTTCCAAAGAGGGGTCATAAGCTATGTTTTTGAGGCAAAAATAAAAAAAAAATAGTGCTTCAAGAATTTTATTTGCAAGTGTCATCTGCTTTTCGTATTAGGTAAAGGGTTAACTGAGTGCGCATCTTGACATATAAAATGGGTACTGTCCTTTCCATCAATATAAAAATCTAGGAGGTGAGATTTGCAAATTACCGTTTTTCTTGAAAGAAGCAAAACGTGCAAATTACTGGAAAGACACATTCATTAAACAAAGAGCCAAAGTGGACAGTTAGTATTGGTAGGTGTGATACTGATTATTTATATTCATTTATTTATTGGTGTTTAAGGTCACATACTTACGCAGAATGGCTAATCGTGACCGTGACAATTTTACGGGTGGAGGAAGCCGAAGTACCCGGAGAGAACCCCCGAGCAACTGTCAGTTCCTCAACATTCTCTGTGCCAGCTCCGCCCAAGCAGGGTTACAGCGCTTGAAGACATGTGCACCATCAACGTGCAGTATGCCTTAGTACACGGTGTCATCGTGCCCCCATGTAGGCAACCGGGATAAAGTACCTTGCCCAAAGACACAACGCGGGTCGTCCCGGATGGGGGTCGAACTCGGGACCTCTGGCATAGAAGTCCAACAATCTACCACTGAGCCGGTGGCGTTGCGGTAACCGGCTCTCGTCAGACCACCGAAGTTAAGTAACGTCGAGCCCGGTCATTCCTCGAATGGTGACCGTCTGAGAGATCGATTCGGACTCTCGCGTTGTGTTCTTGGGTAAGGCACTTAACCCCGATTGTCAACATGGGGGCACGATGACGCCGTGTACTAAGGCGTACTTCACATCGATGGTGCGTATGTCTTCAACCAATCTAACCCTGCCTGTGCTACAGTGCGGAGTTACGATGTTGGGGAGCTGGCAGCTGCTCGGTGGTTCTCTCCGGTTACTCCGGCTTCCTCCACCCGCAAAACTGTCACGGTCATGGTTAGCCATTGTGCATTAAGTATGTGACCTTAAACACCGATCAATAAATAAATAAATAAATAAATAAATAAATAAATAAATAAATAAATACCACTGAGCCACCGTGCTCCTGTCAAACTGATTGCTATTCTTATTGATCGATTATCTGTGACGTATGTGTTTCTAATTGGCTTGCGTAAAAAGTCAAGTTTCCATTTGTAACTTTTAATAAACGATAACAGAAGGCCACGAAAGCTGTCTGTTATTTTCGTTTATTAAAAGTAACAAAAGAAAACTTGAATTTATTGTCTACCGATGTCAGATTTGTTCTATCAAAAATTAATTGATTCTCAATTGGACATTCCTCGCGCGTTTAACAATTTCAAGGGTGATAACTTTATCGAGGGGCCATTTTCATGACGATATAAGTCAGGGATGTGTAAAATACCAAAGCCATTTTCTGTGTTTTTCCGTCCGTAAGACGGGAAGTCCGCAAGCGTAAATATATCATAGTACACAATTCGCATTCTCAACTCTCCCACCCCAATCGACCTTCTTTCTATTCGTTTCAGATTTGAACCACTGAGAGCATTCAAGAATACCAGACTGATGCTGTATGAAAGAGTGGACGATAAGGTATACACGTTAAGAACGCCTATCATTTCTTAATCGCCGGGCGTTCTTGGGTTATTCATAATTATTAAACCCCTGCACTTTGATGTCAAAATACCAATATTTCAAGTAGCCATTATTCCCATAATGCAACTAGAAATTTAATCAATTCAGTCTTGTTTGACAGAGTTCAATGAACTCTGTCAAACAAGATTGAATTGATTAAATTTCTAGTTGCATCATGGGAAAAATTAGAGGCCTGAAATTTTGAGATTTTGACATCAGCGTGTTGGGGGTTAAAATCTCAAAAGTGGCCTCCAACATCTGAGAAAGTTCTTTAAAGCAGGGTTTAAGGTGCTGATAGCAACAACAAATTTACGGTGAAAATCCCAAGTCTGAAACTTCATAAAAATCGTAAAAATATACTGGAAATATGGTGTACAGAATACGAAAAATAATGCTTCAAACTCACATAGTTGATTGTAGGTATGAATAGTTCCTAAAATTTTTCTACAGCAGAAGCTCAATCCCCACCCCACCCCAGCATAAGCTGCATTGGCATTGCATCTTAGCGTTTTGAATTCCTGGCTTTCTTCTGGCATCTGAAGCACTTTTGACCACGTGTTGTTCGCATGAAATATTATTTTATTATGAGTTCAGGTACGAATACCACCGCCATCAACTATGCGAATTGAAGGCATATATGTTTTGTGTTCTTTTTACACAACTTTAATTTTGTTGTATTATTTGTGCATTTATAGAATTTTTAGGACTTTCCGGCTGGTGATTTTTTATAGAAATTCAATTTTTGTTACTTATTTATATTATTTATTGGTGTTTAAGGTCACATATTTTTGCACAATGGCTAATCATGACCACAACGTGAGTATCAACTCAAGACCAGGGGAGACCGTTAATAAGCCATGTTGCCCATTTTAGAGAGGGTTTGCACCTCCCAAGCATTGGTGACTGGGTCCTATTTTACCAGTTAAACAAAGCCAGTTTACCACAGTGAACAGGCACTGCTTCACTTCCCACGGTTCCCGCGAGGAAATTGTTGTTACTTGTAAGGAACCTTAAATCCTTGCATGATGCAGGTGGAAATTCCTGCCAGGGACAAAAATATCTTACCACTAAAATAAGAATAATTTGAGCACTTCGAATCAAATTTTCTCCTGTAAATTGTATAAACCGTTTGTTCAATGATTTCTTGAATTATATTGTATTGATTTCTCCATCAAATCTAGTCATGGCTGCTCTAAGACTAGATTTGATAGAAAATATTATAAAAATACTCAGTGGTTTAACAGTTATGGACACATTCAAAATCTCCAGTTAACACCACAAAGGAACGAAATCATGTAATTATTTATAACTCCGATGACCATGTCGGATGATTTATATGGGCACATTTCCAGGTACGCTGAAGAGGATTGTTTTTCCATGACCTGGAATTCTAAATGTCTAGTATTTTGCAGCTTTCAGGGTGGATAGAGAACCATGCATTTAAACTATGCTCCAACATTGTGGTGGAGTTGGAATGGCAATGCAGGCGGCGTCAGTCGGTGGAATTTTTTTTCGTCAAATCATTCGAAATGCTTCACAACTCAGATTAAAGCAACAAATAAAAAGTAAAATAAAATATAAATAAATCACTTAATGGACCCCACCCACCCATGGTGTCAGCCGGGTAAAATATCTTTTGAGCATAAAATCACTCAAAATCCTTTGATCAAAACTCATTTTAAAGCCACCCCCCAATCCCCCCCCCCCCCCCCCCACCAAAAAAACAAAAAAAAAACAAAAAAAAAAAACGAAAGGAGCCTCACAGAACCCAACTGAACAAATGTTTATCTTACCTACGTGCCCACATATACATCTGACTAAATTCCACCACAATCAGCCCTATTACTTGTGGACAGAATTTATTTAAACAAACGAAAATTCTCCATTGGGTTCTTGTCTTAAGTTTCAATAAGGTGCTTCCAAAATTAGTTGAGCATGATATCTTGAACAAATCTTAATCTTGGAGTCTGTGTATCTGAAGAGGACGATCTTTGAAGAACATTCCTTACATTGCACCACGTTAAAATATGGGCCTACACGCGGAGCCCAAATATGAACCCAAGGACTTGATTTGAACAATCTCGAATCTAACATCACCCCCAGCCTCACACTCATCCGTAAGGATACTGAATACCATCCGAAGAACTTTGAACTAAGATCTTTAGAAGATATTGCCCAAAGTTAAACTTTGGATCTATAGAGAGCCCAAATATGAACACAGGGACTTGATTTGAAGAAACCTGAATCAGACCCCACCTTGGGATGCTGAATATCAAAAGATTCTGCCTGGTGAATTTCAACAAAATGATTTTTAAGGAATTTCGTCACTTTTCACCGAGATAAAATTTGGGTTCTCATAAGGCACCCAATATGGACTTGATTTGAACAAACTTGAATCTAACCCTCATAAGGAAGCAGTGTGGATCTGAAGAAGAGGATTCTTAATCCCTGGAACTCATAAGATCGAGTTTATGTTCAAGGCATAATTTCGTCCCATTATTGCATTTTTATAAGAGGTCAAAACACAGGGCATTTATGATAAAATAGTAACTGCAGTCTACAGCCAGATGGCTGCAGACTGCAGTTATTATTTTACCATCACTATATATTGATATTGGACTGACCCATTTTGATGTAAGTGTACACAAAGGTGTTACCATTCCAGGAAACAAGGGTTCAAAGGGTTAAAAAAAATATTCCTCATATTGCACTAAGTTAAAATTCAGACTCTGGTGAAGAGTTTTAACAAATTTTCAAATATTTGCATCATGTTAAAATTTAAAGAGCCTAAATATGAACCCAGGCACTCCATTTGAACAAACAGGAATCTGATTCCCATGAAGATGCTGTGAACTAATTAGAAAAGATTCTGACTGGTGAATTGCAAGAAGATATTTAAAACATATTTCTCATATTGCACTAAACAAAAAATCCACTTAAGAGTCCAAATAAGAACCAGAGACTTGATTTCAACAAATGAGATTCTGCACAAAGTTGAAATTCAGGATCCCATAGGGATTCCAAATGCAAACCAAGGAACTTGATTTGAACAAACTTCAATCTGATCCATACACCCCTCCCCACCCCAAGGATGCTGTGTACCCAATATTAAACAAATTCTGACAGGTAGTTCAAAAGAAGAATTTTTTTTCTGAAGAACATCCCTCTTATTACACCAAGTTGCATCAAGAGGAGATGAGTTTTTAAAAGGATTTTTCTCACATTGCATTTGTTGAAATTTGAGCTGGCACAGGGAGGCCAAATGTGAACCTAGACACTTGATTTGAACAAATGGGAATCAGACCCCCCCCCCCCCTCCCCCCCCAGGATGCACAATACTAAATTCTCGGAGTTGCAAAAGGGGAATAACTCTGACAAAACTTGTCGGAACACACCCTGATTCGAACTTGAAAAATACTTTTGAAATTACTTGGATTTGATCTTCCCTTCCCGCCTGAAGGATGCTGTATACCAACTATCAAAAGAATCTGACTGGTGGTTCTGGAGAAGAGAAACTCTGAAGATGTTTCTCACATTTGCATTAACTTAAAACTTGGGTTCACATATGAAGTGATGGAATCCAGGAACTCGATTTCAACAAATTTGAATCTGACACGCATAAGGATGTTGTATACCAAATATCAGAAGATTCCATGTGGTGGATCAGAAGGAGAGAATTCTTAAAGAATATTCCTCATATTGCACTAAGTTAAAATTCGGGCTCACATAAGAAAACCAACTATATACACAGGGACTTGATTTGAAAAAAAAAATTCTCATAATGATGATGTAAACCAAATATCGAATGATTCTGACTGTTGGTGCAGTGGAAGATGAGATTTAAAGAATATTCCTCATGTTGCACTAAGTTAAAATTTGGGCTCCAACCCAGGGTCTTGATTTGAACAAACTTGAATCTGACCCCCATAAGGGTACTATATAACAAATATCACATAATCAAAAGTTTCTGACTGGTGGATCTTTTGCAGAAGATTTTTAAAGACATTTTCTCATACTACACTAACTTCAAATTTGGGCTCCCAAATATAAACCCAGGGTCTGGACTTGAATCTGATCCTCCTAAGGATGCTGTATACCAAATATCAAAAGATTCTAATTGGTGGTTCTGTGGTACTAACAGAGTTATGCCCCTTGGGGAACATCAGATGGGGAGAATTGATAATGTAAAGTTCATGCTGGACGAACGATGGATGGAAAGTGATCAATAAAGCTACCTTTGAGCTTCGAGCTAAATAATTGCTTGACTTGATACAATAAGGTTTTCAAGTAATGATAGTTTTGTTATTTAATGAAAGCTTGGTTGTCATGTGAAACTTAACAAGAGCACGATTAATAGCACCCATTTTACGAACATTCAAACTTTAAATTTAATGCACAATGAATAACTCAACTGTTAACCACAACTAGTTGCACAAACATATCTAATAACACATACAGTCAAACCCTCTTAACTCTTCACACAATGCACAAGATATCAAAAAGTTAATATTTAGGCTTTCCCAAACCCAGTTTTGGAAAGACTCTTGTTATTCTTCTTTTTCAAAATTTTTGTTTCTCAATTTTTTTTCTTCTTTTTATTAGGCTTTCCCAAACCCAGTTTGGGAAAGACTCTTGTTATTCTTCTTTTTCAAAATTTTTCTTCTCTTATTTTTTTTTTTTAATTTTTTTTATGTAATGTCATAAAATCTAGTGAAATGTGGTATCATCATGTCTGTAAAAATGCGTAGTTTCAAAATATTCTGCCAAAACATTCAAAATTTCACTATTTTTCTAAAGTCTCAAAATTGTTTACAATTATTTAGTTCAAAATTTCCACACATTTAGAGCATAATATGATACACCACAATCACCACTCAAATCTTTCAATATTAATCCTATTGGCCAAAAATTACATTATTATAGCTTTTTTTCTTCAAAATTGACCAACTTCAAGGGCAAATTTCTCTAATTATAAGGTTGTTGTAACAATTATTTTGGTATGGATAGATGCAACAAAGATTGTGGAAGAAAGTTACTGTTTACTTTTTAGTCTCAGATTCCACCCTCAAGTACAATGAGGGTGAGAATAAGAGTACCGTTTGAAAATGCCAAAATTGGCCAACTTTGGTTGCATTTTCTATCATCTTGTAAAGGGTTAATTTCAAACACTTTTCATGTACGTATTCACAATTGACTACCAAGCATATTTGCTGTTGTAAGTCTGGTTGTAAAGTTTGACCCTATCCCATTCTAGTTGCATAAAAGTAGGTACCGTCCAAAAAAAACTCCAATTTTTGCAGAATTTGGTAAGTTTAGGTGATGATTTACTCCATTTTTAATTGATTGAGCTCTGAATGTTTTCTATAGCTGCATGCAGCAGTCAAAGTATGACAAATTTTGTTTTATATGTTATTATTAAAAGTTTAACCCTTGGCAGATTTGAGACTTCCCATAAGGGTACTGTCGGAATAATTGGTATTTTCGCCACCTTTTACATGCAATTTCTCAGCATTGGAGCCATACTGTCTCAAAACCTTTTCCCATGATATGATGGGGCATTCCTCCATAAACAGTTTTGCTGTTATATGTTTTATTTCAAGTTTTAACCCTCACCCAGTTGTCAAGCCTTGAATTGGAGTACCCTCAACTTGTACATGTTCATTCGAATACCAAGATTCAAGATTAGTCCATGTCTTTTTTCAGACACTCAGTTTGTGATTGATGTCCACACATTAAGAGCATAATGATACACTAAAATCACCACACAAATATTTCAAAATTAACCCCTATTGGCCACAAATGAAATGAATATATCATTTTATCTTCAAGATTTACTAACTTCAAGGGCAAATTTCTCATAATTGCGAGATTGTTGTAACAATTATTTTTGTATGAATAGATACAACAATGCTTGCCAAAGAATGTTACTGTTTAGTTTTTAATCTCATCTTTAACCCTCAAGCAAATGAGGGTAAGAGTACCAGCCAAAAATGTCAAAATTAGCTAACTGTGGTTGCATCTTCCTGTTATTTTGGAAAGGGTTAATTCTAAACACTGTGTTTTCCTATAGGTAGAGATGCCTAATGACCAAATCCTCTGCTGTAAGTTATGCTTTGGGGCTTAGCACAATATAAGCGTTGGCCATGTAAAGAATAGTATTGTCAGAAAAAAAAAAGATTTTCAGTGAATTTTGCAAACATCTGTACTAATTTCCTCTAATTGCAAGGTTGTGGTAGCAATTATTTTGGTATGGATAGATGCAACAATGATTGTAGAAGAAAGTTACTGTTTACTTTTTAATCTCAAGATTTAACCCCCAAGCAAAATGAGGGTGTGAATAAGAGAACCATGAGAGAATGCCAAAATTAGCCAACTTTGGATGCTTTTTATCTATCATTTTGGAAATGGTTAATTTCAAACACTTTGCTTTGCTATATGTAGTCTGCATTTTCACATTGTAAAGTTGGGACAGCCCATAATTTGTCCAACAAATTACAATTCTCTAGTTTTATATTATCAAATTTCAGTTCGATTACCTTCATAGTCATAATTCATACCATGTTTTGGAAAAACCACACCCAAGAGAGTTGGAGGAGTTAAGCATATAAAGAATTGTTACAGACAATAAAGAATATAAAGGGCCATAACTCTGGAAAAAACTGCCAAAATCAACAAGCATGTGAACTAGTAATTTACCTACTTCCAAGGGCAGCAACTATGCAAAATTTGTTGAATCAAAAATTCATTGAATCAAAAATTCATGGCCAAGAGCACATATTTACTTCATACTGATACTTAGTTTTGTAACAAGAGATACAACAGCACTGCCTAGCGGCACATTATACGCCCGTTTTGTATTTTTGAAGGGTTGGGGTAAGGATGGGGGTGAGGGTGAAAATTGTTTGGTCCAACCCCATATTCGAACTTGACCTGTATTTTGTTGTGATTAAACAACATACCAAGTTTCGAACCAATCGAAAAACAAATATTAAAAGTTATCATCCGGAAATCAAATATTTGATGCATTCTATGTCCAACAAGGGCCATAATTCAGGGGAACTTCGAAGTTCGAACTGATCCCATATTAGAACTTGACCTGTCTTTTGTTTTGATTAAACCACATGCCAAGTTTAGGAATCAATCGAAAAAAAAATACTAAAGTTATCATCTGGAAACCAAATGTTGACGAACGGACAGACCGACGGATGCACAAATGGACAGACAGATAGACTGATTCCATAATTCGACGGTTTTTCAACAGGTGTATAAAAAATCAGTCAGGCCATACTGAAGTTATAATCCGGAAAACACAAAATGCACAAATTCAAGGGGAATAACTCTGGAAAGGTATATGCGATTTTGGCCGAAAGTGAACTTGAGCTGTGCTTTGTGGTCATAAACATAATCTGAGAATTTGAAACAAATTAGTCAAGGCAAACTAAAGTTATCATCTGGAAACCACATAATTCACAAATTTGCAATCATTCAAGGGGAATAACTATGGAACGGTACATGCGATTATGGCCAAAGGTGAACTTGAGCTGTGCTTTGTGGTCAAAAACAAAATCTGAGAATTTGAAAAAAATCGGTCAAGGCAAACTAAAGTTATCATCCGGAAACCACAAAATCCACAAATTTGCAATCATTCAAGGGGAATAACTCTGGAAAGGTATATGCAATTGTGGTCAAAAGTGAACTTGAGCTGTATTTTGTGGTCAAAAACAAACAAGAGGCCTGTCACGCCTAGAGAGCTCCGCTGAGGGCCACTGATCGCATGGGCATGTTTTCTAATACTAATATTGTTACAAACTTTAGCCGAAAAATATTCAGCGGTTCAGAAATTATGGCTTGGACAAACAAATATCAAAAATATCTTAAGATTTTCTTGATCCTGTGACCTGTGACCTTGACACAGTGGATTTACATACCGCAGAATAATTGATGACACACCGTCTATTGATAATACATATTGTTATGAAGTTTGGTGGAAAAATAGCGGTTTAGAAATTATGGCTCGGACAAATAAAATGTTGACGACGGACGGACGGACGGACGGATGGATGGACGGACAGACAGACAGACGACGGACGACAGACGACGGATGACAGACGAATCAGTATAAGAAAAGTTCTGCTGACTTTGTCAGCGGAGCTAAAAACTGAAAATTTGAAATAAATCGGTCAAGGCAAACTAAAGTTATCGTCCAGAAACGAGAAGTTGGGCTAAATTCCCATAAATAAAGTTTGCCATAACTCTACTGCAAATGGGCTGCTAGAAACGGAAATCGAACCCATCCTGTATTTTGTCATACTAAATCCACATGCAAATTTAACTCAGCTCAAACCATTACAACTAAAGTTATCGTCCGGAAACGAAATGTGTCCATGGACAGACAGACAGACGGGTGGAGAGACCATTCACATAATATGTCCCATTTTTCAAACGGGCGTATAAAAACAACATCTGAAAAATTTGGTGTCAATCCGTCAAGGCTTTCGGCTTTAAATGAACAGAAACCAATTTTTTTTCAAAAATTGTGTTTTCAAAGGGCCATAACTCTGCAGCGGAAGGACTGAGAAACACCAATATCGAACTTGACCTGTATTTTATTGCTACAAACAACATCTGAAAGTTTGATGTTGATCCGTCAAGGTGTTCGACTTTAAATGAAGGGAAACCAATTTTTTTTGAAAGATTGTATTTTCAAAGGGCCATAACTCTGCAGCGGATGGACTGAGGAACACCAATATCGAACTTGACTTGTATTTCATTGCTAAAAATAACATCTGAAAAATTTGGTGTCAATCTGTCAAGGCGTTCAGCTTTAAATGAACGGAAACCAAATTTTTTTAGAAAAATTGTGTTTTCAAAGGGCCATAACTCTGCAGCAGATGGACTGAGAAACACCAATATCGAACTTGACCTGTATTTTATTGCTAAAAACAACTTCTGAAAGTTTGATGCCAATCCGTCAAGGCGTTCGACTTTAAATGAACGGAAACCAAATTGTTTACGGACAGACAGACAGACAGACAGACAGACAGACAGACAGACAGACTGATAACATAATACGTCCCGTTTTTATAAACGGGCATATAAAAACTCTATGAAAAATGTTAGAGGAGTAAAGTGGATAAGCATTTTTGCTGAAAATTTAGCTATTACCAACGGCCATAACTGTGCAAAATTTGTCCAATAAAACATTCCTGTCCACATGCACATCTACTCTTCATACTGATTCTTCACACAAACTTTTGTAAAAATTCAGTGAAAAATGTAGAAGTTGAATGGACAAGCATTTTTGCTGGAAATTCACCCATCACCAATGGGTAACTGCACAAAATCTGCTGAATCAAAAAATTCCTGCTCACATGCCCATCTACACTTCATATTGATACTTCATACCAAGTTTCCATAAAGATCCTATTAAAAATGTAGGATTTAAGTGGATAAGCATTTTCACTGGAAATTTACCCAAGGACCAAAACTGCACAAATCTGTCGAATCAAACATTTCTACCCACCTACACATCTACATTTTATACTGATACTCCACAGAATATTTTTGTACAAATCCTATGAAAAAATGTAGGAGTTATGTGGACAAGCATTTTATGCTCGAAATTTACCTATTACCAAGGTCTGTAACTGTGCATAATATGTTGAATCAAAAGTAATTCTGGCCAACATATACATCTATGCTTCATACTGATACTTCACACTAAGTTTCAGAAAAATCCCATGAAAAAAGAAGGAGTTAAACAGGCAGTTTTGTGATGGACAGGTGGACTGATGGATGGACAGATGGACGCAAGATGGACACATAGATGGACTTACAGCTGGACAAAACCATTTCAATATCCCCTTCTCGACATATTTATTATGATTCTGTGGTGGTGATAATAATATTATTACACATGTACATTTATTAACCCTCTACTCAGCTTGAGTAAAGGATGGCGAATGTACAGAAAATTTGGAAATAATAAAATTTGAAAGGTGATTCTTATCATAAAATTTGGAAATAATAAAATTTGAAAGGTGATTCTTATCATTACATTAGGCAAAAGGTTAAATTACTATTGATCCTTCCCATTGATTGGTTGTTCATCATGCTGTCTGTCCATTAACTTATTTAACCCTTAATGCCCAATTACTGCAACAAAACAGGTGCCCCAACATGCAGTCGCTGAGTAAATTTCTAAGTTACATTCTGCAGTTGTTTCTCGGCAAGTCCTATACAGGCAGCCAAGACATGCCTAGAAACAACTGCAAAGCTACATGGTGTAAACTGTCAAAGTGTTGCAAAAATGTACAAAAATCTTCAGGACTTTAAGTGGTTGAGGGCTAGATTATTTTTGTGGTCTGATTTTGTTATTCAAAATTTATTCTATTACAAATTATTGGAGAGTGCCCACTGGCACTCTCCAATAATTTGTAATAAAACAAATTTCTATGAAATAAAATTTTATATGCATTTGAGTGAATATGAAATGTGAGCAGGGAAAATGTTGGCTTTTGCTCTGGTACCATAATTTTTTCTCAAAGCCCTGATAGTGGCTTCTAGTAAAGGGTCACACAAACATTTATGAATACATGGTAGAACTGTCAGTCAATTAACTTATTAAAGTAACAAGAGGCCCCAGGGGGCCTGAGGGCGCTCACCTGACATGGTAGCCTAAATAGCAACCCAGAGAATTGATTTCCACAAGTTGCATCTGCTCCTCCTAAGAAAAGCTGAAAGCAAATATCCAAATATTCTGACCAGTGGATCTAAAAAAAGATTTTTAAAGAATATTCCTCATACTGAACTAAGTCATAATTCGGGCTCCCACAGGAAGCCCATATATGAACCCAGGGACTTGGCTTTAACAAACCTGAATCTCACACCCCTAAGGATTCTGCACACCAAATATCAAAACATTCTGACTGCTGGATCTGAAGAAGAAGATTTTTAAAGAAAATTCCTCATTTTGAACCAAGTTACAATTCGAGCTCCCACAATCAGCCCAAATATGGACCTAGGGACATGGCTTGAACAAACTTGAATCTTACCCCCCTAAGGATGCTGCATAAAAAATATCAAAAGCATTCATCTGCTGGATCTGAAGATTTTTAAATAAAATTCCTCATTTTGAACTAAGTTGTCATTCAGGCTCCCACAGTGAGCCTAAATATGAACCAAGGGACTTGGCTTGAAGAAACTTGAATCTCAGCCCCCTAAGGTTGCTCCATGCCAAATATCAAAACATTCCAACTGCTGAATCTGAAGAAGAAGATTTTTAAAGAAAAATTCCTCATATTGAATAAGTTATAATTTGGGCTCCCACAGGGAGCCCAAATATGGACCCATGGACTTGGCTTTAACACACTTGAATCCCCCCTCCCCCCCCCCCCCCCCCCCCCCCCCCCCCCCCAAGGATGCTACTCACCACATATCAAACCATTCCGACTGCTGGATCTGAAGAAGAAGATTTTTTAAGAAAATTCCTCATTTTGAACAAAGTTACAATTCAAGCTCCCACATTGAGCCCAAATATGGACCTAGGGACATGGCTTGAACAAACTTGAATCTCACCCCCCTAAGGATGCTGCATACCAAATATCACAAGATTCTGCCTGCTGGATCTTGAGAAGAAGATTTTCAAAGAAATTTGCCTGAAATGCACTAAGTTCGAATTTGGGCTTCTAAAGTGAGCCCAAATATGAATCCAGGTGGCCGATTTGAACAAACTGGAATCAGATCCACCCCACAATGTTGCATACCAAATATCAAAAGATTCTGCCTGCAGGATCTGGAGAAGAAGATTTTTGAAGAAATTTGCCTGAAATGCACTAAGTTCAAATTCGAGCTTCTATAGTGAGCCCAAATATGAATCTAGGGAGCCGATTTGAACAAAATAGAATCAGATCCACCCCACAATGTTGCATACCAAATATCAAAAGATTCTGTCTGCTGGATCTGGAGAAGAAGATTTTTTAAGAAATTTGCCTGAAATGCACTAAGTTCAAATTTTGGCTCCTATACCGAGCCCAAATATAAACCCAAGGGGCCAATTTGAACAAACTTGAATCAGATCCACCCCACAATGTTGCATACCCAATATCAAAAGATTCTGCCTGCTGGATCTTGAGAAGAAGATTTTCAAAGCAATTTGCCTGAAATGCACTAAGTTCAAATTTGGGCTCCTATACAGAGCCCAAATATAAACCCAAGGGGCCGATTTGAACAAACTTGAATCAGATCCACCCCACAATGTTGCATACCAAATATCAAAAGATTCTGCCTGCTGGATCTGGAAAAGAAGATTTTCAAAGAAATTTGCCTGAAATGCAGTAAGTTCAAATTTGGGCTCCTATACTGAGCCCAAATATAAACCCAGGGGGCCGATTTGAACAAACTTGAATCAGATCCACCCCACAATGTTGCATACCAAATATCAAAAGATTCTGCCTGCTGGATCTGGAGAAGAAGATTTTTTAAGAAATTTGCCTGAAATGCACTAAATTCGAAATCGGGCTCCTATACTGAGCCCAAATATGAACCCAGGGGGCCGGTTTGAACAAACCTGAATCAGATCCACCCTCCAATGTTGCATACCAAATATCAAAAGATTCTGCCTGCTGGATCTGGAGAAGAAGATTTTTTAATGTTTTTCCCATTGCCTACAGTGTTAAAAAGTGCTGACTCAGCACTTTTTCAATGTCCCGAAACTGTACCCTATGATAAAACCGATAGCAATTTTTTACCAATTCTTTCTGTTGGTCCTAAGGAAGCTTCACACCAAATAAAAATTCTCGGTGCCGTGCAGTTTTGGAGATATGGGCGTTTTAATTTTTTTCTATTTTTAGCTCCTGCGGTTCCCATGGGGCTACGGGAAAAAAAAAATCAGCATAAATTAGTTACTTATGACCCAATAAGCCCTCACATAAAATTTGGTTCAAATCAGCCTCTCGGTTTGGAAAATAGAAATTTTGGGCGGGGCCAAAATTTTTGCCCCTCCCATAATGACGCCAAGTATAGCCCCACAAACTTCTCTTGAACAAATCTGAGTCTACACCTCAAAAGGAAGCTGCACACCAAATATCAAGTCTCTGCTACTGCTGGTTCATGAGAAGAAGATTTTTTAAGATTTCAGCACACTTTTTGGGTGTGGCCCTACCCACGGGCGGGGCAACTTGATTTGAACAAAATCAAATTGCGATGTCATAACAAACTATTATCTCAAATATCAATTAAATTGGTTCAGCGGTTTGGGAGGAGAAGACGCAAACACCATGTTCACGGACGACGGACGCAGGACGACGGATGACTGACGGTGAGTGATCACTATAGCTCTCCTGACTGAAAGTCAGGTGAGCTAAAAATGTATGAATACATGGTGGAGATATAAGTCCATTAACTTATTGAAGCAAATATTTATATAAGTATGGTGGAGATGTACAACATTTAACTTAATGAAGAGGGGGTGGGTGGGTGGTGGTATTGTTCATGAAAAATTTTTCGGACACTAGGCACAAAAAGTTTTTTTCCGACACTTGGGCACCCACCCACCCCTTTTTTGAAGGAAAACAATTTTTTCTATTTGGAAATTTGATACCAACCCCACAAAATTAAAAGTAAATCACACATCAACTGCTTTGATTGGCAATTTCAACAGGTATTTTTGCTGGAACATGGTTTGTATTGTTCCAGTACCCATTCCCGACATTTAATCTACCCACAACCAGCTAATGAAGATTGGTCGGAATTTAGTCCCATTTCTTGGCAAGTTTATGAATTTATTCAAACTTTCTCGCAGACACTGACAGTCAGTGTATAAACGGGTAATCAAGAGTATATAGCATATACTGGCATTTTACCTGCACAGTATTAAGACAGATGTAGCAGGAACAGGTGTGAAATATTTTTAACATTTTGATGTTTTATCTGATTCCACCACATGCTGCTATTTCTACTACTTCTTTCTGTTTCTACCCATTTCTACTCTCAGTTTTAGTTTCATCAGTACAATATGAATTTATTAAGCATTATCAAATGCACAATTCGTAGAGAAAGTTAGCTCAATGCTGTATTGAACCTGTCAATAGTTTATATGATGAGGGGTGATTCTTTGGTATCGGAAATCCACCCATCATAAACTGCACTGTTGCACCTTGGACGAATTGAGTAGTGCATCATTTGAGGGAGCGGTCATTAAGCTTTGGTTGATTCATCATTGCAAGTCAGATGATAAAGTGTGAAATAAATGGTGACAACGCTGAGTTGAAAAGGTCTACCAAATCTCTCCAAATTTGGTCAGGATGCATTATGGAAATTTTTGGGCTCTGATGTGTTGAGTGATGCCCATGCGATTTATATATTACCTTTTACGCAATGAATGTCAGTATTATAAATATACTGGAGGCTGTTCATTCAGCTCAGAGGCTTGAAACCTATTTGCTCAAAATATGGTATTGGACCAGTGACAGGACAGTAACTTTCCAAGTGGTTGTTACAATATTCAGCTTGATATCACTGAAACATAATACACATGCATATCCTTTCTGACTCAGATGATCCCAACACACTTTATTCTATGATTTAATTTTATTCTTTGTTACCACAGAATGCTATAATTTATTTTAAAATAAGTTAATTCTATTTCTATCATAAGATAACCCAACCAGGTGTCTTATATGTGTTTGCAAAGTTTTCAGATCTCAGGTTTCTCTCCAGACATCCAGTATCTTCCTCAACATATGCTATACACTATGGTGCAGGGGTAAATGGCCGAAATTCATATTAGCTCAACTGATTCCCTATTGACAACCTGTTTTCACCATTATATAAACAGTTTGTTAACAGGGAATCAGTTTCCCTGTTGATTACTCTCTATCAATAAGATACAATGTCCTGACTATTTGATGGTTCAATCTTTTCTGACAGTATATCACAAACTGAAGGGAATTGGTTTGAAAGCTACCCACTAAGCCTAAGGCTTGAATGATCATTAAAAACCCTACATTTTGATCAAACATGTACATGACTGAAATTTGTAAGTACATAATGAGAATCCGTGAAAGCAGTCAGTTGCATTGGGAAATGTCATTATGCCACTGTATGATGCCTACTATTCACGTTGAGAAGAGTCCTTTTATTGTCAGATCTGGTTAGATTACATTTATGTTATATTACATAAATGATATTTCATTTAAATTGCTTTAACTTTTTTCAAAATTGTGAACCACTGATGGTGTGATGGGGAAAGGTGAATGTCTGTCCACATTTCCATGCTGCTAGACCCTATCCTGTACTACTAATCACCCCCCTGTTAACCCAGAGGAGACTGAATGGAGACAAAAAGCCTACACAAGCTTCCCTGATCAATATGCATTTGTAAGATAAAAGCTCATAGAAAAAAGATTTCAAGGCATAGAAAAAATGTGTTTTCAGAGCCACTGACCTACCAACCCATCCCTGCCTTGTGCCCGGAAAAAATTTATGTGGAAGGTCTATCAGTCCATTAACTGGTAGAGTGCTAAATTATTTTTGGTCACCAAAATTTGTTCACATGTCTTTGCCCTGTGATAATTTATGGGAGAGTGCCTGTTGACACTCTCCCATAAATTGTAATGCAAATCCATACAGACTGAATAATTTCACTTCAAACATAATGTAAAACATATCAACAGAATATAAAGCCTCTAACTTTGCGGCAACGCCCTTCAGTGTAAAGCCCAAAACTGGGCTTCCAGCACTCTACCAGTTAACTTTTTGGAGCGAAAAAGGCCGCTGGCCACATGTCTGCCAAAAAAAGTGAATAATTAGAGATTTGAAATGAAAGTGTCAATGACAATGTAGCTCAATTTGTGTAAGACATGTACATGTATAGTATGTGATACAGCAGTAACACACATCTAGGTAATGACCTGATAACAAAGTATTGTAAAGGTCTCTACATAAATACTGACCGTAGCCTGTAACAAATGTACAGGTAAAGTATTGTAAAGGTGGGTGACAGTGAGATGCCTCTATCCAGAGCCGTATTGAAGTGTGAAATTACTGTGTATAAGTAGCACTGAATAAATCAAAGTTTGTCTAATTGGCCACTGGCCATCTTGAAATTTCAACCCGCACACAAAAACACTTGTTCTCGTCCCAAGGTGATAACAAAGGTACCCAAGAAGTTTCGTGAAGATCGGTTCATAAATACAGCCTCTAGCCTGAGTCGTATTGACATGTGTACTAACTGTGTATAAGTAGCACTGAATAAATCAAAGTTCATCTAATTTGCATAAAGTATGCATGAGAAAAAAACCTGTATTATGTGTGATGTATTCCATGTTACTAAACATTCAAACAAAAATTTATTCAAATCAGAACCTCCATATAGAAGTTCTGTACAGAAAACTGATTGCACCTAATTTCGGTACAAAATGACTGCCGGCAGCCATCTTGAATTTTGGACCACACCCAAAAACACTTGTTCTCGTCCCAAAGTGATAACAAAGGTACCCAAGAAGTTTCGCAAAGATCGGTTCATAAATATAGCCCTAGCCCGAGCCATATTGACATTTGACATTTGTACTTACTGTGCATAAGTAGCATTGAAAAAATCAAAGTTCATCTATTTGCATAATTTCTGCACGAGAAAAAACCCATATTATATGTGATGTATTCCATGTTACTAAACATTAATACAAAAATATATTCTAATCAGAACTTTCATACAGAAATTCTGTACAAAAAACTGATTGCACTAATTCTGGTACAAAATGGCTGCTGGTGGCCATCTTGAAATTCGGACCGACCCCAAAACACTCGTTCTCGTCCTATGGTGATAACAAAGGTACCCAAGAAGTTTCGTAAAGATTGGTTCAAAAATACGGCCTCTAGCTCAAACCGTATTGAATTGTTGATGGACAGACGGAGGACGGGTCATGACAAAACCTCAAATTTGACTAGGTCAAAGTTGAGCTAAAAATTGAATTTTTTGAAGTAAAAAAAGGGACATAACTCTGGCAAAAAATGATGGACCAAACCCTGATTTGAACTTGACCTGTATGTTATGTTGATACACCTACGTACCAAATTTTATTTGAACCGGTCAACAGCAACTAAAGTTATCATCAGGAAACCAAAAAAACAGAAGAATTTTCTAAGTAAAAAAAAATGGCGCATAACTCTGGCAAAAATTGTCAAACCGAACCCGATTCGAACCTGATCTGTATTTTACATTGATAAATCTACATACCAAATTTCATTTGATTTGGCCAACTATCACTTATTGTTTATTGTTTATTAATGTTTAAGGTCACATATTTATGCACAATTTGCTAATCATGACCGTGACAGTTTTACGGGTGGAGGAAGCCGGAGTACCCGGAGAGAACCACTGAGCAACGACGAGCAGCTGCCAGCTCCCCAACATCATAACTCAGCACTGCAGCACAGGCAGGGTTAGATTGGTTGAAGACATGCGTACCATCGACGTGCAGTACGCCTTAGTACACGGCGTCATCGTGCCCCCACATGGGCAATGGGGGTGAAGTGTCTTGCCCAAGGACACAACGCGGTTGCCGCAGGTGGGATTCGAACCGAGGACCTCTCGGCTTGCAGCCTGCACCTCTACCTACTGAGCCACCGCGCCCCCCAACTATCACTTAAGTTATCATCAGGAAACCACAAAAAATGAATTTTTGAAGTCCAAAAAGGGGCATAACTGTGGCAAATATTATCGGACAGCACCCCGATTCAAACTTGACCTGTATTTTATGTTGATACACCAACATATCAAATTTCATTTGATTTGGCCAACTAGAACTAAAGTTATCATCGGAAAACCAAAGTGGGATGGATGCACGGACACCAGCTATTTTAATAGTCCGCCGAAAAAATTTTTTTCGGGGGACAAAAATTCATAAATATATGGTGGGACTGTCAATCATTTAACCTATTAAAGTAAAAATTTATGATTACATGGTGGAGTTGTCAGTCTGTTAACTTATTACAGTAAAAATTTATGAATACATGATGGGGCTGTCAGTGTGTTTACTTGTATAAGCAAACAGTCATGAATACATTGTGAAGAGATCATTTTGCTAACTTATTTACGAAACAGAGGGGCTCAACTTATTAAAGTGCAAAAATTATAAATACAAGGGGCTTACTCAACTGGATATCTCTCAACTGAATAACCCAAATAACTGAATATAATTTCCAAACACAAAACCATTTACCATATCTTCAGCAAAAATTAGACCTGTCAATTACATTTATTTATTAATTTATTTATTGGTGTTTAAGGTCACATATTTCTGCACAATGGCTAACCATGACCGAGACAGTTTTACGGGTGGAGGAAGCCGGAGTACCCAGAGAGAACCACCGAGCAACTGTCAGCTCCCCAACATACCAACTCCACACAAGCAGGGTTAGCATTGGTTGAATATAGGTGCACCATCGACGTGCAGTATGCCTTAGTACACAACATCACCGTGCCCCCATGTGGGCAATGGGGGTGAAGTGTCTTACCCAAGGACACAACGCGGTTGCCGCAGGTGGGATTCGAACCGAGGACCTCTCGGCTTGCAGCCTGCACCTCTACCAACTGAGCCACCGCGCCCCCTGTCAAATACATATAAACAGAGCAAATTCTGTTAAATGAATAAAAACCCTTGCATTTTGTTTATTTATTGTGTTTAAGGTCACTTCTTTCTTTACAATGGCTAATTGTGACCACAACACGGAGATAAAGTCAATTTCAGTCAATTATTTATACCCAAGTTGCCCATTTTGAGGACTTCCACCCCAAGCATTTATGACTAGGCCCTATTTTACCAGTAAAACGGAGCTTGTTTACCACCGTAAACAAGCGCAGGCTCACTTCTCAGGATTCCCATGGGGGAAAAACTCTTGTAAGATGTTGACAAATTACCCTGGCAGTCACTGAATGTTTGGGAGAAAGTACACTTCCTTCTTATCTGCATACCTTTGATAATAATTCCCATTCAAGAAGGAAGTATTGCTTTATTTATTTATTGGGGTTATTTATTTATTGGTTTAACAACACTTTCAACAGCCAGGGTAACTTCGTGTCAGACAGTTTTACAGGTGGAGGAAGCCGAAGTACACAGAGACAACCACTGAGAAACAGCAAGCAACTGTTAGACTCACAACATACTAACTCCATACATGCAGGGTAAGCACTGGTTGAAGACAAGTGCACTATTGATGTGCAGTTTGCCATTGTGCACAATGCCGCTGTGGCCCCACATGGGCAATTAAGATTAAGTGCCTTGCCCAAGGACACAATGTAGTTGCAGGGATCGACTCATGGACTTTTTGGTTTCAAGTCCAATGCCTTAACCACTGCACTCCTATTTATTGGGGTTCAATGGCACTGGCAATAGCCTGGGACACATTGTGTCCGACAGTTTTATGAGTGGGGAAAGCAGGATAACCCATAAAGAACCACTAATCAGTGGTGAGTATTGTTAAACTCTCCCACCTTACTAATTCTGCATAAGCAGGAACAGCATCAGGTGAGAGCATGTGTACCATTGACATGCAGTACTCCCTTAGTGCACAGTGCCACCATGCTCCCACAGACACATTCGGTATCAAGTGTCTAGCCCAAGGGCACAATGCATAGGATGTGGGTCTAGATTGAACTGATGACTTTTCGATCTAAAGTCCAAGGCTCTAACCAATCAGTGACCGTTTTCTCCATGAAGTGTACATATACTCACAATTGTTCTGATTGTTCATTTCTTCTTTTCAAACTAAGACAAACAGGCCAATATTTATCTCTAATTTCCATGTATACTGCTTTAAATGAAAGTGTCAATGACACTGCAGCAGAATGTTGACACACAAATGCTGTAAGTTTAAAGCTCATTGTAAACGGAAACTTTTTTCACAGAAATAAATTCTAATTGATAGGTCTTATCTAGAGGTCTTGCCTCATGAACACACCATGTTCTAAAACAATCCTATGATAAATGCACCCTGTAGGCCATATCAAAGAATGTTGATGCACAAATGCACTAAATTCAAAGGCTGTGGCTAACAGCAACAGTTTTTGACAGAAATGAAAAGAAAGGAGATAGCTCCCATCTAGCTCACCCTGAAGAAGCATACCAAGTTTCAAAACAACCTGATAATGGATGCACCCTCAGAGGCATGCCAAAGGAAAATGTTAATGCACAAATACACTAAGTCTGAAGGTCTTTGCAGTGGCAATGGTTTTTTCTTTTCTTTTTTTGATGGAAATTTGTAAATATGCCCTGTACGGAGTGCAAAAGGAATAAGTTGCTACACAAATACACTATGTTCAAAGATTGGTGCTAACAACAACATTTTTTGATGGAAAAATCAATAGCTCCCATCTAGAGGTCACCCTGAACACCCATAATAAGTTTCAAAACAATCTGATCATAAATGTGCCCTATAGAGTGTGCCAAATGAATATGGTGATGCACAAATGCACCAAGTTCAAAGGCTGTTGCAATGGAAAAAATTTAAACTTAAACCAAGTTTGAAAGCAATCCATTCATAAATGTGCCCTGTAGGTCATGCCAAAGGAATATGCTGATGCACAAATGCACTAATTTTAAAGGTCATTGTTATCGGCAAGATTTTTTGACGGAAATAGAAGAAAATCGACAGCTCACATCCAGAGGTTACCCAAACATGCATACCAAGTCTCAAACTGATTCATTCATAAATTCTCCCTGCCGTGCTTGCCAGAGGAAAATGTTGATGCACAAATGCAATGAGTTCGAAGGTCATTGCTAATGGTAACATTTGGCAACATGTTTAGAGCGAAATGAAAGAAAATCAAATGTTCCCATCTACAAGTCACTCCAAACATGCACACCATGTTTTAAAGCGATCGAAATTGTAAATGTGAACTGTGTAGTGTTCCAAAGGAAATTGTTGACAGACGAAATGGCAAACATTGCTAACGGCAACACTTTTTGACGTAAATGGAAGACAATCTATAGCTCTCATTTGGAAGTCACCCAAAATAAGCGTACCAAGTTTCAAACCAATTCATTCATAAATGCACCCTTCTGAGCATGTCAAAGAAACATGTTGATGCAAAAACAGCAAAGTTCAAAGATCATTGCTAATAGCAACATTTCTCCGCAGAAATGAGAAAAACCCAAAGCTAAAGGTTGCTCTAAACTAGCACACAAGTTTCAAAGCAATCAGATCAAAAATGTGACCTGCACGGTGTGCCAAAGGAAATTGTTGATGCACAAAAAGGGCAAAGTTGAAGGTCGTTGCTAATGGCAACTCTTTTGATGGGAATGAAAGAAGCTCCCATTTGAAGGTGAACCCCCAAAACATATCAGGTTTAAAAGCGATCAATTCATGAATGTACCTTTTAGGGCATGCCAAAGAAAAATGCTGATGCACAAAGTTTGAAGGTCGTTGCTAACAGCAACATTTTTTATGAAAAAGGAAGAAAATTGATAGCTCCCATCTTGAGGTCACCCTGAATAAGCATACCATATTTCAAGGTGATTTGATGATAAATGTGACTTGTGCAGTGTACCAAACAGATAAGTTGAATGTCATTGCTAATGGCAACGTTTCTCAACAGAAATGGAATAAAATCAAAAGCTCCCATCTTGAGGTCAGCCCAAACAAGCATACTTCGTTTGAAAGTGATCCATTCAAGAATGCACCCTGCAGGGCATGCCAAAGGAAAATATTGATGCACAAATCCACAAAGTTCAAGGTAACAGCAACATTTTTCAACGGAAATGAAAGAAAGTTGATAGCTCCTATCCAGAGGTCACCCCGAACACCCTTACCAAGTTTCAAAGTGTTCCAATGATAAATTAGACCTGTGCATGTGGCAAAAGAAATTGTTGCTGTACAAAATGGATAAGTTAAATATCGTTGCTAACAGCAGCATTTCTCAACAGAAATGAAATAAAATCAATAGCACCCACTTACAGGTCACCCCAAACAAGCATACCAAGTTTAAAAGCAATCGATTCATAAATGCACCCTGCAGGGTGTGCCAAAAGAAAAATTGATGCTCAAATCCACAAAGTTCAAAGGTCATTACTAACGGCAATTTTTTCTGTAGAAAACGCAAGAAAATCAATAGCTCCCAATTAGAGGTCACCCCGAACACACATACCAAGTTTCAAAGAGATCTGATTATAAATGCAACCTGTGCAGAGTGGCAAAGGAAACTGTTGACATACAAAATGGATAAGTTGAACGTCGTTGCTAACATCAAAATTTCTTGAAAGAAAATCTATAGCTCCCATCTGGAGGTCACCTCAAACAAGCATACCAAGTTTCAAGGCAATCCGATCATAAATGTGCCCTATAGGGAGTGCAAAGGGAAATAATTATTATGCATAACAGCACTAAGTTCAAAGGTCATTTAACAGCACTAAGTTCAAAGGTCATTGCCAATAGCAACATTTATTGATAACAAGAGGCCCCACGGGGCCTGAAGCGCTCATCTTGTACAGAACGCAATTTCAACAGAGTCCAAGAATGAGTCTACATTAAGCAAGCCATCTCCATAGACTACACTGTCAATCCTTGAGTCCCTCAGGAGTGACAAAAATAATCTGGGCATCATGCCTTTTCTTCAGCTGATCATAAGTAAAATGCAGAGCTCCCCTATGAAGCCCCTTGATACAACCTATGTGGATTAATCTTAGTACCTCTAGAGGGTACTGAATACAAAATTTTTAATTCTTCAGCAAAATGGCCAATTCCGGCTCCCATAGAGAGACCAAATATTAACCCAGGCTCTTGATTTGAACACAGTTAAATCTGACTTCCCTAGAGATGTTGTGTACCGAATATGAAAGCATTCTGACTGTTGGATCTGAAGAAGAGAAATTGTAAAGAAATTTCTTCGAATTGCACTAAGTTCAAATTTGGGCTACCATAGCGAGCCCAAATATTGACCTATGGATCCGATTTGAACAAACTTGAATCTGACCCCCCTAGAGATGTTGTATACCAAATGTGAAAGCATTCTGACAAGTGAATCTGAAGAAGAAGATTTTTGAAGAAATTCCCTCATATTGTACTAAGTTAAATTTCATGTTCCCATATGGAGCCCAAATATTAACCTAGGCACTCGAATTGAACAACCTGGAATCTGACCCCCCTAGAGATGTTGTATACCAAATATAAAAGCATTCCGACTGGTGGATCTGAAGAAGAAGATTTTTAAAGAAATTTTCTCATATTGCACTAAGTAAAAATTTGGGCTACCATAGTGAGCCCAAATATATACCTAGGGATTTGATTTGAACAAACTTGAATCTGACCCCCATAGAGATGTTGCATACCAAATATCAAAGCATTCTGACTGATGGATCTGAAGAAGAAGATTTTTTTAAATTACCCTCCATATTGAACAAAGATAAAATTTGGGCTTCCGTAGGAAGCCCAAATATTAACCTAGGGACTTGGTTTGAACAATCTAGAATCTGACCCTCATAACAATGATGTATACGAAATATTAAAAGATTCTGACTGGTGGTTCTGAAGAAGAAGATTTTTAGAGAATATTCCCCATATTACCCTATGTTAAAACTTCGGGCTCCTGTAGAGAGCCCAAATATGAACCAATGAGCTTTATTTCAACAAACTTTTATCTGACCCCCCTATGAATGCTGTATACCAAATATCAAAAGATTCTGATGATTGGTTCTGGAGAAAAGATTTTTTTTAATAAGCTCTCTGTTCCGTGGGGTTTGGGAAATATGGGAGTTTGAAAATATTTCTATTTTTAGCTCCCAGGGTTCCCACGGGGATGCAGGAATTTTTTTTTTTGCATGGGTCAAGTACTTATGACCCAATACTACCACAAACCAAATTTGGTTCATACCGGACCATCGGTTCAGAAAATAGAAATTTTGGGCGGGGCCAAAAATCTTACCCCTCCTATTACAAAGCCAAATAATACTTTACGAACTTCGTTTGAACAAACTTGATTCTACACCTCATATGGAAGTTCCATAGCAAATATCAAGTCATTGCACACACTGGTTCTTGAGAAGAAGATTTTTAAAATATTTTGGAGCATTTTCCCCCACTCCCTCCCTATGGGGCCGGGCATACTGAGTTGAACAAAAATGAAATGCCCCTTTGGGACCATCACTCACACAAACTTTCACTTGAATTGGCCCAGTGGCTTTGGAGGAGAAGACCAAAACATGGTGTTGACGGACGACGGACGGGAAGCGATTAGATTAGCTCAGCTTGACTTTGTCAAGATGAGCTAAAAATGTAAGAAAATCGATAGCTCCCATCTAGAGATCACCCCCAAAAAGCATACCAAATTTCAAAGTCATCCCATCATAAATGTGCCCTGTATGGCATGCCAAAGGGAATTATTATTTATATATTATTCGTCAAGTTGAGCTAAAAATCATTAATGTAATGTAATATCTTCTGAAACAAATGAGGAATAAAAATCAGATTGAGGAATTTGGGGAAAAAATTCCTCTTTCAAAAAGTGTTAAATAACGGGTTAAATATGCTGGCTCCTTCAGTCTGATTCTGTGACAGTCTGGGGGTACTTAACTCTCCCCGTAATAAATCGGGTTGAATTGTTGAATGCTGCGGCTTAACTTGACTGTGTGTAGTGTTTGATGAAAAGGATAATGTCCAATGTTTATGAAAGGATTATCAAATAAGATAAGAATTGTGATAATTGAGAATCTGTTAATTTCTGTTCCCTGAATGCTATGATTTCAATAAGAATAATTTGAGTGTAGACTGTACTAAGGGATTAAGACCTGGGTTGATGTGGCCCTAACGGTTACCGTATGTCAACCAAAGTTACCACGTTACAGTAAAATCATTCCAAAATGAGTCATCCTACCAAGTTACAATGAAATCCCTTCAAAAATATAACTCGTAGACTCTGCTAATTTATTTATTTATTGATGTTTAAGGACACATATTTATGCACAATGGCTAATCATGACCATGACAGTTTTACGGGTGGAGGAAGCCGGAGTACCCGGAGAGAACCACCGAGCAACGACGAGCAGCTGCCAGCTCCCCAACATCATAACTCCGCACTGCAGCACAGGCAGGGTTAGATTGGTTGAAGACATGCGTACCATCGACAGGCAGTACGCCTTAGTACACGGCGTCACCGTGCCCCCACATGGGCAATGGGGGTGAAGTGTCTTGCCCAAGAACACAACGCGGTTGCCGCAGGTGGGATTCGAACCGAGGACATAGACTCTGCTAAAGGAATCTAGGTCACATGACGGTTCGGTGGTCATGGTTGACCAATCATGACCAAAATAGGAGAGTCTCATCTGGATATCATACCAAGTTATCCTACCAAGTTACAATGAAATTCCTTCATAAAAACAACCTGTAAGCAGTGCTAAAGGAATCTACGTCAAGAGAACAGGAGGTAATAACGGCTGACGAATTGTGACTAAAATACGACAGTCTCATCTAGACATCATACCAAGTTATCCTTCCAAGGTACAATGAAATTGCTTCATAAATATGAACTGTGGACTATGCTAAACAACTATTCTGAGTCATAATACAAATTTGCAAAGAAATCCCTTTATAAATACAAGCAAAAGACTGTGCTAAAGGAATCTAGGTAACATGCTCCTGCTGCCAAAAACTGAACACAACCAAAAAAGGCTGTTCTCATCTAGTCATCTTATGAAGTTACCACAAAATCCCTTCATAAATATAACCTGTAGACTATGCTAAAGGTTTCCGGGCTTTGGGGGCCACGTAGCTGTAATGGTTGACTGATTGCAACCAAAAGGGGACATTCCCATCTAGACATTATGCAGAGTCATCCTACCAAGTTACAATGAAATCCATTCATAAATACGACCTGTAGACTGTGCTAAAGGTTTTGGGGTTTCAGGCTCTCGCAGCCATCACGGTTGAGCAGTGCTAAAGGAATCTAGGTCAAGTGACCAGGCAGCGGTAACAGCTGACCGATCGTGACTAAAATATGACCGTTGTCTCATCTAGACATCATACCAAGTTATGCTCCCAAGTTACAATGAAGTTGCTTCATAAATATGAACTGTAGACTGTGCTAAACAAATCTAAGTCATGTGCCTGTGCAGCTGTCACAGTTGACGTTCTCATCTAGGCATTATATGAAGTCATCCTACCAAGTTACATGTTCCACAGCTGTCACGGTTGACCGATCACGACCAAAAGGGGATGTTCTCATCTAGACATTATATGAAGTCATCATATCATGTTACAACAAAATCCCTTCATAAATATGACCTGTACACTGTGCTAAAGGTTTTAGGGCTTCGGGCCACCGTAGACATCATGGTTGACTGATCGCGACCAAAAGGAGACGTTCCCATCTAGACATTATACGGAGTCATCCTACCAAATTACAATGAAATCCCTTCATAAATACAACCTGTAGATTGTGCTAAAGGTTTTCGGGTTTCTGGCTCTTGTAGCCATTACGGCTGACCGCTCGTGACCAAAAGGGGAAGTTCTCATCTACACATTATACGGAGTCATCCTACCAAGTTACAATGAAATCACTTCATAAATACGGTGAGACTACTTACCGAGAACAACTGAGAACCGAGAAAAAAAAATATAAGTAAAGGCAAAAATAAATATTAATTGTGAGCATATATATAGGTACTCTATTATGTAAAAAGCTAGAAAAAAAACAACTTTAAACCGATCAAGTCTATGGTGAAGGGTTTATTCATTAATCCTCCACCTTTGGCGCCGAACGGAGAAGAGACTACTTGCCGAGAACAAAACAAAATAATATATAAAGATCTGAATAAAAGTTTATTGTTAGCGCATAAATATGCCTTGTAGACTGTGCTAAAGGTTTTTGGGTTTCTGGCTCTCGCAGCAGTCACAGTTGACATGGTAGACCGATCACAGCCAAAATAGGACATTCTCTCCTAGACATTAAACAGAGTTATCCTACCATGTTATAATAAAATCCCTTCATAAATATGACCTGTAGGCTGTGTTTAAGATTTTTGGGCTTAAAGGCCCAAGTAGCTATCATGGTTGTCTGATCGCGACCAAAAGGAGACGTTCCCATCTAGACATTATACGGAGTCATCCTACCAAGTTACAATGAAATCCCTTCATCAATACGACCTGCAGATTGTGCTAAAGGTTTTCTGGTTTTGGGCTCTCGTAGCCATTACGGCTGACCACTTGTGACCAAAAGGGGATGTTCTCATCTAGACATTATACGGTGCCATCCAACCAAGTTACAATGAAATCCCTTCATAAATACGACCTGTAGATTGTGCTAAAGGTTTTTGGGCTTTGGGCTCTCGCAGCCATTTCGGTTGACCGCTCATGACCAAAAGAGGCAGTTCTCATCTAGACATTATACGGAGTCATCCTACCAAGTTAAAATGAAATCCCTTCATAAATACGCCTTGTAGACTGTGCTAAAGGTTTTCGAGTTTCTGGCTCTAGCAGCAGTCACAGCTGACATGGTAGACCGATCACGGCCAAAATAGGACGCTCTCTTCTAGACATTCTATAGAGTTATCCTACTATGTTACAATAAAATCCCTTCATAAATATGACCTGTAGGCTGTGCTAAAGGTTTTGGGGCTTAGGGCCCAAGTAGCCATCACGGTTGACTGATCGCGACCAAAAGGAGACGTTCCCATCTAGACATTATATGGAGTCATCCTACCAAGTTACAATGAAATACCTTCATAAATACGACCTGTAGATTGTGCTAAAGGTTTTTGGGTTTTGGGCTCTCGTAGCCATTACCCAAAGGGGAAGTTCTCATCTAGACATTATACAGGGTCATCCTACCAATTTACAATGAAATCCCATCATAAATACGACCTGTAGATTGTGCTAAAGGTTTTGGGGTTTGGGGCTCTCGCAGCCATTATAGTTGACCACTCATGATGACCAAAAGGGGAAGTTCTCATCTAGACATTATACGGAGTCATCCTACCAAGTTACAATGAAATCCCTTCATAAATACGCCTTGTAGACTGTGCGAAAGATTTTCAGGTTTCTGGCTCATGCAGCAGTCACAGTTGACAGGGTAGACCGATCACGGCCAAAATAGGATGCTCTCTTCTAGACATTATACAGAGTTAAGCAAGTTAAGCTAAAAATAACCAAAAGATCTGTTGAAAAATTAAATCCAATTACCCCAGAACAACATATATAACTCTTAAGTTTACATTGCTATGAAATCTGTATGAAGCACAGTACAAGACAAAATATATTTTTTGAAACAACTAATTCCTGGAAAACTTTTATTAAAAGATTTATAGGAATCAACATCAGAAGCTAAAAATAAAACAAGCCAAAATCTTCAGGTTTTTTTTTACACTTGTACAAAAAAGTAAAAATAAGATATTACTTAAAGGGATGAGATAAAAAATACCCGAGTTTGATAAATAAATTGCACAAATATAATGATTTAAAGTAAATAATTTATGTTTTATTCAATGAATATGAAATGTTTATTATTTAACTCTCTGTACATGGATGTCAAAATACCTTAATTTCAAATGAAAAGTTTTTCCTATAATGCAAGTAGGTATTTGACCAATTCAATCTTGTTTGAAAAAAAACTGTCAAACAAGACTGAATTGTTTAAATTTCTAGTTGCATTATGGGAAATATTCGCTTCTGGACATTTTTGTGTTTCAAGATCAGTGTGCAGAAGGTTAACAGGGAACCCAATGAGGGTCACTTTCGATATCTATGGCTATATCACAAGAAAACAAGTACAAAGTTAAGTTGTCTGTAATTACTAGAAAGATTGTCCACTTTTGGTCTTTGAGACACAGTAGCACTACAAACTGAGAACAACCGAGAACAAAGGAAAATTGAAAAAAAGCAGTAAAAGGTCCATAACTCTTGAAAAAAAACATGACAAAACTTGTTATCTGTGAATATACTTTCGCCCATGATGGTCTATCAGCATACCAAATATCATTCAAATCCAACATAGATATGAGGGTCCACAAAGTTATGGATGGACGGATGGAAGAACAAATGAATGAAGGAACAGACAGAATCCATTTCTATATCCTCTGCAAACTTCATTTTGGCAAGGGATAATAAAGTACGAAATAAAATTCCATTATTGGGTGCAGAATGTTGGATTCTACAAAAAAAAATTCTTAAGTACATTTGTCGTATTTTGATGCCCAGAAAAGACTTGAAAACATCCATCAGTTCTTGAAGTGTGTGGAAAGCCATCTAATTAACAAATCTTGATAGCGGCCAGTGTCCTGAGATGCACATAAGTGTTAAATGACAAGATTAACTGAAAAATTCTTAAATTACCAGACTTAACAGGTCGAGTGCTAAATTACTTTTCAATAGACATTTGTAATATTTTTTTTCAAAGATATCACATTACTACAAAAGGCCCCTTAATTTAGCAAGATGTTGCTCATAAATGTTTTGTTGCAATTTATTGGAGTGCCACCTGGACCTCTCCAATAAATTCTAACAAAACAATTTTGCATAAATATTTTTCTTCCAGTGCTGAGCCTACAAAAAAAACAAATTACTGCAAACAATGTAAAGCCACCATAGTGGTTTTCAGCTCTTTTCAGTAGAGCTCTGATAGGACAGACGGACGGACAAATGGTATGGCAGATGGAAGGACAGACACCAGCTATTTTAATAGCCCCCCAAAAATTTGGGTGGGGGGACACCAAAACATTCATATAGACACCTAAGGAAAACAAGGGCCTTAACTCCAGAAAGAGTGTTATGATAAAACCTGCAATATGTGGATATCCTTTCCCCATGCTGGTCTCTCACCATATCAAAGTACATCAAAATCCGACAACTGGTACTTCAACTTATAATGCAAAAATTGTATGGACACTTTTTTAAGTCTAGCAAAGGCCAAAACTCTGGTAATATTGAGTGAACGAAACCTACAATATGTTGATATCTTTTCCCCCATGCAGGCCTCTCACCATATCAAAGGACATCAAAATCTGACAACTGGTACTTGAGTAATAAAATAAAAAGTCGCTCGGCCACATGTCCCCGCCCCACCCCAAAAAAACCCGTAATTTCTCGAAAGTCGAAAAAGGGAAATAACTCTGGCCAAAAATGTCAGAAAAAATCCTGGTTTGAACTTGACCTGTATTTTATGATGATACAACAAATTCTATTTGATTCGGGCAATTACAGCTTAAGTTACTGGTTGGAAACTATTTAATAGAGTTTTCAAGTCGAAAAAGGGGCATAACTCCGGCAAAAATTGTTGGACCACACCCCGATTCGAACTTGACCGTATTTTATGTTGATACACCTACATACCAAATTTCATTTGATTTGGTGTAATATAACAAAAGTTATCATCAGGAAATCAAAGTGGGGTGGGCGGACACTGGCTATTTTAGTAATCACCCCAAAAACATTTTTATAGACACTTTTCTAAGGAAAAGAAGGGCCTTAACTCTAGAAAGAGTGTATGGACAAAACCTGCAATTTGTGGATATCCTTTCCTCATGCTGGTCTCTTACCATACCATAGAACATCAAAATCGATCACACAGTACTTGGGAGTTACAATGCAAAAATTCCGTACCGACACATTCTAAGTCTAACAAGGGCCATAACTCTGGCAAGAATGGATGGACAAAACCCGTAATATATGGATATCCATTCCCCTATGCTGATCTCTCACATATAAAAGGGCATCAAAACCAGACAACGGTACATGAGCTACAATGCAAAATGTTGGAACAGTACAGACAGAGAGACCTTGACTATATGCAGACCATGGCCTGGTACATAATAATCTCTAAGACTGACTTTGAACAATCCATAAGGATGCCGTATTCTCAAATATCAGAAAATTCTGAGTGATGACTTTGAGATTTTTTCAAGAATATTCCTCATATTGCATGAAGTTAAAATTTGGGCTTCCATTGGGAGCCTAAATATGAACTGATGGACTTGATTTGAGCAAATTTGAAACACCCTCCAAGGAAGCTGTATACCAAATATCAAAAGAAACTTTATCTGAAGAAGATTTTTCAAGAATGCAGTAGAACCTATCTTGAGAGACCACCCTTTTTGCCAGACAAAAGTGGTCTCTCAAAACAGGTCCATTACCGAGTAAAATAACCAAACGGTACAAGGTCACAGTGGTCTCTCAAGACAGGTGGTCTCTCACAACAGTGGTCTCTCAAAACAGGTTTTACTGTATTCCTCATATTGCACCAAGTCAGGAAGTTGATTTGAACAAACTTGAATCGAAACCTCTAAAGATTCTGAATATTAAATAAATGTGACCCCTTAAGGATGCTGTATACCAGATATCAAAATAAACTTTATCTGAAGAAGAAGATTTTTTTTTAGAATATTCCCCATTCTGCATGAATTCAGGAACCTGATTTGAACAAACTTGAATCGGACCCCTCTAAGGATGTTGAATATTAAATATCAAAAGATACTGGCTGGTGGATCTGAAGAAGATTTTTAAAGAATATTCCTCATATTGCACGAAGTTAAATTTTGGGTTCACATACAAAGCCCAAATATGAACCCATAGGCTTGATTTGAACAAACTTAATGTGACCCCTTAAGGATGCTGTATATCAAATATCAAAACATTCTGAGTTGTGGATCTGAAGAAGAATATTTTTATAGAATATTTCACATATTGCACAAAGTTCAAATTTGGGCTCACATAAGAAAGCCAAATAGGGACTCGATTTGATAAACTGGAATCTGAGCCCCATAAGGATGCTTTATACCAATTATTAAAAGATTCTGACTGGTGGATCTGAAGAATATTTTTAAAGAATAGCCCTCATACAGCACCAAGTTAAAATTAGGCCCCCACAGAGAGCCCAAATAGGAACCCAAAGATTTGATTTGAACAAACTTTAATCTGCCCCCATAAGGGTGCTGTATACCATATAATTATCAAAAGATTGCGACTTGTGGATGTAAAGAAGAAGATTTTTAAAGAAATTTCTCATATTGCACTCAGTTAAAATTCAGGCTCCGATGGGAAGTCCAAATATAAACGCAAGTTTTGATTTGAACAAACTTCAATCTGACCCTTCTAAGGATGCTGCATATCAAAGGATTCTTATTGGTGGTTCTATAAGAGATTTTTTAAATTTTTGAAAGGGTACTAAATTATGCCACTTGTGGGGTCCCATGGGTGTGGCAACTCTGAGCTAACTTGAACTGACATATGATAAGCAACAGGCATATCAAATCAGATTAAATTTAGTCCAGTAGTTTCAAACTGCATGATAACAGATGGCAGGTGGAATGGAAAGTGAACATGTGTCTCATTCTATTCAGTGGGGTGCAGCTCTAAGTATTTCAATATTTAATCTTTATGTTAGTTGTGTTGAGAATTTAATGTGGACAATTAATCGACTAGCCTTCAACTATGACGATTGATTCTGAAACTAAGAGTTGTGGCAGCCCTATTCAAAAGCTATATTGATTATTGGAAATATGAACCTCACAATACAACCCACATGTGATGGGCATGCTGATTGGATTAACAAAAATTACTTAGAATGATGAAGTCACACTTGAGAGGTTAATCAACAGATTTGGATCTAGAGCTAGGATATTTATATCTGCAGCACATCACACAAGTCATCTGACAAAGTG
Organism: Pictodentalium vernedei; assembly: GCA_031216915.1. Classification (NCBI taxonomy): domain Eukaryota; kingdom Metazoa; phylum Mollusca; class Scaphopoda; order Dentaliida; family Dentaliidae; genus Pictodentalium; species Pictodentalium vernedei. The sequence continues at coordinate 262,877,754 of CM062293.1, forward strand.
ATTCCTATATACCACCCTGAACTTTGTTCACAGGGGGTGGCGGGGGGTATAATTACAGAAAAGGGTTGCCCTACTTCAACCATTTAAGGTCTGCTGGCTGGAGCATTCTCATTGCTTCTATACATTTATGAATGGAAGCAATGTGTTGCTCAAGCTTTGTTGTATGAATCGTCGCATCACAGTATTTATGGTGCATATCTTTTCTGTTCGCTAGAATTGATCAGTACGTACTGGTATTGCTGTTTTCCTCTGCCCTAGTTTTTTGCTTGGTATTGTTTAATGGTAGCATATCATTGAACACCCACTGCAATCGTGGTATAAATAAATATTCTTTGTAAGAAGGGTTAATGAAGTCATAATTAAAGAAGATCTTACAACTAAGATGTTGTTGTTCTTCTTTTACAGGAACAGACAAAGTAAATGGTAATGCAAGTATGTCTATGCTGATGCACAGATGGAGAGCTTTCGGATGCAATGCCTACCCATATGAAGCAGAAAAGGCCAGAGTAACTGCACACTATTTGAAATACCATACAAAGTTAGACCAGTCCCCATATTACTGTCCACTATGTCTGTTTAAAACAGAAAGGAAGACAGAACATAAAAAGTACATTAAAGATTATTTTCTCCATCCGAAGTGAGTACAGGATTTATAACTGAGAGAATAGAAGAATTAACTTACCATTCCCAGCACACATCCTAGATTATGCTCGAGATTACCTGTATATTGAAAAATAACAAAAGGGTTTCCATCTGAAAAAATTACCTACATTGGTTGAAATTTAGGTTTGAAATTCAACGAAATATTCAGTGTTTCTGGAAGTTATTGGTTAAGAAACATAGTGAAATGGCAATCAACAAGGACATGATTTAGATAGTTTTTTGTTGTTTTTTTTTTGGGGGGGGGGGGGGGGGACAAATTAGGGCTTCCCGGTTGTTTGTCCAAACACCTACACAAGCAGAGGTAATCATTAATGAAAACAGAACATTCAATTGAAATAAAATTTGTTTTCTTAGCAAATATCAAAAGATTCTGTCCAGTGGATCTGAAGAATATCTTTCAGGAATATTCCTTATATTGCACTAAGTTAAATTTTGGGCTCCACTGTGGAGACGAAATATGAACCCATGTACTTGAACATACTTGAGTCTGCTCCCACAGGGATGATGTATAACAAATATGAAAAATTTCAGCCAGGTGGATCTGAACAAGATTTTTAAAGCATTTTCTGTATATTGCATGGAGTTAACACTTGGATTCTGAAAGAAGCCCATAAATGAACCCAGGGGATTGGTTTTAAATAAACTTGAACCTGGCCCCTGTAAGGAAACTGTATACCAACTATCACCACAACATTCTGTCTGGTGGATCTGAAGAAGATTTTTAAAGTACATTCCTCATATTGCACTAAGTTAAAATTTGGGTTTCTTACGAGAATCCAAACATAAACCCAGGGAGTTAATTTGAACAAACTTGAATCTGATTCTCCTAAGAATTCTAAATACTGAATATCTAAAGATTATGACTGTTGGATTCAAAGAAGATTTGAAAAGAATTTTTGTCATTTTGCACAGAGATAAAATATGGGCTATCATAGGGAGCCCTAATATTAGCACTGGGACCTGATTTCAAAAACTTTGATCTAATACAACATATCAAAAGATTGTGATGGGTGGATTTAAAAAAGATGAGTTTTAAAGAATTGCCATCATTTTGCACTAAACTAAAATTCAGGCTTCCAAAAGGGAGACCAAATATAAAAAAAAAACTGTGAGCACTGCTCACTAAATGATCCCACCCACTCCCACCAAGAAACATTTTACAACAGTAAAAGTGTGTTTAATGCAGACAGCATAAACACTGACACCCCTCCACCCCCCCCCCCCCCCCCCCACACACACACACACCTCCACCCCGAAGCTTGAATTGACAAAAAAACATTTTTGAATATGGGGAACTGTAAATATGAAAATATCTGAAGAGAAAATAGGAGGTGCACATCTTCAGTGTATGTAAAAGGTCTGAGAGTTTCAATGGAATCTGTTCACTGGTTTAAGAGGAGTTGCGTATAGCAGATGTGTACATCCCTAAAGTGTAATGGATGGACGGACGGACATCGAAATATGAAAATATCTGAAAGAAAAATAGGAGGTGCACATTTTCAATGTATGTAAAAGAAGGTCTGAGAGTTCCAATGGAGTTTGTTCAATGGTTTAAGAGTAGTAGCGGATAGCAGATCTATACCCCTCCCTACTAAAACCTGAAGTGACAAAGACCATTTTTGAATATGGGGAACTGTAAATATGAAAATGTCTGAAAAGAAAATAGGTGGTGCACATCTGCAATGTATGTAAAAGAATGTCTGAAAGTTTCAATGTACATCCCTAAAGCATAACGGATGGACGGACATCGAAATATGAAAATATCTGAAAGAAAAATAGGAGGTGCACATCTTCAATGTATGTAAAAGAAGGTCTGAGAGTTCCAATGGAGTGTCTGAGAGTTCCAATGGAGTTTGTTCAATGGTTTAAGAGGAGTAGTGGACAGGCCTGAAAATAAGCTGTCTGACATTTGCAGAATGAGGTCCCCAGAGGGTGAATTTGATGATGATATCCCTTACACTGGGCCATTTATCCTCTGGGTACCTCTTTCTGTTTGGTTTTGGGATCATGATTCAGATTGAGGTTCACAGAGGGTAAATTTAGTGATGCTACTCTGCTGTGCAGGGTAGCATTACTAAATTCACCCACTGGGGACCTCATTTTGCAGATGTCAGTCTGCTTATTTTCTGGCTTGGTAGTGGATAGCAGATCTATACCCCTCCCTACCAAAACCTGAATTGACAAAGACCATTTTTGAATATGGGGAACTGTAAATATGAAAATATCTGAAAAGAATATAGGAGGAGCACATCTGCAATGTATGTAAAAGAATGTCTGAAAGTTTCAATGAAATCTGTTCAATGGTTTAAGAGGAGTTGCAGGTAGCAGATCTGTACAGAATGTCAATTGAATTTGACAAAGTTCATTTTTCAATATGGGAAACTGTAAAAATGAAAATATCTGAAAAGAAAATAGGAGGTGTGTATCTTCAATGTATGTAAAAGAATGTCGGAGAGTTTCAATGAAATCCATTCACTGGTATAGGAAGTTGTGGATAGCAGATGTGTACCCCCTAAAGCGTAACGGATGGACAGATGGATGGACAGATGGACAGACATACAGACAGGCATAGTGAACACTATATACCACCCACTTTTCAAGTGAGTGGTATAATAAAGGGATGCACTGTGCATCAATATCAAAAGATACTAAATCATAGATCTTCAGACGATTTTTAAAGAGCATTTCTCAAGCTGAACTAAGTTTATATTGGATGATGAAGACAACAATAGATGAAGAGTGATCAGTATAGCTCACCCAATTTTCCATCAGATGAACTAACTAGAGGGGGTATCAGCACCCCGTGGCACACCAGGAGGTGGCCAATGTAAAGGGGTGGCTGGAGTAAAAAAAATGTCCAAAACCTGCACACAAAAGTCCAAAATTAAAGTAAATAAGCTGCTAAAGGGTTAAGTAATATAATATTAGCCCCAAGAAGCATGCTAACATAAAATAGGAACCATGGCAATATGCAACACGGTATGTCTCCACTTTGAAGAAAAGAAAGACAAACATCAAAATCTGCACATAAAAGTAAAAAAAAAAAGTATCACATTTCTTTCAATGGGTTAAAATTGAGAAAAATACCCAGATAATGTCACAGTAACCACCATGGCAATATGCCAGTACGGTGAAACTCTACCTGAAAAATATCCATGTGGAAGAAAAGAAAGAAAAACTTCAAAATCTGCACATAAAAGTCCAAAAAGTATCACATTTGTTTCAAAGGGTTAAAATTTAGTAAAATACCCTGAAAATGTTAACAGTATTCAGCATGGCAATATGCCAGTGAGGTAAAACTCCACTTAAAAAAAATATCAAAACCTGTACACAAAAGTCAAAAACCTGTTCACAAAAGTCCAAAATCAAGGTAAATAAGCAGCTAAAGGGTTAAATAATATAATACTAGCCCCAAGAAGCATCCTAACATAAAATAGGAACCATGGCAATATGCTACAAGGTAAGTCGCCACTTGGAAGAAAAGAAAGACAAACCTCAAAACCTGCACATACAAGTCAAAAAAAGTATCACATTTGTTTCAAAGGGTTAAAATTGAGAAAAATACCCTGCAAATGTCACAGTAACCACAATGGCAATATGCCAGTAAGGTGAAACTCTACTTGAAGAAAAATATCCACTTGATGAAAAGAAAGACAAACTCAAAACCTGCACATAAAAGTCAAAAAAGTATCACATTTGTTTTAAAGGGTTAAAATTGAGAAAAATACCCTGAAATGTTAAGGTAACCATCATGGCAATATGCCAGTAAGGTAAAACTCCACTCGAAGACAAAATTTCAAAACCTGTACACAAAAGTCAAAAACCTGTACACAAAAGTCCAAAATTCAAGTAACTAAGCATGGAAAGGGTTGAATAAAATATTACTATCTCTGAAAAGCATGATGACATAAAAAAAAGCAAAAAAAGAAAAAAAAATCCAAACCTGCACACAAAAGTTCAAAATGAATGAATCTGGATGCCGACAACATGAAGGCATGATGTTGAGGGGTGGGTTAATGTGGACCTCACAGTTAATGTTTGTAGCCCTCACAGTTAATGTATGTCAACAAAAGGTTTTCGGGTTTTGGGCTTGGGCAGCTGTCACAGCTGAATGATCGCAACCAAAAGGGGGCATTCTCATCTAGACATCTGGAGTTATCCTACCAAGTTACAATGAAATCCCTTCATAAATATGACCTGTAGACTGTGCTAAAGGTTTTTGGACTTTGGGCACCTGTAGCCCTCACAGTTGACCAATCGCAACCAAAAGGGGACATTCTCATCTAGACATTATATGGAGTCAACCTACCAAGTTACAATGAAATCCCTCCATAAATACGACCTGTAGACTGTTCTAAAGGTTTTTGGGTTTTGGGCTCGGCAGTCGTCACAGTTGACAGATCGTGATCAAAAGGGGAAGTTTTCATCTGGACATCATACAGAGTCATCCTACCAAGTTACAATGAAATCCCTCCATATTAAATATGACCTTTAGACTGTGCTAAAAGTGTTTGTGTTTCAGGCTTGGGCAGCCATCACAGTTGACAGATCATGACCAAAAGGGGACGTTCTTATCTAGATATAATACAGAGGCATCCTTCCAAGTTACAATGAAATCCCTTCATAAATATGACCCATAGACTGTGCTAAAGGGTTTTGGGCTTGGGCAGCCATTACGGTTGACCGATCGCGACCAAAAGGGGGACGTTCTCATCTAGACATGACCTCAAACCTGCATATGAAATTTTGTGAAGATCGAACAAGAACTACAGAGTGTAGCCTGTGCTGAAGGAAAATGTGAACAGACTCACAGACTAACAGACTTCCGCATGCGTAATGGCAATAGCTTATCTTTACTTTGTCAAGTTAAGCTAAAAATGAAACAAATTCCAATTCCATAAAGAGCAATAACTCTGATAAAAATACTCTGAATAACACCTGTATTAAACATGGTGCAAAATGTCAATAAGACACTCTTGTATACCAAATATGATGTAATTCCACAAGTATTTTAAAAGTTATGAAGTTTCAAAACTTGTTGGTAACAGACTAAAAATTTGTTGGTCACAGACAGATGATCCCACACACAGACCAACTGACAGCTGTGTATGTCTCAAAAGAATTTCCAGTAAAGTAAATAAATCACTAATGCATGATCTCTCTTTGGTGAGATCACACATTAGTTGCTGTAATTTATTTTGGTGAAAATTTAAGATGTGAACAGCATATCACTCTATTTTCTATGCATGCAATGCACAGCCTGAGCAGAGTTGCTCCCAAAGGATTGTCAAGGGTGATTGGGAAAACATGTGGGATTAGAATTTTAATTTTTGTTGCAGCATTATTTTGTTGTAACCTGCAGTTCTTTTGCATATTTTCCAATTGTAGTAATCCCTTCACATCCTAAATGATCATTCAGAGGCTATTTGCAGGCCTTTGTATGGTGTTAATCCTTGAGACAATCACAGAACTAATCCTTCCACTATATCCTCTACAGAAGTGCTGATTATCAAAGCATCCCAGTGGAGATGTAAAAGTACTGTATTAAGGCTTATATTTTGACGAGAATCCATTCAGGCAAAGATTCGTACAACAAAGCCAGCAAGAATCCATGCAGATTCAAGCTGAACCTCTGCCAGAATTTGAGTGAAAAGAATTGAGTCAATTCAACCTTTTACCTAACATAACAGAAGCAAATTAACCAATACCAGGCTAACATGACCTGAAATATCCTGACACTTTGTCAGTACAATTGTACAAATATGACTGTCATTGGAACCGACTCAATGAGCTGGTTCCAATGCCATCCATATTTGTAAGGTTTTATTGATATATATTGTTTATGTTTTTTTAAATTCAGTTTATATTTTAAAAATTGAATAAGCATTGTTGGGTAAAGGGGCTAACATGCATTATCAGTATACAACAAGGGTTCAGCTATGGTGGCCTAATGGGATCCTGGGACACTCATAGCAGGTATGGATTCTCGCAACCATTTTTGCAGTAATACAAATGGATTCTCCCAAAATTAGATGAAATATAAGCCCTGTATATGCAGTACTGTGATTGAAAAGGTGTCTCTTTCTCGCTCAGATCACAATCTGGTTGTGACAATGTTACAACAATTGGTTGATATTTCATAAAGTACAGCAAGTTCAAAACAGAATAAAGACAAGAGGCCCCAGGGGGCCTGGGGGAGCTCACCTGACATGGTAGTCTAAATATCAAACCAGGGACTTGACTTGAATAAGCTGCATACGCCCCTCCTAAGAAAGCATATACCAACTAGATGAAGCGATTGTGCCCACACAATACACAGGATTTTCCTTCTATTTTCAGTTCCTGCACTTTTACGTCCCAAAATTGAGATAAGCACATAAAAAACAGATTTTTTTCCCAAACAAAATACTTTCAGCCTAAATTTTTTTCTTCTTCTTAAAACGCATAAAAAACGATAAAACTAATTTCAGGATTTTGGTCCAAAAGTCCCACCCGGACCCCAAATTTTCAGGGGAAAAAAAAATATTTTTTTTTTGTCTTAAAACTGACAGAAACGCAAAAAAAAAACAACAAAATTTTCAGGATTTTGGTCCAAAATTTTCTAAGTCCCACCCGGACCCCAAATTTTCAGGGGAAAAAAAAAAAAAATTTTTGTCTTAAAATTGACAGAAACGCATAAAAAACAAAAAAAAAAATTTTTCAGGATTTTGGTCCAAATTTTCAGGGGAAAAAAAAAATTTTTTTTTCTCTTAAAATTGATCAAAACGCATAAAAAACAACAAAAATTTTTTTTCGCATTTTGGTCCAAAATTTTCTAAGTCCAACCCGGACCCCAAATTTTCAGGGGAAATTTTTCTTTTTTTTTTTTGTCTTAAAATTGACAGAAATGCATAAAAAACAAAAAAAATTTTTTTTCGGATTTTGGTCCCAAATTTTCTAAGTCCAACCCGGGCCCCAAATTTTCAGGGGAAAATTTTTTTTTTTTTTTTTTTTTGTCTTAAAATTTACCAAAACGCACAAAAAAAATAAAAAATTTTTTTCGGATTTTGGTCCAAAATTTTCTAAGTCCCACCCGGACCCCAAATTTTCAGGGGAACAATTTTTTTTTTTTTTTTTTGTCTTAAAATTGACAGAAACGCATAAAAAACAAAAAAATTTTTTCGGATTTTGGTCCAAAATTTCGAAGTCCGCAACGGGACCCCAAATTTTCAGCCTAAATATGAACCCAGGGATTTGGCTTCAACAAACTTGAATCTCACTCCCCTAAGGATGCTGCATACCAAATATCAAAAGATTCTTATTGGTAGATCTGAAGAAGAAGATTTTAAAAAAATACTCCTCATACTGCACTAATTTAAACATTTGGGCTCCCATAGAGAGCCCAAATATCGACCCAGGCAATTGATTTCAATAAACATGTGAAACAACCTTCCAAAGATGTTATATGTGAAATTTTAAAGCTTTTGGAGCAGTGGTTTCGGAGAAAAGTAGTCTTATGTTTTTCCCATTACCCACAGTGTTAAAAAATGCTGACTCAGCACTTTTTCAAAGTCCCCAAAAAGTACCCCATGATAAAACCGATGGCAATTTTTTTTTACCATTCCAATCTGTTGGTCCTAAGGAAGCTTCACAACAAATAAGAATTCTCAGTGCCGTGTAGTTTTGGAGATATGGGCATCTTAATTTTTTTCTATTTTTAGCTCCTGTGGTTCCCACGGGGCTACAGGGAAAAAAATTTCTGCATAAATTAGGTACTTATGACCCAATAAGCACTCACGTAAAATTTGGTTCAAATCGGCCTCGCGGTTTGGAAAATAGAAATTTGGAGCAGGGCCAAAATTTTTGCCCCTCCTTAAACATCGTCAAATATAGCCCCTCCAACTTCTCTTGAACAAACTTGAGTCTACACCTCAAAAGGAAGCTGCATACCAAATATCAAGTCTCTGCTATTGCTGGTTTTTGGGAAGAAGATTTTTTAAGAATTGGAGCATTTTTGCCCAATCCCTCTGCTCAATGTGAGCCGAAACCTAATTTGACAAAAAATCAAAATGCCCTTATTTAACCCCTACTCACATGAAATTTCATTAATATTTGACCAGTGGTTTGGGAGAAAAAGGCCCAAACACCACCTTCACGACAGACGCCGGATGACGGACGAAAAGTGATCAGAATAGCTCACCCTGACTTTCAGTCAGGTGAGCTAAAAAACAATGAAAATGGAATCCGAGATTCATGGTATTTGCATTTCCTTTTTTAACAGGCAAGATTCCAGTATTGTGTGGAGTAAAACAGACAGATAATTTAGTTAGAATTTATTGGTCTGCTTTTGTAATTATATTTAGTACTGAATATTGGCTGGAGTCACAGAAATTTTAACTGGTTACGCTCCAAAAAGTAGATCTTCTGTTTCTCAGGCCATTTTTTGTGAAATTGCATGTGGGCAGGCAGTTTTTTTATTTTATTTTTTAATTATTTCTTTGTCATCAAAAGTTCATGTACTTGGTTTGTTTTATGTTTTAGGCCTCATAATCTGCAGAATAGCATGGGTGGTGGTTTATTTCGTCCCTTGAGTGTAAGAATGCTTTGCAATGCTAAAGCACTGCAAATCCTTGTTGCACTCAAGGGACAATTTTATCACCTTGGGTAAAATATCAGACATAAACCATATAATTTCTTATATTTTTTTTACGTTTGCATTGGTTATAAAAAAAGAGAGCAAGCGGCTGCCAAAAGGACCATGAGGGAGGGCCCAAGAAACAGCTTTTTAACTAATTTACAAGTTACAATTTTAATGATCAGGGAGATACCTGAGAAACAATATTATTATTACTATTATTATTTTTTTTTTTTCTTTTTGGGGGAGGGGGTTGAGGGGACAGCTAGGGTAGGGCTTGCATTATTAGTTTAGTTGAGAGAATTGTTTACAAAATGGTGCTTAAATCTTATAACTTATGATCTCTCATTGAAAAGTCCCCTGTAATTTCTTCCAATGATCGGTCATGAACTAGGTTATGGAAATAAAAATTGAAATTTTCTAGTTATTTATTTTATTTATTGGGGTTTTTAATGACACTTCTGCCAGCCAGCATCACCTCATGCCAGACAGTTTTACGGGTGGAGGAAGCCGGAGTACCTGGGGAGAACCACTGAGCAATGACAAGCAACTGTCAGACTCCCCAATATACTAACTCCACACAAGCAGGGTTAGCAATGGTTGAAGACAAGTGCACCATCGACGTGCAGTACGCCTTAATACACAATGCCACCGAACCCCCACATGGGCAACGGGGATGAATTGTCTTGCCCAAGGACACAACACAGTTGCCGCAGGTGAGATTCGAACCGGAGGACCTCTCAGCTTGCAGCCTGCATCTCTACCTACTGAGCCACCATGCTCCCAAAATTTGGAAAACATGTTGCAAGAGAAATGTTACTGTCCCAAAGCTTCCCCTGATTGCATGTTATGGCCATTGATTAAGGGATCCAGCCCTTCGATGAGTATTGAATTCCAGGGGGTTTCCACTCCCTTTCCAGTGTATTATCAAGGAGATAAGAATGGGAAAGTCACGGAGTTTCATGGGTAAAGATAAGGGATCTCTCCTTCTGGGGCTCTACATTATTATATGTATACTGGTAAGTGGGTTGAATGAAGATGAATATTGCCAATTTGATGCCATATTACAAGCATACCCACAGCCTGACTAGTATTCCCTGGATGTATGGCAAGCTGAATATTGCCAGAGTGAATCTCCTTCTTTGATCAGCTGACAGCTTGTTTTTGCTGACCATTTCAAGAAGGTTCATATATTCAAGAAGTTTTCAGGAACTTCCGAGGATTTCAAGGATGCCTGGGAAACCTGCTGACTTAAGGTCATGAAGTTTGTGAAAGTTGGAACTGATCCCTGATAGAAACAGAGAACCAGGTTTTCGCACTTCTTCGATATTTAATATAAACTGTGAAATAAAAAATCAATGCAATAACAAAAACTGATTATGATACTTCATTAAGAAAATACTTTGTTGAATGATTTCAAATTTTGTAAGAATTCCTTGCTTGCTATAGGCAGTTTCCTGTCCAGTACAAAAATACTCCTTTACTCTTGTTACTTAGGCTATTAAAAAAAAATTCTTTATCTGGAAATTTTTTTCTGAATTTTTGGACGAGTGAGGAAGGCTTTTTATTTTGAATTCCTGAAAACTGTCTGAATATCAAAATAAAACAGATAAATTTTTTTTCAGAATTTTTATGAAGATTGGTTTTTAGCAGATTTTAAACTGGTTGAGTGCTAGAAGCCACTATCAGGGCTTTCAAAACTAGAACTATCACTGAAGGTGATTAACCCTTTACCCAACGTAACGGCCAAAACCGGCCAGCACTATTCTCAAAAATCGCCAATTAATTTTCAAAATATTTTCATTTTTTTGTCTCAAAAACATAGGTTATGACCCCTCGTTGGAACGAGCTCATCGAGCTCGTTCCAACGAGGGGTCATAACCTATGTTTTTGAGACAAAAAATTAGTTATTCAAGAATTTTTTTTGCAAGTTTTCATGTTAGGTAAAGGGTTAATACCCCCACTTCTGGCTTACCAGAATGCACCTCTGAATGTTGAGGTTGAAAAACCAATAATAAATCCAAGTTCATGGGCGATAACTTGGTTAAAATTGTCACAGTTGAAAAATTTTGGACTATGTGTATGCTCACTTGTTAGTCATAGCATTTGAGAGGTTTGATCAAAATTGGTTCATTAATAAAGGAGGTGTTCCACCATAATAAATCTAAGTTCTTGGGAGATAACCCGGTTAAAATTGGTGCAGATGAAAATTTTTTAGAATATGCATATGCTCACTTGCTAGTCATAATGTTTGAGGAGTTTCATCTAAATCGGTTCAATAATGTAGGAGGAATTGCGCACACAAGAATCTCATTTGAAAATCCATAATAAATCTAAGTTCAGGGGAGATAACCTGGATAAAATTGTTGTAGATGAAAAATTTTACAATATGCGCATGTTCATTTGTTAGTTATGATGTTTGTGAAGTTTCAGTGAAATCGGTTCAATAATGTAAGAGGAGTTGCACACACAAGAATCTCACTTGAAAATCCATAATAAATCTAAGTTATGGGGAGATAACATGGTTATATTTATTTATTGGTGTTTAAGTCACATACTTATGCACAATGGCTAATCGTGACCGTGACAGTTTAATGGGTGGAGGAAGCTGGAGTACCCAGAAAGAACCACCAAGCATCGACGAGCAACTGTCAGCTCCTCAACATTCTAACTCTGTTCAAGCTCCGCTCAAGCAGGGTTAGAGCGGTTGAAGACATGTGCACCATCGACGTGCAGTACGCCTTAGTACACGGCGTCATCGTGCCCCCATGTAGGCAACTGGGATAAAGTGCGTTGCCCAAGGATACAACGTGGGTCACCCCGGATGTGGGATCTAACTCGGAACCTCTAGCATAGAAGTCCCATAGTCTACCACTGAGCCACCGCGCTCCCAATAACATGGTTAAAATTGTTGCAAATGAAAAATTGATTCAATAATGTAGGAGGAGTTGTGCACAAAAGTTTTGACAGATGAATGGACAGATGGGCATACAGGCCATCGACAATATAGCCCCAGAGAAGTGGGAGTATAAAAATGAAAAAATTTATAGTAATTTATATATTTTTTATACTTACCAATGACCCAGACTTAGCTGGTGCTAACCCAAAAATATCTTGGGCCAAACACAAATTTTGCCCCCAAATCCCCAAAATTTGCATGCAAAACCGAAAATTTGAAGTCCTAACTGGCCCTCCATACATTTTACCCTCTGCGCATGCGCAGACGCCAGGAAGTCACTGAATCTGGTTCCAATAAAATCATTCTTTGTAGAAAAAATTCAGCAGGGAAGTATGGGTGCCCAGTACTGCCCACTCATGGGAGGGCCATTCCAGTCTAGGTCATTGGTAAGTATAAACTAGAACTATCACTGAAGGTGATTAATACCCCCGCTTTGGGTTTTTAGAGGAATGCACTTCTGATCATGTAGGCGAAGGCCATAAGGAAATGTATACATAAAGATCATTTTTTGTTGTTGAAATTTGTATTTGCATGTGGCCTTCCACAGAACAGCACTGAATACTTAAAGAGCCCACACATATATGGTTTACATTTGGAAAAACACATTTACAATGTGCAACATGTATTCAAAATCGGTTCATTAATGTAGGAGGAGTTGCACACACAAGAATCCCATTTGAAAACCCATAATAAATCCAAGTTAAAGGGAGATAACCTGGTTAAAATTGTCGCAGATCAAAAATTTGGGAATATGCGTATGTTCACTTAGTTGTGATAATGTTTGAAAGGTTTCGTCAAAATTGATTGATAAATGTAGGAGGAGTTGCACGCACAAGAATTTCATGTAGAAACCCATAATAAATCTAAGTTAAAGGGAGATAACCTAGTTAAAATTGCCACAGTTCAAAAATTTTGGAATATGCGCATGTTTACTTAGTAGTGATGATGTCTGTAAACTTTCATCCAAATTGATTGATAAATGTAGGAGGAGTTGCGCACACAAGAATTTCATGCAGAAACCCATATTAAATCAAAGTTCAAGAGAGATAACCTGGTTAAAATTGTCGCAGATCAAAAAGTTTGGAATATGCACATGTTCACTTAGTAGAGATGATGTTTGAAAGGTTTCATCAAAATCGGTTCATTAATGTAGGAGGAGTTGCGCACACAAGAATTTGTTCGAACGGAAAGACATAATAAATCTAAGTCAAAGGAAGATAACCTGGTTAAAATTGTCGCAGATCAAAAATCTTGGAATATGCGCATGTTCACTTAGTAGTGATGATGTCTGAAAAGTTTTGTCCAAATTGATTGATAAATGTAGGAGGAGTTGCACGCACAAGAATTTCATGTAGAAACCCATAATAAATCTAAGTTAAAGGGAGATAACCTAGTTAAAATTGCCACAGCTCAAAAATTTTGGAATATGCGCATGTTCACTTAGTAGTGATGATGTCTGTAAACTTTCGTACAAATTGATTGATAAATGTAGGAGTTGCGCACACAAGAATTTCATGCAGAAACCCATATTAAATCAAAGTTCAAGAGAGATAACCTGGTATAAATTGTCGCAGATCAAAAAGTTTGGAATATGCACATGTTCACTTAGTAGAGATGATGTTTGAAAGGTTTCATCAAAATCGGTTCATTAATGTAGGAGGAGTTGCGCACACAAGAATTTGTTCGAATGGAAAGACATAATAAATCTAAGTCAAAGGGAGATAACCTGGTTAAAATTGTCGCAGATCAAAAATCTTGGAATATGCGCATGTTCACTTAGTAGTGATGATGTCTGAAAAGTTTTGTCCAAATTGATTGATAAATGTAGGAGGAGTTGCGCACACAAGAATTTCATGTAGAAACCCATATTAAATCAAAGTTCAAGAGAGATAACCTGGTTAAAATTGTCGCAGATTAAAAAGTTTGGAATATGCACATGTTCACTTAGTAGAGATGATGTTTGAAAGGTTTCATCAAAATCGGTTCATTAATGTAGGAGGAGTTGCGCACACAAGAATTTGTTCGGATGGAAAGACACAATAAATCTAAGTCAAAGGGAGAAAACCTGGTTAAAATTGTCGCAGATCAAAAATCTTGGAATATGCGCATGTTCACTTAGTAGTGATGATGTCTGAAAAGTTTTGTCCAAATTGATTAATAAATGTAGAAGGAGTTGCGCACACAAGAATTTCATGTCCGGAAAGACGTACGGACGGACGTACGGACGGACGGACGGACGTACAGGGCGATTCCTATATAGCCCCCACTTCTTCGAAGCGGGGGTATAAAAATATATAAATTACTATAAATTTTTTCATATTTTTATACTGTAACCAATGACCCAGACTTAGCTGAATCATAAAAAGGCGCAGGGCCTAGAACTTCCGAAATATTAGATCAAATCCTTCAATCCACGATGAAGAAATTAGAATTTACATGAATGTCTCTTAATACCATAATAGAAGAGACATAACCTAATATGGATCCCAATAATGTAAATCCTAAATCTAAGCATAAAATCATGTTAATTAGGATGTAATAAATAAAAATCTTGGAGACTAGTCTGGACTAGGCCCTAAAAATTATTATGGCATACTGAGAATGAGAGAAAATTTCCCATAAACCTATGCCACACAATAATACTGCAGCTGATTGCCGAACATAGTACAGACAAGACAGCTTCCTCAATAGTTTCATACCCCATAAGGCAGAGAAGTGGTCAAAATGACCCCCCCCCCCCCCTTTTTGAACATAACTTCAAAAGAAAGAGGGGAGAGCTCTAAACATTCATACAAAAAATTATTCAAATCAGAGCTTTCATATGGAAGTTCTGTACAAAAAACAGATTTCTGCTGCGTCGGTACAAAATGGCAGCTGGCAGCCATCTTGAATTTCGGACCGCACCCAAAAACACTCGTTCTCGTCCCACGGTGATAACAAAGGTACCCAAGGAGTTTCGTAAAGATCGGTTCATAAATACGGTCTCTAGCCCGAGCCGTATTGGCATTTGCACTTACAGTGCTGAAAGTAACACCAAAAAACATCAAAATTAGTCTAATTTGCACAATCTACGCACGAGAAAAAAACCCGTATTATATGTGATGTATCCCATGGTACTAAACATTCATACGAAAAATTATTCAAATCAGAGCTTTCATATGGAAGTTCTGTACAAAAAAAAAATTTCTGTATCGTCGGTACAAAATGGCTGCTGGCAGCCATCTTGAATTTCGGACTGCACCCAAAAACACTCGTTCTCATCCCACGGTCATAACAAAGGTACCCAAGAAGTTTCGTAAAGATTGGTTCATAAATACGGCCTCTAGCCCGAGCCATAGCAGCTTGGCACTTACAGCTCTAAAAGTAACACTAAATAAATCAAAGTCAGTCTAATTTGCAAAATTTACGCACAAGAAAAAAACCCGTATTATATGTGATGTATCCCATGGTACTAAATATTTATACAAAACTTTATTCAAATCAGAACTTTCATACACAAGTTCTGTACAAAAAACTGATTTTTGCATCATCGGTACAAAATGGCCGCTGGCAGCCATCTTGAATTTTGGACCACACCTAAAAACACTCGTTCCCGTCCCAGGGTCATAACAAAGGTACACAAAAGGTTTCGTAAAGATCGGTTCATAAATACGACCTCTAGCCCGAGCCATAGCCAATTGTTGACGTACGGACAGACGGACGACGGGCCATGACAATAGCTCAAATTTGACTTCGTCAAAGTTGAGCTAAAAATAGAGACCAGGATCTAGAAATGGAGGCAGGTATGATAAACTCCAAAATCAGAAAATAAATACCGGAAACAAATGCAACAGAACTGCATATATGCCTATGATGGTACCATCCAACACGACCCAGACGCAAAGTATGTATGTATTAAAAAATATATATGCGACAATGTGAGTGTGTGAGGGGGGGGGGTGGGGGGGAATTCAAATTCAAATATATGTCGAAACCTCCTCACCCACATTACTTAATCATTGCTGGTGCAGACAGCAATAATATAGTGATCATAAAGCTCTTTCACGTCTGAATACTCCGTAATGCCACTGACAGCAGAGAATGACATGAAGAATAAAACTTCCCTTAAAGAAGAAAACCTTCTAATGGGGAAGCTTCTGGCGAATGCTCAATAGCAGACCCCATAACCTCAATGAAATCAATAGAAACAAATGAATTGAAGGATATACATATCCTATCATTCATTCCCAGAAAAATGGCTGAGCGTCAATGTATGCTCTCAAAAGCCTTATACTAGCGACACAAATAATGGAAACTATTATTCCCATGCACCAAAAACTTAACTATCCTGAAGAGATCCCACATAAGATCATATAATAGCCAAACAGTTAGAATAAGTGCAAGATAGCTAGCACTTACTTATGCGCTGAAATCTTGAGCATTGAATGCTAATTGGAAGATAAATAACCCAAGCAGTACGAATAGCTAACTGACTTATTTAACAATAGAATGAACATAAACGTTTCTTCTATTGAAAAATAATGACAACAAAAGCGTAACTTCTCTTCTGATAAACTCTGATGTGCATAGAGAGATCCTCGGACTCAGGATTGTAATGCAGTATATGAATTCACATCCGAAATAATTGAGAAAACCGTAATATGTGCCCAAACTTGACCTATGTTAAAAGATTCTCTAAAACAAAACAGGTCAAGAGAGAAAAACGTCTACCACTCCAGTTAATAATTGGAGTAGACATGTGTGTAAGCGACTCATTGAAATAACATTCGAAGCCCCTCCACACAACTCCATCCAGCGCATTAAAACTATTGCTGTTTATGCGTCAGATAACCTATAAAAGCAAGCCAAACAGCTGGTTAATTCGCTCTGTGAAACAGATGAACCAGCCAAATGAATAGTGGGATACATGAATCCTATCATAAATCCCATGAGACATTATCTAGTTCACAAAACAAGGGATCTAAAGAACTATACTCGCTACAATTGCCGAACGTTCACTTATCAACTGAAAGATAATAATGAATAACCTAATTATCCACTTCCAGTCCAAATCAGCCAGGCCAATTTCTATAAGAGCCTCGAACCACTGGCTCAGGGGAGTCTGATCAGTAACTCAGTCTGACGAGAAACCCCTATCCATGTGGATGTATAGACAAACCTAAAGAATTATATATAGGAGAGATGCCTATACCTTCGCTATGAGCCTTATAAGCGAATTTAGTCTAGGACAACTCTCCTACTCTTCTGTTGGCTGTGGTCGATTAGACCCCAACTTAAAGAGTATAGATGCTTTCTTGTAGTTTAATCCTACAATAATGAAAGCTTACCATCAAAGACTTAGGTATAACTATACCTTGCTATGAGTCCTTATAGATGATTTGAGTCTAGGACAACCTCTCACACTCTTTCTGCTGGTGATGGTACATTAGACCCCAGCTTGAAGAGACGAGAATTGATTCTTATCATAAAAACTAGAGTTGGAAGACTAAAGCGACCTATGGCAAGTTTTTCACCTTGTCAAATGCAAAGATGAAGACACAAGGCTTCGTTGCATCAGAATAACTCCCACTTAACATTAGTTAAGACCGAAAAATAAACACTAGGTCTGGAAAGAATTTTAAAAGGTACAAACGACCACAAAATTCCTTCCATATAGACGATGCGTCACAGTACTTAAAATTAAAGTACATAAGACCATGAGACTAAAGTTGGTCAAAGAAATTATCTTCTCAATTGCGTCCGAGCGAACAGCTAAATGATGAAGGTAAGGCTAAAACTAGGATCTTAGACTCCTCAATCAACGCTGAGGAACTCTCCACATCTTCCCGTTGTTTTTAAAAGTATGTGAACCATCACAAACGATTAAAAATACAGAGGAAGAAGATAAGAAACCGAATTACTTTTTCCCACCGTAAGTTAAATATGGTGTCGTCTACAGAATCGAAGGCCTGTGACACCCGTGTAGACATAACCGGAAAGAGATCTTATTATCCTGCTCTTTACACGGATGAAGTCAGCGTCGAACTACGCTAGCGGTTTCTCTTAATTGCTCGCAGCATTTTGAATCACTGGAACAAGCTCAAGGAAATGATAATGTATGTATCTATATCATCCAAGAGTTGTTCCGGAAGGAAAAGTTATCCTTTCCATCATACGTTCAAATCAGTTAGAATCACAGTCACCAGCATCTAAACAGGCAGGTCACTGGACCAAATAATCCCTATGCAACAGCTCAAGATTTGAGACTGATGTTGAGTGCTTCTGCCTTAGCAGGAATACTGCGATTAGCTGCGCAACTGGGACAGCAAGTCCGTTACAGAGGCCTGAGAAGCAGCGGTCATGAATAGCCTCTTCGCCGGCTGCTCCTAGGACAGGGAATCCAATATAGTTATTACTGCGGACGACCCGATGAATGAAGCCTCATCTCCTTGGCTACGAGATGGTGTGACTTTCTTCATTAAAGATGGACCTTTTGATGATGCAGACTGGAAATCCCGAGTCACTTAGCCAAGGTGCGGTCGGGAGTGCTTCGTAGACGCTAAAGAAGCATAACTGTAGCCATCCCGGCTAAGAAATGAACTAAGCGTACGGGTGTAACAGATTTTTTTACCCCCCACCAAAGTTCCCCCCCCCTGGGGGGGGGGGGGGGGGGGGAACTAGTTTTTTTTACCCCCCACCCTGATTTTTTTGCCCCCCACCTGAATTTGTTTTCTTCTCAATTTTTTTTTGTCATAATGATATTATTTGCTAATATGGCGAGAAAACCTTTCATTGACCAAAAAAAAAAATTTCAAATTTTTTAAATGGTCAATGTCAGGCGAGGGGGCAATTTTCATAGGCCACAGAAATCTTCCCCCATTTCAGTGAAGAAATGTTTTCAGTGTCATATTATTGTATTATTTGCTAATTTGGCACGAAAACCTATCTTTGACAGTTTTTTTTTTAATCTCGACATGGTTAACCTTTGGTTGGTGGAGTGGGATAGGGGGGATGGTTTGAAATTTCAATAGGCCACCAAAAATCTTCCCCCACCTCCAAAAAGAAAATTTTTGCGCCACATGATTTGCTCATATGGCGTAAAACCCTCAACTTGATATTCGTTTTCTCATTCTGATGTTGAAAGGCCAACATCAGGTGGGGGCAATTTTTCAGTGTCATATCACTGCAAGAAAATCCCTCTTTAACCCAAAGTCAGGTTGGGGGGCAATTTTCCCCCTGGCTACCAAAATCTCTCCCTCCCCCCCCCCCACACCTCCCCCCCCCCCCCCCCCCCCCCCCCCCCCCACTATCAGGTGGGCCTCCACCTGACATTGACCACGTCAAAGTTAAAAAAAAAAATATCAGTCAAAGATAGGTTTTCTCACCAAATTAGCAAATAATATGAGATTTAAACAAATTTCTTCTGGGGGAGTTACTCAACAGGGTTTCAGGAATTCAAGACATGAGGTATTTATTTCTGAGCAGTCATAACTATGCTTGAGGCGCAGGGCTCTCGGCGACAAGGAATTGCCTGAGGAACAGACTATTTTGTATATGACAGGGTGGGTGGGGGGGGGGGGGGGGGGGGGGGAACTAATTTTTTTTTACCCCCTGAGGGGGGGGGGGGGGAAGGGAAAAAAACTAGAAATATTTATTAAAGTCTTATATTCACCAAAGACACTAAATATGGGCAATATATAACAGGCCTGCTGCCAAATGCCAAAAAGTTTTGATAATACAGTAATCCTTCTGACGACATGGAATCTTCATGATTCTATCAAACCTCAGCCCCCAGTTCAGCACTGTCTAAAGTTACTCAACAGAGTTTCAGGAATTCAGGACGTGTTAATCCTCACACTAATTGGCATTCAATAATCCTCCTCAAAGCAACAGATTACTGGCTTGCCTGAGTCATAATCTATTGTCATCTCCATAAATCTCATCATTAACTATCTGTTCTGGATTTACCCCCTATGACCATTGTCAATATTGGAGAAAAAAACAGAAATCTTTTGTTTTTCTCGCCATATTAGCAAATAGTATGACATAAAAAATGAAGAAAAAAAATAAAATTCAGACTGGGGGCAAAAAAATCAGGGTGGGGGGTAAAAAAAAAAGTCCCCCACACCCCCCTCCCCCGGGGGCAGAATTACTGTAAAATTACTGTAAAATCTAGTTTGTCCCCTCCCCCCCTCCCCCACCCATGGGACATTTTACCAGGGAGGGGAGGGGCAAAAAAAACTGGGACACGTAAGCTCTGACTGACGCAAGTTCCTACCAACAATCACCGGCTCCAGATGTTGTTGAAAGAGAGAGAGGGGCTCCCTCTTGCTCACGATCCTTCCTTCCATCAACACTAGGTGAGCATGGATTCAATCAACAGTGCTCGCTACACCCTTATTCTCTCTCAACTGCCACGGACATACCCGGCATCACATCACTCACATACGAGTGAGATCTGCCGGTTGAGCTAGCTGTTTTTAGATGAGGGACGTAAGCCTCCGTGAAACCTAACCCTTGTCTTTTTTAAAATCATTGAGCACTTTTCCACTAGTTCTAAATACAATGCATATGCAACACATCCGGAGTCACAGTCCAAGTATCCAATCTTAACCGTTTCACCGGCAACAGGTAACTGACACCACTCATCGGGTTTTATAGCCCTGTGCAATATAAAGATCACTTTGTCCGTTATGTAGAGAAAACCATAAGACTAGCTGGCCCCGGCTGCCTATTAGACATATACTCTGACTGACAAGTTCCTATCAACAACCTCGGACCCCAGATGCTGTCATAAGAGAGAGGGGCCTCTCTCTTGCTCGCGGTCACGGGATCTGGACGAGTAGTAGTAGTAGTAGAGCTTTATTTGCAGCACATGTATTTACATTAGACTAAGTTCTACACAAATGTACTAATCATTTTATGAAATATTTATACATTATAAGAAGATATTCAGCATACATGTTCTGCAGGGAATGGCCTAGCCAGATTGGCTGTCTTCCTGTCATTCCCTGTGGTGTGTTTGTGGATTGCATGAATGGATACAAGTAAATATAAGAAATTAGTATTGATGAACGACTAATATGCATGTTGATGATGAGGGTGTGGCAAGGTAGAATGGACGTTTCACACTTGTGCTGTCGATAATGGATGAAAAGATAATATATAAATATATCGTCCTTCCACCCAGCATCGGCCACAAAAGTGTATATGAAAACATACATAGACACACATATACATATATTTTTGCATATATACGAGTGTGCACAAGTGGGCAAGTATATATATGTAATGGCCTATGGTCTCACCTATTAAACACGGGAATATCAATTAATGGAAGATCCGTGAAGTTGCAAATGCTTGAATTTAATTTATGTACATACACACACACATGTAACCGTGCTCACATACACACAATGCATTAGCATCGAGGTATACAGAATGAACCTATATGTGGGACTCCACAAAGTAGGATGTGGTTTAGTAATGGTGATTACAGTCCTTGCAGTTAGTATCATTACAGTTTACTTCACTGGGATATTCTTCCAACATTTGTCTTATTATAGTTTTTTTTAAATTCATTTCTGTTTGATAAATTAGTTATACGTTTGTCCATACTGTTCCATGTTTTGGGAAAGAGGCCAACAGGGAGTAGATCTAAAGATTTATTTCTTGTGTTCTTTACTTGGAGGCCACCAGAGTGTCTAGTGGCTAGTCCAGGCATGGCCCTTTCACTGAAATAGTGATCAAATGTTGCCGGAAGGTGCTTGTGTTTCCAGTCGTGTACGAATAGCATAATATGCAAAATGTGGAGGTCCTTGAGTTTTAGAATTTTATCCTTTCGAAATAATGGATCGGTATGGGCTCTGTATTTTTTGTCGTTTATAATTCAAAGTGCACGTTTCTGCAAGAGAAATAATTTATTGATAGCTTTTGAGTGCCCCCATATCTGTATTCCGTATAAGAAATAACTATGTACAAGAGCATAGTATAAGGAAAGTAATGTGCGGTGAGGCAAAACGTTTTTAACTCTGCTAATTACATTAAGAGATCTGGAAACTTTAGAGCAGAGTTGTGAAATATGTAATTTGTAGGTCAGTTTGTCGTCGATATGTATTCCAAGAAATTTTACTGCGTTGTCATGATACTTTTACGTTGTGGGAGGTTAATCAGTATAAACTTACTTTTATTTGCGTTTAACTTTAATTTGTTTGTGGAGCACCATATGTGGACGTTCTCTAGTTCGGCGTTAATTGTTTCAGACAGACCATCAATGTCATGACCTGATGAGTACACTGTCGTGTCATTAGCAAATGACA
Source organism: Pictodentalium vernedei (assembly GCA_031216915.1). NCBI lineage: Eukaryota > Metazoa > Mollusca > Scaphopoda > Dentaliida > Dentaliidae > Pictodentalium > Pictodentalium vernedei. Next base: position 262,900,288 of record CM062293.1, read on the forward strand.
ATAGATTAAGGGAAGTTGAGTTGGATATATCATTAATATATAATAAGAACAGTATTGGGCCTAAAATCGAGCCTTGTGGGACGCCACAAGTAATGGAGGTTGAGTTTGATTTATATCCTGAGCATTGTACTAACTGTGTTCGCTCGCTGAGGTAGTCCCGGAACCAACTATTGCTGAGACCCCTGATGCCGTAGTGGTTCAATTTTCCCAGGAGGATTTCGTGATTGATTGCATCGAATGCTTTGGATAAGTCGAGGAAGACGACCAAGGTACTGTCTTTAGTTGTTTTATTCTTTTCGTATGCTATGTGTTCAAGCATTTTCAGAATGGGCTGAATGGTTGTGTGACCTTTCCTAAAGCCAAGTTGTTTGGAATATAAGATCTTATTACTTTCTACAAAACATATAAGTCTTTTTAACATAATTTTTTCCAAAATGTTTGAAAATACAGTAAGTAAGCTAATGGGCCTATAATTGTTTAGTATGTGCCTGTCGCCTGATTTAAAGATTGGGGTTACCTTTGCTATTTTCATTCTTTTAGGGACTATACCTGTCTGAAAGGATAGGTTGATGATATCTGAAATTGGAAGGGCTATTTCTTTAGCAACATGTTTTAGAAGAAATATCGAAATCTCGTCGCAATCCTTGCTCTTTTTGGGCTTAAAACCTTTGATTATATCTATTACTTTGTCTGGACATGCCGGGGATATGAAAAAACTATTCTCGAAATTTCCTTTCAAATAATCTGTGTAGATCATGGAAGTGGCAGGTATTTCCGCGCTAGTTAATCGTCCTATACTGGAAAAAAGGTTATTGAATTCTGCAGCTATATCCTGAGGGTGGGAGTATTCCGTGTTGTCAGTTTTGATGTACGTTACTGAATGTAGGTTTGTATTAGATTTCTGAATAGCCTTGTTTAGTATTTGCCAGGTTTTTTTCATATGATTCTTATTTTTCTCTAAGATTGCGTTATAATAATCGGCATTACGTCTACGTTTGATCCTGTTAAAGTTTTGGACATATGTTTTATAGCATGTGACGTTCACAACTGTAGGTTGCCTGAGCTGCTTTTTATATAGTTCTTGCTTTACACGGGAGGATTTTAAAAGTCCGTTTGTCATCCAGGGCTGCTGTTTGACAAACGTCCTTGAGACATTTGTCTTTTCCAAAGGGAAATGTGATTGGAATGATTCCCTGAAGAAATCTATGTAAGAATTATATGCATCTTCTGGGGATGCGAAGTCAGGTTGTCTAAAGCTGTACCGTGCTAGTGTAACTTTGAATCTGTTTATATTTGACAGGGAGAAGTTTCTGGTGGGTGAAGGACTCCTAGTTTTTTGGTGTTTAACGCTAATTTCAAGATAGAATGTTCCAAAGTGATCGGCCAGGTCCGTTATTATTATCCTGGTTTTAATGTTTTCGTCTGAACAGTTTGTGAGTATGTGATCAATCAGAGTTGCTGAATGATCCGTAATCATAGTTGGTTTCGTTATAGTAGGGATGAGACCGTGGTATTGTGTCTATATATTCGTTAGTCTGTGGGTGCTGGGAGATTTTCAAGAGATCGATATTGAAGTCTCCTATAAGAAAGCATTTTTTGTTTTCGCAACTAATCTGGTCAGTAACATCATTAATGGAGGATATAAAATGATTAATATCAGCATTAGGAGCGTATTGGGTCTGTATACTACCCCTACTATTATATTGCGTTTATGTTTCTGGGGTAATTCTACGAACGTTTCACAGACGTGCGGTATAAATATGGACAGATCTGTGCGAAGTTTATATGCGATCCCATCTTTAATGAAAAGACCCACCCCACCCCTTCCATCGTCGGTCCGAGTATTACTGAGCAGGCTTTGATAGCCAGGAAGTGTGTAAGATATATTGTCATTCAGTTTCCACACCTCTGTCAAACCAATCAAGTCAAATAGATTTTGGTTTTTTTTAACATTACTGATCAGATCTATGAATGCATCCCAGTGGGCACTGAGGCTTCTGCAGTTGATGCAGAATATTGACTGAGTTATGTCATAACCAGCAAACTTTTTACAAAACTCGTTTGGCATGAAATATGGGCATTCAATTTCAGTGATAGCACAGTCCGTGTCATCATTGGTCGCATCTCTCAGTCTGTTGTATTTACTTATAAAGTTTAAATTTGCATCGTTCTCTACCTCATGGAGCAATATGCTACCCGCCACTGCTATAAATAAAGGTGGCAATAATTAAAGCTACAGCACAAGTCAATGTATACATACAAGTCAGATTAAGTAAAATTTGAATGCAATCCACAAACACGATTTCAAGTGGGGAGACTATGTACAGGAGGAAAGGCAATAACCACTGTTGTTGCAGAGTGAGGATGTTTGTCATCAGACATGCATGTTGAGACTGTGGTGTATGTGGGTTGTAGAAACATGTATTTGATTTTAGTGAATACAACAATATCATTGTGTAATGATTGTGTAATGCTTATAGAAAGTATGAGATTAAATTTCAGAGAAAGGATGCATAGGGGAAAATCAAATGAGAGAATGGATGGGATAGAATGAAAGTATGCGATTGTGCTGTCTGGCACTACACAAGTATATTCTCAGTTAATAACGTATTGTTGGTGGAGGAAGAGATTGTTGGGAAGACATGACGAGAGAAATAGAGTTAAAGAGAGAGAGAGAGAGAGAGAGAGAGAGAGAAAAAGAGAGGAAGAGAAGGAAAGAGAGCATACCTCAGAACTTGTCTGACCGACACAAGTTCCTACCAACAACCTCTGACTGCAGATGTTGTAAGAAGAGAGATGCATAGGGGAAAATCAAATGAGAGAATGGATGGGATAGAATGAAAGTATGCGATTGTGCTGTCTGGCACTGCACAAGTATATTCTCAGTTAATAACGTATTGTTGGTGGAGGAAGAGATTGTTGGGAAGACATGACGAGAGAAATAGAGTTAAAGAGAGAGAGAGAGAGAGAGAGAAAAAGAGAGGAAGAGAAGGAAAGAGAGCATACCTCAGAACTTGTCTGACCGACACAAGTTCCTACCAACAACCTCTGACTGCAGATGTTGTAAGAAGAGAGAGGGGCCTCTCTCTTGCTCATGATCACGGGATCTGGACGAGCATACCTCAGAACTTGTCTGACTGACACAAGTTCCTACCAACAACCACTGACCTGAGATGCTGTCAGAAGAGAGAGAAGGGCTCCCTCTTGCTCGCGATCATGGGATCTGGACGAGCATACCTCAGAACTTGTCTGACTGACACAAGTTCCTACCAACAATCACTGACCCGAGATACCGTCAAAAGAGAGAGAGGGGCTCACTCTTGCTCGCGATCCGAACTTGTCTACTTCCTCCTTCCCGTCATCGCCGGGTGAGCATGTTCGTATGTTTATAGTGCTCGCTACACCCTTATTCCTCTTCTCGACTGCTACGGACATACCTGGCATCACACACCACTAGTCAACGTGATAGATCTGCCAGTTGAGCTAGCTGGCGACAAGGTCATCAATCCTACTAAGGGTCTTGGCCTTGTCTAATACTTGAGCACTTTTGCCGCTAGCTCTCGATTGATTTGCGACGACAGCACACTTCTTGATGGCGTCACAAAGCCACATCATGTTCTTGTTCCTCTGTAAAAAGAAACTAAAAAACTATAGTGACCTTTTGACGAGAGGACCACCAAGTCCCCTCGCCACGATAGGACCGATAGTGTCCACTCGCCTAACACATACCATGACGCCCGTCATTCACATTTTCAAATCAGATACATGGTGTAGAATTAGTGGTAGAACATCAAGTAAACTCATTATAACGACCAAGTAAATAAAGGAAAGGTTTCCTCTATTTGCCATACTATTAGATAAAAATAATTACCTAAAACTAATATATGTCATTGTACCACCACCAAATCTACATATAATATAACATTAAATATAATCAATGAAATAAATATATCTAAAAGAAAAACTCCTTCAAAAATAAAAATAAAAGTTTTTGAAAATTTTTTCCTAATATAAGAGCCCAAGTTCCCAAAGGGAACGATGAGCCCAAAAAAGCCTAAGTGTGGACAAAATTATAAAAACTGTGTAAAATTAACTACCACACTATCAGAATATTTAATGTTACTTACAACTGTTGTTCCTAAACAAAAATAGGAAACTACCTAGAGTAATGTAATGTAAACAAAACACCGGAATCAAGACCCCGAAGTAGGTAACAGAAACAAGACTATCCGATGTAAAGCAAGATCTTCCTCAGAAGAAAAAACGATACACTGGATGTAAGATGCATGACCAAAATGCCCGAACACCCTAAGGATGTGGACGTAACCCTGAGGATGTGCAGAATAATCTTCTGCATAAAACGTTAAACTCCCAATAAATTTTATAAATTTTTTTTATTAAAACAAGCCAAAAAGCTTGGGAGCTTAACTGGGAGGATCAAGGGAAGGCAGGGAAGGAATACTAAATAAACAGTGGATAGATCATAATCAATCAGTGATAACGTCAGGCTCATGTCCCGAAATTAAGGAACATGAACTAATTTTAATAAATATTATAAAATTACAGCCCTGAACGTTTCAAACCACCGTTTCTTCCTTCCTTCTTCCAGTTGTCCTTGTTTCCACCAATTTAACCATTGATTTGTGTCTGGCATCATTATTAATTGAGATTTAAAAGCATAAATATCAGTTTGTTGTTATCTGACAAGGGCCAAACAAAGAATGATTTTATTGGCGCCAGATTCAGTGACTTCCTGGCGTCTGCGCATGCGCGGAGGGTAAAATGTATGGAGGGCCAGTTAGGACTTCTAATTTTCGGTTTTGCATGCAAATTTTGGGGATTGGGGGGCAAAATTTGTGTTTGGCCCTAGATATTTTTGGGTTAGCACCAGATAAGTCTGGGTCATTGGTTACAGTATAAAAATATGAGGGTACCAGAGCAAAAGCCAACATTTTCCTTGCTCATGTTTAATGTTCAGTCAAGCACAAATAATTTTTTGTTTACATAAATTTGTTCTATTACAAATTATTGGAGACTGTCAGCACTCTCCAATAATTTGTAATAAGACAAATTTTGATGAGCAAATTCCGACCACTGAAAATAATATAGCTTTCAACCAGTTAATGACCAGGAGGAGATGCATAAACAAGTTTTTTTTTACTGGGTTTAGCAGAGGTTTGATCCCGTTTTTTCAAAAAAGGTATCTGTCGAATACAGAAGTACTCTTAAGAATTCTTGATGTAAGAATCTTATGAATTTTACATCAAAATTAAGTCATGGCTGTAAAGCAGCCTTGACTTAAGCCATTACTTAATTTTATAAGTAATCCAAGAGAAATAGTTAGCAAGGTTAGAAAAAATGGCTCTCTAAAATCCTACAAAATTAGAAACCATTCACACACAGCTACAATGTAAAAACAATCAACAAGTAAATGAGTTCATAAATTAAATCTGCTATGAACCAAGATGTAAGCTAGACATAAACATGCACCACACAGATTAATCACAGACTATAGAAAGTTCTTTTTTGCACTTCTGCAAGATAAGGCAATTCTGTTCACTGATCGAATGTATTGCATCTGGAATGTTACCCCTTACTTGATATTTAAAAGTAACCTAAATTCCAGGTATCTCAATCCTGCCACTGTAACTTCACAGTCATATAAATAAAGCAAAAAATATCTGTAAGCTCTTCTATCTGCAAAAACAGAAGGAGAAATATAATGAAAAAGAAAATGCAAAATATTTCAACAAGGTTGTCTCAAGATTTCCTCATCCTCCAACACCTTTTCTAACTAAAACACCCACTTTATAAGCAGACAGAACAATGTGAAATTTTATAATATAGTTATATACAGAGTCAAAAGAGAAAGTATAATCAACTTTGTGGAGCAATTTTTTTTAGTATTATTGACTTTAATCCCAAACAAATTATTGTAAATTCATGTTTCGAGTCTAGCTGTATGAATTTGCATAATTTCATGTTCTTACTGTTGCCAGCATCACGTCAAGATGTCGCAATTCGGACATGGGGTGAAATGAAAAGTTCACACATGCAGACAATAGTGTGTATGTCCACCCTTTGCTTCTTGGATGGCAAGACGTCGATGGTGCATGGACCTGGTAAGTCTCTGGATGTCACCCTGTGGTATTGAGTTCCACTCCTACCTTAGAACATTACGTAAATTGCCAAACGTCTGAAGATCATGAAGTTGACGGTCCAACTGATCCTAAAGATGCTCGATTCGCAGCAAATCTGGTGAAAGTGGGGGCCAGGGAAGGAGTTTTTTGATGCTCTACTCAAGAAAGTCACAACAGATACGTGCCACGTGACATCGGGCATTGTCTTGCTGGAATAACTGCAATCCTACGTTAGTGTTGAACAACGGGACAACAACAGCATTAAGAATTTCGTCCCTATATCGCTGTCCATTCAGATTACCATTGATGAAGATCAACTGCGTTCGATGGTGCAAGTAAATTCCTGCCCAAACCATTACACTACCCCTGCCGAAACGGTCGCATTCCCACACACAAGCATCAGAAAACCGTTCTCGTCAGCGATGCACTCTTGCCCTATCATCAGCGTGCCGTAGACAAAATCATGATTCATCACTAAAAAGAACTGTGCTCCAACGCTGCTGAGTCCAGTGAACACGCTGACGTACCCATTTCATTCTGATGATACGATGATGTTGGGTAAGGATTGGTTCGTGGTATGGATGCCTACTTTGGATGCCGTGTTCAGCGAGTCTGTTGCAGACAGTTTGTGCACTAATTCTATTGTTAGTTCTACCAGGAGTAATTGCAGCTGTCCTCGTCGCCGGAAGGAAGGGATTCTGCAAGTGAGACGTCCTGATGCAGGGGTCGTAACTCTTGATCGACCTGAACGCGGTCAGTTGGCAGTAGATCCAGTGGTTCTATACCTTCCAATGAGATGGTAAATAGTGGCGATAGTCACTCCGAACTCAGCAGCGAGCTCATCTGGAGGTATCCCAGCCTCAAGCATACCAATGGCATGCCACCTCTGATTTTCGGTTAAGCTTGGCATTTTTTAAAATGTCGGAAGACAAAAACTAGCATGTTTTCTCAATAACCCAGGCTCTCTAGCACAACATAACACAAAGAAAATGGTCGGTCACCCATTCAATTTGACATTCTCAGGTAGCATGCGCTATTTTGAAATCCGCAGCAAAATTGTATATGGTTGGGTGGACAACAACAACATGTCATTAAACTCTTTGCACGATTTCATGTCCTTAAACATGCAACATTAGAACTATTATCTTTCATCCTTTATGCTATTTTTTCACATTTGTTTCTATTATACTTTCTTTTTTGACTCAGTATAACAAAGGACTGTAAAAAAAATTTCTTGTTTCTTGGGCGCTTTTTCCTAAATTTTATAAGGGAAGGAGGTTTTTCCTTTTCTTTTTCATTTTTAACCTTTTACCCAACAAATCGGCCCGCGTAATATACAAATCCAGCAGTTGAAAAAGTTAAAAAATTTATAGTAATTTATATATTTTTTATACTTACCAATGACCCAGACATAGCTGGTGCTAACTCTTAAAAATATAGGGCCAAAAACAAATTTTGCCCCCCAATCCCCAAAATTTGCATCTAAAACCAAAGAAAACATGTCCTGAATGGCCCTCCATACTTCACCTCTACTGCGCATGCACAGTGTCAAGGACGTCCCGAAATTGGCGCCATTAATCATTCTTATAACCAGTGCCTGGTAAGTGCTATGTACTCAGCGGGGAGGTATGAGTTCCCAACTCCTGGGAGGGCCATCCCCGTCTGGGTCATTGGTAAGTATAAAAAATATATAAATTACTATAAATTTTTTAACATTTTTATACTGTACCAATGACATAGCTGAATAGTAAAAAGGCTGGACGGCCTAGGACATAGAGGAAATTCCAATAAGCTCAATTATATAAAATAGAGTCATCCCCTCGAGGGGAAAAGGAGTATTAGGCCTTACATGTATCTTTCTTATTTATGATAAATTAGAAAGACACAACACCTTCCATAATTGAGCATCATAACATCCATGTACTCTATTAATATCCAGTATAATCCTTATACTAATAATTTTTAAAGTAAGCCAATAAATAAAGTTAGTCAAGAGAATAGAGACTCTTTATACTCCTTAAAAGTGTCTGAGGATTGTGATATATTCAAAAGCTATACTTTAAAAACTATGACCTGAATGAATTTTTAAAACATAAACTTATCACTTAAAAACCATCCCAGTAACAGCTCAGAATTACTAACTCCGGAGGAGGTATCCCCTTGTTTTCATAATAAAACAGGTGACCCAAGGGAACACCCTCCCCCCCCCCCCCCCCCTTCTCCTTGCCCTGGGTCAAATAGCCCAGAGCGAAGAGGGCAGCAGGACGGAGTCACTGCCGGAACAGAAAGCTTACCTAGCTATAGTAGCAACTGTTAAGTGAATGACATTCTGAGCAGTAGATAATAGACCTAACAATGGAGGCCTCAGGAAATGGACTCAATATTTCTGAGATAAAAATTCATGAATGTGGATGGCTGAGCCCAATGTGCAGCCTTCATAAAATCTATAATAGCGACACTATTAATGTAAGCACAAGATGTAGAAAGAGCTCTTACTTCATGAGCCGAAATCTCAAGCACAAACTGCTGAGTTAATGATATACCATAAGCAGTACCGATAGTTAATTGAATCCATTAGCAATAGAATGGAGCGTAATGTCCTTCTATTAGGAATCAAAGACAGAAGAAGCTTAAGTCCTTACTAATAAACTGATATCTGTTTATAAATACGTAAACTCTAACCGGACAGAGTAAAGGCCTATGCCCGTACGAAGACGGAAGGACCTTAATAACAATAGGTTCCGGATATTTATTAGGAGCCTGATTCCTAACCAAAAATCCAACATTAGTAATAAAGGAAATAGTGTTTCCGATACTACGAAAGTGAGAATCGTCCACCGATAGTGCATGAAGCTCACCGACTCTTCAGTAGAAGAGAAGACTAAGAGAATTACTGTCTTAAAAGGTCAGAATTTGAAAACTACTGTTTCCAAAGGCTCAAATGATTACTTAGCTAAAAAAGAACCGAAGCTAAATTCCGTATAGGAATTTAATCTAAGGATTCTCGGTCTATTTATCGAAAAGTTTCTAACTGACTTAGATAAAGAGACATATGACTCAATTGTAAACTATCATAGAGTGCATAGGTATGAGATAACATAGACCTATAACCTTAATAGTAACAGGCTGCAGTTGATCTTGTCAAACAAGTATACTAGAAAATTGCAATGTCTAGTATGGAGGGATCAAAAATATCAACATAATGATCCCTACACCAACGACGGAAGAGCCTCCACTTTAGCCACATAGTATAGTGAAGAAGAGGTTCTCCTACAGTAAGAAATCGCGTCCATAGCTCGTCCTGTACAATGCTTGCCGTGCAAGAAGGACCACACAACGGAATACGTGAGGGTTGAGACCTTGCGGGTTGTGATGAAATTGACACGACTTCCCCAGCGAAAGAAGATCCTCTCATGGAGGAAGTTTTCGCGGTAAGTCCCACAGTAGACACCTGAGTAAATTTTACCCACGGTCTCTGTGAAGACAGAGATGCTATCAACAGAATTGTACTGTGGATGTTTATCTTAGCAATACTTGCTGAATCAACAGCGCTGGAGGATACGCGTATCCTATCATTCCGTCCTATTAGATCAATAGAGCGTTAACAACATAAGCTCAGGGATCCGGACATGGAAACACATACGTCTGCAATTGAATAGTGAGTTGTGTCGCAAATAAATTATCATTGGGCGCTCCTATTGATAGCAAATCTGATTGAATACTTGTTTGTTGAGAGTCCATTCTGATGGCAACAAGCGACCCTTACGTGAAAGGGAGTCTGCTAATACAATCAGACGACCCGGAATATGACGGACCGAAGCAGAACTTGGTGTACTATACCAAACAGAAGGATTCTTTCCGTTAAATTGAATAACGGAATCGAATGAGTGCCTCCCTGGTTCTGGAGATACGCATCTACTGTCGTATTAACGGACAGGATTTGGACATGCATTTCTGAATAATGTTCATCCAATGACATAGTGAAAGCCTAAATAACGTCATTTCCTGGAAGTTAAGTGCTTGCCTAGAAACTGCGGAACCCAAAGACCCTGGCACTTCGAATCTGTTGGGATCAATATTGTACCCCAACCTGTTTGACTGGCATCCGTCATAAACATAAAACTCGGATCCAGCAACTGCAGTGGCACTCTCTGAGTCAACCACCGAATGTTTGCCCCAGTCTGAATCTCTTGCTACACTTGATAGACAAGAGAACGTGTATATCGAGCAATTCATAGATTGCTGAAAAGTTGCCGTCGAAGAGAAGCTTCTCCGAGACCGAAGTGACTCTGAGAGAGTTCTTCACCTTACTATCCACGCGTGTGGATGTAGCCAGGGCTGCGACACATCTAACCAACTCCAGGTTGCCATTGAAGGGCGGAGTTATACGTGGAAAAACTACTGCCCTTGAAAGAAATCACATTGAGGATCATATCCTGGAATTCTTTCTCTTGAAGACGTAATGATAACGCCTCAGTAAGGTGGTCTACGTATGATGATAAAGCGTTTAAGTTAAGTCTATTAGACATCATTGTCGTTTCCAACATCGTGGGTGAAATTGACATAGATGGCGAAAAAGATAATTCTAGACGCATATGAACTCTCGGTATGCCCTGTTCTGCCAATATAAATTATTTCCTAGAATTGAAAAAAGGCAGAATAGAGCATTGCGGACAAGAAACTAGACTATCATGCTTGGTAGCAAGCTTATATATAGCGTCGTTAAATAATTCGAATGTTCTAAAGACATTATTGGACTGTGTCGGTAAGTCAGGGACAATGTCCCTGAACCGATCCAAAACTCCGTGTCCAATGATGCTATTAGTCTCTTATCCAGCATCGCAGCAATGTATTCCGACGGAACATCCTCTGGAAGATAATGCCGGAAGAAATGTATGGCAGCTTCTGTTGTTCCGAAAGGGAAAGCTCGAAATCGTCCGAATCCCTTTCGCCATCCTGTCGGACCCTATAAAGTGTTCGGTCGTCCGAACCTGATGCAACAGCGGAGCGCACCGACCCAGCGCCGTCGGATTATTCCTGATCCGACCAAGAATTTGTCGTTTGCTGGGATGCTGCAATAAACTGTGCTATTTTGGATAGCACGTCCGTCACTGAGGCCTGTGGAGAAGCGGTCTTACGATGCATTGCCGCTGGAAGCTCCGTGTTCGTTACCCCGTGCATACTTCAATTATGCAAGCGAACGGAGTGTATAGGCCCCGTGTCCCTTGGCTACCGGATGGCGTGACCTGTTCACCGTGGAATCACTGAATGACGAAGCTGGCCGGATACTCGAGGTCACGTAGCCAATGTGCGGTCGTGTGCGCTGCTGTGAGGATGAGGAAGCATTATCGACAGTCTCTCGGACTGTCAATATAACGGAGCGTCCAAGCGACGGACATATGCTCCGAATGCGAAATATCTGTACCACAACATCCGGTCCGATATGTTGTTGTACGAGAGAGGGACCTCTCCCGGACGGATCTGGACGAGCTAGGAACCGGACTAACAGGCTTCCTCCGATCTGTCCTCTAATCCGTCATCACCGGGTGTGTACTAAAGTCTATTATAGTGCTCGCATCACCCAAATCTCCCTCCTAGACCGCAACGGACGAACCTGACTGCCAAACCATTTGATGAATGGACGCTACACCGAGTGAGCTAGGCGATTGACGTATTCCATGAGCACTTACTGCCGCTAGCTCTTCATTAACTATGACAACAGAGGCACACTTTTGAAAGACATCTCAGTAACATTGCGAACAAGAAACCAGACATGCTTGTTAATAGCAAGCATATAATAATATATATAGCGTCGTTCAATAATTCGAAAGTTTGTGTGACATTATTGGACTGTGTCGGACCTGAGGGACGATGTCCCTGAACCGAACCAAAAATTTCTGTGTCCACCGACGCTATCAGTTTCTTATCTGGCATCGCAGCATTCTGGTCCGACGAAAGAACCTCTAGAAGATAAAGTCAGATGACATACACAGCAGCTCATGTTGTTCCAAAAGGGAAAGCTCGAAATCCTCCGAATCCCTTTCGGCATCCCGTCGGACCGGATGAAATTTTCGGACGTCCGTACCTGCTTCCGCGGAGCGTCCCGACCCAGCGTCGTCGGATAATACATAATACGACAGAGATTCTGTCGTTGCTGGGATGCTGCGATAAGCTGTGCTATTTGGGATAGCACGTCCGTCACCGAGGCTTGTGTAGTAGCGGTCTTACGATGCTTGCCGCTGGAAGCTCCGTGTACATTGACTCCCGCACACTTTCTTATGCGAACGTCCGGAGTCTGCAGGCCTCGTGTCCCTGGCTACCGGATGGTGTGACCTGGTCGCCGATGATTCTCTGATTGGCGAAGATGACTGGATATCCGAGGTCATGTAGCCAAGAGCGGTCGTGTGCGCTACCATGAGGATGAGGAAGCCTTATTGACAGTCTCTCCGGACTGACTATATATCGGAGCGTCCCGAGCGGTGGACGTATGCTCCTAATGCGAAACATTTTGTACAACAACATCTGGGGCCAGATGTTGTTGTACGAGAGAGGGGCCTCTCTCACTCGCAGTCCGGATGGACCTGGACGAGCTAGGAACCGGACTAATAGGCTTCCTCCGTACTCTCTTCTAATCCGCCGTCACTGGGTGTACATTTGGTAGATTTATAGTGCTCGCATCACCCAAAACTCCTTCTAGACTGCAACGGACGAACTCAGCTGCCGAACCATTCGATGAATGGACGCTACACCAGGCGAGCTAGCGGACGTCAAAGGCCGTCGAACCTACAAGGGTCCTCTTAGGCAATTGGCGTATTTACATGAGCACTTTTCCGCTAGCTCTTCATTAATTGTGACGACGGAGGCACACTTTTGGAAGACATCACGGATACATCACCCTGTTCTTGATCGCCTGAAATAGAGATTGATAAAGTAGAGTGACCCTGCGGGGAAAGGACCGGAATGGCCAATTCCCCACTAACATACCGTGACACACGCTTCCCATGTTGTCATCGAAATTAACACATGCAGAACAGGAGTTAGTGCGAGTAAACTGACTACATATACAATGATTATGAAAGTCAGAGGAAGATTTCCTCTTATTACAGTTGAGCAACATCCTTTCATTGTGAAAAGAAAACAAAGCCCTAGTACTCGCACCAACCCTTGACAATCAAAATACATAATAACATGATCCATTAACATAGAAAAAATAATTGAAATCAAAAAATTTTGAAAAAATATTTTTTCAGAACAGCCCAAGTTTCTGAAAAGTAATGTTGAGCCCCAATGGATCCCAAGCCTAAGTGTGGACAAAAATTCTAAAAATATTTTAAACAATTTATGCAACACTTATGAACAATAATAATGTATCTAGTTATGATTAAATGAACATCAAGATATTATTTTCAAGAAATCCCCCCTCACACAGAGGGCTGTTGGAAATGTAAACAAAAAGTGTATAAAACACCAGAAGAAGACTCCAGGCACCCTGGCCAGAAATCAGTTACCAATAATACACTATCTGATGCAAAACAGAGACTTCCAGAGAAGAAACTGCAGAACATCAGATGGTAGATGCAGAACACTATGCCTAACCACCCATAGGTGAAGACGTAAACATGGGGAAAAGAACAGAATTCATTCTGTTATCTAGCTAAAACTCCCAAGAAATTTTAGTAATAATATTACAGAAAATATTCCAAAAGCATGGGAGAATAGCAAGAGGGGACTTAAAGGAAAGGGAGAGAGGAAAACACTGAACAAGCAGTGTAACTTGATAACAAGAATGACCACAACAGGCTGTTGCCTCGAAAATAGGTAACTTAACATAATTTCATTAAAAAATTTTAAGTTACAGCCCTGATAATTTTCTGTCACTCATTTTTCCTCTCCTCCTTCTATATCCTCCTTAGAATCACCATTTCTCTAATATTTATGTGTCTGGCATCATTAAAACTGAGATTTACAAGCACAAAGATCAGTCAGATGTTAACTGATGAAGGGCCAAACAAAGAATGATTAATGGCGCCAATTTCGGGACGTCCTTGACACTGTGCATGCGCAGTAGAGGTGAAGTATGGAGGGCCATTCAGGACATGTTTTCTTTGGTTTTAGATGCAAATTTTGGGGATTGGGGGGCAAAATTTGTGTTTGGCCCTATATTTTTAAGAGTTAGCACCAGCTATGTCTGGGTCATTGGTACAGTATAAAAATATATTATTTTTCAAACAATTTCCACAAAACCATATCATGTGACACCTCTTTGGAATGAGCTTGTCGAGCTCGTTCCAATGAGGGGGCACTTGATATGGTTTGGGGGAATTTTTTCGAAAGATTTGAAAAAATAATATTTAAAATAACAAATTTTGATATCATCTGCATTGGGTAAAGGGTTAAACCACAAAACCGTCCTGAAAATGATTCAGAAATTTCACTCCTTACACTATTATGTGGAAAAAAAAAATGTTTTCAGCAGTTAAAGTTTCCTAAAATGCAATTGCATATTTAACTAGTGAGCTCTGTCAAACAAGGTACAGTCAGTTAAATTTTGAGTTCAACAAGTACAACATAATTTTATTACAGAGATTTCCAGGTCACAAAAAGGGAGAAAGCAGATTTTTAATGACAAGGGAGGTACCTGTGAAACATAATTTTTTTCGTAATAGCCTAATACTTGAACCACAGTATCAACCTTTCTGGTTGAACTTCAATCTTGGGCAAATGTTATGAACCCTTTGAACACTGGTAGTATCTTCCATGTCAGTTCAATGACAGGAATTGGAAGAGTCCACATTCAGTATTTTAATTTAATCAGTATTTTATTTCAGAAAAACATACTAGTTTACATCAAGTTTATGACAACATGATCAATTATAAATTTATGAAAAGGGATTCAGCAGCAAGCAGAAACTTATATAAGCTGTCTCCTACAGTCAACATTTCCATTAAACTTCCATGGCATTTAATAAACTATGTTTCAAGAGAGAAAAATACATAACATGGTGTGAAAATGAAAGGAAGAGGGAAAGGGGATAAAAGATTTAGGACTTAGGCAGCTTATCCCAGGATGACTTGACACAATACATTCAGTATTTGGGGGTAGGTCAATTAATATTTTCAAAGTGCAGCCTTGGGGCTACACGTTGAAAATATTTATTGGTCTACCCCACACATTCAATTAGCAGTTAACCTACTTAATGAAATTATGACGCATCATGTTCCTGGACCATAAAAGCAGCCCTTCAGGTACAAAGGGTTATTTGTAACAAGGGCTACAACTATGAAACGAAGCACTGAATCAAAATCATAAAAGTTGAATGAAACAAGTTGAAGGAGTTGTGTGGATTAACTTTGCAATGGAAATCTAGCCCTAAACCCTTTACCCAACGCAGATGATATCAAAATTTATTATGAGGGGTCACATGATATGGTTTTGTTGAAATTTTTTTAAAAATAATATTTTTTCAGCTGCTAAATTTGCATATTACGTGGCAGATGTGGCCGATTCGTTGGGTAAAGGGTTAAAAAAGGGAATAACAGATGAAACATTGTCAGATCAAAAATTCCTTTATACTTGAGAATCTACACTGCATACTTCATGCTAAGTTTTAAGGAAAAAAAACAATGGAAAATATAGTCAGTGATAAGCAAACTTTACTAACAGATAACTGTGGAAAAATTGTCTAATCAAAAATTCTTTTCCACATGTACATCTACACTACATACTTCATACTTAACACAACGTTGAGTAAAAATACAATTAAAAATGCATGAAGGGTTTAGTGGACAAATGTTTATGCCAGAAATCTTGCAATAAAAAGCCCCTTTGCATATGAATTATGCGTCTGTACTTAAAATTAAGTAATTCAAACCAAAATTTTGGTTAAAAGTCTGAAAAGAAATAAAGATTATCATCCTCAGAAGAAAAATAGTCACCTTCCTTCACTTCATCTCAGGCATGAATATTTTCTGAGAAAAATAATCCACCATAACACTCTGAACAAAGGTCTGTATGTTAATCCCTACATGTCAAAATACCAAAATTTATTTTTTACCATAAAACAGCTAGGAATTTAACCAATTCAATCTCATTTAATAAAGTTCAATGAGCTGTGAATCAAACAAGACTTAATGACTTAATTCTTAGTTTCATTATAGGAAAAATGTACAGCTTGAAATTTTGATATCAGTATCCAGGAGATTAATATTGAAAAGCTCCCTTAACACACTTTTTAGCTGCCACATCACAGAGTCTTTCATTGGTACTGTTATCTGGAGTGAAAAGAACAACATTTGAGGCTTACTAAATATTAAAACAAATTGCTTTTATTCGTGTTGTATGTAAATACAGAGGTTCACAAAGGAACAAAAACATATGTGGTTCATACCATATTTCTCTTTGATTTTTCTTCATCTGAATTTTTAAAAAATTTTTTTTAAATTTTGACAAAGCAATTTAACTCTCTACTTTCTACTTGCTTCTGGCAGACATTCCTATCAGGACAACAATACTCTTGTCAGTAAATCAGATTTAATCCTGTTTCTGCTTAACAAGATTTTTCTCCCACCACCAAGGTACTGAGACATATACAAAGTCGTGTGAGACAGAGGGGAGGGATATGCCTGTCTCACCCCACCAATGTGACAGGTATCTCACCCCAACCACGTGACCAACCTATATTGGCTTATTAGCATATTTAATGAGTGCAGGTCTATTCAATCATCACACATTCTTCTGTAAACAAACAACATGTCACGTTTCGGAAATATTAGCAGATGGATGTTTGTCGAAGAAAATAGAAATAAAAACACAGACCACAAAACCAAAAGACACTTACTTGACTCTTTTAGATGAATTTTTGGATGAACGCCATTTTGAGTGGAGCGAGTTGCACAAAATTCCTGTCGAAAGTTATGCGAATACATTGCAGAATTCATAACATGACATCATCAGAATGTGTCAATGTTCATTTCACTACAAATCTTTAACCCCTGTCTTGCCGGCATTCGGATTTAATTTTATGGTATATACCTGAGGTAAACACAGAACTTTTGTGCGCTCTTTCAGATAAGCAAATCAGTCTTTTTCAGAAATGGACAACAAAATTGTTCGATATACCTGCACGTGCCCCTGAATTACTTTTGAATAAGTCAAACTGTTTTGGTGGGGTGGGGGGTGGGGGGGGGGGGGGAGATGCGGGCAGGTGTGAGATAGGGAAATCTCACACTTGGGACAAGATATTTGATCCAGATGCCCAAATATCTTGCCTCCGAGTGAGATTTCCACATCTCACTCCCATACCCACCAGGGATAATAATAATTCCTGTAAATTGAATCAATCAGTTCTAAGCTTTATTTGTTCATTGTTAATAAATTCTACAATTGTAAACAGCTGAGTCAAACAAAAAAGTCTATTTATGAGGCATACTTCGTTCATATAAGATAGCTCATGCGAAGATACATGAAACATGGACAAAAAGGTTTTAATTTCCCAAGCTTATTGTAGTAACTTACAATTTTAGTTGTTGGTTTTCCTGCACCATGTCCTGATTTGGTATCTACTCGGATTACCAATGGATTAGTCTGAAACATAAAAGAATAATGATAAAGAGAAACAATGCAAAGGTGGTATGTGTCAACCCTTGTTCTAAACTTCTACCACATGAAACGGAAAAAACAATAGGCTCCAAGGGGCCTGAAGACAGAAAACTAAACGCAACTAAAAATGTCAAGAAAAATGTTTCAAATGCAGGGTATGAGGGGTTAATCATGGAACAATGATACTGAGGAACATGTATGATGAATATAAGTGCCATGGGAAGAGAAGAGAAGGAGCACAGCAGCTGACCTAAAAACTAAGTTAAACATGAAATTCTGAGCTAAATAGAAAACTAAATGCAACTAAAAATGTCAAGAAAAATGTTTCAAATGCAGGGTATGAGGGAACAATGATACTGAGGAACATGTGTGATGAATATAAGTGCCATGGGAAGAGAAGGAGCACAGCAGCTGACCTAAACACTAAGTTAAACATGAAATTCCGAGCTAAACAGAAAACTAAACGCAACTAAAAATGTCAAGAAAAATGTTTAAAATGCAGGGTATGAGGGGTTAATCATGGAACAATGATACTGAGGAACATGTATGATGAATATAAGTGCCATGGGAAGAGAAGGAGCACAGCAGCTGACCTAAACACTTAGTTAAACATGAAATTCTGAGCTAAACAGAAAACTAAACGCAACTAAAAATGTCAAGAAAAATGTTTAAAATGCAGGGTATGGGGGGTTAATCATGGAACAATGATACTGAGGAACATGTATGATGAATATAAGAGCCATGGGAAGAGAAGGAGCACAGCAGCTGACCTAAACACTTAGTTAAACATGAAATTCTGACCTAAACAGAAAACTAAACGCAACTAAAAATGTCAATAAAAATGTTTAAAATGCAGCGTATGAGGGGTTAATCATGGAATACTGATACTGAGGAACATGTTTGATGAATATAAGTGCCATGGGAAGAGAAGGAGCACAGCAGCTGACCTAAACACTTAGTTAAACATGAAATTCTGACCAAAACAGAAAACTAAACGAAACTAAAAATGTTAAGAAAAATGTTTAAAATGCAGGGTATGAGGGGTGAATCATGGAACACTGATACTGAGGAACATGTATGATGAATATAAGTGCCATGGGAAAAGAAGGAGCACAGCAGCTGACCTAAACACTTAGTTAAACATGAAATTCTGACCTAAACAGAAAACTAATCGAAACTAAAAATGTTGAGAAAAATGTTTAAAATGCCGGGTATGAGGGGTTAAATCATGGTAGAATGATAATAATCATCATATAGCAGCATTATAAAGGCCATGATATGGAAATAGGGCGAGTAAGTGACCTAAACAGAAGCATTAACATTATTGGACATGTACGCTGACGCCAACGCCGACGCTGACCAATCTGACTGAGCTAAAAATGCTCTGTACCAAATATCAAAATATTCTGACTGGTGGATCTGACGAAGAAGATTTTTAAACAATGTTCCCCATATTGCTCTAAGTTAAAATTTGGGCCCTCATAGAAAGCCCAAATATTAACTGAGGGGCTTGATTTGAACAATCTTGAATCTGACCATCATAGCATTGATGTATACGAAATATTACGATTCTGACTGGTGGTTCTGAAGAGGATTTTTAAAGATTATTATCCATATTGCCCCAAGTTAAAATTTGGGTCCTGTATTCAGGCCCAATATGAACCAAGGGGCTTAATTTTAACAAACTTGTATATGACCCCCTCCCCCCATGGATGCTGTATACCAAATATTAAAAGATTCTGATCAGTGGTTCTGGAATAGATTTTTTTTTACGACATCCCTCCCCCCTCCCCCCTTCTACAAGACACTCTGACAAAACGAATGGCAGTTTTCTTTTTTCACCATTCCACTCTACTGGTCCAAAGGATGCTTCATACCAAATAACAGTTCTCTGTTCATTGTGGTTTGGGAAATGTGGTCATTTAAAAATATTTCTATTTTAGCTCCTGAGGTTCCACGGGAACACAAGAAATTTTTTTTTTCGCATGAATCAAGTACTATGACTCAATACAAATTTTGGGCAGGGTCAAAAATCTTGCCGCTCCCATTACAAAGGCAAATATTGCTCCACAACTTTGTTTGAACAAATTTGATTCTACACCTCAAAAGGAAGCTCCATACCAAATGTCAAGTCAGTGTACCCACTGGTTCATGAGAAGATTTTAAAAAAAAAATGGAGCATTTTCCCCCAGCTCCTCCCTATGGGGCTGGGCAAGTTGATTTGAACCAAAACAAAATCAGGGCTTGCCTTGAGTCGGGGCCGATCGGCCCCGGCCCAGTGATCGGCCCCGAAATCGGACCCGAGAGGGTGGGGGGGGGGGGGGGGGGGGTGCATTCCATTTCTGAAATATCCAAAGCTGTGGGGAATTTTCATAGATTGAAATTATTTAAACGGCAAACTTAAAAGTTTTTTTTTTCTTCAATTTTTTCTTTGAGACAACCCTTGCATCGAAAATACACACCTCACAATATGTACGAAACGTCCTAAAATTTTATCAACAAAAAATCCAAAATGTCTATGTATGAAACATCCAGCACCCACATGATGGATCCAAGTCGTTTCGTCCCCGGAACAATTCATCCCCTAACATAGTGGGACGTTTCGTCCTCGAGACACTGACAGAGTGGGATGTTTCATCAGAGACGAAACACCCACTTGAATAGCAAATCATTAAGATGATATGGGATGTTGGATTTTTTTCATGATGTAACAAGACATGATCACATCCTTAGAAATGGTTTGCCAAACCAGTTTTAATGATACACAACACATTTTCACATTAAGTTGTGGATTTATTTTTGCCTAAAAAACATCTAGGTAGATAAGAAACACATTCCACTGGAATGTGTTTTTTATCTACCTAGATTTTTTTTCTAAGCAAAAGCAATCAACTAAGGGCGCCATTGGAAAGAATGTAACAACATAAAATTACCCCCAAAAGTCCCCAACCGCAATATCTGGGGGACTTTTTTCAGGCCCCCAGCAGGACCCGACCTCAACATCTGGGGGACTTTTTTTAGGCCCCCGACCATTTTACTCAAGGCAAGCCCTGAAAATGCGATGTCAGAACAAGCAATCACCTCAAATTTAACTGAAATCAGTTCAGTGGTTTTGGAGGAGAAGGTGCAAAGTGCATGTTCACAGATGACGGAAGAAAGACAACGGACGGTGAGTGATCACTATAGTTCATCCTGACTTTCAGTCAGGTGAGCTAACATGCACTGCTCAGAGTTCCCACAAGGAAATTGCTTTATTACAAATACATGTACTTCATAAATATAGAAAATTACCAATTTCTACAGAATACAGAGTTATTAAGATCAAAGGGTTAAAGTGACTGAAAGCCTGATTAGAAAGAATTTGATTTGCACAAACTTGACCCGGACCCCACTAAGGATTTCATATAACAAATATAGATAGATTTTGATGGGTGGATCTGAATAAGATTTTTAAAGAACTTTCCTCATATTGCTTCAGACTCCCGATTGGAACCAGCTGTTCAAGCTTCGTCCAATGAAGGGTCATCAGGCATGTTTCGGAGACAAAACATGACAGCTTTTAGTTATTCAAGAATTGTTTTTGCAAATTTGATCTTCTTGTCATGTTATGTAAAGAGTTAAACATGTACCTGTTTCTCAAATATTCCAACAGTATGCTGTAGTTGAGCAATGAATTTCAATGAATGTAAAGGCACCACTCTATCATCATGATCGCCAGTTAACAATAAAATGGACGGATACTGGGCTCCATCTTCTGGCACTTTGACATTGTGCAATGGTGAAAATCTACAACAAATAAATAATTTGTGCTGTGTCAATAAATTCGAGTGTATTTAACCCTCAAGGGCTTAATGCCAAGACTTGCCAAAAAAAAAAACAGCAGAAAAGTCACAGGAAGTCAACTGTCAAAGTGTAGCAAAAATATGTGAAAATCTCTAGGCCCTTAAGGATTAACTGAATATTTTTAATAAAATAACTGCAACAGGATCATTGGTTAGTTTGTTAGGCCTCTGATCAAGAGGTTGTGAGTTGGGATCTTACCAAATTCACTTGCACTATGCAGGTATGTGAGTGCGCAGCAGTTGTAAAAACAGAAAACTTCAAACCCTGTAATTGTGAAGAGTGTTTTTTTTCCTGGACATTCAGTGCTTTACCAATCACAACAATGAATATTCCTGGAAATATTAATTTTCAGATAGAGTAAAAACCTTCTAATTAAATAGCCACTTTGATAGTCAAGGTAATTTCTTGACATATTACATGTTACAAGATTTTTTATTCAATTAACAGGAGTTTTACTCAATAACCTATATGCAACTAAGAGATCATATTTGTATTAAAAGTATGATAAATGGTTTTGTGTTTGGAAGCTATATTCAATTAACAGGATTATTCAAATAAGCCAATTAAATGGGCTCCACCAGTGACCAGCCGAGGAGTGAATTTTAGGAGAGAAGTGACTTCCTCCACCTCAGAAAAATAAGGAGAAGCGAGTGCTCTTCATGAAGAAGTGAAATTTCTGAAGAAAAAAAGCTGAGAAGAGAATTTAAATTAATATTTCACAATTCATCCATTTTACCTGTCAAACACTAAAAATAAAGTTACTGAGATCCAGTGGTGGAGCAATTGGGTGCATAGCACCCTACTCCCCGCCCCCCCTCCCCAATACAAACCCACTTGCTCCTCCCATCCCCAAATTTGAAAAACGAATTTTTGTGATTTTCTGCCCTCAGTACAAGCATTTGTCTTGAGATTCCCCACCCCCTCTTCACTTGCATGGTCCACCCTGCTTTCAGGCCAAGGCTTCAGCACTGGTGGTATCTGCCAAATTTGAAAAAAGAATTTTTGTGATTTTCTGCCCTCAGTACAAGCAATTGTCTTGAGATTCCCCACCCCCTCTTCACTTGCATGGTCCACCCTGCTTTCAGGCCAAGGCTTCACCACTGGTGGTATCTGCCTTGTTCTGTTAGTGAGATCTGGGGTTTTGTCAATATGGAAAAATTGGCAAGAAAAGCTACATTTTAGCGAAAATCAGCATTTCCTTATTTTTTGAAGAGTCACTAAGTGCTTACAGTTTTGAAGGATAATATGCAATTATTGTGCTTATTTCAGTAATGAGACATCGCGTAAAGATACACCCTAACAACTCCAGTGTCTTTATGGTATTACTGAATTAAATATTTGAATTAGAGTTACAGTTAAAACTAGAAGTCCTGTCACGAACTGTGCTCTTATCTAGGCATAATTGCACTCAGTTGCCATATCGAATGGCACCCAAAGTTCGGCAGGTTCTCCTGGTTACTCATAGCAAACAGAGGCAATGCTTCTGCCAATGAACCTCCGGGTTACCCGGAGGTCCATTGGCTGAAAACATTGCTTGTGCACAAGCCATATGTAAAAAAGAAAGCCTTACTATGATCATAACGCGTAGATTAACACGCAGATCAACGTGCTATTTGTGCGCATTTCATGACAGGACTTCTAGTTTTAACTGTACCCACCTCGGAAATGATGCAATCTCTAAAAAAATGAACAGCCTTGGGAAAATTTATTGTTTCAATAAACTTCTGAAACATTCTATTGACATCTTGCATTATTGTTGAATACTCCAGATAAATAAAGAGGGTGATTTGATGACTTTTGGACCTACGAAATACAACTGACTTTTGGTGTGTTTTTGTAGAGAATTCCCTGAAAAATATGTGCATGTGACTGCTACTTCCATTCCTGTCAGTTTTTACTCTCTTATTTGTTGCATGACTCCCTGTTTTCTGGTCAGAAAAAGTTGTCTGAAGGACAATACTTGACAAAGATATTTGAATGTCAAAATTAAAGTGATGCAATCATATTTTTTTTCGCCTGAATGTTATAATGGTCGCCTATGTGAAAATATTAGTTCTGAGATACCTTTTATGGTTTCTGCTTCAAATGCTTGTGAAATAAAAGAAACACAACACAAATCATTTTACTTGTAATTTTGATAACTTTTATTGAATTAAGTCAGTTCTGTTTGTTACTCATGCCCATCTTTCCACCAATATATCTCTTCTAATTTCAACTGTAGAGGTGAGTTTTATTTCTTCAAGTTTAAAATCTGTTCTTTTAAAAAACAAACATAAGTTAGAGTATCAAATAGTTTTTATGTTCTCTGTTTTGTCACCTAACAGTAATTATAAGTGTTGCATTGAACTCCAAATGTTGCGGTGATAATGATAGTCCAGTTTGATCAACTTAACTCAGCTGACTGCGAGTGAGATGAACAATTGTTGTGGTCACAGACTTCTGAATTCTGGTCTGAGTGAGAGCTTGAACAATGTGTTCTATGAGTATAAGAAAGAAGTGTACGACTAACTAGACGACTTCTCCCGTGACTAGAATGTTTTTGACAGGTCTAAATCTTGTGAAGAAACTTCCTGGATTTAGAATATCACCTCAGGAGGTTAACCATGACAGAGACACATGGTGTTGATGCTTACAAGGATGAATAGAGCCTCTAAAGAATTTTTCTTCCATGAGATGACTGTGAGAAGATCTGTGACTTCTTCAGTAGGAGTGAAGGCTCGGAGAATGGATGTATGGAAAGGATCAACAGGTTACATCTCCAAAGGTTAACCCTGCAAACCAGCATTTTTTTAAGGTTCTACTGGCTGAAAGAAACAGTGATTCACTTGAAGGCTGGCACCAGGTCTCCCATGAGCACCAGTTGGAGTCTCTCCCGTTCCATGTTACATCAAGGACAACTCAGAGTTGCCTTTAACAGCTAGCATCACTGCCAATGGACTGCCTTGTATCAAAGCAGCAACAGCAGTAATTTTATAGGCACCTTTGATGCCAACTAGCCCTCCACCATTCCTTTCCCTGGTGAAGTCATTCTCAAACGAGGACTAGGGATCTGCAAATCAAATTTTTTTTTCAAATCGAATCTTGAATCAAATCTTAATAGACAAGTTATTTGCTTAGATGGTGAAAGTGACCTTAAACACCAATAAATAAATATTCTCTGTACCACCGCTGCTGAAACAGGTAGGCCAGTTACTCAAAGTTTTAGTTTTTGAAGGCTTTACTTGTTACTATTCACCGCAATCTGTAACGTCGTCGACTACTTCTGGACAATGTGAGTCACACAGACTCACAAAATTTCACCTTCTACAATTTGGCTCATGGAAAAGTGATATATCCAGAGATCAGACAGCGTGGAGGATAGATGGGGGAGGGGGGTATGTCTGGGGATGTATATTTACTATATTAAATTGTGCACTGCTGCGTCTGTTCTTCATTATATCCAGCGTTCCATTAGTATTTATATTTATAGTATGATAGGGCTGTACGTTGTAGCAGTATCAATACAACTGATGTTCCCAGAGAATGATCGATCATCTCTGAATCTCTCCTGACCAGAGATCAAACCCATGACCTCCGGCATTAGAGACTACCACACAAATCCACATGGTCACCACATCACTCCACATCACTCCAGTCTGTTTGTATGGGTACGAAACAACTCAGTGCAAAGCGACTCAGTATGAAATGTTAAAGGAACAAAATGACCTGGGGGACAAACTGGTAAAGGAACAAAAAGACCTGATGCCCTATTAGTCAGTCACGCCCGGTGGCGGTCTTTGTAACACACTGCTTTGCTAATACCGTTGATTATGGTCGATGGCCCTACCTGACTTTTAATTTTGAGTCTATTTTTGCAGACAGGATTTTATAGCTTGCAGTGTTTACGTATTACTATCAACACAAAAATGTACAATTAGTCTTATCAAACTGGATATTCTCAACCGAAGATTATTCATTGATAAGCAGGTCTGAAAAATGATCAATTTAAAGTAATTTGTATATTTTTATACTTACCAATGGCCCAGACTTAGCTGGTGCAACCTCAATATTATTAAGGGCCAATAACAAATTTTGAATCCCCCAATCCCCAAAATTTGCATACAATACCAAAAATAAAAAGTCCTATCTGGACCTCCATACTTTTAGTACTTGCGCATGCGCAGTACCCAGGAAGAGACCATAATTGGCGCCAACATCATTCTTCTTAGTTGTGCCTACTGAAGTGATAACTCAGCGGGGAGGTATGAGTGCCCACTCATGGGAGGGCCATAGCCGTCTGGGCCATTGGTAAGTAAAAAAAAATATACAAATTACTATAAATTTATCATATTTTTTATACTAAAACCAATGGCCCAGACTTAGCTGAATCGTAAAAAGGCGGCGGGCCTAGGACTTAAAAGAATTGCAGATCAAAATTCAGCTCCTTAGCCTGAATTAGAACTCCCAAGGTGAAAAGGAGATTACAATTTTAAGGAATTACCTATATGTCTCTCTATACAACAATAGAGAAGACATACTACAGAAATAAGGAGCAATATCCAAGTAATTCCCTATTACTTAGCATAATTGATTATGCTAATTGAGTGTAACGAGCCCCCAATTTTAAGGCTAGTCCGGAATGAAACACTTAAAATTTGGAAAAGCGTGTCCGAGAGTGAGAGATTAACGCCCACAAACACACACCATATATAATGTATCAAGCTGTACATCAGATCAGAATAATCTACAGACTATAACAGCTTCACTCATAATTACACACTTATTATAAGGCCAGAAGAGGTAAAGAGAAAATCACCCCCTCCCCCACCCCCCATTTTTGAAGGAATAATCTTCAAAACAATGAGGGAAGCGGTCTGGAAAAAGTGGTACCAGATAATAAATTTATTCATCTAAAAGGCACCCGGCTATTAATTATTATTAATTTATTGGTGCTTAAGGCCACATCAGCAGCTAAGACTGTATCGTGGCGATCCTGGTTATTAAAATCGCAAGCTTCAAAACGTATGCCGCATCCACAATACATAGATAGGTCGAAAACCAGTGATATCAATATGTACAACCATAAACTTGTCCAATTGAATACCAATGGAAAGTTATCTGATAGAACTTTTATGCTTCTGAGCCAACAAACAGGCGACAACGTTCAGGTGTACAATTAATTCCAATAATGAACCTCCAAATTGTAACCGTACAAATATATGAGAATAGGAATATGTCTTGTGTACTGCTTTCGGTTAAAAACTGGATCCAGAACAAGGAATGGGATATGATTAAAAAACCTGTCACGGACCATCCCAAAATAATTCATTGTTCCCTAGGTCCGTTAAAACCAATGACTATTTGGAGAAAGAATATACTACTCTGAATAATGAAGCCAAAAATAGAGAACGTGTGCATAGACGGCCTGTTGGAAACTCCATAACTGATCCAACTAGCCCCAAACTTCTCATGAGCTCAAAACTAATGTAGAGCCAGAATTAAAGAGAATCTATTCAGAAACACGTCTGCCTAATAATATATACATATTATGCATGCAAACAACAGAATCACGCCTGGACCTTCATCTGAATACAGCCAGTATCAAAGGCGTGACCGAGCGATACAAAAACTAACCAGGAAACTGAAGGAATAAAACAATGTTAATGAAGAGACTCATAAGAAAAGCAGACAGTTCTGAGCGCAACTTCTCAGAGTGGACTAATTTCCACATTTGGAGAATGTCGCCCAGATAACCGACATGCCTGCCACACAGGAACATGAAGGCTAGCAATATCAACTGAATGTATTCATGAAAGAATTTAGAATCCAAAAACAGATACTGTTCAGGAATCATATGCTCATATACAACTTATGAACGATCAACCACCGGAAGCAAACCAAGTAGAGTGCATGCGCCCCTGATGTCGCCGTTAGACCACAACCCACCCGCCAATCGAAGAGCAATGAATGACATGCATATAATTAAATGCATATGAGGCTTACAGGAAGGGCACTACGTCCTGCCCTGTAATCGCCTAACATATTGATGTGTGGGGAGGAGGGGGTTGACGAATAAGTCGTATCGAACTCCCTTCACCTGCAATACTTGAATCGCTAGATAAGTAAGGCTGGCACAGTAATATTAAGGCTTGGGACAGTGACAAATTCCTTTTTCACTATAAGAAAAAGAAACTTCATACTACATTCCCAAGCTATACGGCTGCTGCTATTCTCAATAAAGAGTAATTCAGCTAAAAAGCTTATAGTTAGCCAAAGCAAGCATGACACTAAACCTGCTCGACTCGTAACACTTTAGTGTTAGTTATCTAGAAAAGTACAGAAACCATAGGGCTCCCTCAAGTCTGACCGACTCCATAATGCTACTAAGGATGGAGGGGGACGTGATGAACATGGCACTATTGCAAAGAAAATACCCGTTGAAACAGCGTCGACATATCCCTTGAAATCAAGACAGTACGGCATGGCTTCAAATAATACACCATATAGACATAATATCCAATCCATCGAGTGGAAATATAATCCACAACAACGGATTTGATAAAAATGAAGCGGGAGACGAAAACTATATTCCGGCACCCAATCATAAAAACCTTGATATGGTATCTCACAACAGACACAGTCGACCCCGACTGTTAATGGAATGGAGAGGGTTCTCCAAACGGTGATCTGACCTCAGATCTAGCCAAGCATCCCGTAGAGAAACTTCTGACTTCTTCTACATGCACAATTGGCCGGACCGACTCAGCACCGTCGGGAAACTTGCAGGCTTCTTCCCCTTATTTTGCTGTAGTCGCTGGGTGAGCTTTTGATTAAAATGTGCTCACTCTACCCAAATCTACACTCTCCTCGACTGCACTGGACATACCCGGTATTACGGTTCCCACTTGCGGGTAACCGCCTGACCCGTCAAGCTGGAGGGATGGAGAATCAACCTCCGTAGCCCTCTCACCATCTGAATGTTCCATCTGAAACATGGTCAACACCATCTGAATGTACAGATGACTGGACCAACCCAGCACCGTCTGACAGCTCACTACCGGAGACTGTTGATGGCAGAACCTGTGATATGCTGCGCAATCTGCAGCAGCAGATCCTTGAACGAGGCTTGCAGAGCAACGATTTCTGCTTCCTCACCATATGCTGCTAACGGGACAGGGATCTGACACCAGATCTTTCGATGCATGTCCCGTATAAAAATGCCTCGATTGACTAGCTACAGGTTAATCTGACTTCGGTGGTGAAGAATGGGAACATCACCGTGGAACAGCATGAACATGTGAAGTCGGATAGCTAGTCTGCGGCCTAACGTGCTTCATCGATGAAGCAGAGGAAGAAGCTATAGCTGCAACCGGTCCCGGCTGCAGTGGGAAGGATCGTCCCGAACCGCAAGCATGAACGGGCGCCCCAACTAACTAAAGTTTCTCAAAGAGAAAACAGTAGGCCCCGACTGCTGACGGAACGGAGAGGGATCAACAGCTCGCAGGCTGGCTCCAGACCTCGCCAAGCATTATGTTTAGAAACTTGTAGGCTAATACCCCACAACGTGCTTTTTTTCATGGAAGTAGAGGAAGACATAACAACAGCCGACTCCGGCTGATGTGTGGAAGGCGCATTGCTCTAACGCATAAAAGTTTCTCACAATGGACAGTCGACACCGACTGCTAACGGGACGGAGAACGCTCTCCAACTTGCAATCTGGCTCCAGATCTCACCGAGTATTCCGTTGAGAAACTTATCGGCTAATCCCATTTGTGTACGCTTCCATGTAAGAAGAAGAAGCCATAACCACAACTGACGCCAGCTGCATTGTGGAAGAAACATCCAAAGCATGTTCCGACTCATTATAGTTTCTCGCAACGGACACAGTCAACTCCGACTGCCAACGGGACGGAGAGGGTTCTCCAACTCACAATCTGACCCCAGATCTGGCCGAGCATCCCGTAGAGAAACTTAAAGGATTCTTCTCCTTATTGCCATCATTGCTGGGTGAGCTTTATATTATAAGGTGCTCGCTCTACCCACATTATACTACTCGACCGCAACGGACCTACCTGGCGTCTCTGCTCTCTTAAAAGGGCCAATCACTTCACCGGTCGAGCTAGCTGCATGCAGAAAATTAAGCTACTCTGGCTTTATTCCTGTGCATTTATATCGTGAGCACCTTGGCAGCTAGCTCTATATTACTCAACAGAGCGTGGCTCATCAGAGTGCGATGCCAGCAGCACGTAACGTTCTTATTCCTATGAAAAAGAGACTGAAAGACTAGTATTAGCCACCGGTGAAGGTTTCACCGCCCACCACACAGGTTGACACCCATTTCCAACATTCGCATCCCATAGTACAAGTATTGAAGCAGTGCCACGACTATCAGCAAACAGCAAGCCTATATTCAGAGGCTTCTTGGACTTACACTGAATATCAATTATTTCGAAAAATTTTGAATGAAGCATAAGTGCCCCAACGGAACCTCATGAGCCCAAGGGCATCCCGATAAAGCTTAAGTGTGGACAACCACTAACTAATAAAAGCTAAACTACCGGAATAAGATATACTATGTATCCTAATAGAAAAGCCATGGTTGTTTAAAATTAAACATTGAATTAATACGAATCCAAGCGTTATTGAACATACAACAACATCAAAAGGAAAAACCGGAAACTAACCAACAACAGGCACAACAAAGGCCCAGAGTTAGTAACCGATCAACAACTACCCGATGCAAAGCTAGATCTTCATATGAAGAAAAAACAATGCATCTGGTAGAAGATGCAAGAGTACAAAATGTCCTGAACCGAAATAGACAAGACGTAAACATAGGGGATAAACAGAATACCTAATCTGTTTACAAGTTAAACTCCCAAGAATTTAATAAAAAATTCTTCAATAAAAAATCCGAAAGAGATTGGGAGTATAACAGGAGGGTTCAGGAGAGGGACGAGAAGTTATAGTAACAAAACAACAGTGGCGTCATATTATAAAGACGACTTTCAGAATCATATCACGAAATTGGGTAACATGAATAATTTAGATAAAAATTATAAAGTTACAGCCCTGAACATCCGAAACCACCGTTATTCACTTCCAGCATCCTGTTACACTGCTGATTTCATGAAAACCATTATTAATTTGTGACCGGCATCTTCAATGAAAGTATCAATGACACTGAAGCTTAACTTGTCTGTGTGCTACGTTTGCTGAAAAGGATAATGTTCAATGTTTATGAAAGGATTATGAAATAAGACAAGAATTGTGATAATTGGGAATATGTTAATTTCTGTTCTCTGTATGCTGTTTTCAATGAAAGTGTCAATGACACTGTAGCTCAACTTGTTAAGACATGTACATGTACCGTATGTGACACAGCAATGACAAACATCTAGGTAATGACCTGATAACAAAGGTACATTTTAAGTATTGTAACGGTCTGTACATAAATACTGACCGTAGCCTGTAACAAATGTATAGGTAAGGTATTGTAAAGGTGGGTGACAGTCAGGTGCTAAGCTAGAAAAGAAATCTTTTGAGTCCCAGAGTGGGTCTGACTGAACCCCAAAATATTTGTTCTCATAGCACAGTGATAACAAAGGCACCCCAAAACACACTCGTTCCTGTCCCAAGGTGAAAACAAAGGTACCCAAGAAGTTTTGTGAAGATCTGTTCATAAATACAAGCTGTATAGAAGTTGTGTACAAAAAACTGATTAGACCTAATTTCGGTACAAAATGGCCACTGGCAGCCATCTTGAATCTTAGACCGCACCCAGAAACACTCGTTCTCGTCCCAAGGTGATAACAAAGGTACCCAAGACATTTCGTGAAGATCGGTTCATAAATACAGACTCTAGCCCAAACCTTATTGACATGTGTACTTATTGTGTGTAAGTAGCATCTAAGTAAGTTCATCTAATTTGCATAATTTCTGCACCAGAAAAAAACCCGTACTATATGTGATGTATCCCATGGTACTAAACATTCACACAGAAAATTATTCAAATCAGAGCTTTCATATGAAAGTTCTGTGCAAAAATCTGATTGCACCTAATTTTGTACAAAATGGCTGCCATCGGCCATCTTGAATTTCGGACCGGACCCAAAAACACTCGTTCTTGTCCCACAGTCATACCAAAGGTACCCAAGAAGTTTCGTAAAAATCGGTTCATAAATACGGCCTCTAGCCCGAGCCGTATTGGCATTTGCACTTACAGTGCTGAAATTAACACTGAATACATCAATGTTAGTCTAATTTGCATAATTTACGCACAAGAAAAAAACCTGTATTATATGTGATGTATCCCATGGTACTAAACATTCATACAAAAAATTATTCAAATCAGCGCTTTCATATGGAAGTTCTGCGCAAAAATCTGATTGTACCTAATTTTGTACAAAATGGCTGCCAGCAGCCAACTTGAATTTCGGATCGGACCCAAAAACACTCTTTCTCGTCCCACGGTCATAACAAAGGTACCCAAGAAGTTTCGTAAAGATCGGTTCATAAATACGGCCTCTAGCCAGAGCCATATTGAATTGTTGACGGACAGACAGACGACAGACAACTGGCCATGGCATAAGCTCAAATTTGGCTTCGCCAAAGTTGAGCTAATAAAAATAATATGAGATGTAGACTGTACTAAAGAAATAAGGGGTGGGTTAATGTGGCCCTCACAGTTAATGTATGTGGCCCTCACAGTTAATGTATATCAATGAAAGTTACCAATTTACAGTGAAATTATTCCATAACGAGTCATCCTATCAAGTTACAATGAAATCCCTTCATAAATATGGCTTGTAGATTGTGCTAAAGGTTTTTGGGCTTCGAGCCTGTGTAGCCATCACGGTTGACCGATCGCAACCAAAAACGGACATCCTCATCTAGACATTATACTGAGTCATCCTACCAAGTTACAATGAAATCCCTTTATAAATATGACCTGTAGTCTGTGCTAAAGCTTTTCAGGTTTTGGGCTCGGGTTGCCATCATGGTTGAAAAATCGTGACCAAATAGGGACAATCTCATCTAGGCATTATCTGGAGTCATCCTACCAAGTTACAATGAAATCCCTTCATAGATATGACCTGTAGACTGTGCTAAAGGTTTTCGGGCTTCGGGCCCCTGTAGTCATCACAGTTGACCAATCGCGACCAAATGGGGACGTTATCATCTAGACATTATATGGAATCAACCTACAAAGTTACAATGAATTCCCTCCATAAATACGACCTGTAGACTGTGCTAAAGGTTTTGGGGTTTTGGGCATGGGCAGCTGTCACGGCTGAATGATCGCGGCCATAAGGGGACGTTCTCATCTAGACATTATCTGGAGTCATCCTACCAAGTTACAATGAAATCCCTTCAAAAATATGACCTACAGACTGTGCTAAAGGTTTTCGGGCTTCGGGCCCCTGAAGCCGTCACAGTTGACCAATCGCGACCAAAAGGGGATGTTCTCATCTAGACATTATATGGAGTCAACCTACCAAGTTACAATGAAATCCGTCTATAAATATGACCTGTAGACTGTGCTAAAGGTTTTGGGGTTTTGGGTTTGGGCCTGTTGTCATGGTTGACAGATCACGACCAAATGGGGAAGTTCTTATCTAGACATCATACAAGAGTCATCCTACCAAGTTACAATGAAATCCCTCCATATTAAATATGACCTGCAGACTGTGGTAAAAGTTTTTGGGTTTCGGGCTTGGGCAGCCGTCATGTTTGACAGATCATGACCAAAAGGGGACGTTCTCATCTAGATATTATACAGAGGCATCCTACCAAGTTACAATGAAATCCCTTAATAAATACGACCTGTAGTCTGTGCTAAAGGTTTTTGGGTTTTGGGCTCGGGCAGCCATCACGGTTGACGCAACGTGACCAAAAGGGGACGTTCTCATCTAGACATGACACAAAACCTGAATATGAAATTTTGTGACGATCGGATAAGAACTATGGGGTGTAGCCTGTGCTAAAGGAAAATGTGAACAGATTTACAGACTCACAGACAAACAGAGACTTCCGCACGCATGGTGGCAATAGCTTATCTTGCCTTTGTCAAGTTAAGCTAAAAATAAAAATGAGAATTTAAAGCACAGATGTCAGTTCAGTTGTTACTGATTTTGGGCCAAACAGAAGAATGATGTTGGCGCTAATTCAGGTCTCTTCTTGGGTACTGTGCATGCGCAAGTACTAAAAGTATGGAGGGCCAGATAGAACTTTTAATTTTCGGTATTGTATGCAAATTTTGGGGATTGGGGGGTTCAAAATTTGTGTTTGGCCCTTAATAATATTGAGGTTGCATCTGGGCCATTGGTTTTAGTATTAAAATACACTCGTTCTCATCCCCAAGTGATAACAAATTAGCCCAAGAAGTTTCGTGAAGATCTATTGATACATACAGCCTCTAGCTCGAGCTGTATTGACATGTGTACTTACTGTGTATAAATACGGCCTCTAGCCTGAGCCGTAGTATTGAATTGTTGATGGCATACAGATGGACAAGCGGACGACAGGCCATGGCATAACCTCAAATTTGACTATGTCAAAGTTGAGCTAAAAATTATATCACTGAAATAACTTATTTAAGGTCGATGCCTAATGAAACTGATGTAATGGTACAACAAAAAATTTTAATGACACATTTTCAAAATAACATTTGAAAAGGTGAGTAATTTTAATAATTATTCACTGTCCCAATAGAACTGCAATGAACCAGAGTTAAAATCGACTAGCCGAAAGAAGTGGAATAGGGCCTAATATTTGGGGTACCCAAGAACTGTGTCCTTGGATAGACATTTCTAACTTTAACAAAAACAACGAAATTTTTTGTATGAATTATTTTGAATGCCAAAACGTTTTAAAGGACAAGCTGAAACATGGAAGGGAAGGAAACATTGAGAAGACAGATACAAATAATCATCATTGAATAGTTATACATCAGGGAAAGACACAAATAAGGGTGACACATGATTCTACAAAATTTGCTTAATTATTTTTGAAAGCAAACACTGCCCTGATGTATTTCTTTTCTGTCTGCCATCCTTTCTACATACGTTGTTGATCTTCAACAAACATCCCTGTTTATCCAGTGTCTGAGCCTTCATACTTTGAAATATTCAAGGGGGGTGTAACAGAAAACTTCCAACACAGAGGCCAAACAAAAGAATGATTAATGGCGGGGTTGGAAGGCATGCACAGAGGTTATGTATCTATGGCACACCATCTAGGACTCTTTCTTTTTTGTTAAAAATTAAGTGTTTGGCTTGAACTTCTCACGAACTGAGAACAGCTGGTCTGGGTCAGTGGTAATGGTTATAAATATCACTGTCCTGTGAAATTGCTGCACAAAATATCAAAGAAGGCTTCTAAGATCATCCATGTGAATTTGAATACTCAATATCTTTATTTTCTTAGAAATAGCCCATAATTTGAGAGAAGATTTAAAGATGTCAACCACACTAAGGACTGAAAATGAGAAATTGAATTGTGTGTATCTAATCGGAATTGGACAATGGATAAGTGTCCTGGAACAGAATTGTATGGACACCAGGCAGTGCACTATGCACTTTTTGCCCCCAAGTTGGTCAAGTTTGATTTCATTTGGTCAAGTCTTATTTTCTTTGGTTAATTTTGACTTCTTTTTTTCTCTGAGGGTTTTCCCTTAGAAAAATCATCAAAATTGCTCATTTTCAAAATTATTAAAGATGAGAGTTTAAGGCTCTTCTGTACGTTTTGTGATTTGTGAAGAAATAATCTTCGGACTGAGCATAGTGTTACTGTTCCATGAAGTGTAAGAGAGATATACTATTCACTACTATATTGAATCAGATTTATTAAACTTGTCTCAACACAAATTGTAAATGACATTGCCAATGAGCTCAACAGTGTCGCTAAATCTTTCCTTCACTTAATAAATCGTCTGCATCTGCCTGCATAATATGCAAATTCAGTGGAAAAAAAAAATTATTTTTCAAAAAATTTCAACAAAACTCTTATACCCTCCCTCTCCCCCACCCCATTGGAATGAGCTCATGGTTTGTTGAAATTTTTTGAAAAATTTGAAAAAATAATATTTAAAATAATAAATTTTGATATTGTCTACATTGAGTAAAAGGTTAAAATAAAACACTAACTGATGAGAGGCATGGGCCCTGAAAAATTTAGGGTTTAACTCTGTGTATGTATGAATATACTGAATCTACTACCTGTTAACCCCACTACTGGTGTTAAGCTGCAATGCTTTCAATGGGAATTCCATTACCAAAATTTCCACCTACAGTAGGAACTACATCCAACTTGACCTCTGACATTACCCAATTTGCTGATTTCGATACATTCATACTTTGCGGTGTTTCATTCAAACATACGACATTTTGCGGTACTATCTACTATGTGAAATGACTTATTAAGTTTAAAATATCTACAATTAAATATTAAAAATAAAATTTAAGAATTGTTAATAATAATTTGATTGAAAAAGCGAGGTAAATTCAATCAGCTCAGACGATGTGTCTAGTTATCAATCAAGCATTCACGTGCAGATGGAAGAACTGTCCACTGGCACAGAGGTAAACAAAACAAACCCACATGTTTGCAGTAGAAAGTATTGTTTTTTCTACACTTTAAGTGACAAAATTGATTATCTATTAAGAGCATAGTGTAAATAAAACAAATAGGTACTAGGGCTGGTAATCAAATTTAAACTGCTCGTAGAATAAGGGATTTAACCAATTGGCAGAGTCTCGTGGTCAAAACCCTGGTCCTACTCATGGTTTAAATATGATTACCTGCCCTAGTACCTATTTATTCTGTATTTCTACCTTGTAGCTGGAAATAGAAAGATTATCGTCCTGCCTTTCTGAATGAAGAACAATGAGACGACCAACATCCAAAAGGAGGAGTTCAGTAAGCAAGGAGGAAATTATCATCAAAGGAATTGCAGAGGAAGGAAACTGATCCGATAAAATAACCTCCTCACACCCTTCACCACAACAAGTCCCCCACACCCTGCACCACAACAACCCCCCCCCCCCTCCCTGCCGCTTGACTTCCAAGAGTCTTAGTTAGCATGGTGTACTAAAGGAAATGCAGACACACATTCATATACAGTCATGAGACCAATGTACATACAAGCAATTTTGATGGCTATGGGAAAGGCATAGCAGTCTATCCCAAGCCAGTTGATCAACAGAACAAAGGCAGCATAGGTAAGGTGATCCAGGAGAGTCTGAACCAATTAAATATCAAAGTGGAAAAAATTGACATGTAGTGTAGTAATCAGTAACATATCAACATGAATACCTCTGCAAAACATCCAATGGGATGCAAATTCTTACTTATAAAGGATAGAACATTGGAGCTCATTCCAAAGAGGGGTCATAACTTATGTTTTTGAGAGAAAAAATGAAAAAAATAATGAAAATTAATTGACGACTTTTGTGAATAGCGCTGGCCGGTTTTGGCCATTACGTTGAATTTGAGTGTGATCTGAAATGCCAAAAAGAGAAGATCTCTCATAAGAGTACATAAGGAAGAGTGTGGATTTCATCAATTCCCAATGTAGCTAGAAACAATGAAGTATCTGTCAAATCAAATAGTGGTGATTCGAGGGGAGAGATAACTCTAGCCTTACCACAAGAATCACTCACTTCTTCTGAAAGATATGTTACTCTGATAATCTGCAAGTATCTCTGTTCACAGGTCCTGCTCAAGAATGAAAGTTCAAAGAATTGAGAGTCACTCCCAATGTCAGATCAATTGAGAAAGTTATTTGTCTCGATAAGAGATCTGTACTCGTAAAGAAAAAGAATTTTCAATGTCAATCCTTGAAAAAATTCGTCCAAACTAAAATTTATGACGCGTCGACTAGAGACACTGAATAACTGATAAGAAACAGTTGACATTGGGCTTCTGTAGATATGAAACATGTAAGACAAATTAGGTCTTAAGTATGTACTGTTTAGGACAGTCAGTGATGCATAAAGGCCAAAGAGATAAATTTCTTGAATGTGACTCTTGTTACTTCAGAGAAGTAAATAGCAAAAGCACTGAGAAGAAAACATGGTTCTTGCTAATTGGATACAGCCCCATTTCAGCTGAATGAGCAGGGAGCAATTTATTCTGACAAACTTGAATGGCCAGAATTGATTAACAGTTCCAGTAAATTGATTAGCAGTTTTGGGGTTCGTACAGAAGATCAAATTCAAGCTCTATTTTAGCACTTTTCAAAGACTAATGATTTTCATAGACTATTACTGTATTCATAATGTTACAATGGTTCATCACACCAAGCCAATTTTAAATATACTGTCCAAAAAAGTAAAGCTTCCCTCTTCCCCATAATACCTGTGGGTATATAAATATCTCAAATTTTTATACTAATAACCAATGGCCCAGACTAGCTGCTGCAAACATGAAATTATCAAGGGCCAAACACAAATTTTGAACACCCCAATCACCAAAATTTGTATACAATACCGAAAATTAAAAGTCCTATCTGGCCCTCCATACTTTTACCAACTGCACATGCACAGTTGTCAGGAAGAGACCAGAATTGGCGTCAACATCATTCTTTGTTTGGCCCTAATGTCAGTAACAATGTTCTGATATCTGTGCTTTAAAATCTCCTTTTTTGGGGATGCCAGACACAAATCAATGCAAGAATTGGTGGATCCAAGGCTGTTAATGGATGATGGAAGTGAACAACGGTGGTTTCAAATGTTCAGGGCTGGCTGTAACTTTATAATAATTATAAAATTATTTCATGTTTCCCATTTTCGGGACATATGCCTGACGTAATCATTCTTCTTAATGATTATTCCCCTGTTTGTTGAGTGTTCCTTCCCTATCCTTCCATGAACCCTTCCTGTTAAACTCCTATGCTCTTTGGCTAAATTTTTGATTAAATTTCTTGGGAGTTTAACGTATATTACGGAATGTTTATTCTGCTTATCCCCTTAGTTACGTCCTCACCCTAGGGGTGTTAGGTCGTTTTGGTCTTGCATCTTCTATTCGATGTATCGTTTTTTCTTTGTATGAAGATCTGGCTTTGCATCTGGTAGCATTAAATTGGTTACTGACTTTGGGCCTTTCTGTGTGTCTGATGTCTTGTTTCCGTTTTTTTTTTCCTTTGACGCTGTTTACATTGGCAATGTCCTCAAATATATGTAGTATTTTATATTATATTACTGTAGATTTACTGTAGGATACATTGATTATTATTCCGGTAGTGTAGCTCATAAAATTGGATTTTGTCCACACTTAGGCTCTATCGGGATGCCCTTGGGCTCATTATGTTCCCTTTGGGAACTTAGGCAATTTCTCCGAAAAAAAGTACGAAATTTTTTTTATAAATTTTTCGAATTTAATTTTGATTGCTATTATTCATGTATCTTTATCATATATTTTGTTGTGGAGTTTGTAGGAGTGCTATCGACTTTGTCTTTGGATTGTAATTATCAAAGTTTACTGCTCTAGATGCAGGGAAAGGGAGTCTCCCTCGGATTTACATGGTTGTTGCCTTGCCTGTAGTCGATGCACTCCTGCGGATTCTTGTCCTACTTGTGCATATTTGGATGACAGACGTTGGAGATGGTGTCGCGGTATGTTGTTGGCGGTGAGGTTCCTTTGCCAGAGATCTCACCGCAATATAATTTGAGTTTTTTAGTTTCTATTTCAAAGGAACAAGAATATGGTGATGGTTTTGCGACACTCATCCAAAGTGTGCTACCGTCATCACGCTCTGATGAGCAAATAGAGCTAGCTGCAAGGTGCGCATGAATATAAGCAAGGGATAAGGCCTCACGTTAGTGTTCTTATCCTTTGCAAGCAGCTACCTCGACTGTTGAAGCAGTTACTCCGTTCGTGGGAGCCATTACACCGGGTGAGTCTGTTGCGGTCGAGGTAAGTGTAGATTTGGGTAGAGCGAGCACATCAAAAACTAAAGCTCACACAGCGGCGATGGAAATAGAGAGGAAGCCTGCAAGTTTCTCTTAAGGAGGCTTGGCGAGGTCTGATAGGACCGTGAGTGGGAGAGGCCCCTCTCTAATCCAGCAACATTTGGGGTCAAATGTTGCTGAGAAACTTGCCTGTGTAGTTTTCTGAAAGTTCATCTTAGAGAGCCTCGGTGAGGTCTGAAAAGACCGCGAGCGGGAGAGGTCCCTCTCTAACCCACAACATTTGGGGCTAAATGTTGTTTGATAAACCTGCCTGTGTAGGAGCCAACATTCACAATCGCTGCTCAGGACGCTCTTTCTAAACTGCAGCCAGGGTCGGCTACAGTTACGGCTTCTTCCTCAGGCAGATATAGCACACACGACCGCATACTAGCTACCTGACTTCGAATATCCAGGCAGCCACCAGAAGAAGTATCCAGTCTTCACACGTGCAGTCGACCCATCCGGTAGCTAGTGATCTGAGGCTTCAATCATTGGGACATTCGGAGTAGAAATCTATGTCCGGATCTTCGTCCCAGGAGCAGCAAGCGGCGTAAATACGGAAGACCACTGCTCCTCATGCCTCGGTAATGGACTTGCCGTCGTATATTGCACAGGTAATCGCAGCATCCCAGCAAGTGCAAGAGCAGCCTTTCGCAGACTCCAGTGGTGAGCTGTCGGACAGTGCTGGGCCAGTCCAGTCATCTGCACACGCAGATGCGATGGACTGAACGTCACAGCTGAATCAGTCGGATGGTGAAAGGGTCAAGGAAGAGGATTACCCTTCCCTTTTGGAACAGCATACGGTAGCGAGAGAGAGAGAAACCGCTGTCGTCTCTGGACGCAGATTTTGTGTGGAGGAAAGAGGATGTTCTTTCCTTCCCGAAACAGTCTCGACATGTGTCGGAGGCCTTCAGCCATGTTAACGACGCCATATTCAACCTCTGTGGTGTTAAGAAGAAGGCAATTTCTTATCGACATCTTCAATAAATATACTGTTCCTTGGACCACGTTCATTTAAAACGGTTGGAGAAGATTCCAGAGAGCTCCTCTGCGTTTAGATGAGCAGGCCGGGGAATTAGATAGGTCCCTACCTGCATCAATCAATATATGCTCGAAGTGATGGAATGTGCTATTTTATCCAATAGAGTGAATCTGGATGCGATGTTCTACGCAGATCACCTCACCAGAGCTATGGCGTAGCATCTTAATGGGAAGGAATTTGAGGATGTTTGTTTCTCGCTTTCCCAGGCAGTTATGTATGCCATGTACAACTCCGCACTGACAGTGGCAAATTTGGAGTTGATCAGAAGTGATGCTGCCCTTGCGTCGTCATCACTTTTAGATGACAAGGTGAAAAGCTGTCTCCAAGTCGCTCCGGTCAAGGGACACACACTGTTTGACGACACGCTTTCTTTAGGCTAGGAACAGGCTACCAAAAAGCTTCCAGCGCACTGATACTGAGATCAGCATCTCAACAACATGCATCAGCTGGCCGGAGTAAGCGAGGTTATTCCAGTTCACAATCATAGAAGGGAGCTCCTCGCGAGGGTCTACGAAACCCTCTTACAGTTACTCCGGAGGTCGTCAGTATAGCGACTCAGAAAAGGGGTGAAAGTCTTATAAAGAATTTAAGTCAGACGCCCCTAGATTGACAGGACGAGGTTCTTTGCGGGAAGGACGTAGTTTTGCCTACCGCAAGACTCACAAGTTGTACAGGTGATGGTCTAGACTTCTGTTGCTTTCCACTTAGCGGAAGGTTATCAACCTAGCAAAAAGTGGATGAAAATTATGGAAGATCAGTGGATGAGAATGTAGTCTTGGCAGGCCTGCGGCTATCAGTCCGAGCAAGCTCCACTTACAAGAAGTATGTGTTGGACAAATCTTCCGGCGAATTCTTCCAAGAGAGTCTCTCCTTGTGGAGGTATAGGCTCTCCTATTGAAGAAAGCAATAGAGGTCGTCGAAAATATTCTCCAGGTTTTTTCAAGTCACCTGTTTCTCGTCCCGATGCCAGATGGATAATGCATAGATAGGCTGAGAGAGCGGTCTTGTTTGGAATAGAGACGTTAGAGGGAATAAGTACGTCTTTTCCCTCTCGGTGTTGTATTCCTTGGCGTCAAGACATTTAATGCCATTGTGGACACCATAGTATTCTTATGTACTGTTACATCGGTCTTTTCTTATAATAAGCGGTTAGTGTTTAAGTCTCCATTTAGTGAGCTTTCAAAGGCTGCAAGTAACACAGATATGTCTTCACGTAGCTACCTTGAGATTACTGTCTCTTTGGGAATTACGGCTGTTAGAATAGCGGCTCGTCATTCCCTACCTTGCGCGATGATGGTTTTAAGTCTCCTTTTAGTGAGCTTTCAAGGTCACTAGTTACACCGAGATATCTGTCTTCATGGAGAGGAAGACTTCTAAGCTACGTTAGCTAGGTTCTGACCGCTGTCTTTTGGGAATAAAACCAATCAAGGTAGAGTGCTTTTCGGTTTGTTTTCCTAGGTGTCATAGACTTGAGTCTTATCGTTTACACCAGTACCCTAGCTAGAATCATGAGCGATGTTTTTTCAGTAATTATGCAGTGACAAAACTTATTAGCTCTTGGGAATACTGTATCTTTGGGAATTTAGGGCTATTAAAATAGCGGACATGATACCATATGTTAGAGGTTATTCTCTTCCTACCGGTATGGTTTGGTATTAGTTATATGTTATATGAGGCGATAAACTCTACTGATGACGCC
Organism: Pictodentalium vernedei; assembly: GCA_031216915.1. Classification (NCBI taxonomy): domain Eukaryota; kingdom Metazoa; phylum Mollusca; class Scaphopoda; order Dentaliida; family Dentaliidae; genus Pictodentalium; species Pictodentalium vernedei. Next base: position 262,942,541 of record CM062293.1, read on the forward strand.
ATATTTACCTAGTGTGATTAATGAGAGCTTCTTCAAACGCCTATACTTAACTCCCTTTTCAGGAACATATTTCCTGATTTCATCTACATTTTTATGATCGGGTGTCGGAACATTGTTTTCGTCTCCCTTTTCATTTCTATCCAATCTATTACTGTGGATTATACTTCCACCTTAGCGACTTGATATTATGTCAATATGGTGTATTTTTGTTCATCACGTCCCTCTCCATCCTTAGTGGCATTATGGAGTCGGTCAGACATGAGGGAGCCCTGCGGTTCCTATACTATTTAATAACAAACACAAGAGCGATTCAAGTAATGTGGGTGAGGGGGGTTCGATAGGAATTACTCATCGAACCCTCCCCTCACTTACCCTTACCCCCCACCTGCCAATGTGTTAAGAGGGGATTACAGGGCAGGACATACTTTTCTTCTTGTAAGCCTCATATGCATTCAAGTATATGCATGCCTTTCATGGCTCCTCGACTGGCGGCTGGGTCGTGTTCTAACGGCGACCTCATGGGAACATCCACTATTTAGTTCATTTGTTTCCTGTGGTTGTTTGTTTATAAGTCATATACGAGCATATGATTCCTTATCAATATAATTGCTAGCCTTCGTGTACATGTTTGGCTGACATGTCGGTTATCTGGTCGACATTCTCCAATGTGGCAATTAGTCCACTCTGAAAAGTTTCGCTCAGAGCGGTCTGGCCTTTTCATACGACGTATGAGTTTATTACTCAGTTAACTGCATATTAACGTCGTATTATTCATTCAGTTTCCAGGTTACATTTGCATCACTCGGTCATACCATGGATACAGGCTGTATTCAGATGAGTACATGCGGGATTTCATTGCTCACGTGCATAATTTGTGTATTTATTAGGAAGACACATTATTGTACAGATTATATAAAATTTTGCTCTGCTTATAGAGCTCATGAGAATTTTGGGGCTATTTGGAGCAGTTATGGAACTGCCAACAGGCCATCTATGCATACATTCTCCATTTTTGGCATCATTATTCGTCGGAGTAGTATATTCTTTCTCCGAACAATCATTGGTTGTTACTGACCTAGGAAACAATGATTTTTTTCGGGGACGGGCCATGATGAGTCTGTTAATCACAGCTCATTCCATGTTCTAATCCAGGTTTCTTTGAGATACAGTACACATTCTCGTATATTCGGACGGTTCAACTGGAGTGTTATTATTGGAATTAAATGTACACCTGAACGGGGATGACTGTTGGTTGCCTTAGAAGTGTGTTTGCTCTTCAGATACTTTCTATTGGGATTCTATTGAACAAATGTATTGTTGTTGACCTACCTATATATTCAGACTCTAGAAAACGTTAGAAGCGTGGGCTGTTAATTACCGGGATCGCCACGATAGCCTTAGCTTCTGAAGTGGCATTAAGCACCAAAAATTAATAATAATTAATAACAGGGTGCCTGTTGGGGGAATATATATTGATTATTTGGTACTGCTTTTCACCGATTCCTGAGCGCTCCCCTCTTTGTTTTGAAGAATATTCCTTCAAAAAAAGGGAGGGGGTGGGGATTTTTCTTCATCTCTTCAGCTTGATAAGTCTGTAACTATGAATAAAGCTGTTTTGTCTGTAGACTATTACTGATCCTAGATACAGCTTGTTTATTATTTGTATATAGCATATGTTTGTGGGGGGTTAGTCTCTCACTCTCGAATACGCCTTCCTAATTTAAGGGACTTAGTCTGAACTAGCCTTAAATTGAGGGCTTGTTACACCCAATTAGCATAATCTTTCATGCTAAGTTTACGGAATTACTTGGATATGGCTCCTTATTTATGATGTCTTCTCTATTATTGTATAGAGAGACATACATGTAATTCCTTTTAAATTTAATTTCCTTTCACCTTGGAATGAAGACTTAGGAGCTATTTTTGGTCTGCTAAATATTAACTCCTAGGCCCTCCGCCTTTTTTGCGATTCAGCTAGTTTGAACCATTGGTTATTAGTATAAAAATATGATAAATTTTAAGTAATTTGTATATTTTTATACTTACCAATGGCCCAGATGGGGATGGCCCTCCCATGAGTGGGCACTCATACCTCCCCGCTGAGTTATTATTAGAACGCTCATCTACAAAGAATAATGTTGGCGCCAATTCTGGTCTCTTCCTGACTACTGCGCATATGCAGTTGGTAAAAGTATGGAGGGCCAGATAGGACTTTTAATTTTCAGTATTGAATGCAAATTTTTGGGATTGTGGGGTTCAAAATTTGTGTTTGGCCCTTGATAATATCGAGTTTGCACCAGCTAACTAGTCTGGGCCATTGGTAAGTAAAAAAAATATACAAATTACTTAAAATATATCATACTGTGATGCTCCCCTTTCCTTTATCGGAGCGAGCATTGATCCTCAACACTGGTGAACATTTGCTGTCTACTAACCACTTCACTGCTGTACACATCTGACTTATTCTGTGCTGTGTTAAGTCTGACAAGACCTAAACTGTTTAGATCACTCTCTGCTGCACTTCTCAGGAATGAAGAGGAATTTTCAGCCTGTTGACTGTTTTGGTGGTGGTCGCATCATGGTTTGGGCCGGTGTCTGCTCTCTAAGCAAAACTGCACTTCACATCATTGGCGGAAACATGAACACACAAATGTACAGTGACCAGATTTTGGAGCAAATTGCTATTTCCTACCATCACTGTTTCCTTGGAAACCAATTTCATTATTTGAATGATAATACCAGGCCTCATCAAGCAAGAATTTCAAGATATGCAACAGGACGAGACCTGGATGGATTTTAATGCAAAGAGCCCAGACTGCAAAACGATAGAACATGTGTGGGACATGCTTGACAGGAGAGTGGTTAAGACAGCCACCACCTCATGACATCAACAGTCTGTGTCATGCACTTACTGAGGAATGGGACATCACATTGAGAGAAAATCAGAAGGTCATCCACAGCATGCCATGCCAGTTAAGATGTGTTAGAGATGCTCAAGGCGGTCCCACCAGATACTGAACATGACGTTGTGATGACATCCGTGGTGCCTAATGTTCATTAAATAATTTTTTTTTCTAGAAACCCTTGTTTCATGAATAAGGCATTCTACTGCAATAGCAGGGTTTCTCTCATGAGGATTTACCCATTTACTGAATACCCACTGGTATTATAGGGGAGGAGGGGGGAGGGGTTAACATTTTTTGGACAGCATGTTGTATGGCCAAAAAAAAATTAGCCTTTCATCCTCTTCAAGTACGACTAGTTGTGCAAGCTTAATTTTGTGTAGCAGATGTGAACAGCAGTATTTTTATACAACAACCAATGTCCCAGACTAGCTGGTGCTAACTCAAAAATTAATCCCGGGCCAAACACAAATTTTGCCACCAATCCCCAAAATTTGCATGCAAAACCGAAAAAATCAAGTCCTATCTGGTCCTCCATACTTTTGAGATCTGCACATGCGCAGTATCCAGGAAGGTACTGAAATTGGCGCAAACCATCATTCTTTGTTTGGCCCTAAAGTCAGCAACATTCAACTGATATCTGTGCTTTTAAATATCATTTCTGAGGATGCCAGACACAAATCAATGGTAAAATTGGTGGATCCAAGGACATAAATGGATGATGGATGTGAACAATGGTGGTTAGGAACGTTCGGGGCTGTAACTTTATAATTTTTATCAAAATTATTTCATATTTCCCAATTTCGGGACATGTGCCTGACGTCATCATTCTTGCTAATGATTTATCCACTGTTTGTTAAGTGTTCCTTCCCTATCCTTCCTTGAAGCCCTCCTGTTAAACTCCCAAGCTTTTTGGCTTATTTTTATTGAAATTTTTTATTAAATTTCTTGGGAGTTTAACGTGTATTACAGAATGTTTATTCTGTTTATCCCCATGGTTACGTCCTCACCCTAGGGGTGTTGGGTCGTTTGGGTCATGCATCTTCTATCCGATGTATCGTTTTTTCTTCATTTGAAGATCTTGCTTTACATCTGGTAGCTTTAAAATCTGTTACTGACTTTGGGCCTTTTTGTTCTGTGCCTGATGTCTTGTTTCCGTTTTTTTCCTTGATGTTGTTTACATTGGCAACGTCCTTAAATATATTTAGTATTTAGTTATTATTACTGTAGGATTGTTGTAAGATACATTAATTAATATTCTGGTAGTGTAGCAATAATTTTTCCACACTTGGGCTCTATCGGGATACCCTTGAGCTCTTCATGTTCCCTTTGGGAACTTGGGCTTTTGTCAAATTTTTTTCTAAAAATTTTTTGAATTTAATTTTTCAATTTTGATTTTGATTACTTATTGTTGATTATTATGTATCTTTATCATATATTTATTGTGGAGTTTGTGGGAGGTCGATCGACTTAGTTTTGATTAATCATGAAAGCTTATTGCTCAAAATGCAAGGCGAGGAAGTCTTCCTCAGATTTAGATGTGTGTTGCCTTGCTTGTAGTCGATGTACTCCTACAAATTCTTGTCCTATATGTATTGATTGGGATAACGTTGGATGTGGGTGTCATGGTACGTTGTTATTAGTGAGAGTCCGATGCTGGTACTCTCGCCGCAAGGTCATTCAAGTTTTTCAGTTTCTTTTTCACAGGAACAAGAACATGGTGATGGTAATGTGATACCTACCAAAAGTGTGCTACTGTCGTCACGCTCTGATGAGCAAACAGAGCTAGCTGCTAAGCAGGCTTTTAAAAATTGCATGAACTTTAGTTTAGTTCATGCAAAGGTTAAGCAAATCATGCCTTGCATAACCAATTTTTCGTTCATGCAAAATTCAAAACAGAAACATTTCAAAGCATCATTTTCTGCAAATGGTTTAACCAAGACTGTGAATGTTTAAGCAAATTATTTTTGCAAAACCATTTTTGGGGTTAAGCAAAATTAAAATTTTTAAAAGCCTGGCTAAGGAGCTCTTGAATATTAGGCAAGGGATAAGGCCACTGGGCGGTGGTTTTAATTCTTTGCCAGCAGCTAGCTCGACCAGAGAAGCGGTTACTCCATCCATGGGAGCTGTGACACCAGGTATGTCTGTTGCAGTCGAAGGAAGTGTAGTGGGTAGAGCGAGCACCTTAAATACAAAAAAAGCTCACCAAGCAACAACGGAACTAGGGAGCAAGCCAGCAAGTTTCTTGTCAAGAGGCTCGGCGAGGTCTGAAAAGGCCACGAGCGGGAGAGATCCCTCTCTCACCCAGCAACATCTGGGGCCAGATGTTGTAATGAAAAACTTGCGTGGGCCGGAGCATACGTCCACACCTGCTGCTCGGGATGCTCCGTCTAGATGGCAGCCGGCCTCAGCTACAGTCACGGCTTCTTCTGCTACGATCATTACACTCACACGACCACATCCTAGCTACCCGACTTCAGATATCCAGCCTGCTATGCAAAGAAGGAGCCACTCTTCGCCCGTAAAGTCAGACCATCCAGTAGCTAAGGAGCCGAGGCCTCGAACATCAGAACATTCGGGGAAGAGATTCATCTCCGGAACGCCGTCCCAGGAGCAGCAAGCGGCTAAGAAACAAAAAAACGCTGCTCCTCAGGCCTCGATGATGGACTTGCTGTCACAGATTACACAGATGATCACAGCATCCCAGCAAGTGCGGGAGCAACCTCTCTCAGACTCAGAACCTGAGCTGTGGGACGGTGCTGGGTCGGTCCAGCCATCTGTTCACGCAGATGTAATGGACCGAGATTCGCAGCTGATTCACTCGGATAGTGAAAGGGACAAGGAAGAGGATTACCCTTCCCTTTCGGAGCAACACATGGTTGCAATGGATTTTATCATCATACTACCCTGAGTTTGTTCCACCAAATCAGCAAGCTACAACAACAAGAGAGAAACCACTGGCATCTCTTGACACAGACTTCGTACGGAGGAAGGAAGAAGTTCTTTCCTTCCCGGTTCATTCTAGGCAGGTGTCGCAGGCCTTCGGCCATGTAGACGACCTCATATTTAACCTCTCGAGTGCAAGCAAAAGAGGCGTTTTTTTTTTGTCAACATTTTCCATAAATATACCGTTCCTTGGACCACGTTCATTTAAAACGGTTGGAGAAGATGTGCAGAGAGCTCCACTGCGTTTGGATGAGCCGGCCGGGGATTTCGATTCCATTATGCGAATGAACGGAGAGGATTCTCCTATACATCATGAATCATGGCGTTCATCTCTCTGTCCATCATATACCGGGTTGTCTGATGTACTAGCAGACTTACTCTCTCAGAAAGGTCGCCTGTTGCCATCGGAATGGACTCTCAACAAGCAAATATTCAGACAGATTTGCTACCAGTGGGATCGTCCCATGATACATCTTTTTGTGACACACCTGAACAAACAGTTACAGGACGTTCGTGTTACCATGTCCAGATCATTGAGCGTACGCAGTAGATGCTCTGTCAATTTCATGGGATGGAATGATAGGATATGCATATCCTCCAACTCCGTTGATTCAGCAGATTCTGTTAAAGATCAAACAGTCTCGTTGAAAAATTCTGCTAGTAGCACCTCTGTCATCACAGAAACCTTGGATCAATCTTCTCAGGTGTCTGTTATGGGACCTTTCCCGGAAGCTTCCTCCACATGAGGACCTTCTTTATCAGCGGAAGTCACACGCACTGCTTCACAACCCGGATGGTCTCAACCAACACGTATTTCCGCTGTGCAGTCCTTCTTGCATGGAAAACAGTTTACAGGATGCGCAGTGGACGCAATTTCTAACTGCAGGAGGTCCTCCTCTTTGTTGAACTATGCAGTGAAGTGGAGGGTTTCTTCTGTTGGTGTAAGGATCAGTCGACAGACGTATATGATCCGTCCATACCAAATATGGTTGATTTCTTGGTCTACTTGTTTGACGATCTGAAACTGCAGCCCGTCACTATTAAGGGCTATAGGTCTATGCTATCAGATACTTACGCTCATCATGATAACTTGGGTATTGGATCAAATACTTCATGATCCAAGCTAGTTAGAAATTTCTGTATCAATAGACCTAGAACCCTCAGATTAATTCCTAAGTGGAATTTGGCTTGGGTTCTGTTAAAGCTCAAAGAAGCTCCTTTTGAGCCGTTGGATGTCGTAGAGTTCAAATTCTTGACCTATAAAACGACATTTCTCTTGGCCTTTGCATATGCTAGAAGAGTCAGTGAACTTCATGCTTTATCTGTTGATGAATCTCACTACCCAATGTGGGTAATACCATTTTTGGCTAAGAATCAGATTCCAGACAAGCGGCCGGAGCCTGTTGTCATTAAGGCGTTACCGTCCTCTGATAACCGTAGACCTTTGCGGTGTCCAGTCAGGGCTATGCGCATTTATTTAAAGGAAGAAAATGTTTCTTTCTTTCATTGATTCCTAACAGAAAGGATATTTCTGTTCACGTCGTCGCTAGATGGATTCAGTTGGCAATAAGCATTGCCTATGAAAGTTAAAAAATTTATAGTAATTTATATATTTTTTATACTTACCAATGACCCAGACTTAGCTGGTGCTAACTCTAACAAAACCAGGGCCAAACACAAATTTTGCCCCCCAATCCCCAAAATTTGCATCCAAAACAAAAAGAAATCATGTCCTATAGGACCTCCATACTTCGCCCCTACTGCGCATGCGCAGTGTCAAGGACGTTCCAAAATTGGCGCCAATTATCATTCTTACTGGCAGTGCCTGGTCAGCGCTATGTACTCAGCGAGGAGGCAAGAGTTCCCAACTCCTGGGAGGGCCATCCCCGTCTGGGTCATTGGTAAGTATAAAAAATATATAAATTACTATAAATTTTTTAACATTTTTATACTGTACCAATGACCCAGACTTAGCTGAATAGTAAAAAGGCTGGAGGGCCTAGGACATAGAGGAAAATCCAATAAGCTCAACTATATAATATAGAGGCAACCCCTTAAGGAGAAAAGGAGTATTAGGCTTTACATGTATCTTTCTTATTTAATATTAAATTAGAAAGATACAATACCCTTTATAATTGAGCACAATAACATTCATGTTCTCTATTAACATCCAGTATAACCCTTATACTAATTATTTTTAAAGTAAGCCAATAAATAAAGTAGTCCAGAGAATTGAGACTCCTTATAATCTTTTAAAAGTGTCTGAGTATTGTATATTAAAGCCCGTTTGACACTTGACATATACAAATGCTTCACACCGAGCTACACTTTAAAAATATGACATGAATGAATTTTAACATTAATATTACACTTTAAAACCATCCCTGAAGCGACTCAGAAATACTGACTTTGGAGGAGGCATTCCCTTGCTTTTCACTATAAAGCAGGTGACCTAAGGGAACACCCTCCCCCCCCCCTCCCCTTGCCCTGGGTCAAATAGCCCAGAGAGAAGAGGGCAGCCGGACGGAGTCACTGCCGGAACAGAAAGCCTGCATAACTATAGTTGCAACTGTTTAGTGGACGACATTCTGAGCAACAGATAACGGACCTAAACAATGCAGGTCTCCAGAAATGGACTCAATATTTCTGAGATAAAAATTTGTGAATGTGGATGGCTGAGACCAATAAGCAGCCTTCATTAAATCTGTAATAGCAATACTATTAGCATAAGCCCAAGAAGTAGCAAGAGCTCTTACTTCATGAGTGGAAATCTTAAGCACAGACTGCTGAGAAGAAGATAAACTCTCATAAGCAGTACGGATAGTTAATTGAATCCATCTAGCAATAGAATGGACCGAAATGTCTCTTCTATTAGGCATCAAAGACAGAAAGAAACGTTTCCGTCCCTTTCTGATAAACTGAGATCTCTGTTTATAGATACGTAACGCTCTAACAGGACAGAGTAAAGGCCTACGCCCATCTGAAGACGGAAGAGCCTTAATAACAATAGGTTCCGGATATTTATTAGGAGCCTGATTCTTAGCTAAAAAAACCCACATTAGTAGTGAAGGTGATAGTGTTCCCGACACTACGATAGTGAGAATCATCCACCGACAGTGCATGAAGCTCACTGACTCTTCTAGCAGAAGAGAAAGCTAAGAGAAAAGCTGTCTTATAAGATAAGAATTTGAAATCTACTGTCCCAAGAGGTTCAAATGGCTTTTCCTTCAATTTAAGAAGAACCCAAGCTAAATTCCATTTAGGAATTAACCTAAGAGTTCTGGGTCTATTTATCGAGAAGTTTCTAACCAACTTAGATAAAGAGACATTAGATCCAATTTGTAAACTATCATGATGTGCATAGGTATCAGATAACATAGACCTATAACCCTTAATAGTAACAGGCTGCAGTTTGATTTCGTCAAACAAGTATACTAGAAAGTTTGCAATGTCTGGTATAGAGGGATCGAAAATATCTACAGAATGATCCCTACACCAACGACGAAAAACCTTCCACTTAGCCGCATAGTTTAGCGAAGAGGAGGTCCTCCTAAAGTTAGAAATCACGTCCACTGCTCGTCCTGTAAAGTGCTTGCCATGCAAGAAGGACCGCACAACGGAAAAACGTGAAGGTTGAGACCTTGCGGGTTGTGATGGAGTTGACGCAATTTCCCCTGCGAAAGAAGATCCTCCCGTGGAGGAAGCTTTCGCGGTAGGTCCCACAACAGACACCTGAGTAGATTTATCCACGGTCTCTGTGGAGACAGAGATGCTACCAACAGAATCTTGCATTGAGATTGTTATATCTTTAGCAATACTTGCTGAATTAACGGCGCTGGAGGATACGCATATCCTATCATTCCGTCCCAAGGGATCGACAGAGCGTCTACTGCAAATGCTCTTGGATCCGGACATGGAGACACATACGTCTGCAACTGATTGTTGAGATGTGTCGCAATTAAGTCTATCATTGGCCGTTCCCATTGGTAGCAAATCTGATTGAATACTTGTTTGTTGAGAGTCCACTCCGATGGCAACAAGCGACCCTTTCGTGAAAGGGAGTCTGCTAGCACATTCAGACGACCCGGTATGTGACGGACCGAAAGAACCTGATGTTCTAGCGCAAACAGAAGGATTCTTTCCGTTAGATTGAACAACGGAACTGAATGAGTGCCTCCCTGATTCCGTATATACGCCACTACTGTCGTATTGTCGGATAGGATTTGGACATGAGCATTGTGAATAATGTCCATCCAATGACGTAACGCAAGCCAAATTGACATCATTTCCTTGATGTTTATGTGCTTGCCCAGGAATTGCGGATCCCAAAGACCCTGGCATCTCGAATCCGTTGGGATCAATGATGCACCCCAACCTGTTTGACTGGCATCCGTCATAATGGTAAAACTCGGATCCGGCAACTGCAGCGGAACTCCCTGAGTTAACCACTGAATGTTTGCCCAAGTCTGAATCTCTTGTTTCACTTGATCTGACAAGAGAACGTCTATGTCGAACGAATGAATTTTCACACTCCAATTCTGAGTCAAGAAAATTTGGAGAGGACGCGTGCGTAACCGCCCCATCGGAATGAGATCCGCAGCGGCTCCGCACAGACCTATCAGTCTCATAAATTCTCTCGCTGTGACTTTGTCTGCGAGGAGACAATAGCGAGCGTAACAACTGACTAATTTCGCTCTGGTTAACGGCAGATGAACGAGATTGTTGTGCGTCTCGAAGCTCATTCCCAGATGTGTGAATGACTTGGACGGCACCAGATCCGACTTCTCCTCGTTTACTATAAAACCGAGACGTCGGAGCAATAGAAGTAGATTCTGAACATCGTTCTGAAGCATTAACTCGTTGCCGTACCTCTGAAGAATGTCGTCCCGGTAGGCCGACGTTACCGCAGACGAATGAGCTCAGAAATAGATCATTACCGAGTTCATTACCCGAGTGAAAGCCCAGGGTGCTAGATTCAGTCCGAAGCACATCGCCCGGAATTGATACACCACTCCTAGGACTGCGAAGCGTAGATACTTTCTGAATGTCGGATGTACCATGACGTGAAAGTACGCATCTTTGAGATCTATGCTTGTTGCATAATCGTTCACCCGAATACTCGCTCTGACCGATCGAATCGTCTCCATATAAAACTTCGGAGCGACGATCAGCTTGTTTATCCAGCTCAAATCTATGACTGGACGGAACGAGCCGTCTGGTTTCGGAACCAGAAACAGATGGCTGTAGAATCCCGGAGTCTCCTGGTTTTCTACGACCTCTACCGTGTTCTTCATTAAAAGAGACTGCACCTCTGATAATAGAGCGTCCCTTTTCTGCGGATTTGACGGAAGTTGAGTCCACTTTGGACTTCGAGTTAATGGAGGCTTTCGTTTGAAGGATATCTTTAGACCTTCTGAAGTCACTCCTCTCACCCAAGGGTCGTCCGTAATCGACGCCCATTCTTGTGAAAAGCTCGACAACCTTCCGCCAAACGGTACGCGATAGAGGTTTAAGCCATCACCTCCTGGACCTGCGGTAGGAGAAACCACGTCCTCCACGACCCGCACCTCGTCCTGTCGACCTCGGGGCGTCCGACCAGTTGTCCCGGCCCGAAGGACGTCCCGAACGTGAGTCGCTACCTTGACGGTCTCTCGAATAAGACCAAGAGGATGCACCGGAACCTCTATAGGAACCTCTCTTGGGCACATTAGACCCAGAAGTGCCTGTCTTATTCTTGTCTGCCGTATCCGACTTCTTAGAAGCAGATTTGAACAACAGAGAATCCGAAGCTTTCTTTGTAATTTTATCATAAATAGCGGAAAGCTTGCCGTCAAAGAGAAGTTCTCCGGAGACCGAAGCGACACTGAGAGAGTTCTTCACCTTAGTATCCACGAGTGTGGATGTAGCTAGGGCTGCGTCACGTCTAACCAACTCCAGGTTTGCCACTGAAAGGGCGGAGTTACACGTGGAATAAGCTACTGCCCTTGAAAGAAGTCTTAAAGAGGATTGTATATCCTGAAATTCTTTCCCTTGAAGGCGCAGTGATAACGCCTTAGTAAGGTGATCTGCGTAAGATAAGGCATCTAAACTGGCTCTGTTAGACGAAATAGCTGTTTCCAACACCGCGGTTGGAATAGAAGCCGACGACGGTAATGATAGCTCTAAGTCTTCCGCCTCGTCGTCCATACGCAGAGGAACTCTCGGAATACCCTGTCCTGCCGTGTCAAATTTATTCCTTGCATTAATGAAAGGCAGGCTGAGAGTATTGGCGGACAAGAAACCTGCTTTCCCCGTTTTGGAAGCAAGTTTAAATATAGCGTCGTTCAATAATTCAAATGTTCTTGCAACATTATTGGACTGCGACGGAAACTCGGGAGCGATGTCCCTAAACCGCTCAAAAAATTCAGAGTCCAATGACGCTATAATCCTCTTGTCCGGAACCGCAGCAGTCTGGCCCGACGGAACAACTTGAGGGAGAAAGTGCCGGATGAAGTCCACGGCAGCTTTATGTTGTTCCGAAAGGGATAGCTCCAAATCATCCGTATCCCTTTCACCATCCGGTCGGACCTCATGATGCTCCCGGTCGTCCGCCCCCGATGCTACGGCGGAGCGTACCGACCCAGCGCCGTCGGATAATTCCCGATCCGACACCGTTTCTGTCGGCTGCTGGGATGCTGCGATAAGTTGTGCTATCTGCACAAGTAAGTCCGGCATCGAGACCTGCGGAGGCGCAGTCTTTCGCTGCTTCGCCGAGGGCAGCTCCGCATCTGATGGCTCCCGCATACTTTTTCTATGCGAACGTCCGGAGTCCATCGGCCTCGTGTCCCTGGCTGCCGGATGGTGTGACCTGGTCGCCGAAGAATCCCTGATCGGCGAAGCTGGTAAGATATCGGCGGTCACGCAGCCAAGGTGCGGTCGTGTGCGCTGACGAGAAGAAGAAGCCTGAGCAGTGTCCGCGGACTGCCTATACAACGGAGCGTCCCGAGCGACGGACGTATGCTCCGCTTGCGACACATTTTGTACAACAACATCTGGTCCCTGATGTTGTTGTACGAGAGAGGGGCCTCTCTCGCTCGCGGCCCGGCTGGACCTGGACGAGCTAGGAACCGGACTCAAAGGCTTCCTCTGATCTCGCCTACTATCCGCCATCACTGGGTGTGCACGTTGAATGTTTATAGTGCTCGCATCACCCAACATTTCCTCCTGGACTGCATCGGACGAACCCGGCTGCCGAACCATTCGGTGAATGGACGCTACACCGGGCGAGCTAGCGAACGACATTTGTTTAATCTCCATGAGCACTTTTTCCGCTAGCTCTGTATTCATTTGTGACGACAGAAGCGCACTTGCGGAAGATAACATGGAAACATCACCCTGTTCTTGTTCCTCTGAAATAGAAACTGAGAGAGTAGAGTGACCTTGCGGAGAAAGAGCCGGCATAGCCCTTTCTCCAGTAACAACATACCGTGACACACGTTTCCAATGTTTGTCATCCCAATATTGACATATAGAACAGGGATTAGTGCGAGAACACTGACTACAATTAATACAATGATCATGAAAGTCAGAGGAAGATTTCTTCCTATTACAATTTGAACAATATCCTTTCATTGTGAAAAGTCAACAAGTCCTAGTTACTCGCACAAACCCCTGACACAAAGATACATAATAACATGATCCATTAATAATGAAAAAACAATTGCAAAACAAAATAATTTTTGAAAAATATTTTTTCAGTGAAGCCCAAGTTTCTGAAAAGTAACGTTGAGCCCCGATGGATCCGATGGCTAAGTGTGGTCAAAAATTTTAAATTTATATTAAATAATTAATGCGACACTTACGGATAATAGAAATGTATCTTATAGTGAGATAAACTACACCAAAGGCAAACAGCCCCCCACAAAAAAGGCTGTTGCCAATGTAAACAAACAGTGTAAAAACACCAGAAAACATGACTCCAGGCACTGAAAAAACTGGCCCGAAATCAGTCATCAAAATTACACTCTATCTGATGCAAGACAGAGACTCCCAGGGGAGAATCTGCAGAACATCAGATGGAAGATGCAGAACACAACGTTTATACACCCATGGGTGAAAACGTAACTATGGGGAAAATAACAGAAAACATTCTGTAACCAAGCAACTCTCCCAAGAGAATTTTAGAAATGAACTTTCTCAAAAATATGCCAAAAGCATGGGAGAATTGCAAGGGGGGACTTAGAAGGCCAGGGGAGAGGAAACACTGAATAAGCAGTGCAACTTTTTAGCAAGAATGACAACAAGAGGCCCATGCCTCGAAAATAGGCAACTTAACATAATTTCATAAAAAATTTTAAGTACAGCCCTGATTATTTTTTGTCACTCCTTTTTCCTCTCCTCCTTCTATATCCTCCTTAGAATCACCATTTCTCCAATAATTACGTGTCTGGCATCCTTTAAACTGAGATTTACAAGCACAAAGATCAGTGAGATGTTGACTGATGAAGGGCCAAACAGAGAATGATAATTGGCGCCAATTTCGGAACGTCCTTGACACTGCGCATGCGCAGTAGGGGCGAAGTATGGAGGGCCTATAGGACATGATTTCTTTTGGTTTTGGATGCAAATTTTGGGGATTGGGGGGCAAAATTTGTGTTTGGCCCTGGTTTTGTTAGAGTTAGCACCAGCTAAGTCTAGGTCATTGGTAGAGTATAAAAATATGAAAAAATTTAAAGTAATTTATATATTTTTTATACTTCCCAATGGCCCAGACTTAGCTGGTGCTAACTTAAAATTATCTAGGGCCAAACACAAATTTTGCCCCCCAATCCCCCAAATTTGCATGCAAGACCGAAAATTAGAAGTCCTATCTGGCCCTCCATACAGTTACTTTCCGCGCATGCGCAGATGCCAGGAAGTCACCGAAACCGGTGCCAACATCATTCTTTGTAAAAATATATAATATAATAATTCAGCGGAGAGGTATGAGTGCCCAGTACTGCACACTCATGGGAGGGCCATTCCCGTCTGGGCCATTGGTAAGTATAAAAAATACATAAATTACTTTAAATTTTTTCATATTTTTATCCTGTAACGAATGGCCCAGACTTAGCTGAATTGTAAAAAGGTGGAGGGCCTAGAACTTCCGAAATAGTTGATCAACACAGATCAAATCATTCAATTAATGATGAAGGAAATTAGAATAATTAGAATTGACATGTATGTCTCTTTATACCATAATAGAGGAGACATATCCTTATATGGATCCCAATTATGTAAATCCTAAATCTGAGCATGAAACCATGCTAATTAGGATGTAATGAGTTCACAATTTTTAAGGCTAATCTGGACTAAGCCCCCAAAATTAGGATGGCATATTTGAGAATGAGAGAAAATTACCCATAAACCTACGCCATACAATAACACTACAGCTGAATGCCGAATATAGTACGGATAAAACAGCTTCCTTCATAGTTACATACCAAATAAGCCAGAGAAGTGGAGAAATGACCCCCTCCCCTCTTTTTTATTAACATATCTTCAAAAGAAAGATGAGAGACCTCTGGAATCAATAAGCGGTACCAGGAAACAATATAAATAAATATCAATCAGGCACTCAGGAATTAATTCATGAATAATAAATGGTGCTTACTGCCACTTCACAAGCCAAGGCTATAGCGACGATTTTGGTAAATAATATTGTCCGCTACAAAATATGCACTACAGACGGCATATACAGGTACGACGAAATCAGTGATATAAAATATAACATACACATATTAAAATGAGATATATTGAACAATCTCTGCAGAGAAAACACACTTCAAAGATCATCTACAGGCGGCCTCTGTACAATAAAATACAGTAAGAACACTCTCCAACATGTACTATCTGATATCTACAACTATAAACACGTGATAATATGCGATTTGAGATTCGACAAAATAGAGACCAGGATATAGAAATGGAGGTAGGTATGATTAACAGGCTCCAACACGGACCGCCCCTAAAATATATAATAATTTCAAGGTCCACCAAAGCGATAGCCTAATAAAATATTGCATGAGTGCATTAAAATCCAGCATGTAATCATCTAAAAACCACTAACTGGTTATGCAGTCACCTATGAACTCAAATAGCAGCAATTATGATGATTTAATAAGCGCTTGTGTATCAGAAATCAGAAAATAAACATGCCTATGAGGGCGCCATTCAACACAACCCCAAAAGCATAGTATGTATGTATAAAGATATATATACAAGACAGAGTGTGAGTGTGGGGTTGGGGGTGGGGGATTCGAAGTCATGTTGAAACCTCCTCACCCACATTATTTAATCATTGCTGGTCCAGACAGCAAAAAATATAGGAACCCCAAAGGCTCCCTCACTTCTAACAGACTCCCTTATGCCCCTATGGGTGGAGAATCATGTGAAGAACAAAACTTCCCCTGAAGAATATGGTCCTCTCATGGAGAAAGCTTCTGGCGAATGTTCAATAACAGGCACATTAGAAAACAGATAGGATATTGTGACGACAGATATGTTATTAGTAGGAATCACACTGAGATTATTAAATCTTAACGTAATCTACTGAATCAAATGAATCGAATGATACACTTATCCTACCATTCATTCCGCTGAATACGGCTGAACGTCAACTGTATGCGCTCAAAAGTCTAACACTGGCGACACAAATGAAGGAAACTTTGTTCCTATGCGTCGCAAACTTAACTATCCTGGAGCGACCCCACATGCATGTTTGCTAATAATATAATTCAATGATGTAGCGTAAACAATAAGACATCATTCTTGATGAATGTGTGATCTCCAAGAACTGAGGGTCCCAAGTACCCTGCATATAGAGTTCGTCTGACTCAGGGTTGTAACCCAATTATGAACTCATGTCCATCATAATTCAGAAAACTGAATCTGGCAGCTGTTAAACCACTGAATATCTGCCCAAACTTGACCTACAGGTCCTGATCGAAAAACGTCTTCCCACTCCAGTTAAGAATAATTGGAGGCGACATGTGCGTAAGCGATCCATCAGAATAACATTTGTAGCCGCTCCGCACAATCCCATCCGAAGCATAAAATCTTTCGCTGTTAATGTGTCTGATAGAAGACAAAAGCGAGCCTAACAACTGGCTAATTCGGTCAATGAAAAAACAAATGAGCCAGCTTGTTGAAAATGAATTGTAGGATACGTGTGTCCTATCATTCATCCCATGAGACATTATCTAGTTCATTCTTCAAGTGATCTTAAGAACTATAATTGCCGCACAGTCGACCATTCGAACGCTCGCTTTTTCGACTGAATGATTATCCTAAATAACCTTTAGAGCCATGATAAACACATTACCCAGTTCCAGTTAATTATCGGTCGGACCGAGCTCTATAAGAGGCTCAAGTCACCAGCTTAGGGGTGTCTGATCAGTAAACTCAAACAGACCTAAACCCCCTATCCATGTGGCTGCATAGTCAATCCCTAAAGTAATATATAGGAGGGATACCTATTAGGGCTGGGCGGTTTATCGGTTTTTCGGTTCGGTTCGTTTTTTTTTTTTAAACCGAAACCGAACCGCCGCCTTAACAAAAAACCGAGACTTTCGGTTTCAACAAATTTCCCAGAATTGGTTAAGTTTATGACCACTCAATCACTTGCTTTCCGCACGCCAAAGGCTTAAATGTCAGGCAAAGGTAAATGCTGTGCCATTTATGCTTACTTCGAGAGGACTGACAACAAATCCCCCCCACCCTCCCCCCACAAATAGTGGTAGCAAATTTCTTGTATCTTAAACAATATCTACAGAACCACCAGCAGATGGAATATGAAAAATTAAAAAGTCGTACGTAAAAATCCACACATGCAATTCAAGAATTGTTAAGCAAATTTACTGAACCGGGCATATTCGACCAAAGAGGTATTGCAAGTTACCTGACAATATGTGGTGTAAAAGTATTACCTTTGACCTAAAATCATCTGCGTACAGCACGTTGTAAATTAGATTGGTGGTAAACATAAAATTTATTGAAGTTTAAAAACCTCAAAGTTCACATGGGATAAATGACGAGTAAATTATGTTAATTAACCGACCACTGGCACGTTCTCTGAAGTCACATGCTCAGAGATAACGCTGCGCATTGGCAGTTATGTTTTTTGTCAACAATAAAATGGTTAAATTAAAATAGAACACATCCAATTAAATGGATGGCAGGTAACTATTGAAAGTTTTTTTTAAAACTTATTGGGAATTGTTTGTATACTATTTGAACTTACTTTAAGGAATCGCGCAGTACTGCAGGTCTGTCAGGTACACACGCTGCATTCCCAATACGATGTTATAATCAGCACGTGTCATGACCATGTGTATTTTGTAAACACAACAAATCCCAAGATGCAATATTGCAAACTTTCTTTCAACCCCCATTATGCAGCAGTCTCCCCTCCCTTCAAAATCATCAATCGCCTGTCTTGAATAAGATGAAATCAACGCAGGGATAAGCCAAGAGGGCAAAGTAAAGTTGGTAATATCTTTGCCTTGGCACCACCCATTTCGCACAATTTCTATGTTTGGGCAGAATCAAAGTAAAAAACGAACATCTACAGTCGAAATTAAGAGAGATATTGTGAAAGCATTGGGGAGAGTTACCAATAAAAGTGATTCGTATATCACGACTTACTTCAACAATAGTTATCAAAATCAGAAAAAAATATGATTTGTGTTCCTCTTATTCCACTGTCATTTGAAGCTGGAACCATCAAGAAACACGGGGCACGTCTATTTTCAAGCGATGTGATAATTACCGAAATAAGCACAACAATTGCACATTATCCACCAAAACCAGGATGAGAGCATTGCGACTCCATAAAAAATAAGGAAATGTTGATTTTTGCTAAAATGTAGCTTTTCTTGTGAATTTCTGCATCTTGTCTTGACAAGGTCCCAAATCTCACTGACAGAACAAGGCAGCTCCCACCAGTGGTGGAGCCATGGTTTGAAATCCTGTGGACCATGCTTTTTTTGGGAGGGGGGGGGGGAGAATCTCAGGACTGAGGGTACTGTACTTGTACTGAGGGCAGGAAATCAAAAATAATTTTTTCAAATTTGGGGATAGGAGAAGCAAGTGGGATTTTGAGTGGAGGGTGGGGGGTGGGGGGGGGGGGGGCTGGTCTCCCTAGATACCTCATGGCTCCACCGCTCCACCACTGTTGCCCACTACAGCAGCCCAACACATTATGTCCATTTGCTGAGAAGAGTGGTGAACACTGATTAACCCGAATGACTCAACTCGCTATATGAGCCTCATGACTTGGATGACAAATACAGAGATTTTATGTGTACATTACCCTCTAAAATGTGGATTTCTACAATATATTATGAAAAACCGAAAACCGAACCGAAAACCGAGTTTTTGTACAAAACCGAAACCGAAAGCGAACCGAAATGCAAATTTCAAAACCGCCCAGCCCTGATACCTATACCTTCGCTATGAGTCCTTATAGACGATCTGAGTCTAGGACAACCTCTCCTACTCTTTTTGCTGGTGATGGTCGATTAGACCCCAACTTAAAGAGCCAAGTATTGATGCTTTCTTGTAGCTTAATCCTACATTAATGAAAGCTTACCATCAAAGACTTAGTATCTGGAAAACTACAGCGACCTGTAGCAAGTTTTCAACCTAGTCAAATATTAAAGATGACAACGCAAGGCTTCGTCACATCAGAAGGCTTCCTCATTTTAGCCCTGCTATTTGATAAATATTATTACCTAAAAGCTAAAATAGGTCGATTGTACCACCACCAAATCTACATAATATAAGATAACATTAAAATATATAATTGATGCAATTAATACACCCAAAAGAAAAAAAATTTCAAAAATTAAAAAAAATTTTGAAAGAGAATTTTTCTTATACAAGAGCCCAAGTTCCCAAAGGGAATGATGAGCCCAAAAGAGCCTAAGTGTGGACAAAATTATAATAATATCCAAAAAATTAACTGCCACACTACCGGAATACTTTATGTTACTTATAACCGTAGTTTCCCTAAAAATAATAGAAAACTACCTATAAATGTCAATGTAAACAACTTCAAAATAAAAATGGAAACAAGATCACAGGCAACATGGCCCGAAGTCAGTAACAGAAGTAAAACTAGCCAGTGTAAAGCAAGATCTTCAGCAGAAGAAAAAACGATACATCGGATGTATGATGCATGACCAAAATGCCTAAACACCCCAAGGGTGAGGACGTAACCATGGGGATGTACAGAATAATCTTCTGTATAATGTTAAACTCCCAAGAAATTTTATAAAAAAATTTCAATAAAACAAGCCAAAAAGCTTGGGAGTTTAACTGGGGGATCAAGGGAGGTTAGGGAAGGAATACTTAACAAACAGTGGAAAAATCATTATCAACCAATGATGATGTCAGGCCCATGTCCCGAAATTGGGGAACATGAACTAATTTTTATAAATATTATAAAATTACAGACTTGAACATTTCACACAACCGTTTCTTCCTTCCTTCATCCAGTTGTGTCCTTGGATCCACCAAATTATCCATTGATTTGTGTCCGGTATCATTGAAACTGAGATTTAAAAGCACATAAGTCAGTTTGATGTTACCTGACTGAACATGGTTCCTGCAGCTTTTTAAGGGAAGAATCCAAGGGTTTTCAAGGGTATTCAAGGACACTTTAAGGAAAATTCAAGGGCATTTTCAGACTTTTAAATAAAAAATGCCAGGGTTTTCAAGGACAAAATTTGGGAATGACATAACAGTCACAATAAATTGTGATTATACATGAGACAAAATTTGTTGACACATTTTAGGGCCCAAATTATTTCGGCTTTAAACACCTGTTCTTGTGACACTGAATTCACAAAATCAGTCATCGAAACGCTTGTGTTGCCGTTATTAGCAGTCGTTTTTGTAAGAAAATGTTTCATTGATGAAGTTGTATCCGAATCTCGCACCGCTTTCAGGTGCTTTTCACTTTTCATATGCGAACGAAGTGATGCTTCACCCATATTCCCAACAGAAAATTCTTTTTGGCACAAATCACAACGTGCGTAATGTGGATTTTTCACAACTTTGATCCAACCTTTATAGCTTTCATGGGCCATCCAGCTTTCTTGAAATCTGCATTGTTGAGATTTTGAAAACATTTTATTATTCCAAGTCACGAATCATTGAGTCTTTTGTCTAATATCAATGTCTATTCAAAACGTGTGTACAAAACAAGGTCATTCACATTGTACATTGATTGTATGTGTCAGTGAGTGTGATTGGATAACAGCTAATTCAACAGCAGCGAACAACCAATGAGAAAAATCAATACAGAATAGAGGCAAGTTCCCTGGTAGAGGTTACTGCCCGCAAACTGAGCTACCAGTTAAATGTTACGTATTCCATAATACACGGTTTCACCACTGTAAATAGAACGCTAATATTGAATAAATCACTACGTTATACTGAAGCTGCAAACTCAGCTACCAGTGTTTTAGTTACTTTTTCCAATTTACACTAGTTTGACTTGGCTTTTTGCAATTGGTTTTTCGTGCGTAAATTCAAGGGCCCGCAGTCGTTTTTCCAGGGTTTTCTGGGGGTGCGGGGTTTTTCAAGGGTTTTCCAGGCCTGGAAATTTATTTTTGAAATTCAAGGGTTTTCCAGGAATTCAAGGACGCGCGGGAACCCTGCTGAAGGGCCAAACAAAGAATGATGTTTGCGCCAGTTTCGGTGACTTCCTGGCGTCTTCACATGCACAGAGAGTAAATGTATGGAGGGTCAGATAGGACTTCTAATTTTCGGTTTTGCATGGAAAGTTAAAAAATTTATAGTAATTTATATATTTTTTATACTTACCAATGACCCAGACTTACCCGGTAGCTGGTGCTAACTCTAACAAAACCAGGGCCAAACACAAATTTTGCCCCCCAATCCCCAAAATTTGCATCCAAAACAAAAAGAAATCATGTCCTAAAGGACCTCCATACTACGCCTCTACTGCGCATGCGCAGTGACGCAGTCGTCCCGAAATTGGCGCCAATTATCATTCTTACTGGCAGTGCCTGGTCAGCGCTATGTACTCAGCGGGGAGGCAAGAGTTCCCAACTCCAGGGAGGGCCATCCCCGTCAGGGTCATTGGTAAGTATAAAAAATATATAAATTACTATAAATTTTTTAACATTTTTATACTGTACCAATGACCCAGACTTAGCTGAATAGTAAACAGGCTGGAGGGCCTAGGACATAGAGGAAAATCAATAAGCTCAACTATATAGTAAAGAGGTAACCCCTTAAGGAGAAAAGGAGTATTATGCTTTACATGTATCTTTCTTATTTAATATTAAATTAGAAAGATACACTACCCTTAATAATTGAGCACAATAACATTCATGTTCTCTATTAACATCCAGTATAACCCTTATACTAATTATTTTTAAAGCAAGCCAATAAATAAAGTAGTCCAGAGAATTGAGACTCTTTATAGTCATTTAAAAGTGTCCGAGTATTGTATATTAAAGCCCGTTTGACACTTGACATATACAAATGCTTCACACCGAGCTACACTTTAAAAATAAGACATGAATGAATTTAAACATTAATATTACACTTTAAAACCATCCCGGAAGCGACTCAGAAATACTGACTTGGAGGAGGCATTCCCTTGCTTTTCACTATAAAGCAGGTGACCTAAGGGAACACCCCCCCCCCCCCCCCCCCCCTTCCCCTTGCCCTGGGTCAAATAGCCCAGAGCGAAGAGGGCAGCCGGACGGAGTCACTGCCGGAACAGAAAGCCTGCATAACTATAGTTGCAACTGTTTAGTGGACGACATTCTGAGCAACAGATAACGGACCAAAACAATGCAGGTCTCCAGAAATGGACTCAATATTTCTGAGATAACAATTCGTAAATGTGGATGGCTGAGACCAATAAGCAGCCTTCATTAAATCTGTAATAGCAACACTATTAGCATAAGCCCAGGAAGTAGAAAGAGCTCTTACTTCATGAGCAGAAATCTTAAGCAAAGACTGCTGAGAAGAAGATAAATCTTCATAAGCAGTACGGATAGTTAACTGAATCCATCTAGCAATAGAATGGACTGAAATGTCCTTTCTATTAGGCATCAAAGACAGAAAGAAACGTTTCCGTCCCTTTCTGATAAACTGAGATCTTTGTTTATAGATACGTAGTGCTCTAACAGGACAGAGTAAAGGCCTACGCCCGTCTGAAGACGGAAGAGCCTTAATAACAATAGGTTCCGGATATTTATTAGGAGCCTGATTCTTAGCTAAAAAACCCACATTAGTAGTGAAGGTGATAGTGTTCCCAACACTACGGTAATGAGAATCATCCACTGATAGTGCATGAAGCTCACTGACTCTTCTGGCAGAAGAGAAAGCTAAGAGAAAAGCTGTCTTATAAGATAAGAATTTGAAATCTACTGTCCCAAGAGGTTCAAATGGCTTTTCCTTCAATTTAAGAAGAACCCAAGCTAAATTCCATTTAGGAATTAACCTAAGAGTTCTGGGTCTATTTATCGAGAAGTTTCTAACCAACTTAGATAAAGAGACATTAGATCCAATTTGTAAACTATCATGATGTGCATAGGTATCAGATAACATAGACCTATAACCCTTAATAGTAACAGGCTGCAGTTTGATTTCGTCAAACAAGTATACTAGAAAGTTTGCAAAATCTGGTATAGAGGGATCAAATATATCTACAGAATGATCCCTACACCAACGACGAAAAACCTTCCACTTAGCCGCATAGTTTAGCGAAGAGGAGGTCCTCCTACAGTTAGAAATCGCGTCCACTGCTCGTCCTGTAAAGTGCTTGCCATGCAAGAAGGACCGCACAACGGAAAAACGTGAAGGTTGAGACCTTGCGGGTTGTGATGGAGTTGGCGCGATTTCCCCTGCGAAAGAAGATCCTCTCGTGGAGGAAGCTTCCGCGGTAGGTCCCACAACAGACACCTGAGTAGATTTATCCACGGTCTCTGTGGCGACAGAGATGCTACCAACAGAATCTTGCACTGAGATTGTTTTATCTTTAGCAATACTTGTTGAATTAACGGCGCTGGAGGATACGCATATCCTATCATTCCGTCCCAAGGGATCGACAGAGCGTCTACTGCAAATGCTCTTGGATCCGGACACGGAGACACATACGTCTGCAACTGATTGTTGAGATGTGTCGCAAATAAGTCTATCATTGGCCGTTCCCATTGGTAGCAAATCTGATTGAATACTTGTTTGTTGAGAGTCCACTCCGACGGCAACAAACGACCCTTTCGTGAAAGGGAGTCTGCTAGCACATTCAGACGACCCGGTATGTGACGGACCGAAAGAAAACGTGATGTTCTAACGCAAACAGAAGGATTCTTTCCGTTAGATTGAACAACGGAACTGAATGAGTGCCTCCCTGATTCCGTATATACGCCACTACTGTTGTATTGTCGGATAGGATTTGGACATGAGCATCGTGAATAATGTCCATCCAGTGACGTAACGCAAGCCAAATTGACATCATTTCCTTGATGTTTATGTGCTTGCACAGGAATTGCGGATCCCAAAGACCTTGGCATCTCGAATCCGTTGGGATTAATGATGCACCCCAACCTGTTTGACTGGCATCCGTCATAACGGTAAAACTCGGATCCGGCAACTGCAGCGGAACTCCTTGAGTTAACCACTGAATGTTTGCCCAAGTCTGAATCTCTTGTTTCACTTGATCTGACAAGAGAACGTCTACATCGAGCGAATGAATTTTCACACTCCAATTCTGAGTCAGGAAAATTTGAAGAGGACGTGTGCGTAGCCGCCCCATCGGAATGAGATCCGCGGCGGCTCCGCACAGACCTATCAGTCTCATAAATTCTCTCGCCGTGACTTTGTCTGCGTGCAGACAATAGCGAGCGTAACAACTGACTAATTTCGCTCTGGTTAACGGCAGACGAACGAGATTGTTGTGCGTCTCGAAGCTCATTCCCAGATGAGTGAATGACTTGGACGGCACCAGATCCGACTTCTCCTCGTTTACTATAAAACCGAGACGTCGGAGCAATAGAAGAAGATTCTGAACATCGTTCTGAAGCGTTAACTCATTGCCGTACCTCTGAAGAATGTCGTCCAGGTAGGCCGACGTTACCGCAGACGAATGAGCTCGGAAGTAGATCATTACAGAGTTCATTACCCGAGTGAAAGCCCAGGGTGCTAGATTCAATCCGAAGCACATCGCCCGGAATTGATACACCACTCCAAGGACTGCGAAGCGTAGATACTTTCGGAATGTCGGATGTACCATGACGTGAAAGTACGCATCTTTGAGATCTATGCTCGTTGCATAATCGTTCACCCGAATACTCGCTCTGACCGATCGAATCGTCTCCATATAAAACTTCGGAGCGACGATCAGCTTGTTTATCCAGCTCAAATCTATGACTGGACGGAACGAGCCGTCTGGTTTCGGAACCAGAAACAGATGGCTGTAGAATCCCAGAGATTCCTGGTTTTCTACGACCTCTACCGCGTTCTTCATTAAAAGAGACTGCACCTCTGATAACAGAGCGTCTCTTTTCTGTGGATTTGACGGAAGATGAGTCCACTTTGGACTTCGAGTTAATGGAGGCTTTCGTTTGAAGGATATCTTCAGACCTTCCGAAGTCACTCCTCTCACCCAAGGGTCGTCCGTAATCGACGCCCACTCTTGTGAAAAACTCGACAACCTTCCGCCAACCGGAACGCGATAGAGGTTTAAGCCATCACCTCCTGGACCTGCGAGGCCTGCGGTAGGAGAAACCACGTCTTCCACGACCCGCCCTCGCCTCGTCGACCTCGGGGCGTCCGACCGATTGTCCCGGCCTGAAGGACGTCCCGAACGAGAGTCGCTATCCTGACGGTCTCTCGAATAAGACCAAGAGGACGCACCGGAACCTCTATAGGAACCTCTCTTGGGTGCATTAGACCCAGAAGTGCCTGTCTTATTCGTGTCTGCTGTATCCGACTTCTTAGGAGCCGATCTGAACAACAGAGAATCATTAGCTTTCTTTTTAATTTTATCATAAATAGCGGAAAGCTTGCCGTCAAAGAGAAGTTCTCCTGAGACCGAAGCGACTCTAAGAGAGTTCTTCACCTTAGAATCCACTAGTGTGGATGTAGCTAGGGCTGCGTCACGTCTAACCAACTCCAGATTTGCCACTGAAAGGGCGGAGTTACACGTGGAATAAGCTACTGCCCTTGAAAGAAGTCTTAAAGAGGATTGTATATCCTGAAACTCTTCCCCTTGAAGGCGCAGTGATAACGCCTTAGTAAGGTGATCTGCGTAAGATAAGGCATCTAAATTGGCTCTGTTAGACGCAAAAGCTGTTTCCAACACCGCGGTTGGAATAGAAGCTGACGACGGTAATGATAGCTCTAAGTCTTCCGCCTCGTCGTCCATACGCAGAGGAACTCTCGGTATACCCTGTCCTGCTGTATCAAATTTATTCCTTGCATTAATGAAAGGCAGGTTGAGAGTATTAGCGGACAAGAAACCTGCTTTCCCCGTCCTGGAAGCAAGTTTAAATATAGCGTCGTTCAATAATTCAAATGTTCTAGCAACATTATTGGACTGCGACGGAAACTCGGGAGCGATGTCCCTGAACCGCTCAAAAAATTCAGAGTCCAATGACGCTATAATTCTCTTGTCCGGAAGCGCAGCAGTCTGGCCCGACGGAACAACTTGAGGGAGAAAGTGCCGGATGAAGTCCACGGCAGCTTTATGTTGTTCCGAAAGGGATAGCTCCAAGTCATCCATATCCCTTTCACCATCCGGTCGGACCTCATGATGTTCCCGGTCGTCCACTCCCGATGCTTCGGCGGAGCGTACCGACCCAGCGCCGTCGGATAATTCTCGATCCGACACCGTTTCTGTCGGCTGCTGGGATGCTGCGATAAGCTGTGCTATCTGCACAAGAATGTCCGGCGTCGAGACCTGCGGAGGCGCAGTCTTTCGCTGCTTCGCCAAGGGCAGCTCCGCATCAGATGGCTCCCGCATACTTTTCCTATGCGAACGTCCAGAGTCCATCGGTCTCGAATCCCTGGCTACCGGATGGTGTGACCTGGTCGCCGAAGAATCCTTCATCGGCGAAGCTGGTAATATATCGGCGGTCACACAGCCAAGGTGCGGTCGTGTGCGCTGACGAGAAGAGGAAGCCTTAACAGTCTCTGCGGACTGCTTATACAACGGAGCGTCCCGAGCGACGGACGTATGCTCCGCTAAAGACACATTTTGTACCACAACATCTGGTCCCAGATGTTGTTGTACGAGAGAGGGACCTCTCTCGCTCGCGGCCCGGCTGGACCTGGACGAGCTAGGAACCGGACTAAAAGGCTTCCTCCGTTCTCGCTTACTATCCGCCGTCACTGGGTGTGCATCTATTATGTTTATAGTGCTCGCATCACCCAAAATTTCCTCTTGGACCGCATCGGACGAACCCGGCTGCCGAACCATTCGGTGAATGGACGCTACACCGGGCGAGCTAGCGGACGACATTTGTCTAATCTCCATGAGCACTTTTGCCGCTAGCTCTGAATTCATTTGTGACGACGGACGCACACTTGAAGAAGATAACATGGAAACATCACCCTGTTCTGGTTCCTCTGAAATAGAAACTGAGAGAGTAGAGTGACCTTGCGGAGAAAGAGCCGGCATCGCTCTTTCTCCAGAAACAACATATCGTGACACACGTTTCCAATGTTTCTCATCCCAATGTTCACATATAGGACAGGGATTAATGCGAGAACACTGACTACAATTAATACAATGATCATGAAAGTCAGAGGAAGATTTCTTCCTATTACAATTTGAACAACGTCCCTTCATTGTGAAAGAACAACAATAAGTCCTAGTTACTCGCAAAAACCCCTGACACAAAGATACATAATAACATGATCCATTAATAAATGAAAAAACAATTGCAAAACAAAATAATTTTGAAAAAATATTTTTTCAGCGAAGCCCAAGTTGCTGAAAAGTAACGTTGAGCCCCGATGGATCCGATGGCAAAGTGTGGTCAAAAATTTTAAATTTATATAAAATAATTAATGAGACACTTTCGGATAATATAAATGTATCTTATAATGAGATAAACTACAACAAAGGCAAACAGCCCCCCTCAAAAAAGGCTGTTGCCAATGAAAACAAACAGTGTAAACACACTAGAAAACATGACTCCAGGCACTGAAAAAACTGGCCCGGAATCAGTCATCAATTACACTCTATCTGATGCAAAACAGAGACTCCCAGGGGAGAATCTGTAGAACATCAGATGGAAGATGCAGAACACACACGTTATACACCCATGGGTGAAAACGTAACTATGGGGAAAATACCAGAAAACATTCTGTAACCAAGCAACTCTCCCAGGAAATTTTAGAAATGAAATTTCTCAAAAATATGCCAAAAGCATGGGAGAATTGCAAGGGTGGACTTTAGAAGGCTAGGGGAGAGGAAACACTGAATAAGCAGTGCAACAATTAGCAAGAATGACAACAAGAGGCTCATGCCTCGAAAATAGGCAACTTAACATAATTTCATCAAAAAATTTTAAGTACAGCCCTGATTATTTTTTGCCACTTCTTTTTCCTCTCCTCCTTCTATCCTCCTTAGAATCACATTTTCTCCAAAAATTACGTGTCTGGCATCCTTTAAACTGAGATTTACAAGCACAAAGATCAGTGAGATGTTGACTGATGAAGGGCCAAACAGAGAATGATAATTGGCGCCAATTTCGGGACGACTGCGTCACTGTGCATGCGCAGTAGAGGCGTAGTATGGAGGTCCTTTAGGACATGATTTCTTTTGGTTTTGGATGCAAATTTTGGGGATTGGGGGGCAAAATTTGTGTTTGGCCCTGGTTTTGTTAGAGTTAGCACCAGCTAAGTCTGGGTCATTGGTACAGTATAAAAATATTTGGGGATTGGGGGCAAATTTTGTGTTTGGCCCTAGTTAGCACCAGCTAAGTCTGGGCCATTGGTTACAGTATAAAAATATCTTTTCGGATCAACGTTCTGTTAATAAGATATCAGTGCACGAGGTTAGAGCACTGTCCACTTCTTGGGCTTATTCTAACAGTATAGCCATTACTGATCTCATGAAGGCTGCGTACTGGACACAGCCCTCTTCATTTACCAAGTTTTACCTGAGAAATTTAGAGTCCATCTCTGGTGACCTTACATCTTTGGGTCCTCTTTCTGTTGATCAGAATGTCGTCCATTAATGGTTACATCTAATGGTATTTGGGCAGTCCATTCCAGTATTGACGCTGTTCCGCTGCCCTCTTTTCGTTCTGAGGATATTTACCTCAGAACAAGGGGAAGGGGTGGGGGATGTTTTTTTCCCTTATGATCATCTGGCTTTATAGTGAAAAGTAAGGGAAGACCTCCTCCGGTGTCTGTAGTCCTGAGTCGGTGCTGGGATGGTTTTAATGTGTAGCTCGGTGTGAAGCAAGAACTATGTCTCATTTATGTATGGTTTTTAAAGTGTAGCTCACTATTCTCCTGTAGAAGCTATCCTTTACTGAAGTAATTGAGAGATTGGATTTTCTTTTAAGACCTAGGCCCTCCAGCCTTTTTATGATTCAGCTAGTCTGGGCCATTGGTTGTGGTTTATTTATTCATTTATTGGGGTTTAAAGTCATATAAATTGGTTGTGGTATAAAAATATGATAAATTTTAAGTAATTTGAATATTTTTTATACTTACCAATGGCCCAGATGGGTATGGCCCTCCCATGAGTGGGCACTCATACCGCCCTGCTGTTTATAACATTTAACAGGCAATCTGTAAAAATATGATGGTTGGTGCCAATTTCGGTACCTTCCTTGATACTGCACATGCGCAGATCTCAAAAGTATGGAGGACCAGATAGGACTTGATTTTTTCGGTTTTGCATGCAAATTTTGGAGATTGGGGGCAAAATTTGTATTTGACCTTGGATTAATTTTTGAGTTAGCACCAGCTAGTCTGGGCCATTGGTAAGTATATAAAATATACAAATTACTTAAAATTTATCATTTTCATGACATATGTCCAATTTACAAAAAGGATGGTTCTGTTCAGTAAACTCTTCCGGGGAAGTTCTAAAAGAAGGAGAAGCTTGAATTGTCAAACTGTGTGTGCACACACCCAGGTATTTATGCCATAGTACATTTATGAGGTGGGTTATCATAGCCTTAGAAAATTAATTTTAGCCTTAAAACAAGCCAAGACCAATACCGGGTCTGGACCTGCATCGCTGCATGCAATTGAATCGGCAAACAGGAAGTGGCTGCATGGCAGATCTGAAAATTGCACACACGATACAACTGATCATTATCAGGCCCCAGATGAAATATAAAATCAATCCCTTGCATAGAAGCCGAGAAAAGTTTGGCAAAAAATTTCAGTGTTCAGTGGGTACAGTAAAATTTCAAAGTATCGGCAAACAGGAAGTGGCTGCACGGCAGATCTGAAAATTGCTTACACGATACAACTCATCATTATGAAGCAGCAGACCAAATATAAAATCAATCCCTTGCATAGAAGCCGAGAAAACCTTGACGGAAAATTTCAATGTTCAGTGGGTACAGTAAAATTTCAAAGTATCGGCAAACAGGAAGTGGCTGCACGGCAGATCTGAAAATTGCTTAGACGATACAACTCATCGATATGAAGCAGCAGACCAAATATAAAAAAATCATTCCCTTTCATAGAAGCCAAGAAAACTTTGACGGAAAAAGTGTTTCGGATGGACTGACGGATGGACAGATGGACGGACTGACAGATGGAGTCGAGCGGTTACTAGACCTGCTCTGCCGCTGGTGACGGCAGATTTGAAAATTGCTTACACGATACAACTCATCATTATGAAGCAGCAGACCAAATATAAAATCATTCCCTTTCATAGAAGCCAAGAAAACTTTGACGGAAAAAGTGTTTCAGACGGACTGACAGACGGACTGACGGATGGACGGACGGACGGACGGAGTCGAGCGGTTATTAGACCTGCTCTGCCACTGGCGACGCAGGTAAAAATAAATTCAGGGAACCTGAGAATGATTTTTAGGGAAATGGAATGAATTTCAGAGAAAAGGTTCATGCAAGAACAAGATAAAAGCTTGGAAATTTTCAGGTCTTGGACCACTACTGGCACCAAGATCACCTAGTTGTTCATGAGCTAAAAACTAGCGGATCAGTATTATGCTGTTAAAAAATCATGTATAATTGCCAAGCAGAAAATAATATAATAAATAATAATACCGCCCCCCCCCCCCCCCCTCCACCCACACCTCTCCCAGGTTGCCCTTCACTGAAGTGCACCAAACAAATAATTCCCCTTCCCTGTAATAAAGAGTAATTCTTGTTTTAATGACTCATGAAATTCTCTGTAAATTAAAACAGGGTTCTACCTGGTTTGGGAAAGGGTTCTTCCAAATGGGAAATTTTGTGATGTTACAATCCAAATTGGAAAATGTTAGAAATGCATCTTCTTGTTAATATTGCTGCTTACGAATATGAATATTTTCCATAGTGAATTAGAAGCAATTATATGGAAAAATTCAGAAACTCATGTCCTACAGTGTATGACCTGCCTGTATGTCTTTCGTTACTCAGAAGAGATTGCTGTACAGCACTGGTGAATCAAAATTGAAAGTGACCTCATTCATTTCCCTATGAGAAGGGATAGATATCTTGATGTAAAAGAAGCCTGAAGTAGACTGTGAAAAAAGAATACAGGATAGGATTGCGAGTAAGAAGATGGACTGTCGGAGGATGAAGAATCTTTGATAAACTATCTGACAAAACTGATGTAATTGCGAAATCGAGTCCATGGCGATGGAAACTGGTTGAGGGCTGGATTATTTTTGGTGGTCTGAAATTGTTATTCAAAATTTGTTCTATTACAAATTATTAGAGAGTGCAAACAGGCAATTTGTAATAGAACAAATTTATATAAACAAAAATTATTTGCGTTTGACTGAATATGAAACATGAGCAAGGAAAACGTTGGCTTTTGCTTTGATACCCTCATTTTTTTTGAAAGCCCTGCTAGTGGAATCTAGCAGTCAATCGGATAAGCAAGTCGAAGTGAAATTGAACAAAAAGTCCCTAGATGAGGCTTATTGAATGGAAAAAATCTCCTTCTTTCTTTGAGTCTGATAAAAATTGCTGAAGTCAGTCTAGTTATAGAATAACCTCTCAAGTTGGGAGAAGCCAGAAATGTTAAAAATTTATAGTAATTTATATATTTTTTATACTTACCAATGACCCAGACTCAGCTGGTGCAAACTCCATAAAATTCAGGGCCAAACACAAATTTTGCCCCCCCCCCCCCCCCCAATCCCCAAAATTTGCATCAAAAACGAAAATTAGACGTCCTGGTAGGTCCTCCATACTTTTACTGTACTGCGCATGCGCAGTGTCAAGGTGGTCCCGAAATTCCCGCCAAAATGTCATTCTTACGACCAGTGCCTGGTAAGTGTTATGTACGCAGCGGGGAAGCAAGAGTTCCCAACTCCTGGGAGGGCCATCCCCATCTGGGTCATTGGTAAGTATAAAAAAATATATAAATTACTATAAATTTTTAACATTTTTATACTGTACCAATGACCCAGACTTAGCTGAATAGTAAACAGGCTGGAGGGCCCAGGACGTAACGGAAAATCCAATAGGCTCAATTACATATAAAAGTATGGAGGACCTACCAGGACGTCTTATTTTATCAAAAAAGAAAGACACAAAACCATTCCGTAATTGAGCACAAATATATCAATGATCTCTATTAAAATCCAGTATAACCCTTTATACTAATTATTTTTAAAGGTAAGCCAATAAATAAAGACAGTCCAGAGAAATGAGACTCTTTATACTCATTAAAAGTGTCCGAGGATTGTATATTAACGCCCATTTGACCCATGACATATACAAATGCTTCACACCGAGCTACACTTTAAAAATATTACATGACATGAGTAAACATTAGCTTTACACTTTAAAACCATCCCGACTCGGAAATACTGACTCTGGGGGAGGTATTCCCTTGCTTTTCACTATAAAGCAGGTGACCTAAGGGTACCCCCCCCACCCCCCTTCCCCTTTCCCTGGGTCAAATACCCCAGAGCGAAGAGGGCAGCAGGACAGAGTCACTGCCAGAACAGAAAGCCTACATAACTATAGTTGCAACTGTTTAGTGGACGGTATTCTGAGCAACAGATAACGGACCTAAACAATGTAGATCTCCAGAAATGGACTCAATATTTCTAAGATAAAAATTAGTGAAAGTGGAAGGCTGAGACCAATATGCAGCCTTCATTAAATCTGTAATAGCAACACTATTAGCATAAGCCCAAGATGTTGATAGAGCTCTTACTTCATGAGCCAAAATCTTGAGAGCAGACTGCTGAGAAGATAACTTCTCATAAGCAGTACGTTTAGTTAATTGAATCCATCTAGCAACAGAATGAACCATAATGTCCATTCTTTTAGGCATCAAAGACAAAAAGAAATGCTTACGTCCCTTTCTAATAAACTCAGACCTACATTTATAAATACATATTGCTCAAACAGGACAGAGTAAAGGCCTACGCCCATCTGAAGATGGAAGGGTCCTAACAACAATAGGTTCAGGATACTTATTAGGAGCCTGATTCTTAGCCAAACATCCAACATTAGTAGCAAAAGTAATAGTATTACCAACACTACGATAGTGAGAATCATCTACCGAAAAAGCATGAAGCTCACTAACTCTTCTAGCAGAAGAGAAGGCTAAGAGAAACGCTGTCTTATATGTTAAGAATTTGAAGTCCACTATGTCGAGAGGCTCAAAAGGTGCTTCTTTTAGCTTTAGAAGAACCCATGCTAAATTCCATTTCGGAATTAATCTAAGAGTTCTAGGTCTATTTATCGAAAAGTTTCTAACTAATTTAGATAAAGAGACATTAG
The DNA here is from genome assembly GCA_031216915.1 of Pictodentalium vernedei. Taxonomy (NCBI): domain Eukaryota; kingdom Metazoa; phylum Mollusca; class Scaphopoda; order Dentaliida; family Dentaliidae; genus Pictodentalium; species Pictodentalium vernedei. Next base: position 262,976,344 of record CM062293.1, read on the forward strand.
AACCAATCATTAATGTATCATGGTGAGTGTAGGTATCAGATAACATAGACCTATAACCCTTGATAGTAACAGGCTGCAGTTTGATCTCGTCAAACAAATAGACCAGAAAATTAGCAACGTCAGGAATGGAGGGATCATATAAATCCACCGAGTGATCCCTACAGCACTGGCGAAAAACCTTCCACTTTGCCTCATAATTTAGCGAAGAAGAGGTCCTCCGCCAGTTAGAAATTGCGACCACTGCTCGTCCTGTAAAACGCTTATTGTGCAAGAAGGACCCCACAACGGAAATACGTGAAGGTTGAGACCTTGCGGATTGTGGTGAAGCGTGCACAATTTCCCCTGTGACAGAAGATCCTCCCATGGAGGAAGCTTCCGCGGCATGTCCCACAACAGACACCCGAGTAGATTTATCCATGGTCTCTGTGGTGACAGAGATGCTACGAACAGAATCTTGCAGTGGGATTGCTTTATCTTGAGCAATATCTGCTGAATCAGTGGTGCTGGAGGATACGCATATCCTATTATCCCATCCCACGGGATCGACAGAGCGTCTACTGCAAAAGCTCGAGGATCCGGACATGGGGACACGTAAGTCTGCAACTGATTGTTGAGGTACGTTGCAAACAAATCTATCATTGGTCGCTCCCATTGGTAGCAAATCTGATTGAAAACCTATTTGTTGAGAGTCCATTCCGACGGCAACAGGCAACCCTTCCGTGAAAGGGAATCTGCTAAGGGAGGTTTTCCTTTGAAGGACAGTTTCAGTCCTTCCACAATTACCCTTCGAACCCAAGGGCCCTCCGTAATCAATTCCAAATTTTGTAAATAACTCAACAACCTTCCGCCCACAGGAATGCGACAGAGATCTACACCATCACTTCCTGGACCTGCGAGGCTTGCGGAAGGAGAAACCACGTCCTCCCCGACCCGCACCGTCGACCTAGGGGCATCTGACCTATTATTACAGCCAGCGTTACAGCCCCTGCTAGAGTCGCTGCCTTGACGGTCTTGAGAATAAGGCCTAGAGGGCACGTACGCACCTCTAAAGGAACTTCCCCTAGACATGCTCGTCACAGAAGATCCAGGCCTACTTTTTTCTGCTGGTTCCGACTTATTAGAAGCGGACTTAAAAAGCAGAGAGTCTGAAGCTTTCTTAGTTAACTTATCATAAATAGCAGAAAGCTTGCCGTCAAAGAGAAGCTCTCCGGAGACCGGAGCGACTCTAAGAGAGTTTTTCACCTTATTATCCACTCTCGTGGACGTAGCTAGGGTTCCGTCACGTCTAACCAACTCCAGATTAGCCACTGAAAGGGTGGAGTTATATGTAGAATAGGCAATAGCCCTTGACAGAACTCTCAAAGACGTTTGTACATCCTGAAATTCTTGCCCTTCAAGGCGTAACGACAATGCTCTGGTAAGGTGATCTGCGTACGAGAGTGCGTCTAAATTAGCTCTATTCGAAGATATTGTAGTTTCCAAGGTAGAGCCATGAACAGACATAGACGACGGCATGGATAATTCAAGGTCTTCAGCCTGGTCGTCTAGACGCAGAGGAACTCTCTAAACGCTCTGTCCTGCCGTTTCAAATCTATTCCTAGAATTAATGAAAGGCAGATTAAGAGCATTAGCCGATAGGAAGGCTGACTTGCCCGATTTACCAGTAAGTTTATTGCTAGCGTCATTCAAAAGTTCAAATGTCCGTGAGACAGAAACTCAGGGACGGTGTCCAAAAACCGATTAAAAAATTTGGCGTCCAGTGGCGCTATAAGCCTCCTATCAGGCTGAACAGCATCCTGGTCCACTGGAACAACATCAGGAAGAAAATGGCGGATTAACTCGACGGCGATTTTGTGTTGTTCCGAAAGGGAGAACTCCAATTCATCCATATCCCTTTCGCCATCCTGACGGACCTCCTGGATATCTCGGTCATCCGCTCCCGATCCAGCTGCGGAACGCACCAACCCAGCATCATCAGATTCTTCCTGCTCTGATAGGGCTTCTGCCGGATGCTGCTATGATTTGTGCATGTCCGTTAACGAGACCTGCGGAGCAGCGGTCTTGCATGATTTAGCAGCAGGAAGCTCCGTGGACGTATCTCCTGCATACTTCTCTTATGCAAATGTCCAGATGAAGGTGGCCTCGAATCCTTGGCTATCGGATGGCGTGACCTGGCTGTCGAGGAATCTCTGGAAGGCAATGCCGGCTGGATATCGGTGGTCACGTAGCCAAGGTGCGGTTGAGTGCGCTGATGTGAGGAGGAAGAAGCCCTTGATACAGTCTCTCCGGACTGTTTGTACACCGGATCTTCCCGAGGGGTGGACGTAAGCTCCGACTGAGGAACGTTTTGTACAACAACATCCGTCCACGATGTTGTTGTACGAGAGAGAGACCTCTCTCGCTCGCAGCCCGTGCGGAGCTGGACGAGCTAGGTACTGAACCCAAAGGCTTCCTCCATCCTAAACCAAGATCCGTTGTCACTGGGTGTGCCTGTGGAATGTTTATAGTGCTCGCAACACTCTTATTTCTTTCCTGGACCGCAAAGGACGAACCCGGGTGCTGTACCATTCGGTAAATGGACGCGACACCGGGTGAGCTAGTGGACGTAGATGCCAACGCCATCGACCCTACTGGGGGCCTCTTAGGCAATTGCCCTATATCCATGAGCACTTTTGCCGCTAGCTCTTCTCTGGATTGTGATGATGGACACGCACTGGAAGATGACATCACGGAAACATCACCCAATTCTTGTTCCTCTGAAAAAGAGAGTGAAAAACTTGAGTGACCTTGCGGGGAGAGAACCGGCATGTCCTTCTCCCTGCTAACAACATACCGTGACACACGTGTCCAACGTTTGTCATCCCAATTGCTACATATAGAACAAGGCTTAGTGCAGGTATACTGACTACAATTAATGCAGAAATCATGAGAAACAGAGGAAGACTTCCTTCCATTACAATTTGAACAACAATCTTTCATTGTAAAAATAATCAATCATAGTACCTGCAATAAACCTTGAAAACAAAGATACATAGTATAAAAATCCATTATAATAATATGAAAAAACAATTCAAAAAGAAAAAACTTTTGAAAAACATTTTTTCAGAAGAGCCCAAGTTCCCAAAGGGAACCCAGAGCCCAAATTGATCCTAAAAAAGCCTAAGTGTGGACAAAAATTTTAAATCATTCTGAAAAAATTAATGTAACACAATATTAATGTATCTTGCTATGAATAATCAAGGCAGAAGACAAGGAATCACTTATCAGAAGTAACCGTTGTCAATATAAACAAAAAGTGTAAACAAACCAGAAAACTGACTCCAGGCGCTGGTTAACATGGCCCAGTAATCAGTGTCTAATTTAAACACTATCTTTAAATGCTAAACAGAGCCTTCCCCAGAAGAGACTGCAGAGCATCAGATGGTTGATGTAGACTAAAACGCCTAAACACCCCTAGGGTGAGGACGTAAACATGGGGAAAGAACAGAAAAAATTCTGTTACCAAGCCAAAACTCCCAAGAAATTTTTAGTAATAAAGATTACAAAAATAAGCCAAAAGCATGGAAGAATAGCTAGGGGGGAATGAAGGAAAGGGAGAGAGGAAACACTGAACAAACAATGGAACATTCATAGCAAGAATGACAACAGCAGGGCTATGCCTCGAAAATAGGCAACATGAATAAATTTTTATAAAAAAAAATTTAAGTTACAGCCCTGAACATTGGAAACCGCTGTTTTTTTACTCTCCTCATCCTAAATGCACTTCATATCCACCATTTCTCTCATAATTATGTGTCTAGCATCATTAGAACTGAGATTTACAGCACAAATATCAGTGATGTGACACTGTTTACAGGGCCAAACAAAGAATGACATTTTGGCGGGAATTTCAAGACCTCCTTGACACTGCGCATGCGCAGTACAGTAAAAGTATGGAGGACCTACCAGGACATCTAATTTTCGTTTTTGATGCAAATTTTGGGGATTGGGGGGGGGGGGGGGAATTTGTGTTTGGCCCTGAATTTTATGGAGTTTGCACCAGCTAAGTCTGGGTCATTGGTACAGTATAAAAGTTAAAAAATTTATAGTAATTTAAATATTTTTTATACTTACCAATGACCCAGACATAGCTGGTGCTAACTCTTAAAATATAGGGCCAAACACAAATTTTGCCCCCCAATCCCCAAAATTTGCATCTAAAACTAAAGAAAACATGTCCTGAAAGGCCCTCCACACTTCGCCCCTACTGCGCATGCGCAGTGTCAAGGACGTTCCGAAATTGGCGCCATTAATCATTCTAATAACCAGTGCCTGGTAAGCGCTATGTACTCAGCGGGGAGGCAAGAGTTCCCAACTCCTGGGAGGGCCATCCCCGTCTGGGTCATTGGTAAGTATAAAAAATATATAAATTACTATAAATTTTTTAACATTTTTATACTGTACCAATGACCCAGACATAGCTGAATAGTAAAAAGGCTGGAGGGCCAAGGACATAGAGCAAAATGGAATACGCTCAATAAAATAAAATAGAGTCATCCCCTGTAGGGAAAAGAAGTAATAGGCCTTACATGTATCTTTCTTATTTATGATAAATTAGAAAGATACAACACCTTCCAAAATTGAGCTTCATACATCCATGTACTCTATTAATATCCAATATAATCCTTATACTAATAATTCTTAAAGTAAGCCAATAATAAAGTAAGTCTAGAGAATAGAGACTCTTATACTCCTAAAAGTGTCTGAGAATTGCATAATCATGTCCGTTGACATATGCAATATTCAAAAGCTATACTTTAAAAACTAAGACTTGAATGAATTTTAAAAACTTAAACTTCTCACTAAACAACCATCCCAATAACAGCTCAGAATTACTAACTCCGGAGGAGGTATCCCCTTGTTTTCATAGTAAAACAGGTGACCCAAGGGAACACCCTCCCCCCCCCCCCCCCCTTTTTCTTGCCCTGGGTCAAATAGCCCAGAGCGAAGAGGGCAGCCGAACGGAGACACTGCCGAAACAGACAGCCTACCTAGCTATAGTAGCAACTGTTAAGTGAATGACATTCTGAGCAGTAGATAATAGACCTAACAAAAGAGGCCTCCAGAAATTGACTCGATATTTCTAAGATAAAATTCATGAATGTGGATGGTTGAGCGCAATGAGCGGCCTTCAAAAATCTATAATAGCGACACTATTAATGTAAGCCCAAGAAGTAGAAGAACTCTTACTTCATGAGCCGAAATCTTAAGCACAACTGCTAAGTCAATGATATACCATAAGCAGTACCGATAGTTAATAGAATCCATTAACAATAAAATGGAGCGTAACGTCCTTCTACTAGACATCAAAGACAGAAGAAGCTTACGCCCTTGTAATAAACAGATATCTGTTTATAAATACATAAACTGTACCCGGAAAGAGTAAAGGCCTATGCCCATACGAAGACGGAAGGACCTTAAAATAATAGGTTCCGGATAATAGGAGCCTAACTCTTATGCAACAATCCAACCTAAATAGTAACGGAAGTATTGATTCCGAAACTATGAAAGTGAAAATCATCCATCGATAGTGCATGAAACTCACTGACTCTACAGTAAAAGAGAAACCAACAGAATTACTGTCTAAAAGGTCAGAATTTGAAAACTACTGTTTCCAGAGGCTCAAATGATTACTTAGCTAAATAAGAACCGAAGTTAAAATCCGTATAGGAATTTAATCTAAAGATTCTAAGTCTATTTATCAAAAAGTTACTAACTGACTTAGATAAAGAGACAAAAGACTCAATTGTAAACTATCGTAGAGTGCATAGGTATGAGGTAACATAAACCTATAACCTAAATAATAACAGGCTGCAGTAGATCTTGTGAAACAAGTATACTAAAAAATAGCAATGAGTAGTATGGAGGGATCAACAATATGAACATAATGATCCCTACACCACGACGGAAGAGCCTCCACTTTAGTCGCATAGAATAGCGAAGAAGAGGAACTCCTATAGCAAGAAATCGCGTCCAAAGCTCGTCCAGTACAGTGCTTACAATGCAATACGGACCACACAACGGAATACATGAAGGTTGCGACCTTGCTGGTTGTGATAAAGATGACACGATTTACCCAGTGAAAAAAGATCCTCACACAGAGGAAGATTTCACGTTAAGATCCACAGTAGACAAGAGAGTAAATTACTCATGATCTCTGTGAAGATAGAGATGCTATCAACAGAAATGTATTGTGGTTGTTTATCTTAGCAATACCTGCTAAAACAACAGCGCCGGAGGATACGCGTATCCTATCATTCCGTCCTATAGATCAATAGAGCGTTAACACTATTAGCTCAGAGATCTGGACAAGCCAACACATACGTCTGCAATTGATTAGCAAGCTGTGTCATAAATAAATCATCATTGGGCGCTCCCATAGATAGCAAATCTGATTGAATACTTGTTTGTTGAGAGTCCATTCTGACAGCAACAAGCGACCCGTAAGAGAACGGGAGTCCGATAAAACAATCAGACGACCCGGAATATGACGGACCAAAACTGAACTTGGTGTACTATAACCAACAGACGGATTCTTTCCATTAAATTGAATAACGGAAACGAAAGAGTGCCTCCCTGGTTCCGGAGATACGCCACTACTGTCGAATTAAAGGACAGGAATTTGGGCATGCGTTACTGAATAATATTCATGCAATGACATAAAGCAAGCCTAAAAAACATTATTCCGCGGAAGTTAAACTGATTGCTAAAAGACTGCGGAACCCAAAGACCCTGGCACTACGAATCCGTAGGGATCAGTATTAAATCCCAATCTGTTTGACTGGCAACCGTCATAACAGCCACACTCGGGTCCGGCAACTGCGGCGGCACTCTCTGAGTCAACCACCGAATGTTTGCCCCAGTCTGAATCTCTTGTAACAGTAGATAGACAAGAGAACGTATAAATCGAGCAATTCCTGGATTGCCGGAAAGTTGCCGTCGAAGAGAAGCTCCTCCGAGAACGAAGCGACTCTGAGAGAGTTCTTAACCTTACTATCCACGCGTTTGGATGTAGCTAGGGCTGCGTCACGTCTAACCAACTCCAATCAGCCACTGAAGGGCAGAGTTATACGTGAACAAACTACTGCCCTCAAAAGAAATTACATTGAGAATAATATCCCGTAAATCTTTTCTTGAAGACGTAATGATAACGCCTCAGTAAGGCAGATTACGTATAATAAAGCGTCTAAGTTAAGTCTACTATACATAATGTCGTTCCCAACATTGAAATTGGAAAAGACATAATGGCGAAAAAGAATATATGCAGTCTTTAATCACACCGTCTAGACGCATATGAACTCTCGGTATGCCCTGCTCTGCCAAAATAAACTATTTGTAAAAATGATAAAATGGCAGAAATGAGCAACGCGGACAAGAAACTAAACTATCATGCTTAGTAGCAGGCTTGTATATATATATATATATATAGCGTCGAAAAATAAAACACATGTTGTAATGACAATATTGGACTGCGTCGGAAAGTCAGGGACAATGTCCCTGTACCGATCGAAAAATCCGAGTCCAATGACGCTATAAGTCTCTTATCCAAGATCGCAGCAATGAAGTCCGAAATAATAATCACTGGAAGATAATGCCAGAAGATATGAAAGGCATCTTCCGATACTACTAAAGGAAAAAATCTTTCGAATCCCTTTCGCCATCCTGTCGGACCCTATAAAGCGTTCGGTCGTCCGTAGCTGATGCGACCGCGGACCGCACCGACCCAGCGCCGTTGGATAATTCCTGATTCGACCGAGAAACTGTCAATTGCTGGGATGCTGCGAAACAACTGTGCTAACTCGGATAGCACGTCCGTCACTGAGGCCTGAGGAGAAGCGGTCTTACGATGCATTGCCGCTGGAAGCTCCGTGATCGTTACCCCGTGCATACTTCCAATATGCGAGCGAACGGAGTGTATAGGCCTCGTGTCCCTTGGCTACCGGATGGCGCGACCTATTCGCCGTGGAATCACTGAATGCCGAAACTGATCGGATACTCGAGGTCACGTAGCCAATGTGCGGTCGAGTGCCCTGCTGTGAGGATGAGGAAGCATTAAAGACAGTCTCTCGGACTGTCAATATAACGGAGCGTCCCGAGCAACGGACATATGCTCCAAATGTAAAATATCTGAACCACAACATGCGGTCCCCTATGTTGTTGGGCGAGAGAGGAACCTCTCTCGCTCACAGCCCGGACGGACCTGGACAAGCCAGGAACCGGACTAACAGGCTTCCTCCGATCTGTCCTCAATCTGCCGTCACTGGGTGAGTACTAAAGTAATTAAAGTGCTCGCATCACCCAAATCTCCTTCCTAGACCGCAACGGACGAACCCGGCAGCCGAACCATTCGATGAATGTACGCTACACCGGGTGAGCTAGCGAATGTCACTCCGTAAGCGATAGACATATTCCATGAGCACTATTCCCGCTAACTCTTCATTAACTATGACGACAGAGGCACACTTTTGAAAGACATCTCCATAACTCTTCGAACAAGAAACCAGAAATGCTTGGATAGCAAGCATAAAATAATAATATATATAGCGTCGTTCAATAATTCGAAGGTTTGTGTGACATTATTGGACTATGTCGGAACTGAGGGACGATGTCCCTGAACCGAACCAAAAATTTCTAAGTCCACCGACGCTATCAGTTTCTTATCCGGCATCGCAGCATATGTTGTTCCGAAAGGGAAAGCTTGAAATCCTCCGAATCCCTTTCGGTATCCCGTCGGACCGGATGAAACTTTCGGACGTCCGTACCCGCTTCCGCGGAGCGTCCCGACCCAGCATCGTCGGATAAAATATATGCGACAGATTCAGTTGATGCTGGGATGCTGCGATAAACTGTGCTATTAAGGAAAGCACGTCCGTTCCCGAGGCCTGTGCAGTAGCGGACTTACGATGCATTGCCGCCGGAAGCTCCGTGTACGTTGACTCCCGCACACTTCCTATGCGAACGTCCGGAGTCTGTAGGCCTCGTGTCCCCGGCTACCGACCCAGCGCCGTCGGATAATTCTCGATCCGACACCGTTTCTGTCGGCTGCTGGGATGCTGCGATAAGCTGTGCTATGTGCACAAGAATGTCCGGCGTCGAGACCTGCGGAGGCGCAGTCTTTCGCTGCTTCGCCGAGGGCAGCTCCGCATCAGATGGCTCCCGCATACTTTTCCTATGCGAACGTCCATCGGTCTCGAATCCCTGGCTGCCGGATGGTGTGACCTGGTCGCCGAAGAATCCTTGATCGGCGAAGCTGGTAATATATCGGCGGTCACGCAGCCAAGGTGCGGTCGTGTGCGCTGACGAGAAGAGGAAGCCTTAGCAGTCTCAGCGGACTGCCTATACAACGGAGCGTCCCGAGCGACGGACGTATGCTCCGCTTGCGACACATTTTGTACCACAACATCTGGGGCCAGATGTTGTTGAACGAGAGAGGGGCCTCTCTCGCTTGCCGTCCGGATGGACCGGAACGAGCTATGAACCGGACTAAAAGGCTTCCTCCGTTCTCCCTCCGATCCGCCGTCACTGGGTGTGCATTAAGTTAATTTTATAGTGCTCGCATCACCCCAAAATTCCTTCTAGACCGCAACGGACGAACCCGGCTGCCGAACCATTCGGTGAATGGACGCTACACCGGGCGAGCTAGCGGACGTCAAAGGCCGTCGAACCTACTAGGGTCCTCTTAGGCAATTGGCATATTACATGAGCACTTTTCCGCTAGCCCTTCATTAATTGTGAGGACGGAGGCACACTGTTGGAAGACATCACAGATACATCACCCTAATCTTGATCGTCTGAAATAGAAATTGATAAAGTAGAGTGACCCTGCGGGGAAAGGACCGGAGTGTCCAAATCCCCAACAACATACCGTGACATACGCTTCCCATATTGTCATCGAAATCATACGATACAGAACAGGAGTTAATGCGAGTACACTGACCACATATAGAATGATAATAAGTCAGAGGAAGACTTCCTCTTAAAACAATTGATCAATATCCTTTCAATGTGAAAAGAAAACAAGTCCTGGTACTCGCACTAACCCCTGGCAATCAAAATACATAATAATAATATGATCCATTAATATAGAAAAAATAATTGAAATCAAAATATTTTGAAAAAATATTTTTTCAGAACAGCCCAAGTTTCTGAAAAGTAACGTTGAGCCCCAATGGATCCCAAGCCTAAGTGTGGACAAAAATTTTAAAAATATTTTAAACAATTTATTCAACACTTACGAACAATAATAATGTATCTAGTTATGATTAAAATAACATAAAGATATTATTTTTTAGAAATCCCCCCCTCACACAGAGGGCTGTTGTAAATGTAAACAATGAGTGTAAAAACACTAAAATAAGACTCCAGGCACCCAGGCCCGAAATCAGTTACCAAAAATACACCATCTGATGCAAAACAGAGACTTTCAGGGAAGAAACTGCAGAACATCAGATGGTAGATGCAGAACACAACGCCTAACCACCCGTAGGTGAAGACGTAAACATGGGGAAAGAACAGAATTCATTCTGTTACTCAGCTAAAACTCCCAAGAAATTTTAGTAATAATAATTACAGAAACTATGCCAAAAGCATGGGAGAATAGCAAGGGGGAACTTAAAGGACAGGGAGAGAGGAAAACACTTGAAAAAACAGTGTAACTAAATAATCAGAATGACAACAAAATGGCTGCTGCCTTGAAAATAGGTAACTTAACATAATTTCATTAAAAAATTATAAGTTACAGCCCTGATAATATTCTGTCACACATTCTTTTCCTCTCCTCCTTCTCTATCCTCCTTAGAATCACCATTTCACTAATATTTATGTGTCTGGCATCATTTAAACTGAGATTTAAAAGCACAAAGATCAGTCAGATGTTAACTGATGAAGGGCCAAACTTAGAATGATTAATGGCGCCAATTTCGGAACGTCCTTGACACTGCGCATGCGCAGTAGGGGCGAAGTGTGGAGGGCCTTTCAGGACATGTTTTCTTTAGTTTTAGATGCAAATTTTGGAGATTGGGGGGCAAAATTTGTGTTTGGCCCTATATTTTAAGAGTTAGCACCAGCTATGTCTGGGTCATTGGTACAGTATAAAAATATCTCCTTTGGTTAGGGGAGCATCTCTAGTAAAGCAACACTGATATCCCCTAACACTGGATGATGGTGTGCCCAATTAAGAATCAAATTGTCAGTGATTGACCACGAGAATAATGAGAACAGCAACATAGATCATGAAAATCAGTCCAATGAGCAGTAGGATTCTAATAGAGGAGGTGGAAAAAGTGGATGACTGTGCTGAGTATCTGGTGAATAATGCAAAAAACTCTTAGCGTAATCAACAGATGGCAACATATGCATTCTTTGGTAAAGCAACAGTGGGATATGAACTCATGCTGTACTGGTGTATCTCGAAAGAGTTCTAAAGAAGAAGCCATGCCATACACATAATTCACATCCAGGACTCTTGAGGTAAGATTTACTGCCAGAGAGTCCGATCTGAAGACCGAACATCATATCCCAAAAGAGATGTGGGGTGGTCTCTTAAGTCTATATAAGACACATTGACTTCGGGATAGACATTTAGTGATGTTGTAGGGTTTTCATCGATGATCTAGATCTGTGACTACTAACAGTCAGGAGGGATCTATGTCCTTGCACCCTGAGTTGACATAATCCATAGTAGAATATCGTTGCTGTCATACTACTGACATCATGGTAGATGCAGATGAAATAGGCTGATGATCTTGTATAGCTGAGGCTCATTTTGATCCATGACTTCCTCTGCTGGGCGGGAGTTCTGCTCAGAAGTTAAATAAAATACTGCCAGAGTCATTTTAAAAGTACAGCAATGTGCAATAAGAATTGGATAGGATAGTTGTTGCGGTTATCAGCCAGATCCGACAGTGTGTAAGTAACTAAAGTCAGTAGCACCATGTCAAGTATTTCTCATTAATGGCTTAAATCTTCTTGATGAGATTTAGTTGACATAAGCTATAAATAAGACAGAAAATGTCTATGAAATACTGGAACCGAGAAAACAAGCATGGGAGCTTCACTGAACACTATAATACTAAACTGTTGTGATAGTATACAACCTCTAGTTGACTGGATAAACTGAATGTAAAGATGTATCTGATGGCTCTATCTGTAACTCGCTGTGTAGATCTGGCATATTTAGCTGCCAATCTGCAATTTAAGCTTTCTAAGTGTCTTCTCAGTCTTCATATAGCCTTTTTCTCTTCGATGTAGAGAGACATTAAATGTCTAGAGACAGTGGAACCTCTTGAACTTTAATAAAAGGAGAGAGTAAGTTGGTGAACAATCAATTGATAGACATCACTGGAGCCTGTGATTAGGAACTAATTCATATTGCATCTTCAATAAGACGGCATAGAATGCAGTGATGATTGGAACACAATTTGAAACAACAGAGGTGAGTGGCTAGTAAAGTAAAGTGAAAGCAATATTGAAAAGAGAAGACACAAATATTCTTGATTATGGTTTAACCCATAAGTTGTCAGTCAACGTCCTCAATTTACAACACAATCCATCCAAGTCATCAAGTGCTTTGAATAAAACTTATTTCCAATAAGTGAAAGCACTGGAGGAATAATAGATGTGGAAACCATTAACTTAAGTATAAAAATATAATATTACATACTGAAATATAGCGTTTGCTAATAGAATAGATAGATAACAGTCCTGTAATTTGTAAAAAAAATTGTATAATACTGAAATATTTCCGGTACAGAGACAGAAAGAAAATACATCAGCAATATAAGGTACCTTAATGATGTAAGAAAATAACGTTACTGAAAAACATCAGTAACTAAATGATTTCTGGTAAGCAGAGGTCTGTTATCTGAAAATAATTCCGTAAGCGGAACTGACAAATAGACATTCCAAAATAAAATGAGAAATGTGACTATAATGGATACAGGTAACTAACAAGTCATTTATTTATATATATAAATATATAAATAATATCCCGTGACAGCAGTATGAATTGTAAACGTGCTGCCATCTGGCTGGGAGGGGGGGGGGAGGGTGGAGCTAAAAGACATTGTCCACCGACTACGATGTAGAATAGATATTTCAATCAACTGAAGATTATTTATTTATTTATTGGTGTTTAAGGTCACATACTTATGCAGAATGGCTAATCATGACCTTGATAGTTTTACGAGTGGAGGAAGCCGAAGTACCTGGAGAGAACCACTGAGCAACGACGAGCAGCTGCCAGCTCCCCAACATCGTAACTCTGCACTGCAGCACAGACAGGGTTAGATTGGTTGAAGACATGTGCACCATACACGTGCAGTACGCCTTAGTACACGGCGTCATCGTGCCCCCATGTGGACAATCAGGGTTAAGTGCCTTGCCCAAGGACACAACACGGGAGTCCAAATCAATCGCTCAGACGGTCACCCATCCGAGGACTAACCGGGCTCGACGTTGGTTAACTTCGGTGTTCTGACGAGAACCGGTTACTGCAACGCCACCGTGCCCCAATCAACTGAAGAAATACAAAGCCTAAGGAAACATAATAAATGGGAAAGGTACACTTTGAATCTCTGTACGTACATACATATAATTGAGTTCTACAGAACTTAAAAGCATACCAAAATGCAGATGAACAGACTGTGGTTGCATCGAAAATGGGTGACAAAACACAGGGACGTAAACAATGTTAAAACATAATCTAACAAAAGTCACTTCCCTGAACAATTGAGATAATAAAAATCACTTCACAGCGACTTTATATCCTATCAACCATTTCCATACTGTTCTTGGCTTTGCACTGCTCAAAACCACTATTAAATCTTTAAATTTTGAAAAGCAATATAAAATTTAGTATTATCAATCATGGCAGTTGAAAAGTTAAAAAATTTATAGTAATTTATGTATTTTTTATACTTACCAATGACCCAGACTTAGCTGGTGCTAACTCTTAAATTCTAGGGCCAAACACAAATTTTACCCCCCCCCCCCCCCCAAATCCCCCAAATTTGCATCAAATTCCCAAAAATAAATGTCCTTTGTGGTCCTCCATACCATTTATCCACTGCGCATGCACAGTGTCAAGGAGGTCTCGAAATTGGCTCCAAAAGTCATTCTTACAAGCAGTGCCTGGTAAGCGTTATGTAATCAGCGGGGAAGTATGAGTTCCCAACTCATGGGAGGGCCATATCCATCTGGGTCATTGGTAAGTATAAAAAATATATAAATTACTATAAATTTTTTAACATTTTTATACTGTACCAATGACCCAGACTTAGCTGAATAGAAAAAAGGCTGGAGGGCCTAGGACATAAAGGAAAATCCAATAAGCTCAATTACATGTAAACAGAATTATCCCCTCAAGGAGAAACAGGATTTACATGTATCTTTCTTGTTTATACAAAAAAAGAAAGACACAATACCATTCCGTAATGGAGCACAATAACATCAATGATCTCTATTAACATCAAGTATAACCCATTATACTAATTTTTTTAAAGGAAAGCCAATAAAGAAAGATAGTCCAGAGAATGAGACTCTTTATACTCATTTAAAAGTGTCCGAGGATTGTATATTAACGCTCATATGACACGTGACATATACAAATACTTCACACCGAGCTACACTTTGAAAATATTACATAAATGAGATAGACATTAGCTTTACACTTTAAAACCATCCCAGCACCGACTCGGAATTACTGACTCCAGAGGAGGTATTCCCTTGCTTTTCACTATAAAGCAGGTGATATAAGGAAACACCATCCCCACCACCCCCTGCTCTGGGTCAAATACCCCAGAACGAAGAGGGCAGCAGGACAGAGTCACTGCCGGAACAGAAAGCCTGCATAACTATAGTTGCAACTGTTTTGTGGACGACATTCTGAGCAACAGATAACGGACCTAAACAATGCAGGTCGCTAGAAATAGACTCAATATTTCTAAGGTAAAAATTCATGAACGTGGAAGGCTGAGACCAGTATGCAGCCTTCATCAAATCGGTAATAGCAATAATATTAGCATAAGCTCAAGATGTAGATAGCGTCCTTACTTCATGCGCCGAAATCTTAAGCACAGACTGCTGAGTAGAAGATAATTTTTCATAAGCAGAACGAATGGTTAATTGAATCCACCTTGCAATAGAATGGGCTGTAATGTCCCTTCTATTAGGCAGCCGAGACAGAAAGAAACTTTTACGTCCCTTTCTGATAAACTCAGATCTACGTTTGTAAATCCACATAGCTCTAACTGGACATAGCAAAGGCCTATGACCGTCTGAAGACAGAAGAGCCTTAATAACAATATATTTAGGGTACTTATTAGGAGCCTGATTCTTAGTCAAAAATCCAACATTAGTAGTCAATGTAATAGTATTACCATCACTACGATAGTGAGAATCATCAACAGATAGTGCATGAAGCTCACTAACTCTTCTAGCAGAAGAGAAGGCTAAGAGAAAAGCTGTCTTATAAGATAAGTATTTGAAGTCTACTGTGTCAAGAGGTTCAAATGGCGCTTCTTTTAGCTTCAGAAGAACCCAAGCTAAATTCCACGTAGGAATTAACCTAAGGGTTTTAGGTCTATTTATCGAAACGTTTTTCACTAACTTAGATAAAGAGACATTAGATCCAATTTGTAAGCTATCATAATGAGCATAAGTATCCGATAGCATAGACCTATAACCCTGAATAGTTAGTGGCTGCAGTTTGATGTCGTCAAACAAGTAGACCAGAAAATTAGCAATGTCTGGAATGGAGGGATCATAAATATCAACAGAATGATCCCTACACCAACGAGAGAACACCTTCCACTTAGCAGCATAATTTAGCGAAGAGGAGGTCCTCCTACAGTTAGAAATTGCATCCACTGCTCGTCCTGTAAAATGCATGCCGTGCAAGAAGGACCGCACAACGGAAATATGTGAAGGTTGAGACCTTGCGGGTTGTGATGCAGTGTGCGCGATTTCCCCTGCGAAAGAAGGTCCTCCCATGGAGGAAGCTTCCACGGAATGTCCCACAACAGACACCTGAGTAGATTTATCCATGGTTTCTGGGGTGACAGAGATGCTACCAACAGAATCTTGCAGTGAGATTGCTTGATTTTTAACAATATCAGTTGAATCAACGGAGCTGGAGGATAAGCATATCCTATCATTCCGTCCCAAGAGATCGAGAGGGCGTCTACTGCGAACGCTCGAGGATCTGGGCATGGCAACACATACGTCTGCAACTGATTGTTGAGATGTGTCGCAAACAAGTCTATCATAGGACGATCCCATTGGTAGCAAATCTGATTGAATACTCGTTTGTTGAGAGTCCATTCTGATGGCGACATACGACCTTTCCGAGAAAGGGAGTCCGCTAGAATGTTCAGACAAGCTGGAATATGACGGGCTGACAGAAGAACCTGATGCTCTAGGACAAACAGAAGGATTCTTTCCGTTAAGTTGAACAATGGAATGGAATGAGTGCCTCCCTGGTTCCGAATATATTCTACTACTGTCGAATTGTCGGACAGAATTTGAACATGTGAATTCTGAATAATGTTCATCCAATGACGAAGGGCAAGCCAAATTGACATCATCTCTTTGATGTTTATGTGCTTGTTTAGGAACTGCGGGTCCCAAAGACCCTGGCACCTTGAATCTGTTGGGCTCAGAGTTGCGCCCCAACCTGTTTGACTTGCATCCGTCATAATCGTAAAACATCGGATCCGGCAGTTGCAGTGGTACTCCCTGAGTTAATCACTAAATATCTGCCCAAGTCTGAATCTCTTGTTTCACTTGTTTCGACAAGACGATGCTCGTTTCGAGCGAATGAATCTTCACACTCCAATTCTGAGATAAAATATATGTGGAGTGGACGAGTGCGTAGTCGCCCTATCGGAATGAGATCCGCGGTGGCTCCGCACAAACCTATCAGTCGCATGAATTCTCGCGCTGTTACTACATCTGAGTGAAGACAAAAGTGAGCGCAACAACTGACTAATTTCGCTCTGGTGAACGGCAGACGAACCAGATCGTTGTGCGTCTCGAAGCTCATTCCCAAATGGGTGAATGACTTCTACGGAACTAGATCAGACTTCTTTTCGTTTACTGTGAAACCGAGATGTCGGAGCAGTTGAAGCAGACTCTGAACATCGTTCTGAAGCGTTAACCTGTTGCCGTACCTCTGAAGAATGTCGTCCAAGTAGGCTGATGAGCTCGGAAAAGAATCATTACCAAGTTCATTATTCGAGTGAAAGCCCAGGGCTAGATTCAGACCGAAGCACATTGCTCGGAACTGATAAACAACTCCTAGGAAAGCGAAGCGCAGGTACTTTCTGAACGCCGGATGTACCATGACGTGAAAGTACGCATCCTTGAGATCTATGCTTGCAGCATAATCGTTCACTGGCTGTGACCGATCGGATGGTCTCCATATAAAATTTCGGAGCCACGATCAGCTTTTATCCAGCTCAGATCTATAACTGGATGAAACGAGCCGTCTGGTTTTGGAACCACGAACAGGTGACTGTAGAAACCTGGAGATTCCTGGTTTTCTACTACCTCTATTGTGTTCTTCTCCAGAAGAGATTGGACTTCTGATAGGAGCAAATTTCTATTCTGAAGGTTTGACAGAAGCTGAGTCCAATGTGGACTTCGAGTTAACGGAGGTTTTTCCTTGAAGGACAGTGTTAGGCCTTCGAAAATAACCCCCTGCACCCATGGGTCGTCCATAATTGACAACCAATTGGTTAAGAATCTTGACAGCCTTCCGCCCACTGGAACGCAATTGAGGTTTAGACCATCACCTCTTGGACCTGCGAGGCTTGCGGGAGGAGAAACTACGTCCTCCCCGACCCGCACCTCGACCAGTCAACCTAGGGGCGTCTGACAGGTTGTCTCGGCCAGCATTATGACCCCTACATGAGTCGCTACTCTGACGGTCTCTATAGTAAGACGTAGAGGCTTTCTTAGATCCTCTATAGGAGCTTCCTTTGGACATATTCGCCCCCGAAGAACCTGCCTTACTCCTCTCTGCTGAGTCCATTTTTTTCGAAGCGGACTTAAAAAGCAGAGAGTCCAAAGCTTTCTTAGTAATCTGAACATAGATTATCGAAAGCTTGCCATCGAAAAGAAGCTCTCATGAGACCAGAGTGACTCGAAGAGAGTTTTTCACCTTAGTATCCACTCTTGTGGATGCAGCCAGGGCAGCATCACGTCTGACTAACTCCAGATTTGCCACTGAAAGGGCAGAGTTATACGTGGAATATGCTATGGCCCTAGAAAGAACTCTCAAGGAAGTTTGAACATCCTGGAATTCTTTTCCCTCGAGACGTTGTGATAACGCTCTGGTAAGGTGATCTGCGTAAGATAATGCGTCTAAACTGGCTCAGTTAGACGAGATTGTCGTCTCCAATGTGCTGGAGAGAATCGACATAGACGCCGGCAATGACAACTCCAAGTCTTCTGCCTGGTCGTCTAAACGCAGAGGAACTCCCGGCACGCCATGTCCTGCCGTTTCAAATCTATTTCTATTATTGATGAATGGCAGCTTAGAGCATGAGACGATAAGAAACTGGATTTGCAAGTCTTAGAGGCTACCTTGAATATAGGGTCATTAAGAAGTTCAAATGTCCGTGTGACATTTCTGGACTGGGTCAGAAACTCAGGCGCAATGCCCTTATTCTGGCCGAAAAAATCTGTGTCCAGTGACGCTATCAGTCTCTTATCAGGTAACGCATCATTTTGGTCAGGAGGAACAACTTCTGGAAGGTGTTGCCGGATGAAATATTCGGCCACCTTATGTTGTTCGGAAAGGGAAAATTCCAGCTCTGCTGATTCCCTTTCACCATCCGACAGGACATGAGAATCTTGGTCGTCCCTTACTGACTCTGCAGGGGAACGAACCGACCCAGCTTCCTCAGACAGTTCCTGTTCTGAAAAAGTTTCTGATGGCTGCTGGGATGCTGCGATGAGTTGAGCTATCTGAGATAGCAAGTCCATCACGGAGAACTGTGGAGCGTTAATTCCTGCATACTTCTCTTATGCGAACGTCCCGACTGGAGAGGCCTTGTGTCCTTGGCTACCGGATGGCGTGACCTGGTCGACGTGGAATCCCTGGTCGACGAAGCAGGCTGGATATCTGCGGCCACGTAGCCAAGGTATGGTCGTGTGTGCTGACGAGAGGATGAGGAAGCCATTAGACTAGCCGCGCCGGACTGTCTATGCGATGGAGCGTCCCGAGCAGGAGGAGTGGGCGTATGCTCCGACTGACGAACGTTACATACAACATCTGGGCCCATCTGTTCTTGTAAGAGAGAGGGACCTCTCTCGCTCGCGGTCTCTCGCTCGCTGGTTCCGAATATACGCTACTACTGTCGAATTGTCGGACAGAATTTGAACATGTGAATTCTGAAGAATACTCATTCATTGACATAGCGGAAGCCAAATTGACATCATCTCTTGATGCTTATGTACTTGTTAGGAACTGCAGATCCTAAGGGCCCTGGCACCCTGAATCTGTTGGGCTCAGAGTTGTGCCCCAACCTGTTTGACTCGCATCCGTCATTATCGTTAAACTCGGATCCGGCAGTTGCAGTGGTACTCCTTGAGTTAACCACTGAATATCTTCCCAAGTCTGAATCTCTTGTTTCACTTGATTCGACAAGACGATGTTCGGGTCTTCACACTCCAATTCTGAGATAAAATATCTGTGGAGTGGACAAGTGCATAGCCGCTCCATCGGAATAAGATCCGCAGTGGGTCTGCACAAACTTGTCAGTCTCATGAATTCTCTCGCTTGTTACTACATCTGAGTGAAGGCAAAAGCAAGCGTAACAACTGACTAATATCGCTCTGGTTAACGTCAGACGAACGAGATTGTTGTGTGTCTCTAAGTTCATTCCCACGTGGGTGAATGATTAGGACGGCACTAGATCCAACTTCTTTTCGTTTACTATGAAACCGAGACGTCGGAGCAATTGAAGCAGACTCTGAACATCATTCTGAAGCATTAACTTGCTGCCGAAACCCTGAAGAATGTCGTCCAAGAAGGCCGATGTTAGCACAGACGAATGAGCTCGGAAATGAGTCATTACCGAGATCATTATTTGAGTGAAGGCCCAGGGCGCTAGGTTCAGACCAGAGCATCATTGCTCGGAACTGAAAACAACTCCTGGGACAGCGAAGCAAAAGTACTTTCTAAACGCCGGATGTACCCTGATGTAAAAGTATGTATCCTTGAGATCTGTGCTCACTGCATAATCGTTCACTTGAATGCTCGCTCTGACCGATCGGATGGTCTTCGTATAAAAGTTTTGGAGCCCCGATCAGCTTGTTTATCCAGCTCAGATCTATAACTGGACGAAACGAGCCGTCTGATCTTG
Source organism: Pictodentalium vernedei (assembly GCA_031216915.1). Classification (NCBI taxonomy): domain Eukaryota; kingdom Metazoa; phylum Mollusca; class Scaphopoda; order Dentaliida; family Dentaliidae; genus Pictodentalium; species Pictodentalium vernedei. Next base: position 262,996,752 of record CM062293.1, read on the forward strand.
GATCCAGGAAAATGTGACCGCAGAAAAATGGAGATTCCTGGTTTTCTACGACGTCTATAGCATTCTTGTCCAGAAGAGATTGAAATTCTGATAGAAGCGAATCTCTCTTCTGAACGTTTAACGGAAGCTGAGACCAGCGTGGACTTCGAGTTAACGGAGGTTTTTCCTTGAAGGACAGTTTTAGACCTTCGGAAATAACCCCTTGCACCCATGGGTCATCTGTAATTGACAACCAATTGGTTAAGAATCTCGACAGCCTTCCGCCCACTGGAACGCAATATAGGTTAGACCATCACCTCCTGGCCCTGCAAGGACTGCAGAAGGAGAAAACACATCCTCCACGACCCGCACCTTGCCAAGTCGACCTAGGGGCGTCTGACCTGATATCTCGGCCAGCATTACGACCCCCATGTGAGTCGCTACTCTGACGGTCTCCGGAGTAAGACGTAGAGGCTTTCTTTGATCCTCTATAGGAACTTACTTTGGACGTATTCGCCCCCGAAGAACCTGCCTTACTCCTCCCTGCCGAGTCCGACTTTTTCAAAGCGGAATAAAAGCAGAGAATCCAGAGCTTTCTTAGTAATCTGATTATAGATTGTAGAAAGCTTTGCGTCGAAGAGAAGCTCTCCTGAGACGGGAGTGACTGGAAGAGAGTTTTTTCCACCTTACTATCCACTCTTGTGGATGCAGCCAGGGCAGCATCACGTCTGACTAACTCCAGATTTGCCACTGAAAGGGCGGAGTTATACGTAGAATATGCTACAGCCCTCGAAAGAACTCTTAAGAAAGTTTGAACATCCTGAAATTCTTTCGCTTCGAGACATAGTGATAATGCTCTGGTAAGGTGATCTGCATGAGATAATGAGTCTAAATTGACGATATTGTCATCTCCAGTATACTGGAGTAAATAGACATGGACGCCGGCAATGACAATTCCAAGTCTTCAGCCTAGTCGTCCAAACGCAGAGGAACTCTCGGCACGCCTAGTCCTGGCGTTTCAAATTTATGTCTAGCATTGATGAAAGGCAGCTGTATAGCGCTAGGCAATAAGAAACCTGATTTGCCAGTCTTAGAGGCTAGCTTGAATATAGCATCATTCAAAAGTTCAAATGTCTGTGACATTTCTGGACTGGGTCTGAAACTCATGGACGGTGTCCCTAATCCAGCTGAAAAAGTCTGTGTCCAGAGACGCTTTCAGTTTCTTATCAGGTAACGCAGCATTTTTGTCCAGAGAAACAACTTCTAAAAGGTGATGCCGGATGAAATCTACGGCCACCTCAAGTTGTTCGGAAAGGAAAAATTTCAGCTGTGCTGATTCCCTTTTACCATCCGCCTGGACCGCATAATAATTTCGGTTATCCCTTACTGACTCTGCAGGGGAACGAACCGACCCAGCTTTGCTCAGATAGTTCTTTACTGAAAAAGTTTTTGATAGCTGCTGGGATGCTGTGATGAATTCAGCTATCTGTGATAGCAAGTCCGTCTCGGAGGCCTGTGGAGCCGCAGTCTTACGTAATTAGCCGCTGGAAGCTCCAGGGACTTTAATTCCTGCATTTATATATGCGAACATCCCAACTGGAAAGGCCTCGTGTCCTTGGCTAGCAGATGGGGTGATGTGGATTCCCTGGATGGTGAAGCAGGCTGCATATCTGTGGTCACATAGCCAAGGTGCGGTCGTGTGTGCTGACGTGAGGATGAGGAAGCCAATAGACAAGCCGTGTTGGACTGTCTATGCGACGGAGCGTCCCGAGCAGGAGGAATGGACGTATGCTCCGACTAACGAACGACATACAACAACATCGCGGCCCAGATGTTGTTGTAAGAGAGAGGGGGGCCTCTCTCGCTCGCGGCCCGGATAGACCTGGACGAGCTAGCTACCGGACTGACAGGCTTCCTCCGTAGTATCCTCGGATCCGTCATCGCTGGGTGTGCACGTTCAATATTTATAGTGCTCGCATCACCCAAACTGCTTCCCTGGACCGCAACGGACGAACCCGGCTGCCGAGCCATTCGATGAATGGTCGCTACACCGGGCGAGCTAGCAGACAACAACACCGTCAATCACACTAGGGACTCTTAGGCAATTGTTGTATTTCCATGAGCACTTTTGCTGCTAGCTCTTCGTTAGACTGCAACGACGGAAGCACACTTGTTGAAGACATCACGGAAACATCACCCTGTTCTTGTTCCTCTGAAAAAGAGACTGATAAACTAGAGTGACCTTGCGGAGAGAGGACCGGCATGGACCCCTCACCGCTAACAATATACCGTGACACACATCTCCAACGTTTGTCATTCCAATTGACACACACTGAGCAGGAATTAGTGCGAGTACATTGACTACAAGAAACATGAGGATCAGAGGAAGACTTTCTCGCATTACAATTTGAATAATATTTTTTCATCATGAAAAAATATAAACAGTCATAGTACTCGCACTAACCCTTGAAACAAGGATACATAATATAATATAATCCATTATAACATTTCGAAAAAATAATTTAAAAAAAAAAAAAAAATTTTGGATAAAATTTTCAGAAGAGCCCAAGTTCCCAATGGGAACAATGAGCTCAAATGGATCCCCAAAAAGCCCAAGTGTGGAGAAAAATTTTAAAACATTTTTAAAAATTAATGTAACACTTACGGACAATATTAATGTATCTGGCTATGAGCAGAACTAAATAGAAGACAAGTAATCACTATCAGAAGTAACCGTTGTCAACATAAACACAAGAGGCCCCAGGGGGCCTGAGGGCGCTCACCTGACATGGTAGCCTAAATATCAACCCAGAGAATTGATTTCCACAAGTTGCATCTGCTCCTCCTAAGAAAAGCTGAAACCAAATATCCAAATATTCTGACCAGTGGATCTAAAAAAAAAGATTTTTAAAGAATATTCCTCATATTGAACTAAGTCATAATTCGGGCTCCCAAAGGGAGCCCATATATGAACCCAGGGACTTGGCTTTAACAAACCTGAATCTCACACCCCTAAGGATTCTGCACACCAAATATCAAAACATTCCGACTGCTGGATCTGAAGAAGAAGATTTTTAAAGAAAATTCCTCATTTTGAACCAAGTTACAATTCGAGCTCCCACAATCAGCCCAAATATGGACCTAGGGACATGGCTTGAACAAACTTGAATTTTACCCCCCTAAGGATGCTGCATAAAAAATATCAAAAGCATTCATCTGCTGGATCTGAAGATTTTTAAAGAAAATTCCTCATTTTGAACTAAGTTGTCATTCAGACTCCCATAGTGAGCCCAAATATGAACCAAGGGACTTGGCTTGAAGAAACTTGAATCTCAGCCCCCTAAGGTTGCTCCATGCCAAATATCAAAACATTCCAACTGCTGAATCTGAAGAAGAAGATTTTTAAAGAAAAATTCCTCATATTGGCTAAGTTATAATTTGGGCTCCCACAGGGAGCCCAAATATGGACCCATGGACTTGGCTTTAACACACTTGAATCCCCCCTCCCCCCAAGGATGCTACTCACCACATATCAAACCATTCCGACTGCTGGATCTGAAGAAGAAGATTTTTTAAGAAAATTCCTCATTTCGAACAAAGTTACAATTCAAGCTCCCACAGTGAGCCCAAATATGGACCTAGGGACATGGCTTGAACAAACTTGAATCTCAACCCCCCTAAGGATGCTGCATACCAAATATCACAAGATTCTGCCTGCTGGATCTGGAGAAGAAGATTTTCAAAAAAATTTGCCTGAAATGCACTAAGTTCGAATTTGGGCTTCTATAGTGAGCCCAAATATGAATCCAGGTGGCCGATTTGAACACACTGGAATCAGATCCACCCCACAATGTTGCATACCAAATATCAAAAGATTCTGCCTGCAGGATCTGGAGAAGAAGATTTTTGAAGAAATTTGCCTGAAATGCACGAAGTTCGAATTCGAGCTTCTATAGTGAGCCCAAATACGAATCTAGGGAGCCGATTTGAACAAAATAGAATCAGATCCACCCCACAATGTTGCATACCAAATATCAAAAGATTCTGCCTGCTGGATCTGGGGAAGAAGATTTTTTAAGAAATTTGCCTGAAAAGCACTAAGTTCAAATTTGGGCTCCTATACTGAGCCCAAATATAAACCCAGGGAGCCGATTTGAACAAACTTGAATCAGATCCACCCCACAATGTTGCATACCCAATATGAAAAGATTCTGCCTGCTGGATCTTGATAAGAAGATTTTCATAGAAATTTGCCTGAAATGCACTAAGTTCAAATTTGGGCTCCTATACTGAGACCAAATATAAACCCAAGGGGCCGATTTGAACAAACTTGAATCAGATCCACCCCACAATGTTGCATACCAAATATCAAAAGATTCTGCCTGCTGGATCTGGAGAAGATTTTCAAAGAAATTTGCCTGAAATGCAGTAAGTTCAAATTTGGGCTCCTATACTGAGCCCAAATATACACCCAGGGGGCCGATTTGAACAAACTTGAATCAGATCCACTCCACAATGTTGCATACCAAATATCAAAAGATTCTGCCTGCTGGATCTGGAGAAGAAGATTTTTTAAGAAATTTGCCTGAAATGCACTAAGTTCGAAATAGGGCTCCTATACTGAGCCCAAATATGAACCCAGGGGGCCGATTTGAACAAACTTGAATCAGATCCACCCTACAATGTTGCATACCAAATATCAAAAGATTCTGCCTGCTGGATCTGGAGAAGAAGATTTTTTTAATGTTTTTCCCATTGCCTACAGTGTTAAAAAGTGCTGACTCAGCACTTTTTCAAAGTCCCGAAACTGTACCCTATGATAAAACCGATGGCAATTTTTTTTTACCAATTCTTTCTGTTGGTCCTAAGGAAGCTTCACACTAAATAAAAATTCTTGGTGCCGTGCAGTTTTGGAGATATGGGCGTTTTAATTTTTTTCTATTTTTAGCTCCTGCGGTTCCCATGGGGCTACGGGAAAAAAAAAATCAGCATAAATTAGGTACTTATGACCCAATAAGCCCTCACATAAAATTTGGTTCAAATCAGCCTCTCGGTTTGGAAAATAGAAATTTTGGGCGGGGCCAAAAATTTTGCCCCTCCCATAACAACGCCAAGTATAGCCCCACAAACTTCTCTTGAACAAATCTGAGTCTACACCTCAAAAGGAAGCTGCACACCAAATATCAAGTCTCTGCTACTGCTGGTTCATGAGAAGATTTTTTAAGATTTCAGCACACTTTTTGGGTGTGGCCCTACCCATGGGCGAGGCAACTTGATTTGAACAAAATCAAATTGCGATGTCATAACAAACTATTATCTCAAATATCAATTAAATTGGTTCAGCGGTTTGGGAGGAGAAGACGCAAACACCATGTTCACGGACGCCGGATGGTGAGTGATCACTATAGCTCTCCTGACTGAAAGTCAGGTGAGCTAAAAAGTGTACAAAAACCGGAAACATGACTCCAGGCACTGTAAACGTGGCCCAAAATCAGTCACCAATTTAAACACTATCCGATGTAAAACAGGGGCTTCCAGAGAAAAAACTGCAGTACATCGGATGGTAGATGCAGATCACAATGCCTAAACACCCAAGGGTGTGGACATAAGCATGGGGAAAAACAGAATAATCATTCTGTTACCAAGCCAAAACTCCCAAGAAATTTTAGTAAAAAAAATTACAAAAATTATGCCAAAAGCATGGGAGAATAGCAAGGGAGGGGGGTGGGGGGGAGGGGTATTAAGGAAAGGGAGAGAGGAAACACTGAACGAACAATGGTAAATTTATAGCCAGAATGACATCAGGCTCATGCCCCGAAATTAGGGGAACATGAAATAATTTCGTAAAAAATTATAAGTTACAGCCCTGAACACATTTTGCCACTGTTTCTGCCTCTCATCCTTTTATTTCATCCTTAGATCCACCATTTCTTTCATAATTATGTGTCTGGCATCATTTAAACTGAGATTTACAAGCACAAATATCAGTGACATGTTACTGATTTTAGGGCCAAACAAAGAATGACTTTTGGAGCCAATTTCGAGACCTCCTTGACACTGCGCATGTGCAGTGGATAAAAGGTATGGAGGACCACACAGGACATTGAAATTTCAGTTTTTGATGCAAATTTTGGGGATTGGAGGGCAAAATTTGAGTTTGGCCCTATAATTTAAGGAGTTAGCACCAGCTAAGTCTTGGTCATTGGTATAGTATAAAAATATGACAATCAGAGGAAGACTTCCTTGAATTACAATTTGAACAATATTCTTTCATTTTAAAAAAATATTAAACAGTCATCGTACTCGCACTAACCCTTGAAAAACAAAGATACATAATAATAATATAATCCATTACAAACATTTCGAAAAATAATTCAAAAGAAAACTTTTTTCGAAAAAATTTCAAGATGAGCCCAAGTTCCCAATGGGAACGATGAGCCCAAATGGATCCCAAAAAAGCCTAAGTCTGGACAAAAATTTTAAAACATATCTAAAATTTAATGTTACACTTACGGACAATATTAATGTATCTGGCTATGAGCAGAACTAAACAGAAGACAAGGAATCACTGACAGAAGAAACCGTTGTCAACGTAACCAAAAGTGAATAAAAACCGGAAACAAGACTCCAGGCACTGAAAATATGGCCCTGAAATCAGTAACCAATTTTAAACACTATCCGATGTAAAACAGAAGCTTCCAGAGAAGAAACTGCAGTACATCGGATGGTAGATGCAGGACCAAAACGCCTAACCACCCCTAGGGTGAAGATGTAACCATGGGAAAAAACAGAATAAACATTCTGTTACCAAGCCAAAAACTCCCAAGAAATTTCAGTAAAAAAAAATTACAAAAATTATGCCAAAAGCATGGGAGAATAGCAAGGGGGGTATCAAGGAAAGGGAGAGAGGTAACACTGAACAAACAGTGGAAATTTCATAGCAAGAATGAAAACATCAGGCCCATGCCTCAAAATTAGGAAACATGAAATAATTTTGCATAAAAATTATAAGTTACAGCCCTGAACACATCCTTCCACTGTTCCTTCCTCTCATCCTCTTATTTCATCCTTAGATCCACCATTTCTTTCATGATTTTGTGTCTGGCATCATTTTAACTGAGATTATAAGCACAGATATCAGTGAGATGTTACTGATTGAAGGGCCAAACAAAGAATGAAGATTTGGCGCCAATTTCGGTACTTCCTTGACACTGCACATGTGCAGTGGATAAAAGTATGGAGGATCACATAAGACATTTATTTTTTGGATTTTGATGCAAATTTTGGGGATGGGGGGGGGGGGGGGGCAAAATTTGTGTTTGGCCCTAGAATTTATTTATTTATTTATTTATTGGTGCTTTACGCCACATCAGCAACTAAGGCTATATTGTGGCGATGAAAGTATGAAATGTTAAAAATGATCATTATTTTCAACGCAGAAGTTAAAAGAGAGATGACGACACATGAAAAACGTGGAGTACACCTGACAAGTGAACAATGAAATTAAAAAATGAGTGCAGTTCATCAGAACAGTTGTGAAAATCAACCCGTGAAACAGATATAAAGGATAGATGAGAATTTAAAATAGTAAGACCAGACTATTTAAAATTTATTAAAAAGGTTGATTTCCTTCAGGAACGACAAAACTTTATGAGAGTTTGTCTTGTAAAACAGGTCTCTAAGAGACACAACATTAAAATACTGTCGTCTAACAAGATTAAAATCTGTACACTGCAAAAGAATGTGCTCCACTGTCAACACCTGCTGGCAGGGAACACACTCTGGTCGCAAATTACCCTCCAACAAAAAGGAATGTGTAAGTCGTGTATGACCAATATGACATTGCGTCAAAACTGCAAGATCCTTTCTACAAAGGTTACTAGACGGGTAGTGATCTGAAATAGTTGGTTGGAAGCGATGAAGCTTGTTATTTGTTGCTCCATCCCATTCCGCCTGCCACATAGATTTGATGTAGTTACTAATATGTGGTTTGAAATCACTGAAAGGGATGTTAAAATCAGTGAGAGGCTTGGCTAAAGCCTGTTTTGCTGCACTGTCTGCTTTGGTGTTACCAGCGATACCTACATGTCCGGGTAACCAGCAAAACACGATATCATACTGGTCAGACATGAGAGTTGTTAACTTCTCACGAAGCTCCAAAATGAGAGGGTTCTTCAACCTGGGGTTGAGTAAAGCAAGTAAAGAGGAAAGAGAGTCGGAGAAGATGATCGACTTTCTTTCCTGTGCATTCTCGATGTGCTCAAGTGCGAGTTGAATAGCTTTAACTTCAGCTGTGAAAATAGAACTCTGATTCGGTATTCTGATTGAGGTGATATGATCACCAGTAACAGCAGCTGATGATACTTTGTCACCATCTTTAGATCCATCTGTATAGATCCTTGTATATGCACTATACCTGGACTTTATTTCGGCATATTTTTGTTTAAACTGCAAGGAATTGGTATCAGATTTTTTGGTAGAAGCAAGGTCCAAAATTATTGTAGGTTTTTTAAGATGCCAAGGAGGAATATGTGTTTTACGATTTTCTTTTATTGTATGTAGTTCAATTTTGGTAGACTCCATGTGGGGTTTAATTCTTATTCCCAATGGAGGAATATGTTTCTGGTGGCGGTTAAAGAAATCAACATTTTGAGGGTCTGTAACACAATTATAAGCAGGATTTGAAGAATTGGCCAAAAGTTTAGACACATATTGGAAAGACAATTTAATTCTGCGCTTCTCAAGAGAAGGCTCCCCTGCCTCAACAAGCATCGAGTCTATAGGGGATGTTCGAAAAGCCCCTAGACTAATTCTAATACCACTATTATGAATTGCATCAAGTGGTTTGAGATATGATTTCCTTGCAGAACCGTAAACTACACAACCGTAATCTAATTCTGACCGAACAAGTGATCTATACAGATGGAGTAAAGTTTTTTGGTCAGCACCCCAATCGGCGCTACCAACAACTTTCAGTAGGTTCAAAGCTCTCTTACATTTAATTTTTAGTTGTTTTATGTGGGAAGTGAAATTCAGTTTGTTGTCAAACAACAAACCCAAGAATTTCACTTCCTTAACAACTTTAATAGGACTACCATCAATTTTCAACTCCGGATCGAGGTGATGTTTCCGAAGTTTGCAAAAATGAACACAATTCGTTTTTGTCTTTGAAACCATTTTTGATAGCCCATTTTTGGATCCTATTTAAACACAGCTGAGGTTTACGCTCTATAGCATTCATGTTTTTGCTGCTATAGCAGATTAAAAAATCATCAACACACAATGAAGAATCTACCATATTCTCAATTGCATCGATGATACTATTAATTTTTATAGAAAACAGGGTAACGGACAAAATACTACCCTGAGGAACCCCCAATTCCTGCTCGTGAGGATCAGATAACGTAGACCCAACACGAACCTGAAATTGGCGGTCCTTTAAAAAGTTTTCAATAAAAAGAGGCATATTCCCTCTCAACCCCATGTTAAAAAGATCTTTTAAAATCCACGTCCACGTTGTGTCATATGCCTTTTCCAGGTCAAAGAAGATGGCGACCACATGTTCTTTTCTGGCGAAGGCATTTCGTATAAACGTTTCTAGTCTAACCAAATGATCCACAGTACTTCTCTGGTTTCTGAAACCACACTGAACATTCGCAAGTAGATTGTTCGATTCCAGAAACCAGACAAGTCGATCATTGATCATCCTTTCCATGGTTTTACACAGACAACTTGTTAAAGCGATAGGCCTATAATTGCTTGGGTTGCTGTGATCTTTATCAGGCTTTGGAATGGGAATTACTGTAGCATTATGCCAAGAAGGTGGAAACTGGCCAGCACCCATATGTCATTGAAAACTGACAGTAAAAGTTCCAGTGATGATTGTGGCAGATGCTTTAAAATTTTGTAATGTATTTCATCGAGTCCAGCGGCAGTATCCTTTGCTCTATGCAAAGAGTTATTTAACTCTTCCATAGAGAAAGGTTCATTATAATCTTCTAAATTGTTGGAGGTAAATTTGAGCTTTTGTTTTTCTTGCTGTTTTTTAATTTTGAGAAATTCTGGATTACAGTTTTCAGATGACGAATGTTTTAAAAATGTGGAGGCCAATTTGTTTGAAATTTCTTTTTTTGATGTGATAAGCGTGTTGTTGTCTTTTAGATGTTGTACAGTTGATTTGGTTTCTTTGCCTTTAATTTTTTAATCATTTTCCAAATTTTGTTGATGGGGGCGTTTTGGTTCAGCTTTGAAACATACTTTTCCCAGGAAGATTTCTTTTTTTGCTTTATTAGTCGTCTTGTTTTTGCCCGATTTATACGTAATTTATCTAAATTATTTGTGGATGATGATTTGTTGAATTCCCGTTCAGTTTTCTTGCGATCCTTTATAGCCTGTTTACATTTGTTATCAAACCATGGTTTGGTGAAACGATTTGGATTTCCCGAGGTTTTAGGGATGACTGTGTTTGCAATGTCAAGCAGCTCGTTAGTAAAATGTTCTATTTGGTCAGCACTGTCTTGAAATTTCTCCCGTGTGAGGCGTTCAGAACAAAACGATGAGAAAGTGTCCCAATCGGCCTTTTTAAAGTTCCACTGGGGCACTCTCTCATCATCTGCCGGAACCACACTTTCCAACACAATTGAAAAGTGGTCACTCCCGCACAAGTCATCTTCTACCTTCCAAGAAAAATCGAGGAAGGTAGAAGGGCATGCAATTGAAAGATCAATCGATGTATACGAACCAGATGCAGGGTGCAGATAAGTGTCTGAACCATCAATAAACAAACACAAATCATATTTTGTCATGAACTCTTCTACAGTTTTACCTTTTGCATCCTCTTGACTGCAGGAATTACCCCAAAGGGGGCTATGTGCATTAAAATCACCCAACAAAATGTATGGGGTTGGGAGCTGTTGGACTAGCAGCTCAAGATCATTCAGTTGTAGGGGTTTACTTGGTGAAACGTATACAGAACATAATGTAATTGTCTTGTCTAAAGTTAGGCGTACCGCTACAGCCTGTAAATTTGATTGCAAAGATACAGAACTGTGAATAATATCGTTTCTAACTAAGACGGATGTTCCACGAATATGAAGATCAGTTTCATCTGCCCAGGCATTATACGAAGTATAATGCTTAAAGACTGAATAATCTTGAGACTCAGGTTTCTTTAAAAGAGTTTCCTGCAGGCAAAAAGCAGCAGGTTTATACTTTTGGCTCAAAAGGCCCAGTTCATTAAAATTCGCTCTAAAACCTCGACAATTCCACTGTATAATATTTTGTTTGGATGTATTATCCATGTTTGAGTGGTGAATTAGAAGGTGGACGTATGGGCGAAATTGCCCCAGTGTTTCTTCTAGGTGATGTTTTACGTGGGGATTTTCCCAGAGACGAACTCAGGGGTGGTTTGTTTGAGAATGTGTCATCGATGCACTCATCAACTGACATTGCCTCAATGCCTTCAAACATGTTGCTTGTGACAACATTTTGAAGACGTTCAGATATTCTGTTGGATTCTAGTTTCTGTTTTTCCTTTTCTTTATTCTTGTCTTGTTGTAACTGTTTCCCTCTCCGACTCAGATTTTGTTGCGAGCTATGTTGTATGTCTTGGTTTGGTTTAATTGACTTATTTTTTTCAGGTTGATGTTTTGGTTCTTTATTTTGTTCTGTTTGAGGTGGATTTTTAGGGTGGTGTTCCTTTTTGTCTGTTGTTATTTTTTCTGTTGTTTGGGCAGCTGTATTCTTTTGAGTGGATGGAGGTTCTGATTGATCTATTGTAAATGACTGTATTGAAGATGGTATTGTACCTTTGAGCCATGTGTATTGTGTTTGGCATGCTACTGATTGAGTTGGTAATTTTGGGGATAATTTTGTGGCATATGATGGTGATGATGCACACATACCTGGCATTGATGACACGATTTCCCTGGCTTCTTTAAAACTTATTTGTTTTTCACATTTGACTTTTTGAATAGTTTTCTCCTGTTTCCAGACAGGGCAATCTTTGGACGATGACATGTGATTGCCCTGACAGTTAACACACTTGATGGGATTGCTGCATGGCTCTTGATGTTGCAGGCCACATCGGAAACATATTTGTTGACCTCTACAATTGTTCTGTCCATGTCCATATTTCTGACATTTGAAGCATCGAAGTGGATTTGGAATATACAAATCCACTTTGACGTTCATATATCCAACTTTAATAGCTTTTGGCGGTTGAGTAGAATTGAATGTCAAAATGTAAGTATTTGTTTTAATTATTGTGTTATCCTTTTTAATCTGTATATTTTTAACATCGGTCACTCCTTGGGGTTCTAATTCCTTTTTTATTTCCATTATATCAATGCCATTTAATTCTCTGGTTCTTATTACACCTCTCCTGCTGTTTAATATTTTATGTGGAAAAGTATTCACCTCAATATCTGCTAGTTTTTGTGTTTTAAGTAAATTTGTTGCTTGAACTTCCCTTTGACATTCTATCAGTAAAGCGCCAGATCTTAATTTCTTGGCATCTTTAACTGTTCCAGCAATCCCTTTAATTGATTTTTCTATTAGAAATGGGTTCATATCTGATAGTCTTTTATTTTCGTCAGCTGCATACATTATAATGAATTTTGGCCAAGTATGTGTCGTAGGTTCACAATCTGAGTCAGAATCCGAGTCAGTAGAAAGTAATTCCCGACCTAGTTTTTGTTTTTTATTTGTGGAGTCCATATTTGATTTTTAAGGCGTTCACTGCCCTGGCTCCCACCCACCACGGAGTCCAACAAGGGGTAGGGTTACTGCCATGCAGTGAACCCACCGGGTTGCCGGTATTCCCACATACCTGGTATGGGGCAGTATACTCAGTCAGTGTTGATGCCGAGGCATACCACTGACTGATTGGCCCGTGTGTGGAAGTGCCAGGTCTTCAGATGGCGGCCATCCAATCAATCACTGTATAAAACACCATAATAAAAGGTTGCCATGCATAACAGAAACAGACAGTGCAGCAAAACTGTGTGGCTATTAAAATATAAAGTGTTTAAAAACAGTACACAATGGCAATTATGTTATGTGAATAAAAGAAATGATTGACTGAATGGCCACCAAATGCCCCCCGACGTGACACCCAGTACTTTTTGGGGTGGGGGCTCCCGATTGGCCAGAACGGACCATCCAACCATCCTTCTACTTCCGAAATTGGGGCCAAAGCAGTGTGTTGAACATTATCTCTGAAATGGAGACCAGGGCTCCATCCCGGAGATTGCCCTAACCGGGGCCCCGAGTCCTCAACTGCCAGGATTCCTTCTTCCGGGGCCTTCGGAACGCACCTCACGGGAGAACAAGGTGCCTGCCAGATGGTATAAGCAGGACTGATCATTTTGGTCCGGGACTGCGTATTCGTATATTCCGCAGCGAACCAGCTCAATTGAGCAAACCCGCCAATTAGAAATTAGCAAACCTGCTCAATTGAGCAGGCCGTCCTCTATCAACCACCTGAGGACCCACCTAGTTGGGGATGATCAAACCCCCCTAGGCCCTAGAATTTAAGAGTTAGCACCCTCTAAGTCTGGGTCATTGGTACAATATAAAAATATAAGGTGTTCAGGCTTTTTTACGCATGTCTGGTTGGAGATGGACAAAGAGGTGTACCCCAGTAGAGACGAACACAGGATATCAGGTTGTGTTCCATGTGCTTTTGCCCCGATCGGTCCGGTTCAGATTATTTTTTTTGGTCTTTTTAACTTTTTCTCCTTTTTCATGGTTTATCCTTGAAAAAATGCTCAAATTGCTATTTTTCATGAAGAGAAGCAAGACATATTATATTGGTGCAGAAGGTTGAACGGAGAAATAGGAGATATGAAAACTATTTTGAGTGAAACACAGAAAATTGGGAAAAAACCTTATAACTAGTTCTCCTATGAAATTTAATTTAATTCATAATGAATACATAAATGCAAAATGTTCTGTGAAACAAAATCAAATTCTGAACTAAGTGACACAAGGTGGCAGTAAGTCACATTAATTTGGGCTTTAGTCTAAATTGCAGAATAGAGACAAAATATTATGAAGTATATAATTATATGATGATAATAAGGCATATTTATTTATTTACTGGTGTAAAACCACACTTTCGATGACCTCGTGTTTGACAGTTTTACAGGTGGAGGAAGCTGGCGGCAAGCAACTGTCAGACTCCCCAACTCTGCACAAGCAGGGTTAGCACTGGTTAAGACAAGTGCACTATCGATGTGCAGTACACCTCAGCACACAGAGTCACAGTGCCCCCACGTAGGCAATCAGGATTAAGTTGCCCCAGGTGGAGATCAAGCAGTGAACCTTTTGGGTTTGAAGTCCAATGCTGTAACTACTGAGCCACCATGCTCCCTGAAAATAAGGCATAATAATTACAGGAAATGTGTAATAAATACCAGAAACTGTATCTGAAAGAGCAGGGAGGTATCGTAAAAATATCTCAGCAAAACATTAAAAAAAACAGTTAACCTGCCATAAATGAGCCGAAAGTTGACTACAATATATTGTAAACAAATTAAAAAATATGCAATATCAATCAGATAATATCAATAGAAGTTTACCTAATGGCGCAATATAAGGTATTTAAGTGGAAATTCTACTAAAATGATAAATTTTAAGTAATTTGTATATTTTGTATACTTGCCAATGGCCCAGACTAGCTGGTGCTAACTCAACTGAATTCAGGGCCAAACACAAATTTTGCACCTCAATCCCCAAAATTTGCATACAAAACAAAAAAAAATAAGTCCTATCTGGTCCTCCATACTTTTGTTATCTGCGCATGCGCGGTATCCAGGAAGGTACCGAAATTGATGCCAGCCATCAGTCTTTCTACAGTGCCTGTTAAATGTTTTAATCAGTGGGGATGTATGAGTGCCCACTCATGGGAGGGCCATCCCCGTCTGGGCCATTGGTAAGTATAAAAAATATACAAATTACTTAAAATTTATCATATTTTTATACCACAACCAATTTATATGACCTTAAACCCCAATAAATGAATAAATAAACCACAACCAATGGCCCAGACTAGCTGAATCGTAAAAAGGGTGGAGGGCCTAGGACTTAAAGGAAAATCCAATCTCTCAATTACTTCGACAAAGGATAGTTCCTACAGGAGAAGGCATAGGAATTACATATGTCCTTCTCTTTTCCAAGAAAAGAGAATGGCATAACACCAACAATGTAATTGAGAATTACATAATTTCTCCATTTAATGCCAGCATAACCTGTTGCTATGCTAATTTGGTGAAGGGAAGCCAAAATACAAAGATAGTCCAGAGAATGAGACTCTTTATACTCATTTAAAAGTGTCGGAGGATTGTATATTAACGCTTGTATGACACGTAACATATACAAATGCTTCACAGTGAGCTACACTTTAAAAACAGTACATAAATGAGACATAGTTATTGCTTCACACCGAGCTACACATTAAAACCACCCAGCACCGACGCTGGACTACTGTCTCTCTGGAGGAGGTATTCCCTTGCTTTTCACTATAAAGCTAGATAACATAAGAGAAACACACCCCCCCCCCCCCACCCCCGCCGACCACTTTCCCTTGTTCTGAGGTAAAAATTCCTCAGAACGAAGAGGGCAGTGGAACGGTGTCAGTGCTTGAGCAGACTGCCTAAAGACCTTATAGACATAATATTAATGGACGACATTCTGAGCAACAGAAAGAGGACCCAAAGATCTAAGCTCACCGGTGATGGACTAAATTTCTAAGGTAAAACTTGATAAATGAAGAGGGCTGTGTCCAGTAAGCAGCCCTCATAAGATCAGTAATGGCTATACTGTTAGAATAAGCCCAAGTGGACAGTGCTCTAACCTCGTGTGCTGAAATCTTGTTGACAGAACATTGATCCGAAGATAGACTTTCATAGGCAATACGTATTGCCAACTGAATCCATCTAGTGATAGAATGAACAGATATATCTTTTCTGTTAGGAATCAAGGAAAGAAAGAATCTTTTTCTTCTTTTTCTAATAGAATCTGATCGTCGTTTATAAATGCGCATTGCTCTTACTGGACCACAGTAAAGCCTTAATGATAATAGGCTCCGGCCGCTTAACCGGAATCTGATTCTTAGCCAAAAATCCCATTTCCGAAGTGAGGGTAACAGTATTACCAACACTATGGTAATGGGAATCATCAACAGATAATGCATGAAGTTCACTAACTCTTCTAGCAGAGGCAAAGGCTAAGAGAAAGGCTGTTTTATAGGTCAAGAATTTGAACTCTACATCATCTAATGGTTCAAACGGAGCTTCTTGAAGCTTCAACAGAACCCAAGCCAAATTCCACTTAGGAATTAATCTGAGGGTTCTAGGTCTATTAATAGAGAAATTTCTAACTAGCTTGGGTAAAGAAGTATCTGATCCAATAGCCAAGTTATCATGATGAGCATAAGCGTCTGATAACATAGACCTATAGCCCTTAATAGTGACGCGCTGCAGTTTGAGTTCGTCAAACAGGTAGACCAGGAAATTGGCAATCTGTGCAAATTTGCCACTGTCAGGGCAGAGTTGTACGTGGCATACATGACTGCCCTGGAAAGAACTCTAAGCGAGGAACAAACGTCCTCAAATTCCTTCCTATTAAGATGTTGTGCCACATCTCTGGTAAGGTGATCTACGTAGGACATTGTCTCCAGATTCGCTCTATTGGATGAAACAGCACATTCCCTCACTTCCGAGCATATACTGAATGAAGCAGGTGGGGACATATCTAAATCCCCGGCCTGCTCATCTAAACGCAGAGGAGATCTCTGGACATCTTCTCCAACCGTTTTAAATGAACGTGGTCCAAGGAATGGTATATTCATAGAAGATGTCGATAAAAAACCGCCTTTCCTCTTAGCACTAGAGAGGTTGAATACGACATCATCAACATGGCCAAACCCTGCGACACCTGTCTAGACTGAATCAGGAAGGAAAGAATGTCCTCTTTCCTCCGCACGCAGTCTGCGTCCAGAGATGACAGCGGTTTCTCTCTAGTAGTCGCAGCATGCTGATCAGGTGGAACAAATTCAGGATAGTATTGATGAATAAAATTCATCGCTACCATATGTTGTTCCAAAATGGAAGGGTAATCCTCTTTCTTGTCCCTTTCACCATCAAACTGATTCAGCTGTGATGTTCGGTCCATCGCATCTGCGTGTGCAGATGACTGGACCAACCCAGCACCGTCCGACAGCTCACGACCGGAGTCTGCGGAAGGCTGCTCTTGCACTTTCTGGGATGCTGCGATCAGCTGTGCAATCTGCGACAGCAAGTCCATTACCAAGGCTTGAGGAGCAGCGGTCTTCTGTTTTTTTGCCGATTGCTGCTCCTGGGACGAAGATCTGGAGATAGATCTCTTCTCCGATCGTCCAGATGAACGAAGCCTCAGATCGCTAGCTACCGGATGGTCCGACTTCACGAGCGAAGACTGGCTCCATCTTCTCACAGCTGGCTGGATATCTGAAGTCGGATAGCTAGCATGCGGTCGTGTGTGCTTTTGTAACGTAGCAGAAGAAGCCGTGACTGTAGCAGACCCTAGCTGCAGTCTAGACGGAGCGTCCCGAGCAGCAGGTGTGGACATATGCTCCGGCTCGTGCAAGTTTCTCAAAACAACATTTGGCCCCAAATGTTGATGGGTTAGAGAGAGACCTCTCCCGCTCGCGGTCTTGTCAGACCTCGCCGAGCCTACCGAAAAAAAACTTGCTGACTTCCGCCCAATTTCCGTCGTCTCTGGGTGAGCTTTTGATTTTGAGGTGCTCGCTCTACCCAAATCTACACTTCCTTCGACCGCAATGCACTTACCCGGTGTCACAGCTCCCACGGACAGAGTAAGTGCTTCACCGGTCAAACTAGCTGCCTGCAAGGGATTAAGAACACTAACTAGAGGCCTTATCCCTTGCTTTACATTCATGAGCACCTTTGCTGCTAGCTCTGTTTGCTCATCAGAGCGCGACAACGGTAGCACACTTTGGATAGGTGTCACGATACCATAACCATGTTCTTGTTCCTCTGAAAAAGAAACTGAAAAAATCGAATTATCTTGCAGTGAGAGTTCCGGCATAGGAATCTCACCGCCAACAACATACCGTGACACCCGTCTCCAACGTTTGTCATCCCAATGTACACATGTAGGACAAGAATCCGTAGGAGTGCATCAACTACAGGCAAGGCAACAAGCATGTAAGTCAGAGGTCGACTTCCTCTCCTTGCATTTAGAGCAGTAAGCTTTCATAATCACGATCAAAATACTAAGTCGATAGCACTCCTATAAACTCCACAATAAAATATATGACAAAGATACATGAACAATAGCAATCAAAATTAAATTCGAAAAATTAAACCAAAAATTTTTTTCAAGGGAACATAATGAGCCCAAGGGCATCCCGATAGAGCCTAAGTGTAGACAAAATCCAAATTTTTGAGCTACACTATCGGAATCATAATCAATGTATCCTGCAGTAATATAATACTAATTACTACATATATCTGAGGACGTTGCCAGTGTAAACAACATCAAGGAAAAAACTGGAAACAAGATATCAGGAACACAAAAAGGCCTGAAGTCAGTAACCGATATAAATGCTACCAGATGCAAAGCTAGATCTTCATACATCAGATAGAAGATGCAAGACCAAAACGATCCAACACCCCTAGGGTGAGGATGTAACCATGGGGATAAGCAGAATAGACACATTAAACTCCCAAGAAATTTAATAAAATATTTCAATAAAAAAAAGCCAAAAAGCTTAGGAGTTTAACAGGATATTGTGGTATAAAAAATACCTCAATTAAGGTCAATACCTAATGACACTTACATAATGCAATGACAATATACTTATTTAATCAATAAGGTCATGACATAATGAATCAAAAAGGAAGAAATAACAAGGTGAAGAAACCTCATAAAACTGTATACTTCAGCTCAACAAAACCACAAGAAAGGGTATATAATCAATGTTGATTGAAACTGAAAGCTATTAAGCTTATGACATGTTTTCAAAATAAATCTCAATAATGTCCCAATAGAATCAGAATTACCAGAACTAATATTCCAAAGATGGCAAAAAAGGTTGAACTCACCTAGGACAGGGCCTAATTTAGGGGAACCCAAGAACTGGTGTCCTTAGGTAGCCATTTCTAACGTTAACAAATGCAGACAAAATTAAGTGTTTGGCCTGATTCTTCGAATGAGCTAGCTTAGAACTGTCTAGGCCAGTGGTAATGGTGGATAAATATACATACACTGAATTACAGTGAAAAATAAAAACAAACAAGAAAAATGTTACTTAGGTAACACATGCCCCCCCCCCCCCAAACATTCATCTTGACCTTACGGACCTGGCTGTGGTGTGTGACACATCCACCCGTTGTCCTTTATAATTGAGCGAAGTTAGATGATTGTGGCCCTAATAGTTTTTGAGTTATGCTTGAGACACGATTTTTGACACAGCAACATATGAAGGTAAATTGTGACCTTCACCTTGCAGATGCGGCGGAAACTATTATACGTGACACACCTTCTGACTGTCCTTAACATTTGTAAAAGTTTAACAAATGTACTATGATTCGTTTCTGAGTTATGGCCGAGACACGAATATTGACCGATTTTTAGTGTGACCTTGAAATGTGACCTTGGCCTTGAAGGTACGAACCCGGCTATGGTGTGTGACACATTCTCCCATGGTCCTTTATAATTGTGTGAAGTTTGATGACTGTGGCCCTAACCGTTTTTGAGTTATTGGCTCGGCCACACACACACACACACACACACACACACAAACACACACACACACCGGCGGGGGATCAGAAACCAACATTCAAAATTCCTCTAAAACATGATTGTGTCATTTGAAAAAACACACACAAGCCCGTGCCAGTCTTCGTCTGAGGCCATCCACAGCACTTTCGTCGTACTGTAGCCAGCGCGTTCCACACTTTCATGCTGCTGCCGAAAGGAAGATGAACCAAGTAATCATGAGGACTTCATCTAAAATGCTAGATTCCAGCCATCGTTTTTGACGGTGTGCAATGGTCTAGTGGTTTAGACGCTGAACTCCTGATTGCCAGGCGGTGTTGCCGAGGGTTCGAATCCCGGCGGGGGATCAGAAACCAACATTCAAAATTCCTCTAAAACATGATTGTGTCATTTGAAAAAACACACACAAGCCCGTGCCAGTCTTCGTCTGAGGCCATCCACAGCACTTTCGTCGTTCTGTAGCCAGCGCGTTCCACACTTTCATGCTGCTGCCGAAAGGAAGATGAACCAAGTAATCATGAGGACTTCATCTAAAATGCTAGATTCCAGCCATCGTTTTTGACGGTGTGCAATGGTCTAGTGGTTTAGACGCTGAACTCCTGATTGCCAGGCGGTGTTGCCGAGGGTTCGAATCCCGGCGGGGGATCAGAAACCAACATTCAAAATTCCTCTAAAACATGATTGTGTCATTTGAAAAAACACACACAAGCCCGTGCCAGTCTTCGTCTGAGGCCATCCACAGCACTTTCGTCGTACTGTAGCCAGCGCGTTCCACACTTTCATGCTGCTGCCGAAAGGAAGATGAACCAAGTAATCATGAGGACTTCATCTAAAATGCTAGATTCCAGCCATCGTTTTTGACGGTGTGCAATGGTCTAGTGGTTTAGACGCTGAACTCCTGATTGCCAGGCGGTGTTGCCGAGGGTTCGAATCCCGGCGGGGGATCAGAAACCAACATTCAAAATTCCTCTAAAACATGATTGTGTCATTTGAAAAAACACACACAAGCCCGTGCCAGTCTTCGTCTGAGGCCATCCACAGCACTTTCGTCATACTGTAGCCAGCGCGTTCCACACTTTCATGCTGCTGCCGAAAGGAAGATGAACCAAGTAATCATGAGGACTTCATCTAAAATGCTAGATTCCAGCCATCGTTTTTGACGGTGTGCAATGGTCTAGTGGTTTAGACGCTGAACTCCTGATTGCCAGGCGGTGTTGCCGAGGGTTCGAATCCCGGCGGGGGATCAGAAACCAACATTCAAAATTCCTCTAAAACATGATTGTGTCATTTGAAAAAACACACACAAGCCCGTGCCAGTCTTCGTCTGAGGCCATCCACAGCACTTTCGCCGTACTGTAGCCAGCGCGTTCCACACTTTCATGCTGCTGCCGAAAGGAAGATGAACCAAGTAATCATGAGGACTTCATCTAAAATGCTAGATTCCAGCCATCGTTTTTGACGGTGTGCAATGGTCTAGTGGTTTAGACGCTGAACTCCTGATTGCCAGGCGGTGTTGCCGAGGGTTCGAATCCCGGCGGGGGATCAGAAACCAACATTCAAAATTCCTCTAAAACATGATTGTGTCATTTGAAAAAACACACACAAGCCCGTGCCAGTCTTCGTCTGAGGCCATCCACAGCACTTTCGTCGTACTGTAGCCAGCGCGTTCCACACTTTCATGCTGCTGCCGAAAGGAAGATGAACCAAGTAATCATGAGGACTTCATCTAAAATGCTAGATTCCAGCCATCGTTTTTGACGTTGTGCAATGGTCTAGTGGTTTAGACGCTGAACTCCTGATTGCCAGGCGGTGTTGCCGAGGGTTCGAATCCCGGCGGGGGATCAGAAACCAACATTCAAAATTCCTCTAAAACATGATTGTGTCATTTGAAAAAACACACACAAGCCCGTGCCAGTCTTCGTCTGAGGCCATCCACAGCACTTTCGTCGTACTGTAGCCAGCGCGTTCCACACTTTCATGCTGCTGCCGAAAGGAAGATGAACCAAGTAATCATGAGGACTTCATCTAAAATGCTAGATTCCAGCCATCGTTTTTGACGGTGTGCAATGGTCTAGTGGTTTAGACGCTGAACTCCTGATTGCCAGGCGGTGTTGCCGAGGGTTCGAATCCCGGCGGGGGATCAGAAACCAACATTCAAAATTCCTCTAAAACATGACTGTGTCATTTGAAAAAACACACACAAGCCCGTGCCAGTCTTCGTCTGAGGCCATCCACAGCACTTTCGTCGTACTGTAGCCAGCGCGTTCCACACTTTCATGCTGCTGCCGAAAGGAAGATGAACCAAGTAATCATGAGGACTTCATCTAAAATGCTAGATTCCAGCCATCGTTTTTGACGGTGTGCAATGGTCTAGTGGTTTAGACGCTGAACTCCTGATTGCCAGGCGGTGTTGCCGAGGGTTCGAATCCCGGCGGGGGATCAGAAACCAACATTCAAAATTCCTCTAAAACATGATTGTGTCATTTGAAAAAACACACACAAGCCCGTGCCAGTCTTCGTCTGAGGCCATCCACAGCACTTTCGTCGTTCTGTAGCCAGCGCGTTCCACACTTTCATGCTGCTGCCGAAAGGAAGATGAACCAAGTAATCATGAGGACTTCATCTAAAATGCTAGATTCCAGCCATCGTTTTTGACGGTGTGCAATGGTCTAGTGGTTTAGACGCTGAACTCCTGATTGCCAGGCGGTGTTGCCGAGGGTTCGAATCCCGGCGGGGGATCAGAAACCAACATTCAAAATTCCTCTAAAACATGATTGTGTCATTTGAAAAAACACACACAAGCCCGTGCCAGTCTTCGTCTGAGGCCATCCACAGCACTTTCGTCGTACTGTAGCCAGCGCGTTCCACACTTTCATGCTGCTGCCGAAAGGAAGATGAACCAAGTAATCATGAGGACTTCATCTAAAATGCTAGATTCCAGCCATCGTTTTTGACGGTGTGCAATGGTCTAGTGGTTTAGACGCTGAACTCCTGATTGCCAGGCGGTGTTGCCGAGGGTTCGAATCCCGGCGGGGGATCAGAAACCAACATTCAAAATTCCTCTAAAACATGATTGTGTCATTTGAAAAAACACACACAAGCCCGTGCCAGTCTTCGTCTGAGGCCATCCACAGCACTTTCGTCATACTGTAGCCAGCGCGTTCCACACTTTCATGCTGCTGCCGAAAGGAAGATGAACCAAGTAATCATGAGGACTTCATCTAAAATGCTAGATTCCAGCCATCGTTTTTGACGGTGTGCAATGGTCTAGTGGTTTAGACGCTGAACTCCTGATTGCCAGGCGGTGTTGCCGAGGGTTCGAATCCCGGCGGGGGATCAGAAACCAACATTCAAAATTCCTCTAAAACATGATTGTGTCATTTGAAAAAACACACACAAGCCCGTGCCAGTCTTCGTCTGAGGCCATCCACAGCACTTTCGCCGTACTGTAGCCAGCGCGTTCCACACTTTCATGCTGCTGCCGAAAGGAAGATGAACCAAGTAATCATGAGGACTTCATCTAAAATGCTAGATTCCAGCCATCGTTTTTGACGGTGTGCAATGGTCTAGTGGTTTAGACGCTGAACTCCTGATTGCCAGGCGGTGTTGCCGAGGGTTCGAATCCCGGCGGGGGATCAGAAACCAACATTCAAAATTCCTCTAAAACATGATTGTGTCATTTGAAAAAACACACACAAGCCCGTGCCAGTCTTCGTCTGAGGCCATCCACAGCACTTTCGTCGTACTGTAGCCAGCGCGTTCCACACTTTCATGCTGCTGCCGAAAGGAAGATGAACCAAGTAATCATGAGGACTTCATCTAAAATGCTAGATTCCAGCCATCGTTTTTGACGTTGTGCAATGGTCTAGTGGTTTAGACGCTGAACTCCTGATTGCCAGGCGGTGTTGCCGAGGGTTCGAATCCCGGCGGGGGATCAGAAACCAACATTCAAAATTCCTCTAAAACATGATTGTGTCATTTGAAAAAACACACACAAGCCCGTGCCAGTCTTCGTCTGAGGCCATCCACAGCACTTTCGTCGTACTGTAGCCAGCGCGTTCCACACTTTCATGCTGCTGCCGAAAGGAAGATGAACCAAGTAATCATGAGGACTTCATCTAAAATGCTAGATTCCAGCCATCGTTTTTGACGGTGTGCAATGGTCTAGTGGTTTAGACGCTGAACTCCTGATTGCCAGGCGGTGTTGCCGAGGGTTCGAATCCCGGCGGGGGATCAGAAACCAACATTCAAAATTCCTCTAAAACATGACTGTGTCATTTGAAAAAACACACACAAGCCCGTGCCAGTCTTCGTCTGAGGCCATCCACAGCACTTTCGTCGTACTGTAGCCAGCGCGTTCCACACTTTCATGCTGCTGCCGAAAGGAAGATGAACCAAGTAATCATGAGGACTTCATCTAAAATGCTAGATTCCAGCCATCGTTTTTGACGGTGTGCAATGGTCTAGTGGTTTAGACGCTGAACTCCTGATTGCCAGGCGGTGTTGCCGAGGGTTCGAATCCCGGCGGGGGATCAGAAACCAACATTCAAAATTCCTCTAAAACATGATTGTGTCATTTGAAAAAACACACACAAGCCCGTGCCAGTCTTCGTCTGAGGCCATCCACAGCACTTTCGTCATACTGTAGCCAGCGCGTTCCACACTTTCATGCTGCTGCCGAAAGGAAGATGAACCAAGTAATCATGAGGACTTCATCTAAAATGCTAGATTCCAGCCATCGTTTTTGACGGTGTGCAATGGTCTAGTGGTTTAGACGCTGAACTCCTGATTGCCAGGCGGTGTTGCCGAGGGTTCGAATCCCGGCGGGGGATCAGAAACCAACATTCAAAATTCCTCTAAAACATGATTGTGTCATTTGAAAAAACACACACACACACACACACACACACACACACACACACACACACACACACACACACACACACACACACACACACACACACACACACGGGCACACAGACACATGGACACACAGACACACGCACACTTCAATCACTATATGCCACCCGACTTAAGTCGGGGGGCATAAAAATCATCACAAAAAGATAAATTACCTAACTACTGGTGAACCAAATCACAGTTCTCAGAGTTGAATGAATGAAACGTTTCAGCGTGTCAAAGGCACACAGGAATGATGTGGGATTTGTAATCCCTTGCAACCCGGATAACTTTATTTGTTTATGAATTCACAACAAATGGAAGCAAGAGCCATTAATCTTATGTGATTTGAGTGTAGGGTAGTGGGGTCAGATCCCAAACAACCTCGAACTGGAAGGTGACTAGGATTTGTAATAACTACAAGAATTCTGCTCGTGTTTTACTTAGAAACGTGGGGATATTATGATAATACTGAAACCACAGTTGGTGGTTGTTTTAAAAAGAAGAAAAAGAAACCCAAACAGTTGATGGTCTGCGAGCAGCCCCAGCATATTATCCATAACAGTTTTTAAAGGAAAAAAATCCACCAACATGTGTTTTTGAGAGCTGGAAGTCATCCATCAGCCTTTAAGGGAGAGTGGAAGCTGAACCTTGGCCATCTGGCCTGCCTTCAGGGGAAACAGATGACGGGGTGGTAGGTAAAAAAAACCCACACAGACATACACAAAAAAGCCCTAAAAAGGACTGTTATATCTTTATGCATATGTTTATTTAAAAAGTACACTGGTCCCAGTCAGGCAAGCATGTTTCAATTCTTGCTTGGTGTTTGGTTTCCTGTGTATGTCAACAAAAAGCTTGTTCCAATCCCTTTTGCACCTCGTCTACTTTTTCCTGGTGCCATCTTGGCTTGAGAGTTTCAAGAAAATTTGAGAATGTTCGGTTAGAAAAGTAATAGGTAGAGAGAGATCAAAACACACTATTGTATATTGTGACTGTTGTGTGATTGTTGCTACTGATGGAGTGAGGGGTGTGTTTTTTTCGTAGTCAACTTCCCATATATGCGGAGTTGCGTGGCAGTCCTCACAGACTCAATCCTAAAGTTCTCAATGAGTAGCGAGGCGATCCTCACTGTCTCCACTCCTCCATACTATTATTTGAGAAAGATAGAAATCTGCTATTGTATGTTGAGACTGTTCTGTTATTGTTGCTATTGATGGGGTAAGGGGTGCATTTCTTCATAGCCCACTCCCCACACGTAGAGTTGTAAGGCAGTCCTTCCTCACAGACTCAATCCTAAAGTTCTCAATGAGAAGCGAGGCAATCCTCACTGACTCCATGCACTTTAATTCTATTGTATAATTTCATTTTTCTGGGACTTATAGGAGTAGAAAATGAACTTGCCTTCGGAGTCCACTGTTCCATTGAGAACAGTGGGTTCCAGGCGGCGGGACCAGCCAGTTTCTCCACCCCAAAATTAATACTCCTGGGGTGGAAAACCTGACTGCAGGTGGAGATTTTTCCAGTTTGTTCGCAGCTCCCACTGATAGCAGAGACAAGCTTTGTGCGTATCAGAGTTTGAGAATAAATCGCTGGTTTTATTGTCTTTAAGAATGAATCACTCACTTGATTAACCAATCAAATTCTTCTTTCTTATCTGCACAACCATAATCTGTTGTCCAGGCATGACCAATTGTAAATTTGTGAAACCTTAACATGTCCAGTACACTGAAAAAGCAATAAAAATTATTTACATTTGTTCTGAATAATATTTTCATTTGAAGTATATGTCATTAACAACATAACATGTACATCACAAAAAGGCTTTCTTCCTGCAGTGCAGGAAAATGTGGAATGGCGGTTAGTCCTCTACCTGACGAATTGGGCACATCAGCCAGTAGTTTTAAAAAAATTTTTGGGGCCAAATTCAACATTTATTATTTATTTATTTATTGGGGTTTAAGGTCACATACTTATGCACAATGGCTAATCGTGACCATGTCAAATTCAACAAGAGCAACGCTAATGCATGTGCTGATGCCCCCGAAGGTAGCAAAGTCGGACTTGCATGTAAATAAATAACTTCTTAATGTTTGAAGAGAATTAGTTCATCCAAACAACTTTGAATGAACAGAATTAAAAAAACACTATGATTCTTGTGTCATCAATATTTATATGAATATATCGATATGTAGTAGGTTAAAATGACATGCAACCTCCCCACAATGCACTGGGCAGCACAGAAATAGTGGACTAAAAAAAATTGGGCAGCACTTCCCCCATAGGCACTGGCCAGTAAGAATAAAGCTGAAATTGGCCTCCATAATTATATGGTTATATTGATATGTAGTTTAACATGACAAGCAAATTTGTGATTTTTTAATTCAAAAAGAGGCATAACTCTTGCAAGAATGGTCGGAGTGAACCTCCAAATCGAACATGACCTGTATTTTGACATTAGTAATAAGCAAGTAAAATTTGAAATTGATTGGTGCAGTGATACAATTTTAAATGGTCTGGAAGCAAAATCACTATAATTCTTGTGGCATCCATATTTATATGGATATATTGATATGTAGAGGTTAAAATGTCATGCAACCTCCCCTGCAAGCACTGGGCCGCAGAAAAATAATGAACTAAAAAAAAAATTGGGCAGTACTTTGCCCTATAGGCTTTGGTACAATTTACCTTAGTCAGAAACAGAGGCCAAAAACAAACAGGGGCCATGACTCCACCAAACATGAATGGATGAAACGCTAGGTACGAGGGCATCTGTTCCCCCAAGCTGCCCTATCACCATACCAAAGAACATTAAAATCTGACAACTGATGCTCGAATTATAATACAAAATGTTCGTACGGATGGACGGATGGAGACCTCGATTATATACCCTTCCCTCAAAAATTTTTCGAGGGCATAACAAAACCATGTCATGTGACCCCTTCCCTGAAATGAGCTCATTCAAAGAGGGGGTCACATGACATGGTTTTGTTGAAACAAGACTAAACTAACAGTGACCACCTGGCCACGGATGCCCCCAAACTATGACCTTGATCTGTGACTTTGACCTCCATCGTACAAAAAAAACATTTTGTGCGCAACACATTGTCTAACCATATGCAACATGTATGCCAAGTTTCAACAAAATCCTACAAAGCATCTCAAGAGTTATGGAGCAGACATAAAAATCTTCCTGACGGACAGACAGATAGACGGAAATGACAAACACTATATGCACCCGAAAAGTTTTTCAGGGGCATAAAAAATAACACTTAAAGTCCCTGCCAAAATTGGCGGGGGGATAAAAATAAATGAAATAATAAATTTTGATAACCTGTGCATTGGGTAAAGGGTTAAAATCCAGACAGATTATCTGGATCCCATGTGGTTAACTAGTTATTCAGTTGACACAGCAATGACACACATCTAGGTAATGACCTGATAACAAAGGTACATATAAAGTATTGTAACGGTCTGTACATAAATGCTGACCGTAGCCTATAACAAATATATAGGTAAAGTATTGTAAAGGTTGGCAACAGTTAGATGCTAAACTAGAAAAGGAGTCCCAGAGTGGGTCTGACTGAACCCAAAAATATTTGTTCTCATAGCAAAGTGATACCAAAGGCATCCAAAAACACTCGTTCCTGTTCCAAGGTGATAACAAAGGTACCCAAGAAGTTTCGTGAAGATCGGTTCATAAATAGAGCCTCTAGCTCGAGCCGTATTCACATGTGCACTTACTGTGTATAAGCAGCACTGAATAAATCAAAGTTCATCTAATTTGCATAATTTCTGCATGAGAAAAACCCTGTATTATATGTGATGTATTCCATGTTACTAAACATTCATTCAAAAATTTATTCAAATCAGAAAATTCATATAGAAGTTCCGTACCAAAAAAGTGATTGTACCTAATTGTGGTACAAAATGGCTGCCGGCAGCCATCTTGAATTTTGGACGGCACCCAGAAACCCTCGTTCTCGTCCCAAGGTGATAACAAAGGTACCGAAGAAGTTTCGTGAAGATCGGTTCATAAATAGAGCCTCTAGCCCGAGCCGTATTGACATGTGCACTTGCTGTGTATAAGCAGTACTGAATAAATCATAGTTCATCTAGTTTGCATAATTTCTGCACAAGAAAAAAACCTGTATTATATGTGATGCATTCCATGTTACTAAACATTCATTCAAAAATTTATTCAAATCAGAACCTTCATATAGAAGTTCTGTACAAAAAACGGATTGTACCTAATTTGGTACAAAATGGCCACCGGCAGCCATCTTGAACTTCGGGCCGCACCCAAAAACACTCGTTCTTGTCCCAATGTGATAACAAAGGTACCCAAGAAGTTTCGTAAAGATCGGTTCATAAATATGGCCTCTAGCCTGAGCCATATAGAAGTTGTATACAAAAAATTGATTGGACCTAATTTCGGTACAAAATGGCCACTGGCAGCCATCTTGAATTTTGGACCGCACCCAGAAACACTCGTACTCATTCCAAGGTGATAAGAAAGGAACCCAAGATGTTTCGTGAAGATAGGTTCATAAATATAGCCACTAGCCCGAGCCGTATTGACATGTGTACTTACAATGTATAAGTAGCACTGAATAAATCAAAGTCCATCTAATTTGCATAATGTCTGCACAAGAAAAAAACCTGTATTATATGTGATGTATTCGATGTTACTAAACATTCACACAAAAATTTATTCAAATCAGAACTTTCATATAGAAGTTCTGTACAAAAAACTGATTGCACTAATTTTGGTACAAAATGGCTGCCAGCAGCCACCTTGAATTTCGGACCACACCCAAAAGCACTCGTTCTCGTCCCACGGTGATTACAAAGGTACTCAAGAAGTTTTGTAAAGATCGGTTCATAAATACGGCCTCTAGTCTGAGCCGTATAGGAGCTGTGTACAAAAAACTGATTGGACCTAATTTCGGTACAAAATGGCCACTGGCAGCCATCTTGAATTTCGGACTGCACCAAAAAAACACTCGTTCTCATCCCAAGGTGATAACAAAGGTACCCAAGAAGTTTCGTGAAGATCAGTTCATAAATAGAGCCTCTAGCCCGAGCCATATTGACATGTGCACTTACTGTGTATAAGTAGCACTGAATAAATCATAGTTCATCTAATTTGCTTAATTTCTGCACGAGAAAACACCCCGTATTAAATGTGATGTATTCCATGTTACTAAACATTCATTCAAAAATTTATTCAAATCAGAACCTTCATATAGACATTCTGTACAAAAAACTGATTGTACCTAATTTCGGTACAAAATGGCCACCGGCAGCCATCTTGAATTTTGGACCACACCCAAAAGCACTCGTTCTCGTCCCACGGTGATAACAAAGGTACCCAAGAAGTTTTGTAAAGATCGGTTCATAAATACGGCCTCTAGTCCGAGCCATATAGAAGTTGTGTACAAAAAACTGATTGGATCTAATTTCGGTACAAAATGGCCACTGGCACCAATCTTGAATTTTGGACTGCACCCAGAAACACTCGTTCTCGTCCCAAGGTGATAACAAAGGTACCCAAGAAGTTTCGTGAAGATCGGTTCATAAATACAGCCCCTAGCCCGAGCCGTATTGACATGTGGACTTACTGTGTGTAAGTAGAACTGAAAGATGAGGCCCCAAGGGGCCTTAATTGCTCACTAGCCAAAGTGGTTCAAAGAAGTATTTGGGTTCACATTCAGTTAGACATGGTTCATCAACACTACAAAGGAATGAAGTCATGAGAGGCAAATTTTATGGAAAAACACTAAGGAATGGATTTGAACAAACCTGAATGTAATGAATTTTCAACCCAGGGACCCAATTTGAACAAGCTTGAATCTGACCCCTCCTAGAGATGATGTATACCAAATGTTAAAAGGATTCTGAAGGTGGATCTGAAGGAAAAGATTTTTAAAGAAATTTTCTCATATTGCACTAAGTTAAAATTCAGGCTCCCATAGGGAACCCAAATATTAACCGAGAAACTCGATTTGAACAAACTTGAATCTGGCCCCCCTAGAGATGATATATACCAAATATGAGAGGATTCTGACTGGTGAATCTGAAGAAGATTTTTAAAGAATATTCCACACATTGCACAAAGTTAAAATTTGGGCTCCCATGGGGAGCCCAAATATAAACCCAGCAACTCAATTTGAACAAACTTGAATCTGACCCAAATATAGATGTTGTATACCAAACATGAAAGGATTTTTAGTGGTCAATCTGAAGAAGATTTTTAAAGAAATTTCCTCAAATTGCACCAAGTTAAACTTTGGGCTCCAATAGAGAGCCCAAATACTAACTCAGGGACCCAATTTGAACAAACTTGAATCTGACCCCCCCCCACTCCCCCCCCCCCTCCCCCATAGATGTTGTATACCAAACATGAAAGGATTCTGAGTGGTCAATCTGAAGAAGAAGATTTTTAAAGAAATTTTCTCATATTGCACTAAGTTAAAATTCAGGCTCCCATAGGGAACCCAAATATTAACCGAGAAACTCGATTTGAACAAACTTGAATCTGGCCCCCCTAGAGATGATGTATACCAAATATGAGAGGATTCTGACTGGTGAATTTGAAGAAGAAGATTTTTAAAGAATATTCCACGCATTGCAAAAAGTTAAAATTTGGGCTCCCAGCGACTCAATTTGAACAAACTTGAATCTGACTCCCCCTATAGATGTTGTATACCAAACATGAAAAGGTTCTGAGTGGCCGATCTGAAGATGAAGATTTTTAAAGAAATTTCCTCAAATTGCACCAAGTTAAACTTTGGGCTCCAATAGAGAGCCCAAATACTAACTCAGGGACCCAATTTGAACAAACTTGAATCTCTCCCCCCTAGAGATATTGTATACCAAACATTAAAGGATTCTGACTGGTGGATCTGAAGAAGAAGATTTTTAATGAAATTTCCTCAAATTTCACCAAGTTAAAATTTGGGCTCCAATAAAGAGCCCAAATCTTAACCCAGGGACTCAATTTGAACAAACTTGAACCTGAACCCCCTAGAGATGTTGTATAACAAATATGAAAAGATTCTGACTGGTGGATCTGAAGAAGATTTTTTTTAATTTTTGAAAACATTTATGGGTGCCATCAGAGTTATGCCCCTTCTGGTGCTCCCGTGGGCACGGCAGGTTTATTTGTACAAAACTTGAATTGACATATCATAAGGAACATGTACACAAAATCTGGTTCAAATTGGTCGAGTAGTTTGTGAGAAGTCAATAATGTAAAGTTCACGACGGGCGACGTCAACGATGGAGGGCAAGTAAGTTAAGCTCCCTTCGGTGAGCTAAAAATCAGTGTTCATCTAATTTCTGTACGAGACAAAAACCCGTATTATATGTGATGTATTCCATGTTACTAAACATTCAGACAAAAATTTATTCGAATCAAAACTTTCATACAGAAGTTCTGTACAAAAAATTGATTGCACTAACTAAGGTACAAAATGGCTGCTGGTGGCCATCTCGAATTTCGGACTGCACCCAAAAACACTCGTTCTCGTCCCACGGTAAAGATCGGTTCATAAATACGGACTCTAGCCTGAGCCGTATTGAATTCTCGACAGACAGACAGACAGACAGACAGACAGACAGACAGACAGACAGACAGACAGACAGACAGACAGACAGACAGACAGACAGACAGACAGACAGACAGACAGACAGACAGATGAATGGACAGACACGGACAGATGGACGACGGGCCATGACATAACTTCAAATTTGACTTAAGTCAAAGTTGAGCTAAAAATGAAAAAAATAATGAAAACTGAATTGTGATTTTTGTAAATAGTGCTGGTTGGTTTTTTCTTGTTACAATGGGTAACGGGTTAAACAAGAATCTTCAATGACATAACCTATTCTGGAAAGAGATCAACATCGATGTGTTCCATAAAGTTATTTATTATTGCTAAGGAAGTACTATTCATTGACATAACATCATATTAGTTTTATGGAAGAAATTCCAGACACTGACCTGGGTGATTTCAGGTTGACCTAGTTGAGACAAAAGAAAATGTTTACTAGTTTATTTCTGTGTGGTGACTGAATAAATGGATTTGAGGCATAACATACCCAACTTGTGAAATAGCACATCCAAACAATTCTGGTCTCTGGTTAACACAGGCACCAACAAGCAGTCCACCATTGGAGCCACCCTGAATTGTTATCCTGCAATATGAAACATGAATTTCAATTTTACATTATTCTGGAATTACAAGTATAACAGTTTAAACTTTTAACCCTTTACCTAATGTAATGACCACCTGCAAGTGTAAAGACAAGCAATGTTAGTATAAATTCAGCATTAGAAGAAGAAAAGGCTGATCCATTACTTCATTTAACTGGTCAGGTGCTAAATTATTTGTCAAAGGTGATTTTAATCAAGATTTTTTCGGAAAGATGTCATGCTACAAGATTTCACAAATTTTTCTTGAGTATTTGTTTTGTTAATTTATTTTACAGTATCAAACTGTTTTGTAAAGTTTTTGAAGGGTGCCAATTGACAATTAGCACCGTTCAAAAACTTGACAAAAGTTTTATATGAAACTATTTTAAAGCCTGCCAAGAAAACAAACATTGATCTCCTACCTGCCCGATCCAAACAAGCCACCTCTCCAAGGAAGTAGAAGGGACCGATGAAACCCTCAAGCAGCTGGAGGCAGGTGAACAATGGAGGTGGAAGAAGATCAGCAGGAAAAAGAATGTGAGGCTTTCTGAAATTTCATTTCCAAGCAAACAAGCTAATGCATACAGTGCAAAGCCACTAAAGTGGCTTTCAGCACTTTTCAATTGAGTCATGACAGTGGATACTAGCACTCAACCAGTTGAGTAAATGGCATCCTGTTTGGCTAGCAGGATGCAAGATACCAAGTAGAATACAGTCAATCAATGAGATTATCCAAAACGTGATACAGGATTGAATAGCACTCACCACCAACAATCCCCCTCCCCCTTCCCCCCTTAAAAAAAATTCCAAAACATCAAAAGATTCTGACTGGTGGATCTGAAAAAAAAAGAATTTTGAAGATTATTCCCCATATTGTACTAAGTTAAAATTCAGTCAGGCTTCCATAGAGAAGAGAACCCAATTATTAACTGATGTACCTGATTAGAAAAAACCTGAATCCGACCCGTGTATATTAAAAGATTCTGACCCTGAATCCGACCCCTGTATATTAAAAGATTCTGACTAGTGATGCTGGAGAAGAGGAGTTTTAAAGATTATTCCTCTTACTGGACTAAGTTAAAATTTGGGTTCTAACAGAGAGCCCAAATATTAACCCAGGGAATTGGTTTGAACAAACATGAATCTTGCACCAAGTTAAATGTCAGGCTCCTTTAGGAAATCCAAATATGATAAATTTATAGTAATTTGTATATTTTTTCATACTTACCAATGGCCCAGACTTAGCTGGTGCAACCTCAATATTATTAAGGGCCAAACACAAATTTTGAACACTCCAATCCCCAAAATTTACATACAATACCAAAAATTAAAAGTTCTATCTGGCCCTCCATACTTTTAGTACTTGTGCAGTACCCAGGAAGACACCAGAATTGGTGCCAACACCATTCTTCATAGTTGTGCCTACTGAAGTGATAACTCGGCGGGGAGGTATGAGTGCCCACTCATGGGAGGGCCATCCCAGTCTTGGCCA
Organism: Pictodentalium vernedei; assembly: GCA_031216915.1. Classification (NCBI taxonomy): domain Eukaryota; kingdom Metazoa; phylum Mollusca; class Scaphopoda; order Dentaliida; family Dentaliidae; genus Pictodentalium; species Pictodentalium vernedei. The sequence goes on from CM062293.1 coordinate 263,031,104, forward strand.
TTGGTTAAGTATTAAAAATATACAAATTACTATAAATTTACTAAAACCCAATGGCCCAGACTTAGCTGAATCTTAAAAAGGCCTAGGACTTGAAGAAATAACAGACGAAAATACAGCTCCTTTGCCTGCATTAGAACTCCCAAGGTGAAAAGGAGATTAACATTTTAAGGAATTACCTATTTATTTATTTATTGGTATTTAAGGTCACATACTTATGCACAATGGCTAATCATGACCGTGACAGTTTTACGGGTGGAGGAAGCCGGAGTACCCGGAGAGAACCACTGAGCAACGACGAGCAGCTGCCAGCACACCAACATCGTAACTCTGCACTGTAGCACAGGCAGGGTTGGATTGGTTGAAGACATGCGCACAATCGACGTGCAGTATGCCTTAGTACACGGCGTCATCGTGCCCCCATGTGGACAATTGGGGTTAAGTGCCTTGCCCAAGGACAAAATGTGGGAGTCCGAATCGATCGCTCAGACGGTCACCCATCCGAGGACAAAGCAGGCTAGATGTTGCTTAACTTCGGAGATCTGACGAGAACCGGTTACCACAACTCTACCACGCCTCAAGGAATTACCTATATGTCTCTCTAAACAACAATAAAGAAGACATACCACCGAAATAAGGAGCAATATCCAAGTAATTCCCAATTACTTGGCATAAATGATTATGCTAATTGGATGTAACAAACCCCCAATTTTAAGCCTAGCCTGGAATAAGACACATAAAATAAGGAAAGGCGTGTTCAAGACACAAACACACGCCATATATAATGTAACAAGCTGTACATCAGATCAGAATAAGCTACAGACGAAAACAGCTTCACTCAAAATTACACACTTATTATAAGGCCAGAAGGGGTAAAGAGAAAATCGTCCCCCCCCACCCTTTTTTTTTGAAGGAATAATCTTCAAAACAAAGAGGGAAGCGGTCTGGAATCAGTGAAAAAGCAGTACCGAATAATATATATATTTCCCTAAAAGGCACCGGCTATTAATTATTAAAAATCGCGACATCCACGCCGTAGCTGCGATGGGTGGTGCAATCTGTAAGTCCAAAAACTGGTCACAAAATTCTAAGTTCATCAAGGGCCATAACTCTAAGAAAAATATCTGGAACAACACATGCATTGAACAGTTGCTAGACATCAATAAGATACACTTACATGCCAAATATAAAGTCATTCCATCAAGCATTTTATAAGTTATTGAGTTCTGAAACTCGGTCACCGACAGACCGACAAATTCTAAGTTCATCAAGGGCCATAACTCCAAGAAAAATATTTGGAACAACACATGCATTGAACAGTGGCTAGACATCAATAAGATACACTTACATGCCAAATATAAAGTCATTCCATCAAGTATTTCAAAAGTTATTGAGTTTTGAAACTCGCAGGTCACAGACAGACCGACAGACAGACCGACATTGCCACTTATGGAGCTGCTAGTCGCAGCTAATAATTTACTGGTGCTCAATGCCATATCAGCAACCAAGGCCATATCGTGGCGATCCTGGTTATTAAAATCACAAGCTTCTAAACGTATGCCACATCCGGAATACATAGATAGGTTGAAAACCGGTGATATCAATATGTACAACCTTAAACTTGTCCAATTGAATCCCAATGGAAAGTTATCTGACACAACTTATACGCTTCTGAGCCAACCAACAGGCGACCACGTTCAGGTGTACAATTAATTCCAATAATGAACCTCCAAATTGTAACCGTACAAATAAATGAGAATAGGAAGATGCCTTGTGTTCCGCTTTTGGTTGAAGACTGGATTCAGAACAGGAACAGGATACAAATAAAAAAAAATGTCACAGACCGTCCCCAAATAATTCATTGTTCCCTAGGACCATTAAAACCAATGACTTTTCAGAGAAAGAATATACCACTTCGAATAATGAAGCCAAAAATAGAGAATGTATGCATAGACAGCCTGTTGGATACTACATAACTGATCCAACTAGCCCCAAAATTCTCATAAGCTCTATACTAACGCAGAGCCAGAATTTAAGAGAATCAATTCAGTAAAACGTCTGCCTAATAATATATATATATTATGCACGCAATCAACAGAATCCTGCCTGTACCCTCATCTGAATACAGCCTGTATCAAAGGCGTGACCGAGCGATACAAAAACTAACAAGGAAACTGAAGGAATAAAACAACGTTAATTTGATTAACCTGAGGAATAGACTCATATGTCGCAAGAAAAGCAGACAACTCTGAGCGTAACTTCTCAGAGTGGACTAATAACTGACATGCCTGCCAAACAGGAACACAAAGTCTAGCAATATCAACCGAATGTATTCCTGAAAGAATTTGAAATCCAAAAACAGTTACTGTTCAGGAATCATATGCTCATATACCACTTATGAATGACCAACCACAGCAAGCAAACCAACTATAGCGGATACTCCCCTTATGTCACGGTTAAACCACAACCCACCCGCCAAACGAAGAGCAATGAAAGACATAATTGAATGCATTCGAGGCTTACAAGAAGAGCACTACATTCTGCCTTGTAATCACCTCTTAACATATTGGCGGAGGGAGGGGGTTCAATGAATAAATCATATCGACCCCCCCCCCTCACCCGCATTACTTGAATCACTAGATAAGTAAGGCCAGTGCAGTAATATTAAAGCTATATGAAAAAGAAACTTCATGCTACATTCCCAAAGCTATACTGCTGCTGCTATTCTCAATAAAGAGTAATACAGCTAAAAAGCTTATAGTTAATCAAAACAAACATAATGACACTAACCCGGCATGACTGGTAACGCTTTAGTGTTAGTTATCTAGAACAGTGTGGTCATGATTAGCCACTGTGCAAAAATATGTGACCTTAAACACCACTAAAAAAATAAATCTAGAATAGTATAGAAACCATAGGGCTCCCTCACGTCTAACCGACTCCATAATGTCACTTAGGACAGAGGAGGATGTGATGAACATGGCACTATTGCAAGGAATATACCCGCTGAGACAACGTTGAGATATCCCTTGAAATTAAGGCAGTACGCCATGGAGTCAAATAATACACCATATAGACATAATATCAAATCCACCGAGAGGAAATATAATCCACAACAATAGATTTGATAAAAATGAAGCGGGAGATGAAAACTAAGTTCCAGCACCTGATCATAAAAAACCTAGATGAACTCCTTGCATCTCATTCCGATAATAGACGGAAATATAATCCTGAAAAGGAGTTAACTATAGGCATTCAAAAGAACGCTCATTAATCACACTAGGTTAATATGGCGTCATCAATAGAGCTAAAAGTCTCAGACAACTAACACAAAAACAATACCACGAAAGAGAGAACAACTCTTCTCTTGTAATGGTACCATGTCCGATAGGACAGTGGTCTCAGCCTGGCTGAAGCAGCTAAAGGTCTTCCTATTCGTGAAGACAATTAAATGGCTGTTAACTGCGGCCCTAGAAGCTCACTAAAGGAGACTTACAATGCCAGCCGCTAATGATAGGGAAAAACACCGCCAATAATTCTAGCTAGGCTACTATAGTGTCAATAATGAGACAGAAGTCTGTGACACTAAGGAAAACACAGAGAAGGAAAATATGAACTTTTTACTTTAGTGGTTCTATTCCCAAAAGACAGCAGTCTCAGCCTAGCTAATGAAGCTTAGAAGACTTCATCTCTGTGAAAACAGATATCTCGGTGTAATTTTCGCGACTTCAGAAAGCTCATTAGACGGAGACTTACAACGTTAGTCGCTCAAGTTAAAGGAAAAAGGGCCGCACTTGATTCTAATAAGGCATCAACAAAAGGACTAAAGAATGCAACACCAAGAAGGAAACAATGTACTCTTTCCTTTTAACGGCCCTAATTCCAAAGAGACAGCAGTCACAGATTAGCTAGCGCAGCTAATAAGTCTTCATCCCGTAAAGACAGATATCTCAGTGAATCTGCGAATTTGAAAGCTCACTAAATGGTGATTTACAACATTAGACGATTCCTTCATCCCGTAAAGACAGATATCTCAGTGAATCTGCGACTTTGAAAGCTCACTAAATGGAGATTTACAACATTAGACGATTCAGATAAGGAATAAGGACCGCTCTTCTAATGGCCGTAATTCCAAAGAGACAGTAGTCTCAACTTAGCTAATGCAGTTTATTAGTCTTCATCTCCATGAAGATAAATATCTGTGTCACCTGCGGCCTTGGAAAGCTCACTAAACAGAGACTTACAACCTTTGCCGCAATGTATAAGAAAAAGACCGCTGTAAAATATATAAGGCCACTATGATGTTAGCCGCTAATGATATATAAACACAGACTGCTCTCAATTCACATATGCCAAACTAAGGCGACAACAATAGGACTAATTGCCTCTGATGCCTAGGAATACTACACCCAGAAGGAAAATGTAATCTTTCCTTCTAATGGCCTTATTCCAAAAAGCTAGCAGTCTCAGCATAGCTAACATAGCCTAGAAGTCATATATCGGTGAAGACAAGAGATTTGTGTGTTACCCTGCGGGCTTAGACAGCTCACTAAACAGAGACTTACGACATTAGCTGCTAATGTATAAGAAAAGACCACTCTAACTGTGCATAAGGCTACTATGGCATCCACAACAGCACTAAATGCCTCCGACGCCTAGGAATACAACACCTTCTAACGGCTCTATTCCAAACAAGACAGCTGTCTCAGCCTATCTATGAGCTATTGCTCTTCTATTCATAAGGAATAGATCATTGCCTTTCTTATACTATTGCTAAGCCAAGGGAGGAATCTTTAATCGAACCAAAAGCCTTCAACACCTGAGCCGAAAGATACAGGAAGGTAACATCTTTGTCTTTCCTTCACCCGTACCTTAAGCTGTTTTTTGCCTAGCAAACGCAGACTTTTGTTCAGATGGAACCAACCTCCGTAGCCCTCTCATCATCAGAATGTTCCATCTGAAAACATGGTCAACACCATCTGAATGTACAGATGACTGGACCAACCCAGCACCGTTCGACAGCTCACTACGGGAGACTGTTGACGACAGAACCTGTGATTACTGGAATGCTGCGATCTGTTGCGCAATCTGTGGCAGCATGTCCGTGAACAAGGCTTGCAGAGCAGTGATTATCCGCTTCTTCACCATATGCTGCTCATGGGACGGATCTTTTGATGCATGTCCAGTATAAAAATGCCTTGAACGACTAGCTACAGGTTAATCCGACTTCGGCGGTGAAGACTGGGAACATCTCCGTGGAACAGCATGAACATGTGAAATCGGATAGCTAGTCCGCGGTCTAATGTGCTTCATTGATGAAGCAGACATAGCTACAACCGGCCCGGCTGTAGTGTGGAAGGAGCATTCCGAACCTCAAGTGTGAACGGGCGTCCCAACTCACTCAAGTTTCTCAAATTGAAAACAGTCGCCCCCATCTCCTGACGGAACGGAGAGGGTTCTCCAGCTCGCGGTCTTGTAGAGTGTTCTGTTTAGAGACTTGTAGACTTCTACCTCTTAGCGTGCTTTCATGGAAGAAGAGGAAGCCGTAACAACAGCTGACCCCGGCTGAAGCATGGAAGGAGCATCCAGACTAACACATTTCGGATGGGTGCTCAGACTCATTGAAGTTTCTCACGACAGAAAACAGTCGACCCCGACTGCTAACGGGACAGAGAACGCTCTCCAACTCGCGATCTGACCCCAGATTTCACAGAGTATCCCACTGAGAAACTTGTAGGCTAATCCGCTTTGTAAGAAGCCATAACTGCAGCCGACCCTGGATGCAGTGTGGAAGGAACATCCCGACGCATGTTCCGACTCATTATAGTTTCTCGCAACGGACACAATCGACCCCGACTGCTAACGGGACAGAGCGGGTTCTCCAACTCGCGATCTGAATCCAGATCTCGCCGAGCATCCCGTAGAGAAACTTTCAGGCTTCTTCTCCCTTTGCCATCGTCGTTGGGTGAGTTTTATATTATGAGGTGTTTGCTCTACCCAAATTATACTACTCGACCGTAACAGACCTACCCGGGGTCACAGCTCCCATATAGGGTCGACCACTTCACCGGTCGAGCTAGCTGCACACATAGAATTAAGCTTCTAATGGCTTTAATCCTGTGCAAATATCATGAGCACCTTGGCAGCTAGCTCTGTTTACTCATCAGAGTGGGACTCATCAGAGTGCGACGACGGCAGCACGTAACCGACAGGTGTCAAGGAATCATTCACATGTACGTGTTGCTCTGGAAAAGAGACTGAAAGACTAGTATTAGCCAGCGGTGAAACTTCTACATCGGAACTTCACCACCCACCACACAGGTCGACACCCATTTCCAATGTTTGCATTCCATAGTACAAGTATTGAAGGAGTGCCGCGACTACGGCAAACAACAAGCCTTTAATCACGAGGCATCCTGGACTTACACAAAGTACCAATTATTATAATGGATATAATAATACTAAAGCCAAAAACATAAGTCCGCTGCACTCCCAATAATAATACAGAATAAACATCGTAAGGATACATAACACAGACAACAAAAATTTTCGAAAAAAATTAAAAAAAAGTTTTTGACAAATTTTGAATGAAGCCTAAGTGCCCCAAGGGAACCTCATGAGCCCAAGGGCATCCCGATACAGCATAAGTGTGGACAAGCACTAACTAAGCTAACCTACCGGGATAAGATATAATATTTATCCTAATAGAAACAAGAGGCCCCACGGGGCCTGAAGCGCTCACCTTCAACAGAACATGATATAAAAAATGGATTAATCTTAGTTACACACCTCTAGAAGGTACTGAATACAAAATTTCTAATGCTTCAGCTACATGGTCAATTCTGGCTCCCATAGGGAGCCCAAATATTAACCCAGGCTCTTGATTTGAACAAAGTTGAATCTGACCTCCCTAGAGATGTTCTATACCACATATGAAAGCATTCCGACTGTTGGATCTGAAGAAAATTTTTTTTAAAGAAATTTCTTCATACTGCATTAAGTTAAAATCTGGGCTACCACAGTGAGCCCAAATATTAACCTATGGACCTGATTTCAACAAACAGGTATCCGAATTTCGTTCAAACTGGACCATCGGTTCAGAAAATAGAAATTTTTGGCGGGGCCAAAAATCTTACCCCTGCCATTACAAAGTCAAATATTGCTTCACGAACTTCATTTGAACAAACTTGAATCTACACCTCAAAAGGAAGCTCCATAACAAATATCAAGTCATTGTACCCACTGGTTCGTGAGAAGAAGATTTTAAAATATTTTGGAGCATTTTCCCCCACCCCCTCCCTAGGGGCTGGGCATGTTGAGTTGAATAAAAATGCAATGCCCCTTCGGGACCATCACTCACATAAACTTTCACTTGAATTGGCCCAGTGGTTTTGGAGAAGACCAAAATATGGTGTTGACGGACGATGGACAGACGAAGAGCGATGGGATTAGCTCAGCTTGACTTAACAATAATTGTTTTTAACTAATCACTGAATTAATATGAATCCAAAATGTTATTGAACAGACAACAACATCAAGAGGAAAAACCAGAAACTTACCAACAACAGGTACAACAAATGCCCAATGGCAGTAACCGACCTGATGCAAAGCTAGATCTTCATATGAAGAAAAAACAATGCATCTGGTAGAAGATGCAAGAATACAAAATGTCCTGAACAGTAATGAACAGGATGTAAACACAGGGGATAAACGGAATACCTATTCCATTTTACAAGTTAAATAAAAAATTCTTCAATAAAAAAGCTGAACTAGCTTGGGAGTATAACAGGAGGGTTCAGAGAGGGAAGGGAAGTACTACTAACAAAACAACAGTGGTGTCATATTATAATGATGACGTTCAGAAGCATATCCCGAAATTGGGGAACATGAATAATTTCACATAAAAATTATAAAGTTATAGCCCTGAACATCCGAAACCACCGTTAGTCACTTCTAGCATCCTGCTACACTGTTGATTCCATGAAAACCATCATTGATTTGTGTCTGGCATCTTCAAAAATGAGATTTTAAAGCACAGATGTCAGTTCAGTTTTTACCGACTTTGGGCCAAACAGAAGAATGATGTTGACACCAATTCCGGTTTCTTCCTGGGTACTGCGCAAGTACTAAAAGTATGGAGAGCCAGATAGGACTTTTAAACTTTTAATTTTCGGTACTGTATGCAAATTTTGGGGATTTGGGGGGGGGGGGGGGGGGTCAAAATTTGTGTTTGGCCCATAATAATATTGAGGTTGCACCAGCTAAGCCTGGGTGGGCCATTGGGTTTTAGTATAAAAATAGGCCAATTAAATCGTCAGATGTGTACCCATACGCGCAACTAGTAGAAAGCTGTTATTATCTCAGGACCAATTTTGTGAACAGGTAAAATCCATTTGAGGGCATTTTGTCAGGATCAAATTATCAGATTTACACCAAAAACTATACAGCTTGGAACATCAGTAACCTGAAGATATATATAAAGTAACATGACAAGCCAAGCAATATTTTTCAAAAAGTGATTGGAGGAATTTTCAATTTGAAGGATAAAGGGTTAATATCTCAGGATCAAATTATCAGATTTACACCAAAAACTATAAAGCGTGGCGCATCAGTAACCTGAAGATATATATAAAGTAACATGACAATTGGATTGATATTTTTTGAGTTATCTCATGCCAAAGGGATTGGAAGAATTCTCAATTTGAAGGATAAAGGGTTAATATCTCAGGATCAAATTATCAGATTTACACCAAAAGCTATACTTCTCGGCACATCAGTAACCTGAACACAAATATAAAGTAACATGACAATCCAAGCAATATTTTTAAAGTTATCGAATGCCAAAGAAATGGATACGGACACCGGATGGACAGACAGACACACGGATGTACAGACAAAGGATGGACGAACGACGGAGGGCCACCCCGGTGCCGACATTATGTGTACCATACATGGTATGGATACACATAAAAATATTAACAAAGGTTCTTGATTTAAATAAACATGAATCTGACCTCCGTAATGATGCTGTATATGAAGTACCAAAAGATTTGACTTGTGGATCTAAAGAAGATTCCCATACAAAGCCCAAGTATTAACCAAGGGACTTGATTTGAACAAACTCGAATCCAATCCATGTAGGGATGCTGTATACCATATATTAATCGATTCTGACTAGTGGTTCTGGAGAAGATTTTTAAACATTATTCCTCGTATTGGACCAAGTTAAAATTCAGGTTCCAATAGGGAGCCCAAATATTAATCCAGTGACTTGATCTTTACAGACTTGAATCTGAATCCCCTAAGGATGGTGTATACCATATATCAAAAGATTCTGATTGGAGGTTCGTGAGAAGCAGATTTTTAAAGAATAATCTTCTCATTTCAAGATGTTAAAATTTGTGCTTCAATGGGGAGCTCAAATTTTAATTGAGGGGCTTGATGGGAACAAACTTGAATCTGACCCTCATACAGATGCTGTGTACCATATATCAAAAGATTCTGACTGGTGGTTCTGGAGAAGAAGAGTTTTAATATAAAGGTTATTCCTTATATTGGATTAAGTTAAAATTCAGACCCCCCCCCCCCCCCCCCCCCCCTTAGGGAGCCCAAATATTAACTCTGGTACTTGGTTTGAATCTGACCTCCCTAAGGATGCTGTATACCAAATATGAGAAGATTCTGACTGGTGGAACTGAAGAAAAAGATTTTTAAAGATTATTCCTCATATCGCATTAAATTAAAATCCAGCCACCCATACCTCCCACCCCCCCCCCCCCACCCCCTGGCCATAGGGAGCAAAATATTAACTGGTGAATTTGATTTGAACAAATTGGAATCTAACCCCTGTAACAATGTTGTATACCAAATATCAAAAGATTCTGATTGACGATTCTCGAGAAGAAGATTAGTTAAAGAGTACTTTTCATATTGTGCCAAGTTAAAATTTGGACTCCTGTATTGAGCCCAATAAGACACTTCACCCCGATTGCCTACATGGGGGCACGATGATGCTGTGTACTGAGGCGTACTGCACGTCGATGGTGCGCATGTCTTCAACCAATCTAACCCTGCCTGTGCTGCGGTGCAGAGTTCAGAGTTACGATGTTGGGGAGCTGACAGCTGCTCGTCGTTGCTCGGTGGTTCTCTCCAGGTACTCCGGCTTCCTCCACCTGTAAAACTGTCACGGTCACGATTAGCCATTGTGAATAAGTATGTGACCTTAAACACCAATAAATAAATAAATAAATAATAATTGAGCCCAATACATGGACCGAGAAGCTTAATTCTAACAAACCATGTATCTGCCCTCCTATGGATGCTGTGTATCAAATAAAAAAAATTCTGATCAGTGGTTCTAGGAAACATTTTTAAATTTTTTTGTAAATATACTGATTCAGAAGTTTTTTGATTCCCTCCCAAAAGTACATTATGAGAAAACCGATTGAAATATTTTTTACCATTCCTTTATTTAATCTTATTTGTTTTACAACGATTGGCGAACAAGTTATGCAACTTATATTAATGCCTCTCCTTGGCCCCAATGGCGTAGGTGTGTGGGATGACCTTCATAGCAGCAGCTTCGTGGCCTAGCTCTTCTCGAATACTACGAAGGGATCTTTAGCCTGCTACTAGTCCTCAAAATCCTTCATACTAAATAACAGTTCTCTGTTCCATGCAGTTTGGGAAATGTGGGCATTTGAAAATATTTCTATTTTCAGCTCCTGGGGTTTCCATGGGATGCGTGAAATTTTTTTTGTTGCATAAATGAAGTACTTGTGACTCAATAATTGGATCATCGGTTCAGAAAATAGAAATTCTGGGCAGGGCAAAGACACATCACAAAGGCAAATATTGCTCTATGAACTTCATTTGAACAAACTTGATTCTACACCTCAAGAGGAAGCTCAGTACCAAATATCAAGTCATTGTACCCATCAGTTCATGAGAAAAAGATTTTATTAAACTTTAGAAGCATTTTCCTACCCTTTCCCTGTTGGACTGGGCAGTTGATTTGAACAAAATCAAAGTGCGATGTCAGAACAATCACCTCAAATTGAACTGAAATTGGTCCAGCGACTTGGAGAAGTCGCAAACAAAATGTTTACGGACAACAGACAATGGATAATGAATGGTGAGTGATCACAACAGCTCACTCTGGCTTTCAGTCAGGTGAGCTAATAAAGCAATATAGTTCAATAACTGAAGATTCATTTACAACACACAATACAACACAGAGAAAATACATTAGCATAAACTATGGAGTGATCTAAGCAGGCTGAATGATTGCATAGAAGGAAGGAGTAGCCTGTATATTGTCATACTGTAAATACAAAACATGCTGCCTGATCAGTATCTTAGGAAAGATCTATTTAGTATTTATTTTTGGTATGACTCCGAGACCTTTGTATATTTACAGCATAATGCTCAAAGCACATTTGAGGCCTCTAATTGTTGCCAGATTTTGGAGAAATGCCTGGCCCACCCATTACTGATTGAACAAAATTCAACAGATCATTGTTGGAATAAGTTTGTTGTGCCTATCAAAGAGATGGTGTGGTCCAGCTTCTAAGGAAACACTCTTCAAAAAGTGTTATTTAATTACTTATCTCTTCTCTAAGCAAATGAACCACAAAATAACCCTGCACAGATAGTAATATCCACCATCCCATAAACACTAAGCAATAATACATTAAGTATGTTTGATTATGATTAGAACATTTGATCATGGATGGACAAATGGATGGGGAAACTCAATGTCACTAGTACTTCTTGAACAACACACTTTCCATTTTTGCCTCAAACACAAAGCATCATTGAGCTTGTCCCAATGAGGGGTCATAAGCTTGATTTAGGAGTAAAAATAGAGAAAATAACAAAATATGAATGGTGATTTTTGTGTGTAGTTCTGTCAGATTGGTCCATTATGTCTGGTAAAGGGTGAACTGAAAACTAACTCCACTGTGGTATTCAGTAATACAATCCATTTAACCCTTTACCTAATGTAACGACCACATGCAACTAGCACTCTTCACAAAATCACCATTCAAATTTTATTATTTTTCAGGTTTTTCTTCTTAACATAACTTATGACCTTTGCTGGAACAAGCTCAAAGAGCTTGTTCCAATAAGGGTCATAAGCTATGTTTCTGAGACAAAACTTGAAACAATTTTTTATAAAAAAATTTGGCAAGGGTTGTCTGCCATTCCTGTCAGGTAAAGAGTGGAAAAAAAACCCATCTCATTCTGAAGTTTTTCACACCAGCAAAATGAACACCAAGAGAGTGATTTTTAACACTCATTTTCTTTCTGTATGTCACTGTTGATATGAGAGGCAAAATAAAAAAAAATAATCATAATATCGAATTACCTTTTAGCTTGTGTATATTTATGATCTATTAAGTATTCAGCAGCACTCTGAAAGTCATCAAAAACATTCTGTTTTTTACCCAACATACCACTTTTATGCCATGTTTCTCCATACTCTCTGGAAATATATAAGATGTTGGGTTATTTGAGCTTATGAATAAATTCATAATCATCCTTTATGTTCTTTGACAAGATGGCCAAGTGACTTGCTAAAGTCCCTTGGGGTTACTCAACTCCACCTTCACCATGATGAAAAGTGAATTAACCCTTTACCTAACATGAAAAGCAGATGACACTTGCAAACAAAATTCTTGAATAACTAATTTTTTTCATTTTTTGTCTCAAAAACGTAGGTTATGACCCCTCTTTGGAATGAGCTCAACGAGCTCGTTCCAAAGAGGGGTCATAACCTATGTTTCTGAGACAAAAAAAGAAAAAAATAATGAAAATTAATTGGCAATTTTTGTGAATAGCACAGGCCGGTTTCGGCCATTACGTTGGGTAAAGGGTTAAAAATGTGAGAAAGTTGCTGATGATTGTTGGAAAACATGCACAGTTTCAACTTATAGGCATTCATCACTAAAATTTCATTAGTTAAATTGGTAAAATTACTGCATAAAATAATATTTTTTAAGTCAGTTACAAAATTACGTTAGGCATACGGTACCAAATTCAGTTCAACTATATTTAATTAACAAATGTCGCTTTCTTAGTTGATTTGTCACAAGTCAATTATATGGTTCACCAGGAGGATTTACAGGACAAAACACTAGTGCTGCCGCGGTTATCCGGATAACCGGTTAACCTGTGGTTAAAACTTTGACCAGTCAAGAAAATGTTTTAACCAGTTAACCTTACATTCACTATACTCACCGTATATGTCTGTATAAGTTGCCCCCGTGTATAAGTCGCACCCCAAACTCACACCTGGAATTCCTCCCTTTTGCTTAAAGCCCATGTATAAGTCGCACCCCCCTATTTTTAAATATATGCAGTCAAAAAGAATTAGTTGCAAGTTACGTTTTGCCAATTTGGGGCAGTTTGGGATGCAACGGAAATAGGTAAGTTTTGACGGGTTACCATGTGGTGAATAAGATAAAAGAATAAAGGAAAATTATTACTGAAGATTTAAAAAATACTCGCATTTATTTGTTTTTTGTTTATCATCCCCAATGTCTTTCTTCATCCCTGTCAAGAAAATCCAACGCTCGTTTGTGACTGAAAGTTCATAGTTTCAGAATCAGAGCACCATTTGCGCAGTAACCTGCGCAGTTGTTGTGATTAAGTTGGTGTTTCCGGAATGCGAGAATGTTCTGTAAATACCAATAAAAATACAACAAATACGCAGGTTACAGTGCAAATTGTTTTCAAATTGTTGTCCCACTTAAGCATTGTTGGTGCTATTGAAACTAACTTTACTTGGTGCACGTGTGCGTAATTTATAACCGGACATTACAAATCAGTGAATTGGAGTTCATGGAATAAATAAATACGTCTCTCCAGGTATTGCTGGCAAACATTTAATGTCTTATTATTTATTTTTTCGTTGTTATTTTGATGATTTTGTATTTTTTATGGTTTCATCCATATTGGCCCCACAAACTTGTTGATTTCTGGTACATGCACTGATGTAAACACATGGGCTAATAGAATACTTCTTTATTATTATTTATGGTCAATGTAAATAACATTGGCCAGCCCAATATAGTAGTTACAGTTGAAGCAAGAACACACTACAAATATAGGTACCTTAAATGCGGTTAACCACGGTCAAACACGCTGGTTAACCGGTCAGAAAAAAGTCTTAACCACGGCAGCACTACAAAACACTCCAAATCAAACGACCAACATCATGATTAAGAGAATCCCAGGGAAACACCTCTATCAAGTCTCACCATACAGTCAAGTTTGTGAGATTTGGAAAAAAAATACAATTTCAAGTTTACTTTTTGAAGATTTCTGCATTTGACTTAACATTTTTGGAGACTAAATAAAGCATTTTAATTGTTATAACAGGATTTCATTTTACAACTTGCACACAGTAATTACTCCATCACACATCTGAATTATTTCCAGGCCAATGAAAGGCAATTTGTTTGAAATACAAGTTCCACTCAGTTTATTTATAGCACAGTAAACTGAAAACTTGAGACTCAAGTGTGCAAAACATAAAAGGGGTGTCAAAATCACTCATATTTGACCAAATAGGGATTGAAGGTTACCTGATAATCTATGGTGTAAACGTAATATAAATTATCTTTAACTTAAAATCATTTGCGTACTGGATGTAGTAAATTAGTTTGGAGGTAAACATAAAATTTATTGAGTTTTAAAACCATAAAGTTCACATGGGAAAAATGACGGGTAAATTATGTTAATTAGGCAACTTCTTGCACCTTTTGTGTCACAGAGTCCTACAAGCTCAGAGATAATGCTGTGCATCAGCAGTTCTGATTTTGTCAACAATAAAATGGTTAAATTAATACAGAACATACCCTGTTAAAGGATGGCAGGTGGCTATTCAAAGTTTTTTAAACTAATCACGGTTTATTTGTATACTATTTGAACTTACTGTTAGGAATTGCAGAGAAGTACTACCTGTCATGTACAAACTGTCAATGCTGCATTCCAATATGCAGTTGTTATAATCAACGCATGTTTTCCCATGTGTAATTGTGTACACAACAAATCCCAGGATGCAATTTTGCAATCATTCAAACCCCACAATGCAGTTGTCTCCCTTGCTATGCATCAATCACCTGTCCTGACTGATGAATGTAATTACAATTGAAAATACTTGCAGTTCACTACTATTTTCAATAAAACACCCCATCATTTCAACTTGAAAGTAAAAATTAACTCTTTCACTACTGATGTTGTCAAGTGGCTTGTTCCAAACATGCACATGCATACAACTACTACTGGAAATATGTCCATCAGATGAGAAAAGTGGTGAGCACTGAGTAATCCTGGTTACTCAACAAGTCACAGAAGCCTCTTGACTTGAATGACAAATACAGACACATTTTATATGAGTTTTTGTAGGATTTAAACTGAACCGAAACACAAATTTTAAACTAGACTTTATGATTCTGGAGAATCATGGCTTTTCCCGATGAGATTCCATGATTTGTCATGACCCCACAGTGTATGATGAATTGCTTTTGACTGTCTCAATGAAGTTCCTTCATTGATGTCTTGAAAAAGGTGAGTATAGAAGTCTCAAATGACTCAGTTTGATAAAAAAAAAATTGTTTAGGTAAAAACCATCATTAACGGCAGAGAGGTTTAATATCAATATCGTCGTCCAACAAGTTAATGACCGACAAAAGGAGTTATGTTTGTTTGACACATAACCACTGAGTGCTGTATCTATTTGTAAATGGTCTGTTTTATCTCAAATGTATCCAAAATATTGATGTCTGGCAATTGATAAGGGTTAACAAGTGATAACAGGAATATTTATTCATGCAACTTGTAATTTCACACCAAAAACTGTGAATGGCCATTTTTACTTAAAAATCTACGAGATGTTTTCAAAGAATTCCAGGGAAAACATGAATTTTAAGCTGTTGATGGGTATAATTGTTTATCCAGCCCAAAACGGGTTAAGGGTTGTTTTTTTAATACTCTTATTACTTATAAAAATAATTATCAGTGAATTCTACTTCCACTTATGTTGATTTCTCCTCTTAACTTTGGGTGCTGCGGGTATGCAAACACAGCCCACTTTTTCAACATTTTGATTTTTGAGAACCAGCATAGGATTAACAAATGCTTACTGGAATATTTTGTACATACAACTTGTAATTTACACTAAGATCTGAGAATGGCCAATTTTTCTTGAAAATCTATGGGATGTTTTTAGAGAAATCCTCGGATAACATGAATTTTTAACCTTTTGGGGGGTATCACCCTGTAACCAGCTCTAAACGGGTTAATGCTTGGTTTTATGAATACCTTCATTACTTACAAAAATGATCCTCGGTGAATCCCACTCCCAATAAAGGTGGTTATGTTCATCTCGCAGGTACACATTGGGTGTAATGGGTGGCCAAGTACAGCCCATTTTCTCAAACTTTGTTGCCTCTGGAGGGTTAACAAACGCTTACCAGAATCTTTTGTTCATGCAACTTGTAATGTCACTCCAAGACCTGCAAATGGTCAATTTCTCTTGAATACTTACTAGATTCTTTGGAGAAATCCACAGGAAATGGGCATTTTAAGCTTTTAAGGGGTACATCTCCTTAACCAGGCGAAAATGGGTTAAGACCTCAATTTTTGAATACCCTTACTACTTACTAAAAATTTTCCCTATCATTTTTGCGTCCGGTAAAAGAAGTTATGTTTCTCTGTAGCATTCCCATTTGATGTTGTTGGTGTCCAAAAACAGACTATTTTTTTTCGAAATTCTGACATTTAGCAGCCCATGGAGGGTTAACAAATGCTTATCTGAATATTTTATCCATGCAACTGGTAATGTGACTCTAAGACTTATCAATGACCATTTTCTCTAGAAACCCTACGAGACGTTTGTAAAGAAATTCAGGGAAAACATGATTTTTTAAGCTTTTGATGGATATTGCTATTAACCATCCCAAAAGGGGTTAATGCTTGGTTTGTTGAATACCTTATTACTAACAAATTTGGTCCTCGGTGAATTCCACTTCCAACAAAGTAGATTACGTTTATCTCTCGGGTATGCATTGGGTGCTGTGCGCATCTGAAAACAGCCTATTTTAACAAAATTACGATTTTTAGCAGCCTGTAGAGGGTTAATAAATGATCACCGAAATATTTTGTCCATGCAACTTGTAATGTCACACAAAGACCTGCGAATAGTCAATTTTTCCTGAAAACCTACAAGTTGCTTTTAGAGAAATCCACAGAAAATGGGAATTTTAAGCTTTTAAGGGGTATCTCTCTTTAACCAGTCCAAAATGGGTTAAGACTTCGACTTTTGAATACCCTTACCACTATCAAAAATGTTTCCCCATCAATTTTGAGTCCGATAAAAGAGGGAACCTTTCTCGGTGGTACAACAAGTGGGTGCTGTTGGCGTCCAAAAACTGCCCATTTTATCACAATTTTGACTTTTAGCAGCCCGTGGAGGGTTAACAAATGCTCACCGCAGTATTTTGTCCATGCAACTTCTATTGGCACACCAAGGCCTGGGAGTGACAAATTTTTTTTCAAAATCTACAAGACTCATTTTGAGAAATCCACGGAAAATACTAATTTTTGAGCTTTATGGGGGTATTGCTGTTTAACCAGCCCAAAACGGGTTAAGGCTTGGTTTTATGAACACCCTTATTACTGACAAAAATGATCCTAGGTGAATTCCAGTCCCAATAAAGGAAGTTATGTTTATCTCTCGTGTATTGTGTGGGTGCAGTGGGGGCCTGAAACCGGCCTATTTCATCAAAATTTCGATGTTTGGCAGCCTGTGGAGGGTTACCATATGCATCGCCTGATATGCCGTGTGTATCAAAGGGCATGTCATGGACAGGTCTAGCAATGACGAATGTATAAAAAAAATCTACAAGACGTGATTCGAGAAAGTGCCGATAAACCCCAATTTTGGCAGTTTTTTGCCAATTCCGACGAAATAAGGGTTAAATCGAAAATTCCGCTCTGGTATATTTTTAGATTTTTTGCCCCTCTATGCGTGTGCAAAATTTCGTGAAAATCGGTTGGAAAATGGCTTCTGAATCGTACGGAGAAAATGTGTGGGGAAAAAAAAAAAAAAGAAAAGAAAAACTAGACTTTATGATTCTGGAGAATCATGGCTTTTCCCGATTAGATTCCATGATTTTTCATGACCCCACATTGTCTGATGAATTGTTTTTAACTGTCTCACTGAAGTTCCCTCATTGATGTTATGAGAAAGGTGAGTAAAGTAGTCTCAAATGACTCGGTTTGGGTTTGATAAAAAAAAAATGTTTAGGTAAAACCCATCATTAGTGGTAGAATGGGTTAATATCAAGATCAATGTTTCCCTATCAGATTTGCGTCCGGTAAAAGAAGTTACGTTTCTCTGTGGCATTTCCATTTGTTGGTGTCCAAAAACAGACTATTTCTTCATTTTTTTTACATTTAGCAGTCCATGGAGGGTTAACAAATGCCTACCAGAATAATTTATCCATGCAACTGGTCATATGACACCAAGACCTATCAACGGCCATTTTCTCTTGGAAACCCCACAAAATGTTTGTAAAGAAATCCAGGGAAAACGATTTATTAAGCTATCGATGGGTATCCGTGTTAACCTCCCCAACAGGGGTTAACGCTTGGTTTTTTAATACCCTTATTACTTACAATGAAAGTGTCAATGACACTGTAGCTTAACTTGTGTGTTGTGTTTGATGAAAAGGATAATGTTCAATGTTTATAAAAGGACTATGAAATAAGACAAGAATTGTGATAATTGGGAATATGTTCATTTCTGTTCCCTGTATGCTATGTTTATGATAAAAATAATATGAGGTGTACACTGTACTAAAGATCTGAGGGGTGGGTTAATATGACCTCACAGTTAATATATGTGGCCCTCACAGTTAACATATATCAACAAAATTACAATGAAATTATTCCAAAATGAGTCATTCTATCAAGTTACATTAAAATCCCTTCATAAATATGGCCTGTAGACTGTGCTAAAGGTTTTCGGGCTTCGGGCCCCTGTAGCCGTCAGTTTCCCAATTGCGTCCAAAGGGGACGTTCTCATCTAGACATTATATGAAGTCAACCTACCAAGTTACAATGAAATCCCTCCATAAATATGACCTGTAGACTGTGCTAAAGGTTTTCAGGCTTCAGGCAGCCATCAAGGCTGAATGATCGTGACCAAAAGGGGACGTTCTCATCTGGACACTATTTGGAGTCATCCTACCAAGCTACAATAAAATCCCTTCATAATTATGACCTGTAGACTGTTCTAAAGGTTTTCGGGCTTTGGGCCCCTGAAGCCGTCACAGTTGCCCACTCGTGTCCAAAAGGGGACGTTCTTATCTAGACATTATATGAAGTCAACCTACCAAGTTACAATGAAATCCCTGCATAAATATGACCTTAGACTGTGCTAAAGGTTTTCGGGCTTCGGGCTCGGGCAGCCATCATGGTTGAATGATCGCAACCAAAGGGGACAATCTCATCTGGGCATCATCTGGAGTGATCCTGCGAAGTTACAATGAAATCCCTTCATAAATATGACCTGTAGACTGTGTTCAAGGTTTTCGGGCTTCGGGCACCTGTAGCCATCACAGTTGACCAATCACGACCAAAAGGGGATGTCATCATCTAGGCATTATATGGAGTCAACCTAACAATGTTACAATGAAATCCTTCTATAAATATAAACTTTTGACTATGCTAAAGGTTTTTGGGCTCGGGCACCCATCAAGGCTGAATGATCACGGCCAAAATGGGACGTTCTCATCTTGACCTTATTTGGAGCCAACCTACCAAGTTACAATGAAATCCCTTCATAAATATGACCTGTAGACAGTGCTAAAGGTTTTTGGGCTTCGGGCACCTTTAGCCGTCACAGTTGCCCAATCATGTCCAAAATGGGACGTTCTCATCTAGGCATTATATGAAGTCAACCTACCAAGTTACAATAAAATCCCTTCACAAATATGACTTGTAGACTGTGCTTAAGGTTTTCGGGCTTCGGGTTCGGGCAGCCATCATGGTTGAATAATCGCAACCAAAGGGGACAATCTCGTCTGGGCATCATCTGGAATGATCCTATGAAGTTACAATGAAATCCCTTCATAAATATGGCCTGTAGACTGTGCTCAAGGTTTTTGGGCTTCGGGCACTTGTAGCCAACACAGCTGACCAATTACGACCAAAAGGGGATGTCATCATCTAGGCATTATATGGAGTCAACCTAATAGGTTACAATGAAATCCTTCCATAAATATGACCTTTTACCTATGCTAAAGGTTTTTGGGCTCGGGCACCCATCAAGGCTGAATGATGGCGATCAAAAGGGGACGTTCTCATCTAGACATTATTTGGAGTCATCCTACCAAGTTACAATGAAATCCCCTCATAAATATGACCTGTAGACTGTGCTAAAGGTTTTCGGGCTTCGGGCACCTTTAGCTGTCACAGTTGCCCAATCATGTCCAAAAGGGGACGTTCTCACCTAGACATTATATGAGGTTAACCTACAAAGTTACAATGAAATCCCTTCATAAATATGACCTGTAGACTGTGCTAAAGGTTTTCGGGCTTCGGGCTCGGGCAGCCATCATGGGTGAATGATCGCACGTTCTCATCTAGACATTATATGAAGTTAACCTACCAAGTTACAATGAAATCCCTTCATAAATATGACCTGTAGACTGTGCTAAAGGTTTTCGGGCTTCGGGCTTGGGCAGCCATCATGGTTGAATGATCGCAACCATAGGGGACAATTTCATCTGAGAATCATCTGGAGTGATCCTAAGAAGTTACAATGAAATCCCTTCATAAATATGACCTGTAGACTGTGCTCAAGGTTTTCGGGCTTCGGGCACTTGTAGCCATCACAACTGACCAATCACGACCGAAAGGGGATGTCATCATCTAGGCATTACATGGAGTCAACCTAACAGGTTACAATGAAATCCTTCCATAAATATGACCTTTTGCCTATGCTAAAGGTTTTTGGGCTCGGGCACCCATCAAGGCTGCATGATCGCGATCAAAATGGGACGTTCTCATCTAGACATTATTTGGAGTCATCCTGCCAAGTTACAATGAAATCATTTCATAAATAGGACCTCTAGACTGTGCTGAAGGTTTTCGGGCTTCGGGCTCCTGTAGCCATCACAGTTGCCCAATCACGTCCAAAGGGGGACTTTCTCATCTAGACATTGTATGAAGTCAACCCACCAAGTTACAATGAAATTCCTCAATAAATATGACCTGTAGACTGCGCTAAAGGTTTTCGGGTTTTGGGCTCGGGCAGTCGTCACGGTTGGCAGATCATGCCCAAATGGGGAAATTCGCATCTAGACATCATAAGGAGTCATCCTACCAAGATACAATGAAATCCCTCCACATTAAACATGACCTGCAGACTGTGCTAAAAGTTTTTGGGTTTTCGGGCTTAGGCAGCCATCACGGTTGATAGATCATGCCCAAAAGGGGACGTTCTCGTCTAGGCACTATACAGAGGCATCCTACCAAGTTACAATGAAATCCCTTCATAAATACAACCTGTAGACTGTGCTAATGGTTTTCGGGTTTTGGGCTCGGGCAGCCATACCGGTTGCCTGATCGCGACCAAAAGGGGACGTTCTCATCTAGACATGACCCCAAACCTGCATATGAAATTTCGTGACGATCAGACAAGAACTGCGGGGTGTAGCCCGTGTTAAAGGAAATGTGAACAGACGTCACAGACTCACAGACAGACTCACAGACTAACAGACTCACAGGCTCACAGACTAACAGACTTCCGCACGCGTGATGGCAATAGCTTATCTTGACTATGTCAAGTTAAGCTAAAAATGGTCCTCTGTGAATTCCACTTCCAACAAAGGAGATTATGTTTATCTCTCATGTATACATTGGGTGCTGTGCGTGTCTGAAAACAGCCCCATGTTAACAAAATTATGTTGCTTGGCAGCTTGTAGATGGTTAATAAACGCTCATCGGAGTATTTTGTCCATGCAGCTTGTAATGTCACATAAAGACCTACGAAAAGTCAATTTGTCTTGAAACCCTACAAGTTACCGTTAGGGAAATTCACAGAAAATGGGAATTTAAAGCTTTCAAGGGATATCTCGCTTTAGCCTGTCCAAAATGGGTTAAGACGTCGACTTTTGAATACCCTTACTGCTTACAAAAATGTTTCCGTATAAATTGTGCGCTCGATAAAAGGAGGCACTTTTCTTTGTGGTGTACCCTTTGGGTGCTGTTGGTGTCCAAAAACAGCCCATTTTATCATAATTTTGACCTTCAACAGCCCGGGGAGGGTTAACTAATGCTGACCGGAATATTTTGTTCATGCATCTTGTAATGTCACACCAAGACCTGCAAATAGCCGATTTTTTCTTGAAAACCTACAAAATGTTGATAGTGAAATCCACAGAAAACGAGTATTTTAAGATTTTAATGGGTATCTCTATTTAACCAGCCCAAAATGGGTTAAGACGTCAAATTTTGAATACCCTTACCACTTTCAAAAATATTTTCCGATCAATTTTGCATCCGATAAATGAAGGCCCCTTTCTCTCTGGTATACCGTTTGGGTGCTGTTGGCGTCTAAAAACAGCCCATTTTATCACAATTTTTACGTTTAGCAGCTCGGGGAGGGTTAACTAATGCTGACCGGAATATTTTATCCATGCAACTTGCAATGTCACACCAAGACCTGAGAGTGACCATTTTTTCTTGAAAATCTACAAGACTCGTTTAGAGAAATCCACGGAAAACACGAACTTTGAGCATTATGGGGGTATTGCTGTTTAACCAGCTCAAAATGGGTTAACGCTTGGTTTTCTGAACACCCTTATTACTGACAAAAATGATCCACGGTGAATTCCACTCCCAATAAAGGAAGTTATGTTTATCTCTCGTGTATTGTTTGGGTGCAGTGGGGGCCTGAAACCGGCCTATTTCATCAAAATTTTGATGTTTGGCAGCCGGTGGAGGGTTACCATATGCATCGCCTGATATGTCATGTGTACCAAAGGGTGTGTCACAGACAGGTCTAGCAATGACGAATGTATAAAAAAAATCTACAAGACATGTTTCGAGAAAGTGCCGATAAACCCCAATTTTGGCAGTTTTTTGCCAATTCTGACGAAATAAGGGTTAAATCGAAAATTCCGCTTCGGTACATTTTTAGATTTTGTGCCCCTCTATGCGTGTGCAAAATTTCGTGAAAATCGGTTCGAAAATGGCTTCTGAATCGTACGGACAAAATGTGTGGAAAAAAAAAAAAAAAAAAAAAACCCAAAAAACCCCCAAAAAACTAGATTTTATGATTCTGGAGAATCATGGATTTTCCCGATGAGATTCCTTGATTTCTCATGCCCCCACAGTGTCTGATGAATTGTTTTGAACTGTCTCACTGAAGTTCCTTCATTGATGTTATGAGAAAGGTGGTTATAGTAGTCTCAAATGACTCAGTTTGATAAAAAAAATGTTTAGGTAAAAACCATCATTCACGGTGGAGTGGGTTAATATCAATATCGTCGTCCCACAAGTTAATGCCCGACAAAAGGAGTTATGTTTGTTTGATACATACCCACTGAGTGCTCTGTCTATTTGAAAATGACCCATTTTATCTCAAATGTATCCAAAATATTGATGGCTGGCAGACTGTAGAGGGTTAACATGTGCTAACTGGCATATTTATTCATGCAACTTGCAATTTCAAACCAAAAAGTGCGAATGGCCATTTTTACTTAAAATCTACAAGATGTTTTCAGAGAAATCCATGCGCATGCGCTCTTTTCGAATTCGACGTGACGAAATGCGAAATTCGTATCGCTCTTCATGGAAAGTGATAACTATCCATGAACAACGAGTGAAAATTTCATGGAAATCTGCCTAGAATTGGTTGGAATATAGCGTTTTGAAGAGAGGAGGTAACTGTTTGAATTTGGTCCTTCCTTTTCAAGCCAGTTCGAAAAAAGACGTCGTGAATGGGCACAGACTGCTTTAGTGCCCCCCCCCCCCCCCCTCTCTGTAAATGGAAGTTGCTTCTTTAAGACCGCCACCCAGGGATCCCAACACAACCTTTAAAACTAAGAAAATCGTCAGAAGTTTAAAGTGAGAAGAAATTGGCGGTAATTGGGTTTCTGGCAGGCAGGAAAAGATTGCCGAAGATTTGCATATTGGACATTAAAATAGCACTTCTGACATACACCAACCGTGTCCAGACCGCTGGAGGCAGTGACTTGAAATTTTCAGAACTTGTTCTACGAACCCTGGCCGACATTTTGGGATCTGTTTGGAGCGTCCGAAAACACCACGCATCGCTTGGAATGTGAGTGTACTATTCGTCCCGACTCTATCAGTTCAGAATGGACATGGGCAGTGTTGTAGACGACTGTGGGGCTGCGATTGAGCATAAAGTCCCAGGTTTCGGTGCCTCATTGCCTAAGCGGCTCCATTGTATGATTGTTTGTCTCAATATCGTCCTTACTACTTGTAGTTTATATCGTTGCCGTACGTTAATGTAGCCTCTTGCCATTTTCGAGACTTTCAACCCAGAACGCCGCCAAGGTGGGGAAGTGGGGAGAGGGGGGGGGGATGTAGTGGCGGGGGGGGGGGGGGGGGGGGGGATATCCTGACACTATCTTTAAACCTTAGATAATCGGCAGAAGTTGAAGTGAAAAGAAATCGGCGGTGAGTAGGTTTTTTGGAGGGAAACGATTAACGACATTAAAATTGCACTTCTCACAAACACGAACCGTGTCCAGACCGCCAAAGGCAGCGACTTCTAATTTTCAGAACTTGTTCTACGCACCCTGGCAGACATTTTGGGAACTGTTGCAAGTGTCGAGACCGTGTGGAGAACACCATGCATCGCGTGGAAAGTGAGAGTACTATTCGTCTCGACTCTATCAGTTTGAAATGGAATTGGGCTCTACTGTAGACTACTGTAGAGCAGCGATTGATCATAAAGTCGGAGTTTTTTGTGCCAAATTACCTAACCGGCTCCAAGGTATGATCTTTCGTCTGTACATCGCCCAGATCGTCTGTAGTTTATACCGTTACCATACGTTGAAGTTGCCTTTTGTCATTTTCGCCACTTTCGACCCAGATTTGAGGGTACCTTCCTTCAGCGAAATCTAGCCATGCTCACAACCACGCCCTCTCCCCGTCGGCGAGGGTGCTTCTAAAGATAGAAAGGTCAATGGGGAGGGGCCCGTTAGCAAACAAACGGGGGCAGGTGTACTTGGTGAAAAAACAGCAGGGGGGGTGGGGGCGGCACGTGTCCTAGGTAAAAGAAACAGCAGCGGGCAGGTGTCTTAGGTAAAATAAACAGCAGGGGGGTGGGGGCACATGTCCTAGGTAAAATAAACAGCAGGAAGGGGGAGGGGGCAGATGTCACCGCTAATTAATTTTAATGGCAGGCAGGTGTTCATGGGGAAGGTGTCCTATCCCACTGCTCAGTGTTCCAAATTTTCTATGGCACTTGGTCCTGACGGAAACAACACTTCAACAAGAAACAACAATGGGAAACCTATTTGCAGTAAAGCTGCAAATATAAACATGATTTGAGGATCATTCCATGGACAGTTTAAAGCCTACAGCGATATCAGCATTTATTACTCGCGTCCTTTCACTGCAACACTGCAGTATTTCACCCGAGTCGAGTTCTGACGTCATGCAAGTTTGACGGACATGCTTTCAATTTTGTTATTGACAACAACATATTTATAATTTCGTGATTATTGATCGGAATTTTGAAAACGACACATGCAATCGCGAAAGAGTTTTCTGAAAAACACGATTCTGCAAAAGGTTTTAGTGAAATTTGATTATTTTTTTTATTTTCAATTTCGATGGCTCTTGTTGAAAAGGTGCTAATCACTGATCGTCCCAAACGAGATCAAAGACTGACGCTGTATATTAATAACACACAGAGAATCTTCTAAGAATATACACGCGCAATCCTAAAATGAAATAAATCAAGTCTTTTTTTCAGGTTTTACCAGAGAAATATGTCCAATTGTATCATTGAATAATGTTCAGGTATATGTGGGCGAGACATTTTCTATACGCACAAAATACAGACTAAATAAAATATTTGCCATTATTTTCCGCAGACGTATTTTTGTCTTTGCTTCTTGGGGAAATCCATGCTGATAATACAACGAAGGAGTGTTATCTAATGAGGTCAGAACCGTCAGGTGGTCGGGTCCGACACCGCACCTCGAAGTAGATTTAGTGGGGGTGTCGATTTTACAAGTAATGTAGGCAGCGTCCACGGCATGGGCTGTCTGTCTTTAATCCTATAAACAGGGTTAATGCTTGGTTTTTGAATACCCTTATTTATTTATTTATTTATTTATTTATTTATTTATTGGTGTTTAAGGTCACATACTTATGCACAATGGCTAATCGTGACCGTGACAGTTTTATAGGTGGAGGAAGCCGGAGTACCCGGAGAGAACCACCAAGCATCGACGAGCAACTGTCAGCTCCTCAACATTCTAACTCTGTTCAAACTCCGCTCAAGCAGGGTTACAGAGGTTGAAGACATATGTACCATCGACGTGCAGTATGCCTTAGTACACAGCATCATCGTGCCCCCATGTCGGCATCCGGGCTAAAGTGCCTTGCCCAAGGACACAACGTGAGTCGTCCCGGACGGGGATCGAACTCGGGACCTCTAGCATAGAAGTACAACAGTCTACCACTGAGCCACCACGCTCCCTTGAATACCCTTAACACCATCATACATTATCCCTCATGAATTCTGAGTCTGATAAAAGAGGTTATGTTTACCTATTACATACCCATTTGCTGCCCGAAAACAGCCGATTTTATCAAAATTTTGACGTTTAGCAGCCTGTAGCGGGATTAACAAACGACTAGCGGAATATTCTATCTATGCAATTTGTAAGACCTGCCAATGTCCAATTGTTCTTGAAAATCGCCAACAAGCAGATAGCGAAATCCACAGAAAATGTAAATTTTAAGCTTTTAAGGGGTATCTCTCCTTATCCAGTCTAAAATGGGTTAAGTTTCATTCTTTTAAATACCCTTACTGCTTACAAAACTGATCCTCTGTGAATTCTACGCGCAGTAAAAGAAGTTATGTTTCTCTGTTACATATCCATTGGGTGCTCTTGGTGTCTGAAAACAGTCCATTTTATCAACATTTTGATGTTTAGCAGCTCGTGGAGAGTTAACGAATGCTCAACGGAATATTTTGTCCATGTAACTTGTAATGTCACATGAAGACCCGTGAATGGCCATTTTTTCTTGAAATCTACAAGATGTTTTTAAAGAAATCCAGGGAAAGCATGAAATTTTAAGCCTTTGATGGGTACCACTGTTTAACCAGCCCAAAACGGGTTAAGGCCTGATTTTTTGAATACCCTTATTACTATCAAAAATGATCACCGTTCAATTCCACTCCCAATAAAAGAAATTATGTTCATTTACCAGCTACAAGTTGGGTGCTGTGAGGGGCTGAAAACACCCTATTTTATCAGAGTGTTGATTTTTGAGAGCCCGTGGAGGGTTAACAAATACATATCAGAATAGTTTGTCCTTGTAGTTTGTAATGTCTCAGGAAGACCTGCGAATGACTAGTTTTCTCTTGAAAATCTACATGACATTTTTTGAGAAATCCACGTAAAACATGATTATTTAAGCATTTGAGGGGAATCACTCTTACACCAGTCCAAAACGGGTTAACACTTGGTTTTCTGAATAACCTTATTACTTACAAAAATAGTCCTCGGTGAATTCCACTTCCAACAAAGGAGATTATGTTTATCTCTCAGGTACACAGTGGGTACTGGGGTGCCCCAAAACGGCACATTTTCTGAAAATTACGATGCTTGGCAGCATGTAGAGGGTTAATAAAAGCTCACTGGAATATTTTGTCCATGCAGCTTGCAATGTCATACCAAGACCTGCGAATAGGCAATTTTTCTTGAAAACCTACGGGATGTTTTGAGAGAAATCCACAGAAAATGGGAATTTCAAGATTTCAAGGGGTCTCTCTGTTCAGCCTGTCCAAAATGGGTTAAGACTTCGACTTTTGAATATCCTTACTACTTAAAAAAATGTTTATGTATAGATTGTGCTCTCGATAAAAGAAGGCACTTTTCTTTGTGGCGTACCCATTGGGTGCCATTGGCGTCCAAAAACAGCCCATTTTATCACATTTTTTCCTTTTAGCAGCTCGTGGAGGGTTAACAAATGCCCACCGCAGTATTTTGTCCATGCAACTTCTATTGTCACACCAAGGCCTGGGAGTGATAATTTTTTCTTGAAAATCTACAGGACTCGTTTAGAGAAATCCACGGAAAATACAAATTTTTTAGCTTTATGGGGGTATTGCTCTTTAACCAGCCCAAAACAGGTTAACGCTTGGTTTTTTGAACACCCTTATTACTGACAAAAATGATCCTCGGTGAATTCCACTCCCAATAAAGGAAGTTATGTTTATCTCTCCTGTATTGTTTGGGTGCAGTGGGGGCCTGAAACTGGTCTATTTCATCAAACTTGCGATGTTTGGCAGCCTGTGGAGGGTTACCATATGCATCGCCTGATATGTCGTGTGTATCAAAGGGCGTGTCACAGAGAGGTCTATCAATGACGAATGTATAAAAAAAATCTACAAGACATGTTTCGAGAAAGTGCCGATAAACCCCAATTTTGACAGTTTTTTGCCAATTCTGACGAAATAAGGGTTAAATCGAAAAATCCGCTTCGGTACATTTTTAGATTTTGTGACCCTCTATGTGTGTGCAAAATTTTGTGAAAATCGGTTTGAAAATGGCTTCTGCATCGTATGGACAAAATGTGTGGAAACCCCCCCCCCCCCCCCCCCCCCCAAAAAAAAAAATAATAATAATAATCCGTAGAAAAACAATAGTCTTTTCCAGAGGGAAAAGCCTAAAAAAAAAAAAAAAATACCAAAAATAATAATCCGTAGAAAAACAATAGTCTTTTCCAGAGGGAAAAGCCTAAAAACACCCAGCCCAAGTGACTCTCAGGATAATAAAGCAGAAGTCAGTTCTCACAACACAAGATGAGGAGTCTGACAGAATTGCACCACAAATCAACACTCATCTATATTGTGGAAACTATATTTTCAATTGCAGGACTGATCTGATTTGATTTAAGCATTTTACTTTTCCTAAATTCTTCATGAAATCAGAAAATGTGTGAAAAACTTTCAAATACATGCACTTTCAAATAGATTCACTCAGTAAGCTAAGAGTTTTTAGTATCGATTGAAACAAGATGTGAAGTTTTACTTCAACTACTTTTTTTCTCTCCGCATATATGCTTTTGTATTCCAAGAGTTACATACTGCATACAGGCATAACCCTTTACCTAACATAAGTCTAAAAAGACCAGTACTATTCACAACATACCATTTATTTATCTTTTTCAATTTTTACCTCCAACACATATCTTATGATCCCTGATTGCAAGGAGCTCATTAATCTCATTCAAATGAAAGGTGATTATTTTATGAGCCAAAAAGTTTAAATTTCTGGTCACCAGAGAAATTTTTTGCATGTGTCCCCTCCCATTTGTGTTGGGTAAGGTAGTAAATATTAAGTTTGTCAACAAATGGGTTTAGAAAAAAAGGCAGATAAATTTCAATAAATTATTTTTACTCTGGGAGAAAATAAGTATTTGGAAACGAAAAAGGTCCATTATTTTATCACATTAACTCCTTGCATGCTGCTGGCAGATATTCCTGTCCAGGATACAAAATCCCTTGCCACTGAAATAAGTGAAATTTGGACACATTCAACCAAATTTCTCCCCTATAAATTGAATGAACTCTTTGACCAATAATTTCTTTGGATAAAATTACATAAATTTTTTCATCTAATCTAGTCCTGGCGCTCCTGGCTGCTTCACAGCAACCATGACCAGATTTGATGAAAAATATTTTGAAAATACTCAGTGGGTTAAGAGTTAAATTGCAATAACTTGACACTTTTAATTATTTCACATACCATAAATCAGAATGTAAGTCACCTTTTAAAATCTTCTAAGTGCTTTAGTATCAGAAAATGGAATGGAAGGAATTTTGACACCTGACAAGAGTTTCCTTCAGTACAAACCACCTACCAAAACTAAACTGAACCATGTAAACATAGGCCCTTTAATTTTTTTTTTTTATTCGGATATGAAGTAAGTACATAGTAACTACAAATACAAAAGTAGTTTCTGGAGTATACGTCACAACTCACTGTACATACTATTTACTAAATGCTGTAGTGTTGGGAGGTTATTAAATTTTTCCACGGTTTCGATTTCTACTCGTTTTTTTAAAAAAAGAGTTGAGTCCGTTTTCGGTTTTTTTTAGAGAAAAATATTCAAGTTTTAAACACCATAAACACTTGTTTTTTTTCCCAAATATTAGTTTTAATAAAAGTTCAAAGTGCAAGTACCTTCCCCTCTCCCTAAAATTATGAGATTATATATAGCACAGCACATGTACAGTGAACCATTAATCCAGAAGACAATGAAGATTGTTCACAGAGCCTTGGATATACAGTTGAATAGCATTGGCAGCCCCCCCCCCCCCCCCTCACACACACACACACACCAAGACAAGAGGAAAATGCTGTGGTGGCAATGCACAACTTGGGTAAAAAATGCTGAAGATGTAATGTAGTGAAATGTCAGGCCAAAGAAAAGAAATCCCTTTGTTGGGGTACCCTACCCTAAACAATTATGCCGACCCTAAAAATTTTACAAAGTAAAAGTCGCTCATTTAGGTCATTGTAACCCTAATTTTTATCGGACTTCAACTGTGAATTTGAAACCTATTTTGAGGTAAAAGCTTTCAAAAATACATGTAGAAATAAATATATCGGACAGTATAAGTGTGGCGCAAGTGGTAAGTTCCAGTTCAGCACAGGAAACCACATTTGATAAATTGAAAAGTTTACAGATACAGTGTTTTACTGTTGGTGTTGAGTGAAGGTCATGAAAATTAATGAATATCGTGTTGAGTTTCGAGTATTGATACTGAAAGCCCTGAATCTTGGCCTGCAGTCTTGAAAATGTTATTGGTGCAAGTATAGTGTACAACAGTTTTTTTCAATTCCATTCAAACATATACATAGAAATTACTGACAGTTGCCAGCAAATGCATGGATATTGTATTCAAGAGAAAGAGTGTGGTCATTTTGGTAATTCGATGTTTGTTTTATTTTTGTCCAAAGCCCGGTGGCGCTTTCAATCTCACAGTGAATGGGGTGATTTTTATCATTTCATTCATTTGTCATTCGAAAGAAAGTTTAATTAATATGTAAATACAATTATATTATGGGACCAAAAACAAAAAAGTGATTAATTGGGCCTACCGGGCTCTGATTTTTTTTGGTGATTTCCGCCCTTTTTATTTAACACATTACACGAAGTGACAGCATTCAATATTATGCAGTTAAATAACAGTGCGTGTCCCGACTGATGGTTATCTCACATTCAGGTCGGTCGGTGTTTTTAAATAACCGAAACAGAGTTGTATTTTCGGTTAACCACCCAGTACTAAAATGTTGCATGTTTCAAAGTAGTTGTTGCAGGGTAGAAATACAAATTGAAAAAAAATGTATTTTTGGACAGAGGTTTATTTAGTCGTTAAAAAGACCTTTTACCGACTCCCATCTTAATCTTATATTATCCTGCTTCTTTTGGGGGTAATTGTAGAGTGAAAATATAAAAAAAAGTTTGAAAATATATACCCAAAATCAGCCATTACCTTACAGGTGGGACCTTAAGTGGTACCCTTTTCAACATGATTTTGATATCTGGGGCTTGTGGATACAGTTCAGGATACTTTTATTGGGAATATTATTCAAGTTCCCCATAATTTGGAAACATTATCGTATTTTGGGCACAGCATTTTCTGTTGGTACACTGGAGAATTTAAAGGTTTGTGTTTCTACCTCTGTTGCAAAATCAGAATTAGAAGTAGTCCGGGGGGCACGGTGGCATTGCGGTAACCAGTTCTCGTCAGATCACCAAAGCTAAGCAACTTTGAACCCGGTTAGTCCTTGGATGGGTGACCGACTGAGCGATCGATTCGGACTCCCACGTTGTATCCTTGGGCAAGGCATCCTGATTGTCCAAATGGGGGTACGATGATACCGTGTACTAAAGTGCAGTACACGTTGATGGTGCGCATGTCTTCAACCAATCTAACCCTTCCTGTGTTGCAGTGCGGAGTTACGATGTTGGGGAGCTGGAAGCTGCTTGTCGTTGCTAGGTGGTTCTCTCCGGGTACTCCGGCTTCCTCCACCCGTAAAACTGTCAACGACACGATATAACCTTGGCTGTTAATGTGTTGTTAACCCTTTACCCAACATAACGGCCAAAAACGGCCAGCGCTATTCTCAAAAAACGCCAATTAATTTTCATTATTTTTAAATTTTTTGTCCCAAAAACATAGGTTATGACCTCTCATTGGAACGAGCTCGTTAAGCACGTTCCAACGAGGGGTCATAACCTATGTTTTTGAGACAAAAAAATGAAAAAAATGAGCTATTCAAGAATATTTTTTGCAAGTGTCTTCTGCTTTTTATGTTTGGTAAAGGATTAAACCTTAATAAATAAATAAGTAGTAGTCTGGTGAGTGCAAGGATAACCTCTCCTTGGTCATAATCAATGTCATGCAGTGGATCTGTTTCTGGCCATTCGGAGAAATTGTTGTCTCAAAATTGTTGCCAACAGCTTCAATTAGCTTCCCTTTCTCAAATGAAATTATTTCCTTACCATTTGATAGTGCAGCCAATGCGGTGCACAGTTTGAACCTCGGAATCACGGTATAATTGGTTGTTGCACCGTAGTGATGGAGTTGCATTTGATGAGACTGGAGATGAGTCATTGACGCTGTTATAGAGCTAGTTATGATACTAGCAACTAGGATCAAAGCCAAATTCAGCAAAGATATATCTTCAAGCAGACTGATCAGTGTCAGACTTGTCTCCTCTAGTAAAGAGTCATATGTTATCGATAGATTGTATGACTGTCTGTAGGATTTATATGTTTCCTTCCTAATTCTAGAAGCAAGGTGTCTCAGGTTCATATCATCCTCGTCTGACGTGGCTATTTTCAATGATGTGGCACCTTGAATAGAAGAAGGCTGGCGTTTCTTGATGACTGCAGCTTCAGTATCTTATCCCCCAAGTCAAAAAGCTATCTGATAACAAACTTCCTATCAACCTCACTGCCACCAAATTTCAATATAGCCCCAAGCATTGGTGACTGGGTCCTATTTTACAAGTAAAACAGAGCATGTTTACCACAGTAAAAAAGAGCACTGCTTCACTTTCCATGGTTCCCATGGGGGCAATAAGAGTACAACATTCAATTCCAAATGTTCAAATTACAGGGGGTCCTACTTACTACTGCTTGATAAATAAACATGCTCAATGCAACTTCTCAAAGACAAAAAACATTTTCTATACTTCACAAAGTTGACCCATTAATTGCATAGGTGCCAAACAGCAAATCCTCATGAACTGAATGTAAATGCTGTAATCAAGTAAATCTTTCTACATTAGACCACAAATTCCCTTTCCTTTACAGATAATTTTTGCCTTGGCTATTTTAATGTAAGCATATAATACATTACACCTTGTTGTATAGAGCTCATTTTAGGTCTAGAAGAGTTAAAAATCTGTTTCTAAGGTCCCCCAGTCCTTTTGGCTGCCGCATACTACCTTTTTATAACAAATGCAAACATAAAACAAGAGGCTCTCTAGAGCCATATAATCGCACACCTGGAAGAACTACATATCCCTCAGTTATTCTAATCAAAACCAAAGAATACAGCTGGCATTGTGTGATAATTGAGAATATGTTAAGTTCTGTACCCTACATGCTATGTTTTCAACAAGAATAATTTGCGGCAAGACTGTACTAAAGAATTGAGGCCTGGGTTGATGTGGCCCTCACAGTTAATGTTTATCAACCAAAGTTACCATGTTATAATAAAATCATTCCAAAAAAACTACCTGTAGAGTATGGTAGAATTAGGTCTGAGGCCTGGGGCCCCATACGGCTCTCATGGTTTATCGATCTGAACAAAAATGGGAAATTCATCTGAACATTCATTCAGAAACCCATCTGACATCATAACAGCAAGTCAGTTAACCAAGATGCAATGAAATCACCTCATAAATACAGCCTGTAGGCTGTGTCAAAGGTTTTAAGACCAAGGGCTTGTGAGGTCCTCCCTGTTGACCAAAATGACCAATTTAGACCAAAATACAGGTAGGATGTTCTCATCTAGTCATCAGACCAAGTCATACAATCAAGTTACAATGAAATTGCTTCTTAAACACAACCCGTAGACTGTGGTAAATAAGGACTTTAGGATTCGAACCCGCACAGCTATCACATTTGACAATCATGACCAGACTGTTTGATTTTTAACAGAATCTGCTGAATCAACATAGTTAGAGGATATGCATATCCTATCATTCCGTCCCATGAGATCGACAGAGTGTCTACTGCGTACGATCGATGATCTGGGCATGGCGACACGAACTTAGGTAACTGATTGTTCATGTGTGTCGCAAAAAGGTCTATCATAGGACGATCCCACTGGCAGCAAATCTGTCTGAATATTCGCTTGTTGAGAGTCCATTCCGATGGCAACAGGCGACCTTTCCGAGAGAGCGAATCTGGTAGTACGTTCAGAAGATCCGGTATATGACAGACAGAGAGATGAATGGCATGATTCATGACGTACAGGAGAATCTTCTCCGTTAATTCGCATAATGGAATCGAATGAGTGCTGCTTGTTTCCTGAGGTAAGCAACTACTGTTGAATTGTCCGACAGGATTTGAACGTGGACGTTTGCTATTAGGTGAATCCAATGTTGAAGTGCTAGCCATACTGACATCATATCTTTGATGTTTATGTGCTTCTCTAGGAACACTTCAAGTCTGTGGGACTTAGGGTCATGCCCCAGCCCCTCTGACTTGCGTCCGTCATAATCGTGAAAGCCGGATCCGGCAGTTGCAGCGAAACTCCCTGAGTTAACCACTGAAGATCTACCCAAATCTGAACCTTTGTTTTACTAGGTCCGTTAAAACAATACTGGTTTCGAGCGAATGCATCTTCACACTCCAGTTCTGAGTAAAGAATATCTGGAGGGGACGGGTGTGGACATATGCTTCGGCCCGCGCATTTTTCATAACAACATCTGGCCCCAGATGTTGCTGGGTTAGAGAGGGACCTCTCCCGCTCACGGCCTTTTCAAACCTCACCGAGCCTTCCGACAAGAAACTTGCTGGCTTCCTCCCTAGTTCTGTCATAGCTGGGTGAGCTTGTTTTGTTTTTAAGGTGCTCGCTCTACCCACTACACTTCCTTCGACCACAATGGACATACCGGTGTCATGGCTCCCAAGGACGGAGTAACTAACCGCTTCACCGGTCGAGCTAGCTGCTGGCAAAGGATTAAAACCACCGCCCAGTGGCCTTATCCCTTGCCTAATATTCAAGAGCACATTAGCAGCTAGCTCTGTTTGCTCATCAGAACTTTTGGTAGGTGTCACATTACCATCACCATGTTCTTGTTCCTCTGAAAAAGAAACTGAAAAACTTGAATGACCTTGCGGCGAGAGTACCAGCATCGGCCTCTCACCGCTAACAACGTACCGTGACACCCACATCCAACGTTTGTCATCTCAATCAACACATGTAGGACAAGAATTTGTAGGAGTACACCGACTACAAGCAAGGCAACACACATGTAAATCAGAGGAAGACTTCCTCGCCTTGCATTTTGAGCAATAAGCTTTCATGATTAATCAAAACTAAGTCGATCAAACTCCTACAAACTCCACAATAAATATATGATAAAGATACATAATAATCAACAATCAAAATACAAATCGAAAAATTAAATTCAAAAAATTTTTGAAAAAAATTTGACAAAAGCCCAAGTTCCCAAAGAGAACATGAAGAGCCCAAGGGTATCCCGATAGAGCCAAAGTGTGGACAAAATTCCAAAAATTATTGCTACACTACCGAAATATTAATTAATGTATCTTACAACAATCCTACAGTAATAATAACTAAATACTACATATATTTAAGGACGTTGCCAATGTAAACAACGTCGATGGAAAAAAGGGAAACAAGACATCAGGCACAGAACAAAAAAGCAAGATCTTCAAACGAAGAAAAAACGATACATCGGATAGAAGATGCATGGCCCAAATGACCCAACACCCCTAGGGTGAGGACGTAACCATGGGGATAAACAGAATAAACATTCTGTAATACATTTTAAACTCCAAAGAAATTTAATAAAAAATTTCAATAAAAATAAGCCAAAAAGCTTGGGAGTTTAACAGGAGGGCTTCAAGGAAGGATAGGGAAGGAACACTTAACAAACAGTGGATAAATCATAAGCAAGAATGATGACGCCAGGCACATGTCCCGAAATTGAGAAACCTGAAATAATTTTGATAAAAATTATAAAGTTAGAGCCCTGAACATTCCTAACCACTGTTGTTCACTTCCATCATCCATTTATGTCCTTGGATCCATCAATTTTATCATTGATTTGTGTCTGGCATCCTCAAAAATGAAATTTAAAAGCACAGATGTCAGTTGAATGTTGCTGACTTTAGGGCCAAACAAAGAATGATGGTGCGCCAATTTCGGTGTCTTCCTGGATATTGCGCATGTGCAGATCTCAAAAGTATGGAGGACCACATAGGACTTGATTCTTTCAGTTTTGCATGCAAATTTTGGGGATTGGGGGGCAAAATTTATGTTTGGCCCGGAATTAATTTTTGAGTTAGCACCAGCTAGTCTGGGCCATTGGTTGTTGTATAAAAATATATCATACATCATGTTAACCCTTTACCCAATGTAACTGCCAAAACTGGCCAGCGCTATTCACAAAAATCACCACTCCATTTTCATAATTTTTAAAATTTTTGAATCAAAAACATAGCTTATGACCTCTCATTGCAATGAGCTCACTGAGCTCATTCCAACGAGAGGTGATATGCTATGTTTTTGAAGCAAAAACTGAAAAAGTTTAGTTATTCAAGAATTTTGTTTGCAAGTGTTGTTTGCCTTTCGTGTTAGGTAAAGTGTTAAGCAAAGCAATTTGGGAAATATCAAGTTACAGCTTATATACCTTTTTATTACACACCCAGTTAAAATTAAGGTTTGTTCACAACATTCTAGGATGTATGATAAAAATTGGAACCAGTCATATTTCTGGGTACACATGGGCACATTTCGATGCAAAGGGTCATTTATTTTGATGTTGTAAAGTGGATGTTAACAGTCTATAATATCTGAGTTTCTATTGTTTCCGTAGAAACTCATGTCCTATATACCGAATGATCATCAGAAGAAACTTTCTAATTTATTTTCTCAACGTGAACAATAGGCTTACTGAATATTAAAAAACCTGATGGGTTAAAGTATGACATGGCAATGACTGACATGAAGTTCAAACTTTGATCACATCAACCATTCACAATTTGTGCTGTAAAATCGAGGCATAAAAAGACAGTTGAATGTATTTCAGATGAACAGTGTTCCATCGATCGAAGTGGTGACGCATTACAATCTGCAAGTTGAAACTACCAATGAAAGTTCAATCAGCATACGAAATAACAATAAGACTGGTCTCCTGCTTGTGAAGATTAATTTGGATTTTTTGTCTTATTTTATTTCCTTTACGTCTATGAAGGAGAGGTTAATTCCTACTTAGTATTACAGTAAAAGGCCTGTTTTAGAAATCTGCGAAGGTGTGTAATAAATACAGAATGGCACAAGCATTTGAATGGGTTAATGTTTATCGCACCTGTTTGGTGGGGCACAGAATACCACTCGAAGCTTTGCCTCTTGAGGTATTCTTGCACCCAAACAAACTCGTAGGATAAATATTAACCCATTCAAACGCTTGTGCGGTTCTGTCTATATATGTCATTATAAAAGCAGTTTAACATTTTGTGTTGGGAGAGAAACATGGTTGAGATACTGTTTTGTAAGTTGGTTTCAAATTATTCAAATAAGCAAGAGCCCTGTGAATTTCAGATTTGAGGTTGAATCAATTCCCAACGTGAATCTAATTGACAATTTCAAATCAAATCAAATCTCATTGGCAGAGTCACTGCTACTACAATTCTAGATCACCATGAATATTGCCAGTTCCCATTCCAATATTGTATTCAACATCGACTCATCTCTTTGGTCAAGTCAGTGAAAAACAGAATTAAAGTATTTTCTGAAGTGGAATCTCCTTGAACTGTTCTTCTATCATCAGGTCTCACACTCAAGTGTGAGACCTGATGATAAAAGAGTTCAAGTGGAGACACTTGGTAGGAAATGGAGAATATCTTGACAATTGAAAATTTCTGAATCACCAACTCTAACTGAACTAAAACTAATCAAATCATTAGGATGTGGAATTGAATCAAATTTTAAAGTTGTGCAGGGCCCTAAAATAAGAATCACATACCCTCCTCCTCTCAGATTTGCCAGAGCATAAACACCTCCTAGATGCTGCAGAAAGACGAGTCGTGATACAGAGAAGCTGGGTGATAATGATATACTAAAACCACCATATCCATACAGCATTACAGGATTATTGCCATTCAATTCCAAACCCTGAAAATAACCACATTATTAACTCTTAAATCCTCAGATTAATTTTACAACAATAACAACCATATACACATCTACACAGCTGCAGATGACTTAACAGTGTTTCTATATTATTAGTCAACAATGATGTAAAACACTGTCAAGATAAATGCAGCCTACCAGTCGAGTTCTCAAGAAAGAATATACTTGTGGAAACTTTTTTTCAAAGCAATACAAAAGAGGCATTTTGTGGCTGTATGGGGACTTTATGGTTAATGAATTCAGGCATAGTGGAAACAAGCTAATAAATTTTTATATGAGAAAGTAAAAGTTATAATAGAAATCAAGTTGCTCTGGACAAGGTGAGAAGGATGAAATATGCTTTAAGTACAAATCGGTTAAACTCCCCTTGCATATCCATTTAACATGTTTGATAAAAAAATTATTAAATTTTCGGGTGCCATTCAATATGTCAAGACACTGTAGCTCAACTTGACAAACTTGAACTTGGCAAGTGAAATGGCAAAATTGAAGATCATTGGTTCCAATGTTATTTGGTGGAACATCAACATAACAGCATTATGTGTGCACAACGTCAGAGCAATCCATGCATTTTTAAATTTAAACTGTAGGGCTAGCTAAAGGAAGAATGTTGATAAATAAATGCAGTAAGTTTAAAGACCATTGTAAACAGCAACTTTTTCACAGAAATGAATGCTAATTGGCAGCTCTTATCTAGAGATCTCACCTAATGAGCACACCAAGTTCAACAACAATCCTATGATAAATGCACCCTGGAGGCCATGTCAAAGAAGAATGTTGATGGTTGATGCACAAATGCACTAAATTCAAAGGTTGTTTCTAACAGCAACAGATCTTGACAGAAATAAAAAAAATTGCTAGCCCCTATCTTGGTCACCTTGAATAAGCATACAAAGTTTCAAAACAAGCCGATAATGAATGTGCCCTCTGAGGCATGCCAAAGGAAGATGTTAATGCACAATGAACTAAGTTTGAAGGTCATTGCTAGTGGCAATGGGTTTTTTTTTCTTTCTTTTTTTGATGGAAATTCATAAATATGCCCTGTAGGGAGTGCAAAATGGATAAGTTGCTGCACAAAAGCTCAGATGAAAGGTTGGTGCTAACGACAATGCTTTTTGATGGAAATGAAAGAAAATTAATAGCTCCCATCCAGAGGTCACCCTGAAAACGCATACCAAGTTTCAAAGCAATCTTTTCATAATTGTGCCCTATAGAGCATGCCAAATGAATATGTTGATGCACATAAGCATCAAGTTCAAAGGCCATTGCAATGGCAACGTTTTTTGATGAACTTCAACCAAGTTTCCAGACATTCATTTTAATGGTGTGCGATCGCTCTCACATGCCATCGCTCGTGCAATTACAATTTGTAGCAAACGATCAACCGCGCACGTGTGGAAAAAAAGCAGTTACTTTTTGAGTTTATGTCATTGATGTCAGAGTTTGAGAAACTGAGTCTGTAAACACTAGGGCTGCCTCGACTATTCGATGAATCGAATAACCGTTGTAAGGTGCTATAGTCTACTATTATTTTTCATAGTCGACTATTTTTTTAGCCGTATACATCATGCTACTGAATGATAATATTGGTCTGAGAGGGACAACGTTTCTCAGTACCTGTTATCCTTCGTATTCATTGTTTATATCATGAAACTGGGCAGTAATTTTGACTTTACCCTCGCATATTATTTCATGAAATGGATGTTGTCATACCTAAACTCCGCTCTGGATTGTGAACAAATTGTTGAAAATCCTACTGAATTTTTGTCATTTAAATTTTTAAATCCGATAAATTTAATATCGATGTGGAATTTATTAACACTAAATTTCTGAAAGAATGTCCATACTTTGAAGTGTTAGCATCACGTGACAGTGACTGACACAAAGTTTTTATGTTAAAGCGGAATTCCCAGTAAACTCTAGTTTTTAGATGACCCAATTGGCTGGAATAAACACCGTGTGCTATATTCCTGGCAATTTTCATCAAGCGACAGTTTCTAGATCCCCAAAATGACCCAAATGAAAACTTCAGAGTCCAGACTGCACTTTGATTTTCACTTGCGTTGTCAGGATTTTGAACTGCATTTACTTGTACCTCGCTGCATATTCCACTGTATATTATGCTTAAAAGTTAGAAATTTAGTGGTAAGAAATTGTAGTGTTTGTATCATTAAATGCCATCTGGAGGTCACCTCAAATAAGCATACCAAGTTTCAAAATGATCCAATCATAAATGTGCCCTGTAGGCAGACATGTTAACCTCCAGAATAATTTTTCAGGGAACATGAGGGTGATTTTCTGGGAAATGGGATGGATTTCAGGGAACAGTTCGCGCATGGACAAAACAAAAGAAAAAACTTGCAAATTTTCAGCTCATGGACCCCCATAACACCAGGTTATATTCAAATCTAGTTGTCAGTTATGCTGATGCATTTATGCTATGTTAAACAAGAAGGACGCCAATGCCCTATAGCTCACCAACATTCCTCTTCGATAGTAAATTTGGCAAACACAAGAACTGTATCAAACAGGCCCATAACATGCGACAAAGCTGACCTAAACACAACCTCTTAAAAGTAAAACACACATGAAATTCTGAGCTAAACAGAAAACTATACACAACTAAAAATGTCAAGAAAAATGTTTATAATGCAGAGTATGAGGGGTTAATCATGGAACAATGATACTGAGGAACATGTATGATGAATATAAGTGCCATGGGAAGAGAAGGAGCACAGCAGCTGACCTAAACACTAAGTTAAACATGAAATTCCGAGCTAAACAGAAAACTGAACGCAACTAAAAATGTCAAGAAAAATGTTTAAAATGCAGGATATGAGGGGTTAATCATGGAACAATGATACTGAGGAACAGGTATGATCAATATAAGTGCCATGGGAAGAGAAGGAGCACAGCAGCTGACCTAAACACTAAGTTAAACATGAAATTCTGAGCTAAACAGAAAACTAAACGCAACTAAAAATGTCAAGAAAAATGTTTAAAATGCAGAGTATGAGGGGTTAACATAAGTGCTATGGGAAGAGAAGGAGTACAGCAGCTGACCTAGACACTTAGTTAAACATGAAATTCTGAGCTAAACAGAAAACTAAACGCAACTAAAAATGACAAGAAAAATGTTTAAAAAGCAGTGTATGATGGGTTAATCATGGAACACTGATACTGAGGAACATGTATGATGATTATAAGTGCCATGGGAAGAAAAGGAGCACAGCAGCTGACCTAAACCCTTAGTTAAACATGAAATTCTGAGCTAAACAGAAAACTAAACGCAACTAAAAATGCTAAGAAAAATGTTTAAAATGCAGGGTACTAGGGGTTAAATCATGGTAGAATGATAATCATCATCATATAGCAGCATTATAAAGGCCATGATATGGAAATAGGGCGAGTAAATGACCTAAACAGAAGCTTTAACATTACTGGACACGTACACTGATGCCGACAGATAGAGCCATGCCATAAGCTCACACAACTAAAGTTGGTGAGCTAAAAATCATAAAATAATTGTTGATTTGAATCCACTCCCCATACCGCCATTCTCTTCTTCATGCCCCCCCAATCCCCAAAATTTGCATGCAAAACCGAAAATTAGAAGTCCTATCTGGCCCTCCATACATTTTACCCTCCATGCATGCACAGACGCCAGGAAGTCAACGAATCTGGCGCCAATAAAATCATTCTTTGTAGAAAAAAGATTATAATAATTCAGCGGGGAGGTATGAGTGCCCAGTACTGCCCTCTCATGGGAGGGCCATTCCCGTCTGGGTCATTGGTAAGTATAAAAAATAAATTACTGTAAATTTTTTCATATTTTTATACTGTGACCAATGACCCAGACTTAGCTGAATCGTAAAAAGGCAGAAGGCCTAGAACTTCCGAAATAGAAGATCAAATCCTTCAATCCATGATGAAGAAATTAGAATTTACATGTATGTCTCTTAATACTATAATAGAAGAGACATATCCTAATATGGATCCCAATTATGTAAATCCTACATCTAAGCATAAAATAATGTTAA
Organism: Pictodentalium vernedei; assembly: GCA_031216915.1. NCBI lineage: Eukaryota > Metazoa > Mollusca > Scaphopoda > Dentaliida > Dentaliidae > Pictodentalium > Pictodentalium vernedei. The sequence goes on from CM062293.1 coordinate 263,073,848, forward strand.
TTAGGATGTAACAAATAAACCATTTTTGAGACTAGTATGGAGTAGGCCCTAAAAATTATTATGGCATACTGAGAATGAGAGAAAATAAACCATTTTTTAACAAATAAACCATTTTTGAGACTAGTATGGACTAGGCCCTAAAAATTATCATGGCATACTGAGAATGAGAGAAAATTTCCCATAAACCTACGCCACACAGTAATACTGCAGCTGACAGCCGAACATAGTACGGACAAGACAGCTTCCTCAATAGTTACATACCCCATAAGGCAGAGAAGTGGACAAACTGACCCTCCCACCCCCTTTCCCCTTTTTTTTTAACTTAACTTCAAAAGAAAGAGGGGAGAGCTCTGGAATCAATAAGCAGAACCTGGAAACGATATAAATAAATATCGATCAGCCACTTAAAAAATTAATTCATGAATAATAAATGGTGCTTAATGCCACTTCACAAGTCAAGGCTATAGCGAAGATTTTGGTACATAACATTATCCACTACAAAATATGCACTGTAGTCGCTGTATAAAGGTACGACGAAATCAGAGAGAAATTATTTATAACATATACATATAAAAGCGGGATAAGATGAACAATCTCTGCAGAGAAAACACGCTTCAAGATCATTCACAGGAGGCCTCTGTAATATTAAATCCGGTAAAAAACACTCTCCAACGTGTACTATTTGGTATCTACAACTATAAACACGTGAGAATATGTGACTCGAGAACCGACAAAATAGAGACCAGGATCTAGAAATGGAGGTAGGTAACCGGCTCCAAAATCAGAAAATAAATACCAGAGACAAATACAACAGAACTGCATATATGCCTATGATGGCGCCATCCAACACAACCCAGATGCAAAGTATGTATGTATTAAAAAATATATACGCGACAGCATGAGTGTGTGTGTGGGGGGGGGGGGGGGGGGGGGGGGAGGCGGGAGAATTTGAATATATGTCGAAACCTCCTCACCAGAGACCAGCCTAGGGGGCAATTTTAGGGAGACTTCAAGTCTCCCTCCAGAAAAAATAGGGAGACTGCAGAGTCATGTAGGGAGACTTCATAGGCAAGTGGGGAAAATTAAGAATATTCATGTACCCCCCCCCCCCTCCCCGCTCCTTCATAGTTTCAATTTGTGGTCCTCCATTAACGTCCAAATAATCCAGGTCCAGTTGTCTGTGATGCATCTGTGCCAGGTTAAAAAATCACAAAGTAATTATTGACTGAAAATCCCCTCACTGCTACCCTCTCCTTCATGACCCCTCCCCTCTTCTTCGTGCCAATCCTCCAACACCCTCCTCTGGTTGCCTTTCACCAAAGTCTACTAAGCTAATAATTTCCTAAGTCTGAAAGTGTGAACAGGACCAGATGTAAGAAGGTTGCTTGGGAGGTACTTTGCTAGTTAATAAACAAAATATATTCTGGGGTCGAGTATTTTGTAAAAGAAATGTCATTCCGCATAGTTGTTATGGCATTCCGGTGTCATTCCACGTCATTTCCTGTCATTCCGGTTTTAGGAGGACCCTTTTTCAAGATCGTCCACATGCACACTTGTGTCCTGTACAAAGCTTTTCTTGTCATCACTAAACTTTTTTTCATGTGTTTCAATTCCATTTGTGTTTTTCTGGGAATAGACAGCCCAACAGTTAACCGTCGTCAGCAAAACGAAATGAAAATACTGTGTTATAAAATACGTCCGTTGTGTATACATTTCCGGCATCCTAAGCGACGTTACCTACTTTCAAACTGGGTTATTTTGTTGAGTCGCGAAAGTCACCTATTTTCGTTTCGACACTTGAAGCTCCGACTGAAACGCAACAAAATAGAAATAAAAAAAATCCGCCGAAAGCGACAATGGACAATTCATTGTCGTGTGATTTCAAATAAATGGACGTTTATTTGACAAATTAAAATGCCCATTTATCACACTCGAGCACATTCGATTTTTGAAAATAATCGTTTTCATGTAAACCTTGCATCACTCAGTTAGTTCAGCCTTTCCTCATTTTGGCCAATTTTTAGAGGGCGACTTGTAATCGCCCCGACTATTTTTCTAGGCAACTTTGGGCTTAGAAGGGCGACATAATCGCCCTAGTCGCCCTCACGGCTGGTCCCTGCTCCTCACCCACATTAATTAATCATTGCTGGTGCAGACAGCAATAAAATAGTGACCATAAAGCTCTTTCACGTCTGAAATACTCCGTAATGCCACTGAGAGTAGAGAATGACATGAAGAATAAAACTTCCCTTAAAGAAGAAAACCTCTCTAATGGGGAAGCTTCTGGTGAATGCTCAATAGCAGACCCCATAAACTCAATGAAATCAATAGAAACAAATGAATTGAAGGATACACATATCCTATCATTCATTCCCATGAAAATGGCTGAGCATCAATGTATGCGCTCAAAAGCCTTATACTAGCGACACAAATAATGGAAACTATTATTCCGAAAACTTAACTATCCTGAAGAGACCCCACGTAAGATCATGTAATGGCCAAACAGTTGGAATAAGCACAAGATATAGCCAGCGCTAACTTATGCGCTGAAATCTTAAGCATTGACTGCTATATGGAAGATAAATAACCCAAGCAGTATGAATAGCTAACTGACTTATTTAACAATAGAATGAACATAAACGTCCCTTCTATTGAAAAATAATGACAAAAGAAACGTTACTTCTCTTCTGATAAACTCGCTTGTGCGTTTATAAACACATGAATAGACAAAAATTTGATGATGAAATTGTAAACAATGAGACATCATTGAATATGTGATTTCCAATAACCGAGGGTCCCAAGATCCCTGCATAGAGAGACCCTCGGACTCAGGATATAATGCAATATATGAACTCACGTCCGAAATAATTGAGAAAACCGTAATATATGCCCAAACTTGACCTTATGTTAAAAGATTTTCTAAAACAAAATAGGTCAAGAGGGAAAAAACGTCTACCGCTCCAGTTAATAACTAGAGTAGACATGTGTGTAAGTGACCCATCGAAATAACATTCAAAGCTGCTCCACACAACTCCATCCGGCGCATAAAACTATTGCTGTTAATGCATCAGATAACCTATAAAAGCGAGCCAAACAGCTGGTTAATTCGCTCTGTGAAACAACAGATGAACCAGCCAAATGAACAGTGGGATACATATATTCTATCATAAATTCCATGAGACATTATCTAGTTCACAAAACAAGTGATCTCAAGAACTATACTCGCTACAATTGTCGAACGTTAGCTTTTTGACTGAAAGATAATCATAAATAACCTAATTATCCTAAAATCGGCCGGACCGAGTTCTATAGAGCCTCAAACCACCGTCTCAGGGAAGTCTGATCAGTAACTCAGTCTGACGAGAAACCCCTATCCAAGTGGCTGTATAGACAATCCTAAAGAAAAATATATAGGAGAGATACCTATACCTTTGCTATGTAGCCCTTATAAGCGAATTGAGTCTAGGACAAACTCTCCTACTCTTCTGTTGGCTGTGGTCGATTAGACCCCAACTTAAAGAGTCGAGAATAGATGCTTTCTTGTAGTTTAATCCTACAATAATGAAAGCTTATCATCAAAGACTTTGGTATACCTATACCTTTGCTATGAGTCCTTATAGACGATCAGAGTCTAGGACAACCACTCGTACTCTTTCTGCTGGTATTGGTATATTAGACACCAGCTTAAAGAGACAAGAATTGATTCTTACCATAAAAGTTAAAAAATTTATAGTAATTTATATATTTTTTATACTTACCAATGACCCAGACTTAGCTGGTGCTAACTCTTAAATATCTAGGGCCAAACGCAAATTTTACCTCCCAGTCCCCAAAATTAGCATCTAAAACCAAAAATTACATGTCCTATATGGTCCTCCATACTTTTACTCCACTGCCCATGTGCAGTGTCAAGGAGGTCTCGAAATTGGTGCAGTTTTCATTCTTACAACCAGTGCCTGGTAAGCATTATGTACTCAGCGGGGAGGTATGAGTTCCCAACTCATGGGAGGGCCATCCCCGCCTGGGTCATTGGTAAGTATAAACAAGAGGCCCCAAGGGGCCTGAGGGCGCTCACCTGACATGGTAGCCTAAATATCAACCCAGAGAATTGATTTCAACAAGTTGCATCTGCTCCTTCTAAGAAAAGCTTATACCAAATATCCAAAGATTCTGACCAGTGGATCTAAAAAAAAAAGATTTTAAAAGAATATTCCTCATATTGAACTAAGTTATAATTCAGGCTCCCACAGGGAGCCCATATATGAACCCAGGGACTTGGCTTTAACAAACTTGAATCTCACCCCCCTAAGGATGCTGCACACCAAATATCAAAACATTCCGACTGCTGGATCTGAAAAAGAAGATTTTTAAAGAAAAGTCCTCATTTTGAACTAAGTTACAATTCGAGCTCCCACAGTGAGTCCAAATATGGACCTAGGGACATGGCTGAAGAAGAAGATTTTTAAAGAAAAGTCCTCATTTTGAACTAAGTTACAATTCGAGCTCCCACAGTGAGTCCAAATATGGACCTAGGGACGTGGCTTGAACAAACTTGAATCTCACCCCCTAAGGATGCTGCATACCAAATATCAAAACATTCCGACTGCTGGATCTGAAGAAGATTTTTAAAGAAAATTCCTCATTTTGAACTAAGTTATAATTCGGGCTACCACAGTGAGCCCAAATATGAACCCAGGGACTTGGCTTGAACAAACTTGAATCTCACCCCCCTAAGCATGGTGCATACCCAATATCAGAAGATTCTGCCTGCTGGATCTTGAGAAGAAGATTTTCAAAGAAATTTGCCTGAAATGCACTAAGTTCAAATTTGGGCTCCTATACTGAGCCCAAATATAAACCCAGGGGGCCGATTTGAACAAACTTGAATCAGATCCACCCCACAATGTTGCATACCAAATATCAAAAGATTCTGCCTGCTGGATCTGGAGAAGAAGATTTTTTAAGAAATATGCCTGAAATGCACTAAGTTAAAATTTGGGCTCCTATACGGAGCCCAAATATAAACCCAGGGGGCCGATTTGAACAAACTTGAATCAGATCCACCCCACAATGTTGCTTACCAAATAAGAAAAGATTCTGAAGCTGGATCTGGAGAAGAAGATTTTTTAAGAAATTTTCCTGAAATGCACTAAGTTCGAATTCGAGCTTCTATAGTGAGCCCAAATATGAAACTAGGAAGCCGATTTGAACAAACTTGAATCAGATTCGCCCCACAATGTTGCATACCAAATATCAAAAGATTCTGCCTGCTGGATCTGGAGAAGAAGATTTTTTAATAAATTTGCCCGAAATGCACTAAGTGCGAATTCGGGCTTCTATATTAAGCCCAAATATGAATCCAGGGGGCCGATTTGAACAAACTTGAATCAGATCCACCCCGCAATGTTGCATACCAAATATCAAAAGATTCTGCCTGCTGGATCTGGAGAAGAAGATTTTTGAAGAAATTTGCCCGAAATGCACTAAGTTTGAATTTGAGCTTCTATAGTGAGCCCAAATATGAATCCAGGGGGCCGATTTGAACAAACTTGAATCAGATCCACCCCGCAATGTTGCATACCAAATATCAAAAGATTCTGCCTGCTGGATCTGGAGAAGATGAATTTTTAAGAAATTTGCCTGAAATGCACTAAGTTCGAATTCGAGCTTCTATAGTAAGCCCAAATATGAATCTAGGGAGCCGATTTGAACAAATTTGCATCAGATCCATCCCACAATGTTGCATACCAAATATCAAAAGATTCTGCCTGCTGGATCTGGAGAAGAAAATTTTTTAAGAAATTTGCCTGAAATGCACTAAGTTCGAATTCGAGCTTCTATAGTGAGCTCAAATATGAATCTAGGAAGCCGATTTGAACAAACCTGAATCAGATCCATCCCACAATGTTGCATACCAAATATCAAAAGATTCTGCCTGCTGAATCTGGAGAAGAAGATTTTTTAATAAATTTGCTTGAAATGCACTAAGTTCAAATTTGGGCTCCTATACTGGGCCCAAATATAAACCCAGGGGGCCGATTTGAACAAACTTGAATCAGATCCACCCTACAATGTTGCTTACCAAATATGAAAAGATTCTGCCTGCTGGATCTGGAGAAGAAGATTTTTTAAGAAATTTGCATGAAATGCACTAAGTTCAAATTCGAGCTTCTATAGTGAGCCCAAATATGAATCTAGGAAGCCGATTTGAACAAAATTGAATCAGATCCACTCCACAATGTTGCATACCAAATATCAAAAGATTCTGCCTGCTGGATCTGGAGAAGAAGATTTTTTAAGAAATTTGCCTAAATGCACTAAGTTCAAAATCGGGCTCCTATACTGAGCCCAAATATGAACCCAGGGGGCCGATTTGAACAAACTTGAATCAGATCCACCCTACAATGTTGCATACCAAATATCAAAAGATTCTGCCTGCTGGATCTGGAGAAGAAGATTTTTTAATGTTATTCCCATTGCCTACAGTGTTAAAAAGTGCATTAGCTTTACTTTAAAACCATCCTGGTACCGACTCGGAATTACAGACTCCAAGGGAGGTATTCCCTTGCTTTACCCTGTAAAGCAGGTGACCTAAGGGAACACCTACCCCCACCCCCCCCCCCCCCCCCCCCCCCCCACCTTCCCCTTGCCCTGGATCAAATACTCCAAAGCGAAGAGGGCAGCAGGACAGAGTCACTGCCGGAACCGAAAGCCTACAAATATATAGTTGCCACTGTTTAGTGGACGACATTCTAAGTGAAAAATAATGGACCGAAACAATGCATATCTGCAGAAATAGACTCAATATTTCTCAGATACAAATTCGAGAAAGTGGAGGGCTAAGAACAATATGCAGCCCTCACTAGATCTGTAATAGCAACAACATTAGCATAATCCCATGATGTAGAAGAGCTCTTACTTCAAGAGCTTAAAACTAAAGCAGACTACTGATTGAAGATATTATCATAAGCAGTACTGATAGACCTAGGGGCATCTGACCGGATGTCTCGGCCTGAATTACGGCCCTTACCTGAGTCGCTACCCTGACGGTCTCTAGAGTAAGACCTAGAGGACGTATAGGAACCTCTAGAGGAACTTCCTTTGGACATATTCGTCCCAGAAGTGCTTGTCCTACTCTTCTCTGCTGAATCGGACTATATGGAAGCGGATTTGAATAGCAGAGAGTCTGAAGCTTTCTTAGTTATCTGATCATAAACTACGGAAAGCTTGCAGTCGAAGAAAACTCCCCGGAGCGACTATGAGAGAGTTTTTCACCTATCTACATGCGTGGATGTAGCCAGGGCCGCATCAGGTCTAACCAACTCCAAATTGCCACTAAAAGGACGGAGTTTTATGTGAGACCCTTAAAAGAACTCTTAAGGAGGTTGTACATCCTAGAATTCTTTTTCCTTGAGACGTTATGATAAAATTCTGGTAAGGTGATCTGTGTACGATGATGCGTCCAAGCTGATATTGCTAGATGATATTGTCGTTTCCAACATTGTGGTTGCAAATGACATAGACGACAGTATAAACAATACTCGGTCCTGACCTGGTCGTCCAGATGCAGAGAACTCTCAGAATGCTCTGTCCTGCCGTTTCAAAATATTCCTTGAATTAATGAAAGGCAGATGTAGAGCATTTGCCGATAAGAAACCTGACCTGCCCATATAGGTAGCAAGTTATATAAATATAGCGTCATTCAACAGATCAAATGTCCGTGAGACATATCTGGACTATATCGGTACTGAGGGATGATGTCCCTAAACCGATTAAGAATTCTGTGTCCAGTGGCACTATCAGTCTCTTATCTGGCAACGCAGCATTTTGGTCCAGAAGAACAAGGTCAGATGATAATGCCGAATGAACTCTACGGCAATTATGTTGTTCCGAAAGGGAAAATACAACTCATCAGTATCCCTTTCGCCATCCTGTTGGACCACTTGTAATTCTTGGTCGTCCGTGCCTGAACCTGCAGTGGAACGTACCAACCCAGCTTCGTCTGAATATTCCTGATCCGACAGAGTTACTGTCGGTTGCTGCGATAATTTGTGCTATCTGCGATAGAATGTCCGTAACAGAGGCCTGTGGAGCTGCGGTCTTACAGGATTTAGCCGCTGGAAGCTCCTTGGATGTTAATTCCTGCATATTTCTTATATGCGAACGTCAGGAGTATGAAGGCCTCGTATCCTTGGCTACTGGATGGCGTGACCTGATCGCCGTAGAATCCCTGGTCGGCGATGTTGGTTGAATATCACTGGTCACGTAGCCAAGGTGCGGTCACGTGTGCTGCCGTGAGGATGAGGAAGGCGAAGAGCAGTCTCTCCGGACTGTCTATATAGCAGAGCATCCCGAGCGGTGGATGTATGCTCTGACTGAGGAACATTTTGTACCACAACATCTGGGTCCAGATGTTGTAGTACAAGAGAGGGACCTCTCTCGCTCGCAGCCCGGATGGACCTGGATGAGCTAGGAACCGGACTAATAGGCTTCCTCCGTACCATCCTCGTATCCGTCGTCACTGGGTGTGCACATTGTATTTTATAGTGCTCGCATCACCCAAATCTCCTTCCTGGACCGCAACGGACGAACCCGGGTGCTGAGCCATTCGGTGAATGGTCGCGACACCGGGTGAGCTAGCGGATGCCAACGCCGTTGATCCTACTTGGGACCTCTTAGGCAATTGACGTATCTGCATGAGCACTTTTACCGCTAGCTCTTTATTTGACTGTGATGACGGAAGCACACTTCACGAAGACATCTCGATAACATCACCTTGTTTATGTTACTCAATGAGACCTGTGGAGCCGCGGTCCTACGTAACTATCCGCTGGAAGCTCCAGGGACGTTCATTCCTGCATTTATATAATATGCGAATGTCCCAACTGGAAAGGCCTCGTGTCCTTGGCTAGCAGATGGAGTGACCTGGTCGACGTGTAGTCCGTGGTCGGCGAAGCAGGAGCACCAGGGACGTTCAATCCTGCATTTATATATATGCGAACGTCCCCTGGAGCAACGGAGCGTCCCGAGCAGGAGGAGTGGACGTAAGCTCCAACTAACGAACAAACATACAACAATATCGTGGCGCAGATGTTGATGCAAGAGCGAAGAGGCCTCTCTCGCTCGAGGTCCGGGTGGACCTGGATGAGCTAGCTACCGGACTGACAGGCTTCATCCATACTATCCTCGGATCCGTCGTTGCTGGGTGTGCACATCTGATGTTTTATAGTGCTTGCATCACCCAATCTGCTTCCCTGGACCGTGACGAATGAACCTGGGTGCTGAGCCATTCGGGGAATGGTTGTGACACCGGGTGGACTAGCGGGCGACAATGCCTTTGATCGAACCAGCGAACTCCCAGCAATTGTCGTAATACCTTGAGCACTTCCTGCTAGCCCTATTATTGCAACGACGGAGACACACTTGTTGAAGACATCACGTTAACATCACTCTGAATTCTGAAAAAGAAAATGATAATATAGAGTGACCCTGCAGAGAGGGGACCGTAATGGCCCCTCACCGCTAACAAAATACCGTGACACACGTCTCCAACGTTGTCATACCATTAACACACAGAGCAAGAAATATAGAACCTTAGTGAGTACGCTCACATACCCCACGCGCCCCGATATTTCAAGCTTGGAAAACTAATTTTTAGGAAAATGACCCGGAAATCTGTTACTGGTATTTTTCAGAGTCCAGGCCCGTAATATTTCCGCAAAAATCAGCCGAGCAGAACGAAACGCAAACTTGATCTGTAAGTCATTGTGGTAGACTCATACACTAAAATAGCCGCAATTTCGATAATATCTGAAAGCGTGTAGAAAAAAAGTCCGGAAAACTGTAATTTTGATGAACTTTTCAAAGTGGAAGGGCCGTAATTTTGGTAAAAATCAGTGGAGCAGAACAAAATGCAAACTTGATTTGTAGGCCACCATGTTAGACAAACATACCAAAAATCAGCTCAATATCTGGACGCATGTAGAGAAAAAGCCCGGAAAACTGTAATTTTGATGAACTTTTCAAAGTCTTTGGGGCCATAATTTTGGTAAAAATCAGTGGAGCGGAACAAAACCCAAACTTGTTCTGTAGGCCACCATGTTAGACTAACATACCAAAAATAAGCTCAATATCTGGAAGAGTGTAGAAAAAAAAGTCCGGAAAACTGTAATTTTGATGAATTTTTCAGAGTCCAAGGGCCATAATTTTGGTAAAAATCAGTGGAGCGGAACAAAATGCAAACTTCATCTGTAGGCCACCATGTTAGACTCACATACCAAAAATCAGCTCAATATCTGGAAGCGTGTAGAAAAAAAGTCCAGAAAACAAGTAGGACTGACTGACGGACGGACCAGTCAAAAACATTATACCCCCGCAACTTTGTTGCGTGGGGTATAATTAGTGCGAATACATTGACTATAAGAGACACAATGAAAATTAGAGGAAGATATCCTTGCATTACATTTTGAACAATATTTTTTCAACATGAAAAAATATACACAGCCATTACTCGCACTAACCCTTGAAACAAATATACATAATATATTATAATCCATTATAACATTTCAAAAGAAAATAATTTCAAAAAAAAAAAAAATTTTTGAAAAAAATTTTCAGAAGAGCCTAAGTTCCCAATGGGAACAATGAGCCCAAATGGATCCCAAATAAGCCTAAGTGTGGAAAAATTTTTTAAATTATTTCAAAAAATTAATGTAACACTTACGGACAATATTAATGTATTTTACTATGAACTGAACTAAGCAGGGGACAAGTAATAACTATAAGAAGTAACCGTTGTCAACATAGACAAAAAGTGTAAACAAACCGGAAGCATGACTCCAGGCACTGATAAACCTGGCCCGAAATCAGTTACCAATTTAAATACTATCTGATGCAAAACAGAGACTTCCAGAGAAGAAACTGCAGAACATCAGATGGTAGATGCAGACCAAAACGCCTAACCACCCAAGGGTGAGGACGTAAACATGGGGAAAACAACAGAAAATAATTCTGTTTCCAAGCCAAAACTCCCAAGAAATTTTAGTAATAAACATTAAAAAAAAATAAGCCAAAAGCATGGGAGAATAGCTAGGGGGAATAAAGGAAAGGGAGAGAGGAAACACTGATTAAACAATGGAACATTCATGGCATGAATGACCACAACAAGGTCATGCCTCGAAAATAGGTAACATGAATAATTTTGTAAAATAATTATAAGTTACAGCCCTGAACATTTGTTTCCGCTGTTCTCTCCTCTCCTCCTTCTATTTCCTCCTTATATCCACCATTTCTTTCATAATTATGCGTCTGGCATCCTTAAAACTGAGATTTACAAGCACAAATGACAGTGAAGTGTAACTGTATTGGGGGCCAAACAAAGAATGAAAATTGCGCCAATTTCGAGACCTCCTTGACACTGCGCATGCGCAGTGGAGTAAAAGTATGGAGGACCATATAGGACATGTAATTTTCGGTTTTAGATGCAAATTTTGGGGATTGGGGGGTAAAATTTGCGTTTGGCCCTAGATATTTAAGAGTTAGCACCAGCTAAGTCTGGGTCATTGGTACAGTATAAAAATACTAGAGTTGGAAGACTAAAGCGACCTATGGCAAGTTTTCCACCTAGTCAAATGCAAAGATGAAGACACAAGGCTTCGTTGCATCAGAATAACTCCCACTTAACATTAGTTAAGACCGAGATATAAATACTAGGTCTGGAAAGAATTTTAAAAGGTACAAACGACCACAAAATTCCTTTCCAAAGACGATGCGTCACAGTACTTAAAATTAAAGTACATAAGACCATGAGTCTAAATTCACTCTAAGAAATTATCTTCTCAATTGCGTCTGAGCAAACAGCTAAATGATGAAGGTAAGGCTAAAACTAGGATCTTAGCCTGCTCAATCAACGCAGAGGAACTCTCCACATCTTCCCCTGTTGTTTTTAAAAGTATGTGAACAATCACAAAACATTAAAAATACAGAGGAAGGAGATAAGAAACTGAATTACTTTTTCCCACAGGAAGTTAATATGGTGTCGTCTAGACTACACAATCGAAGACCTGTGACACCCGTGTAGACTTAACCGAAAAGAGATCTTATTACCCTGCTCTTTACCCGGATGAATTCAGCGTCCAACAACGATAGCGGTTTCTCATAATTGCTTGCAGCATTTTGAATCACTGGAACAAGTTCAAGGAAATGATAATGTATGGTATCTATATCATCCACGAGTTGTTCCGAAAGGAAAAGATATCCTTTCCATCATACGTTCAAATCAGTTAGAATCACTGTCACCAGGATCTAAACAGGCAGGTGACTGGACCAAATAAGCACGATGCAACAGCTCAAGATTTGAGATTGAAGTTGAGTGCTTCTGCCTTAGCAGGAATACTGCGATTAGCTGCGCAACTGCAACAGCATGTCCGTTACAGAGGCCTGAGGAGCAGCGGTCATGAATAGCCTCTTTGTCGGCTGCTCCTAGGACAGGGAGTCCAATATAGTTATTACTGCGGACGACCCGATGAATGAAGCCTCATCTCCTTGGCTACTAGATGGTGTGACTTTCTTCACAAAAGATGGACCTTCTGACGATGCAGACTTGAAATCCTGAGTCACTTAGCCAAGGTGCGGTCAGGAGTGCTTGGTAGACGCTAAAGAAGCAAAACTGTAGCCGTCCCCGGCTAAGAATTGAACTAAGCATACCGGACAATAGCTATGTACGTAAGCTCTGACTAAGGCAAGTTCCTACCAACAACACCCGGCTCCAGATGTTGTTGAAAGAGAGAGAGGGGCTCCCTCTTGCTCGCATTCCGGAGAGACCTGGACGAGCATACCTCAGAACTTGCCGTCTTCTTCCTTCCATCAACACTAGGTGAGCATGGATTTGATCAACAGTGCTCGCTACACCCTTATTCTCTCTCGACCACACGGACATAAACGGCATCACGTCACCCACATATGAGTGAGATCTGCCGGCTGAGCTAGCTGTTTTTAGACAAGGGATGTAAGCCTCTTTTGAAACCTAGCCCTTGTCTTTTTTCTTTTTTTCTAAAATCATTGAGCACTTTTCCACTAGCTCATTTTTTTTAAATACAATGCAATGCGACACATCTAGTGTCACGGTCCAAGTATCCAATCTTAACCATTTCACCGGTGACAGGGAACTGACCCCACACATCGGGTTTTATAGCCCTGTGCAATATAAAGATCACTTTGTCCGTTATGTAGACGAAACCGTAAGACTAGCCGGCCACGGCTGCCTATTAGACTCCGACTGATGCAAGTTCCTACCAACAACATCTGTCCCCAGATGATGCTGTAAGAGAGAGAGGCCTCTCTCTTGCTCATGGTCCTGATTACCTGAACGAGCGTACCTCAGAACTTGCCGGTTTCCTCCTTCCATCGTCGATGGGTGAGCATAATTGTATACCATATTGTTCGCTCCACCCTATATGATCTCTCTTTTTCTAGCCCGGATCGTATACACCCGGTGTCACAGTTCTCAGAGGCCTGAGTAACTACTTCACCGTTCAAGCTAACTAGCGACAACGGACCAGCACGGTCGTGTGTGCTTTTCGAACATAGAGGAAGCTATAAGACTGGCCGGCCTCGGCAGTCTATGGAAGGAGCGTCCTGTGGACATAAGTTCCAACTGACACAAGTTCCTACCAACAAACTCTGACCCCAGATGTTGTTATAAGAGAGAGGGGCTTCTCTCTTGCTCGCGATCACGGAAGACCTGGATGAGCATACCTCAGAACTTGTCTACTTCCTCCTTCCCGTGCTTCCTCCTTTCCGTCGCCGCCGGGTGAGCATGTTTGTATGTTTATAGTGCTCACTACACCTTTATTCCTCTTCATGACCGCTACAGACATACGTGGCATCACATTACCCACATACGAGTGAGATCTGCCGGTCGAGCTAGCTGGCGACAAGGTCATCAATCCTACTAAGGATCTAGGCACTTGTCTAATTCCTTGAGCACTTTTGCCGCTAACTCATTGATTTGCGACGATGACAGCACACTCCTTGACGGCGTCACGAAGCCACACCATATTCTTCTTCCTCTGTAAATAGAAACTAAATTATTATTTTATATTATTATATTATCAAATCTGATATATGGAGTAGAATTAGTGGTAGTACATCAAGTAAACTCATAACAACAACCAATTAAATAAAGGAAAGGTTTCCTCTATTTGCCATACTATTAGATAAAAATAGTTACCTAAAAACTAATATATGTCATTGTACCACCACCAAATCTACATATAATATAAGATAACATTAAATATAATCAATGAAATAAATATATCCAAAAGAAAAAATCTTTCAAAAATAAAATAAAATTTTTTGAAAAAATTTGCCTAATACAACGATGAGACCAAAAAAGCCCAAGTGTGGACAAAATTATAAAAACTGTGTAAAATTAACTATCACACTATCAGAACATTTAATGTTACTTACAACTGTTGTTCCTAAACAAAAATAGGAAACTAGCTAGAGTAATGTAATGTAAACAAAACACCGGAATCAAGACCCCAGGCAACACAGCCCGAAGTCAGAAACAGAAACAAGACTATCCGATGTAAAGCAAGATCTTCCTCAGAAGAAAAAACGATACATTGGATGTAAGATGCATGACCAAAATGCCCGAACACCCTAAGGATGAGGACGTAACCCTAGGGATGTACAGAATAATGTTCTGTATAAAACGTTAAAACTCCCACTAAATTTTATAATTTTTTTTTTATTAAAACAAACCAAAAAGCTTGGGAGCTTAACTGGAGGGGGGGGGGGGGGGAGGATCAAGGGAAGGCAGGGAAGGAATACTAAATAAACAGAGGGTAGATCATAATCAATCAGTGATAACATCAGGCTCATGTCCCGAAATTAGGGAAAATGAACTAATTTTAATAAATATTATACAATTACAGCCCTGAACGTTTCAAACCACTGTTTCTTCCTTCCTGCATCCAGTTCTGTCCTTGGATCCACCAATTTAACCATTGATTTGTGTCTGGCATCATTATTAATTGAGATTTAAAAGCACAAATATCAGTTTGTTGTTATCTGACAAGGGCCAAACAAAGAAAATGATTTTATTGGCGCCAGATTCAGTGACTTCCTGGCATCTGCGCATGCGCGGAGGGTAAAATGTATGGAGGGCCAAATAGGACTTCTAATTTTTGGTTTTGCATGAAATTTTGGGGATTGGGGGGCAAAATTTGTGTTTGGCCCAAGATATTTTTGGGTTAGCACCAGCCAAGTCTGGGTCATTGGTTACAGTATAAAAATATAAGTCCATTGTGTATAAAAATCCAGTCATAATTTTTCGGCATCCTGAGCGACTTTGACCTATTTTTAATCTGTTAAATAGTTGAGGTCAAGATGTTGTTTATGTTTTGATTTGGAAAAGGGATGAGAATTAAAGCTATTCTATGAATAAATAAATATATATTATTCAATTCCTTTTCATATATTTTATTTACCAAAAAACTGTATTTAAATGAAGGTGGAGTTTTCAATTTTTTGAAAGTAAGTCACCTATTTTCACTTTGACACACACATTGATCACGATTACGAAGAGAAAAACAGAAATAAACATGAACACAGTTGAAATACATATCATAAAATACCCTTTTCTTAAATAAATTTAACTTAATCCATATTTTACTGCTTCGTGAGTTTTTATCAGAGTTTGAAATGCATGTGATTTGACACCGAACGTTTTACATAAGTTACAACGGGAAAGAAATATTCGACTGTTGTTTTCCGGGATTTTTGGTCCAAAACTGATTCCCGTCCGGGAGGCCGGGAATTACACTGAAATTTCGGGAGTTTCCCGGGAGAGTTAAATGTCTGCCTGTAGGGCATGCCAAAGGAATATATTGATGCATAACTAAATCAAGTTCACAGTTGTTACCAACAGCAATGTTTTTTGACGGAAATGGAAGAAAATCGATAGCTCCCATCTAGAGATCACCCCAAACAAGTATACCCAGTTTCAAAGCAATCCGATCACACATGAGCCCTGCAGGGTGTGCCAAAGGAAAATATTGATGCATAACTGCACTTAGTTCATCAAAGGTCATTGCCAATTGCAATGTTTTTTGACGGAAAAAGAAGAAAATCAATAGCACCCATCTAGAGGTCACCACAAACAAGCATACAAAGTTTCAAAGTGATCCAATCATAAATGTGCCCTGTAGGGTGTGCCAAAGGAATATATTGAAGCCTGAATAAACTAAGTTCAAAGGTCGTTGCCAAAGCCAACATTTTTTGATGGAAACGGAAGAAATTCAATAGAGCCCATCTATGGGTCACCAACCACTTACCGACCCGATTTCAAAGTGATCTTATCATAAATGTGCCCTGTAGGGTGTGCCAAATGGAAATATTGATGCCTAATTTATCAAGTTCAAAGGCAATGTTTTTTGATGGAAATGGAAGAAATAGATAGCTCCCATCTAGAGGTCAATCATACTAAGTTTCAAAGTGATTCGATTATAAATGTGCCCTGCAGGGTGTGCCAAAGGCAAATATTGATACATAACTGCACTAAGTCCATCAAAGGTCGTTTCCAATGGCAATTTTTTGATGAAAATGGAAGAAAATCAATAGCTCCCATCTAGAGGTCACCCTAAACAAGCATACCAAGTTTCAAAGCGATCCAATCACAAATGTTTATGTGCATTGTAGGGTGTGCTAAAGGAAAATACTGATGTCTAACTAAACAAAGTTCAAAAGTCATGGCCAATGGCAACCTGTTTTGATGAAAATGGAAGAAAATCGATAGCTCCCATCTAGAGGTCACCCCAAACAAGCATAACAGATTTCAAAGTGATCCGATCATAAATGTGCCCTGTGGGGCATGGCATAGGAATATATTGATGCCTGAATAAACTAAGTTCATCAAAGGTCATTGCCAAAGGCGATGTTTTTTGATGGAAATGGAAGAAAATCAATAGCCCTCATCTAGAGGTCACCCTCAAACAAGCATATCCAGTTTCAAAGTGATCCAATCCTAAATGTGCCCTGTAGGGCGTGCCAAACGAATATATGATGCCTGACTAAACTAAGTTCAAAGGTTGTTGCCATTTTTGTCGGAAATGAAAGAAAATCGATAGCTTCCATCTAGAGGTTACCTCAAAGAAGCATACCAGGTTTCAAAGCTATCTGATCATAAATGTGCATTGTAGAGTGTGCCAAAGGGAAATACTGATGCCGGACTAAAATAAGTTCAAAGGTTGTTGCCAACGACAATGTTTTTTAATGGAAATAGAAGAAAACAAGAGCGCACGTATCGCTGAAGCAATATGATGTCCCCTACCAGACTAATGAGCATTAATAATTATACAAATGTTATAACCTAGATGTGATCAGCATGAATTCCGTCTGTTGAAGCATTTCCAAAAAAAGTACAGAAAACTGATATTTTGGCGCTTTTCCATATTTCCAAGGGACATAACTCACACAAGAATAATGCAATCAGCATGAAACTCAAACTTGATCTATGAGTCATCGTTCTAGAGCAGGTTACCAAGAATGAAATCATTCGGTTGAAGCATTTCCAAAAAAAAACGGAAAACTAAAGTATGACTGACAGACTGACTGACAGACTGACGGATGGACAGAGTGCAAATGAAACTTGATCTGTAAGTCATCGTTCTATAGTAGGTTACCAAAAATGAAATCATTCCGTTGAAGCGTTTCCAAAAAAAGTCCGGAAAACTAAAGTATGACCGACAGACTGACTGACAGACTGACGGATGGATGGACAGAGTGTAAATGAAACTTGATCTGTAAGTCATCGTTCTATAGTAGGTTACCAAAAATGAAATCATTCCGTTGAAGCGTTTCCAGAAAAAGTCTGGAAAACTGATATTTTGACACTTTTCCATATTTCCAAGGGCCATAACTCACACAAGAATAAGGCAATCAGCATGAAACTCAAACTTGATCTGTAAGTCATCGTTCTATAGTAGTTTACCAAAAATGAAATCATTCTGTTGAAGCGTTTCCAACAAAACTCCGGAAAACTGATATTTTGGTGCTTTTCCACATTTCCAAGGGCCGTAACTCACACAAGAAAAATGCAGTCAGCATAAAACTCAGGCCTGATCTGTAAGTCATCGTTCTATAGTAGTTTACCAAAAATGAAATCATTCCGTTGAAGCGTTTCCCAAAAAACTCTGGAAAACTGATATTTTGGTGCTTTTTCCCATATTTCCAAGGGCCGTAACTCACACAAGAATGATGCAATCAGCATGAAACTCAAACTTGATCTGTAAGTCATCGTTCTATAGTAGCTTACCAAAAATGAAATCATTCCGTTGAAGCGTTTCCAAAAAAACTTCGGAAAACTAAAGTGTGACTGACAGACTGACAGACCTACAGACTGACAGATGGACAGAGGGCAAACCTATAGTCCCCTCCAGCGATGCCGGTAGGGGACTAATAAAATCAATAGCTCCCATCTAGAGATCACGCCAAACATGCACACCAAGTTTCAAAGCGATCCGATCATAAATGAGACCTGTGTGGTGTGCTAATGGAAATTGTGGACGTACGTATGCCAACGGATGAGAAGTGACGGCAATAGCTCAGCTTTACTAAATCAAGTTGAGCTAAAAATTATTCCCATGGAAAAAAACAACAATGTAAAAAGTTCCAAGAAACACTTTTTCAAAGTCTAAGGGCATAATCAGGCCTGGAAATAATTTTTTTTGGTGCATTGGTCATAATGACCGGCTCCACAATGATCGGATCGGTCATACAGTAACCCAGGTCGGTCATATTTTTTGGCTTCCAAATCAAACATTCACGAGGGCAAAACCCATGTAAATTATGCTGGGCTAACGTTGTAACGATATACAAAATAGTAGGGTCTACCTGCGTTCAATTTTATTGAAATGACACTTAACTTTTATAACATTAAACTGCATGACGGGATGTCTTCAGTCCGCAAATCACTTTTTTCTTAAAATGTAACAACTGGACTCCAATTCGACCATTTCTTTGAAATTGAATGCTGAACATCTCCACACCTGTAGCCTGGACGTCTCACCACTGGGAAATCTGGCACCTGGTCAAAACCAACCCCATCATTTTCGGCACTCAGGTAATCTCGGCACCAAATAAAATCGGCACTTGCACATCTGTCACCTGAGTTAAAACTGGTTATATTTGTCTGCAAGTATTACTGAATTACTGTAAAGCTTTCCGGAAATTATGACAAATTCTGCTCACAGTCTTCAAAGAAAGTATATTACACAAAGGAAAGGAAAGAGGAGGGGATCATCTGGTTCGATTTGTGAAGAACATACACGGAAAAAATAGAGTACAAATGAGTTTCAGTTTCAATTGCGAAACGAGCGTCTCTCATTTATAAATTTGTTTTGTGTTTTGCGATTTTGTATTTGTATTTATTTTAAAGAAAATATTCGAATGTGGAAATTATTCACCATCAACAGCCATAATTAATGATTCAGAACACAAGGTCTCATGAGAAAAATTAATATACTTGGGAGAAAAATGCGCTGGTCATTCATGAACAGTTGGATACAGTTAGCACCGGTCACATCGATGCATCGTGGTGGTCACTGTCCGTGACCGACCACTTATTTCCAGGCCTGGCATAATTGTGGGAAGTATGCATGAGCGAAATCCGCAATATGTGGATATTCTTTCCCCCATATTGGTCTATCACCATCCCAAAGGACATTCACAGAGACAGGGCCATAACTCTGGTATGTATGCATGAAAGAAAACTGCAATATGTAGAAAAACCTTTCCCCAATACTTGTCTCTCACCATTTGAGAGGACATCAAAATCTGACACCAGAATATTGAGTTTCAGTGCAAAATGTTCGTTCGGAAAGATTTTCTAAGTGTAACGAGGGCCAAAACTCTGGTACATATAAAAGGAAGAACCCCACAATATGTGGATATCCTTTCCCCCATGCTAGTCTCTCACCATATCAAAGGACATCAAAATCCAATAACCCATGATTGAGTTTTCTGAAAAGTTAAAAAATTTATAGTAATTTATATATTTTTTATACTTACCAATGACCCAGACTTAGCTGGTGCTAACTCTAACAAAACCAGGGCCAAACACAAATTTTGCCCCCCAATCCCCAAAATTTGCATCCAAAACAAAAAGAAATCATGTCCTAAAGGACCTCCATACTACGCCTCTACTGTGCATGCGCAGTGACGCAGACGTCCCGAAATTGGCGCCAATTATCATTCTTACTGGCAGTGCCTGGTCAGTGCTATGTACTCAGCGGGGAGGCAAGAGTTCCCAACTCCAGGGAGGGCCATCCCCATCTGGGTCATTGGTAAGAATAAAAAATATATAAATTACTATAAATTTTTTAACATTTTTATACTGTACCAATGACCCAGACTTAGCTGAATAGTAAACAGGCTGGAGGGCCTAGGACACAGAGGAAAATCCAATAAGCTCAACTATATAGAAAGAGGTAACCCCTTAAGGAGAAAAGGAGTATTAGGCTTTACATGTATCTTTCTTATTTAATATTAAATTAGAAAGATACACTACCTTTAATAATTGAGCACAATAACATTCATGTTCTCTATTAACATCCAATATAACCCTTATACTAATTATTTTTAAAGCAAGCCAATAAATAAAGTAGTCCAGAGAATTGAGACTCTTTATAGTCATTTAAAAGTGTCCGAGTATTGTATATTAAAGCCCGTTTGACACTTGACATATACAAATGCTTCACACCGAGCTACACTTTAAAAATAAGACATGAATGAATTTTAACATTAATATTACACTTTAAAACCATCCCGGAAGCAACTCAGAAATACTGACTTGGAGGAGGCATTCTCTTGCTTTTCACTATAAAGCAGGTGACCTAAGGGAACACCCCCCCCCCCCCCCCTTCCCCTTGCCCTGGGTCAAATAGCCCAGAGCGAAGAGGGCAGCCGGACGGAGTCACTGCCGGAACAGAAAGCCTGCATAACTATAGTTGCAACTGTTTAGTGGACGACATTCTGAGCAACAGATAACGGACCTAAACAATGCAGGTCTCCAGAAATGGACTCAATATTTCTGAGATAAAAATTCGTAAATGTGGATGGCTGAGACCAATAAGCAGCCTTCATTAAATCTGTAATAGCAACACTATTAGCATAAGCCCAAGAAGTAGAAAGAGCTCTTACTTCATGAGCAGAAATCTTAAGCACAGACCGCTGAGAAGAAGATAAATCTTCATAAGCAGTACGGATAGTTAATTGAATCCATCTAGCAATAGAATGGACCGAAATGTCCTTTCTATTAGGCATCAAAGACAGAAAGAAACGTTTCCGTCCCTTTCTGATAAACTGAGATCTCTGTTTATAGATACGTAACGCTCTAACAGGACAGAGTAAAGGCCTACGCCCGTCTGAAGACGGAAGAGCCTTAATAACAATAGGTTCCGGATATTTATTAGGAGCCTGATTCTTAGCTAAAAAACCCACATTAGTAGTGAAGGTGATAGTGTTCCCAACACTACGATAGTGAGAATCATCCACCGACAGTGCATGAAGCTCACTGACTCTTCTAGCAGAAGAGAAAGCTAAGAGAAAAGCTGTCTTATAAGATAAGAATTTGAAATCTACTGTCCGAAGAGGTTCAAATGGCTTTTCCTTCAATTTAAGAAGAACCCAAGCTAAATTCCACTTAGGAATTAATCTAAGAGTTCTGGGTCTATTTATCGAAAAGTTTCTAACCAACTTAGATAAAGAGACATTAGATCCAATTTGTAAACTATCATGATGTGCATAGGTATCAGATAACATAGATCTATAACCCTTTATAGTAACAGGCTGCAGTTTGATTTCGTCAAACAAGTATACTAGAAAGTTTGCAATGTCTGGTATAGAGGGATCGAATATATCTACAGAATGATCCCTACACCAACGACGAAAAACCTTCCACTTAGCCGCATAGTTTAGCGAAGAGGAGGTCCTCCTACAGTTAGAAATCGCGTCCACTGCTCGTCCTGTAAAGTGTTTGCCATGCAAGAAGGACCGCACAATGGAAAAACGTGAAGGTTGAGACCTTGCGGGTTGTGATGGAGTTGGCGCGATTTCCCCTGCGAAAGAAGATCCTCCCGTGGAGGAAGCTTCCGCGGTAGGTCCCACAACAGACACCTGAGTAGATTTATCCACGGTCTCTGTGGCGACAGAGATGCTACCAACAGAATCTTGCATTGAGATTGTTTTATCTTTAGCAATACTTGTTGAATTAACGGCGCTGGAGGATACGCATATCCTATCATTCCGTCCCAAGGGATCGACAGAGCGTCTACTGCAAATGCTCTTGGATCCGGACACGGAGACACATACGTCTGCAACTGATTGTTGAGATGTGTCGCAAATAAGTCTATCATTGGCCGTTCCCATTGGTAGCAAATCTGATTGAATACTTGTTTGTTGAGAGTTCACTCCGACGGCAACAAGCGACCCTTTCGTGAAAGGGAGTCTGCTAGCACATTCAGACGACCCGGTATGTGACGGACCGAAAGAAGAACGTGATGTTCTAGCGCAAACAGAAGGATTCTTTCCGTTAGATTGAACAACGGAACTGAATGAATGCCTCCCTGATTCCGTATATACGCCACTACTGTCGTATTGTCGGATAGGATTTGGACATGAGCATTGTGAATAATGTCCATCCAGTGACGTAACGCAAGCCAAATTGACATCATTTCCTTGATGTTTATGTGCTTGCACAGGAATTGCGGATCCCAAAGACCCTGGCATCTCGATTCCGTTGGGATTAATGATGCACCCCAACCTGTTTGACTGGCATCCGTCATAATGGTAAAACTCGGATCCGGCAACTGCAGCGGAACTCCCTGAGTTAACCACTGAATGTTTGCCCAAGTCTGAATCTCTTGTTTCACTTGATCTGACAAGAGAACGTCTACATCGAGCGAATGAATTTTCACACTCCAATTCTGAGTCAAGAAAATTTGAAGAGGATGTGTGCGTAACCGCCCCATCGGAATGAGATCCGCGGCGGCTCCGCACAGACCTATCAGTCTCATAAATTCTCTCGCCGTGACTTTGTCTGCGTGCAGACAATAGCGAGCGTAACAACTGACTAATTTCGCTCTGGTTAACGGCAGACGAACGAGATTGTTGTGCGTCTCAAAGCTCATTCCCAGATGAGTGAATGACTTGGACGGCACCAGATCCGACTTCTCCTCGTTTACTATAAAACCGAGACGTCGGAGCAATAGAAGAAGATTCTGAACATCGTTCTGAAGCGTTAACTCGTTGCCGTACCTCTGAAGAATGTCGTCCAGGTAGGCCGACGTTACCGCAGACGAATGAGCTCGGAAATAGATCATTACCGAGTTCATTACCCGAGTGAAAGCCCAGGGTGCTAGATTCAATCCGAAGCACATCGCCCGGAATTGATACACCACTCCTAGGACTGCGAAGCGTAGGTACTTTCGGAATGTCGGATGTACCATGACGTGAAAGTACGCATCCTTGAGATCTATGCTCGTTGCATAATCGTTCACCCGAATACTCGCTCTGACCGATCGAATCGTCTCCATATAAAACTTCGGAGCGACGATCAGCTTGTTTATCCAGCTCAAATCTATGACTGGACGGAACGAGCCGTCTGGTTTCGGAACCAGAAACAGATGGCCGTAGAATCCCGGAGATTCCTGGTTTTCTACGACCTCTACCGCGTTCTTCATTAAAAGAGACTGCACCTCTGATAACAGAGCGTCTCTTTTCTGCGGATTTGACGGAAGATGAGTCCACTTTGGACTTCGAGTTAATGGAGGCTTTCGTTTGAAGGATATCTTTAGACCTTCCGAAGTCACTCCTCTCACCCAAGGGTCGTCCGTAATCGACGCCCATTCTTGTGAAAAGCTCGACAACCTTCTGCCAACCGGTACGCGATAGAGGTTTAAGCCATCACCTCCTGGACCTGCGAGGCCTGCGGTAGGAGAAACCACGTCCCGCACCTCGCCCCGTCGACCTCGGGGCGTCCGACCGATTGTCCCGGCCTGAAGGACGTCCCGAACGAGAGTCGCTGCCTTGACGGTCTCTCGAATAAGACCAAGAGGACGCACCGGAACCTCTATAGGAACCTCTCTTGGGCGCATTAGACCCAGAAGTGCCTGTCTTATTCGTATCTGCTGTATCCGACTTCTTGGAGCAGATTTGAACAACAGAGAATCCTTAGCTTTCTTTGTAATTTTATCATAAATAGCAGAAAGCTTGCCGTCAAAGAGAAGTTATCCTGAGACCGAAGCGACTCTAAGAGAGTTCTTCACCTTAGAATCCACTAGTGTGGATGTAGCTAGGGCTGCGTCACGTCTAACCAACTCCAGATTTGCCACTGAAAGGGCGGAGTTACACGTGGAATAAGCTACTGCCCTTGAAAGAAGTCTTAAAGAGGATTGTATATCCTGAAACTCTTTCCCCTGAAGGCGCAGTGATAATGCCTTAGTAAGGTGATCTGCGTAAGATAAGGCATCTAAATTGGCTCTGTTAGACGCAATAGCTGTTTCCAACACCGCGGTTGGAATAGAAGCCGACGACGGTAATGATAGCTCTAAGTCTTCCGCCTCGTCGTCCATACGCAG
This sequence comes from Pictodentalium vernedei, assembly GCA_031216915.1. Taxonomy (NCBI): domain Eukaryota; kingdom Metazoa; phylum Mollusca; class Scaphopoda; order Dentaliida; family Dentaliidae; genus Pictodentalium; species Pictodentalium vernedei. Next base: position 263,098,489 of record CM062293.1, read on the forward strand.
AGGAACTCTCGCTATACCCTGTCCTGCCGTATCGAATTTATTCCTTGCATTAATGAAAGGCAGGTTGAGAGTATTAGCGGACAAGAAACCTGCTTTCCCCGTCCTGGAAGCAAGTTTAAATATAGCGTCGTTCAATAATTCAAATGTTCTTGCAACATTATTGGACTGCGACGGAAACTTGGGAGCGATGTCCCTGAACCGCTTAAAAAATTCAGAGTCCAATGACGCTATAATTCTCTTGTCCGGAACCGCAGCAGTCTGGCCCGACGGAACAACTTGAGGGAGAAAGTGCCGGATGAAGTCCATGGCAGCTTTATGTTGTTCCGAAAGGGATAGCTCCAAGTCATCCGTATCCCTTTCACCATCCGGTCGGACCTCATGATGTTCCCGGTCGTCCGCCCCCGATGCTTTGGCGGAGCGTACCGACCCAGCGCCGTCGGATAATTCTCGATCCGACACCGTTTCTGTCGGCTGCTGGGATGCTGCGATAAGTTGTGCTATCTGCACAAGAATGTCCGGTGTCGAGACCTGCGGAGGCGCAGTCTTTCGCTGCTTCGCCGAGGGCAGCTCCGCATCAGATGGCTCCCGCATACTTTTCCTATGCGAACGTCCGGAGTCCATCGGTCTCGAATCCCTGGCTGCCGGATGGTGTGACCTGGTCGCCGAAGAATCCTTGATCGGCGAAGCTGGTAATATATCGGCGGTCACGCAGCCAAGGTGCGGTCGTGTGCGCTGACGAGAAGAGGAAGCCTTAACAGTCTCCGCGGACTGCTTATACAACGGAGCGTCCCGAGCGACGGACGTATGCTCCGCTAAAGACACATTTTGTACCACAACATCTGGTCCCAGATGTTGTTGTACGAGAGAGGGGCCTCTCTCGCTCGCGGCCCGGCTGGACCTGGACGAGCTAGGAACCGGACTCAAAGGCTTCCTCTGTTCTCGCTTACTATCCGCCGTCACTGGGTGTGCATCTATTATGTTTATAGTGCTCGCATCACCCAAAATTTCCTCCTGGACAGCATCGGACGAACCCGGCTGCCGAACCATTCGGTGAATGGACGCTACACCGGGCGAGCTAGCGGACGACATTTGTCTAATCTCCATGAGCACTTTTGCCGCTAGCTCTGAATTCATTTGTGATGATGGACGCACACTTGTAGAAGATAACATGGAAACATCACCCTGTTCTGGTTCCTCTGAAATAGAAACTGAGAGAGTAGAGTGACCTTGCGGAGAAAGAGCCGGCATAGCCCTTTCTCCAGAAACAACATATCGTGACATACGTTTCCAATGTTTCTCATCCCAATATTCACATATAGGACAGGGATTAATGCGAGAACACTGACTACAAATAATACAATGATCATGAAAGTCAGAGGAAGATTTCTTCCTATTACAATTGAACAATGTCCCTTCATTGTGAAAGAACAACAATAAGTCCTAGTTACTCGCAACAACCCCTGGCACAAAGATACATAATAACATGATCCATTAATAAATGAAAAAACAATTGCAAATCAAAATAATTTTGAAAAAATATTTTTTCAGCGAAGCCCAAGTTGCTGAAAAGTAACGTTGAGCCCCGATGGATCCGATGGCAAAGTGTGGTCAAAAATTTTAAATTTATATTAAATAATTAATGAGACACTTACGGATAATATAAATGTATCTTATAGTGAGATAAACTACAGCAAAGGCAAACAGCCCCCCTCAAAAAAGGCTGTTGCCAATGTAAACAAACAGTGTAAAACACCAGAAAACATGACTCCAGGCACTGAAAAAACTGGCCCGGAATCAGTCATCAAATTACACTCTATCTGATGCAAAACAGAGACTCCCAGGGGAGAATCTGCAGAACATCAGATGGAAGATGCAGAACACAAACGTTATACACCCATGGGTGAAAACGTAACTATGGGGAAAATAACAGAAAACATTCTGTAACCAAGCAACTCTCCCAGGAAATTTTAGAAATGAAATTTCTCAAAAATATGCCAAAAGCATGGGAGAATTGCAAGGGGGGACTTTAGAAGGCTAGGGGAGAGGAAACACTGAATAAGCAGTGCAACATTTAGCAAGAATGACAACAAGAGGCCCATGCCTCGAAAATAGGCAACTTAACATAATTTCATCAAAAAATTTTAAGTACAGCCCTGATTATTTTTTGTCACTTCTTTTTCCTCTCCTCCTTCTATCCTCCTTAGAATCACATTTTCTCCAAAAATTACGTGTCTGGCATCCTTTAAACTGAGATTTACAAGCACAAAGATCAGTGAGATGTTGAATGATGAAGGGCCAAACAGAGAATGATAATTGGCGCCAATTTCGGGACTTCTGCGTCACTGCGCATGCGCAGTAGAGGCGTAGTATGGAGGTCCTTTAGGACATGATTTCTTTTTGTTTTGGATGCAAATTTTGGGGATTGGGGGGCAAAATTTGTGTTTGGCCCTGGTTTTGTTAGAGTTAGCACCAGCTAAGTCTGGGTCATTGGTACAGTATAAAAATATTATAAATTTAAAGTAATTTGCATATTTTTATACTTACCAATGGCCCAGACTAGCTGGTGCTTAACTCAAAGTTATTAAGGGCCAAACACAAATTTTGAACCCCCCAATCCCCCAAATTTGCTTGCAAAATCGAAAATTAAAAGTGCTATTTGGCCCTCCATACATTTACTCTCTGCGTATGCGCAGACGTCAGGAAGTGACCGGAATTGGCACCAACATCATTCTTTGTAGAAGAGAGGACTACATAAAAATTCAGTGGGGAGGTACAAGTGCCCACTCATGGGAGGGACATCTCCGTCTGGGCGATTGGTAAAATATACAAATTACTTTAAATTTATAATATTTTTACACTGTAAACCAATGGCCCAGGCTAGCTGAATCGTAAACAGGTGGAGGGCCTAGGATTTCAGAATTAGTAGATCAACATAGTTCCAATCCTGTAATCCAAGGTGAAAGGAAATTAAAATTATTACGAATTACATGTATGTCTCTCTATACAGTAATAGAGAAGACATATCATACAAAAAGGAGCCCAGTTCAAGTAATTCCGTATACTTAGCATGAAGACTATGCTAACTGGATGTAACAAGATCCCAATTTTTAAGGTTAGCCCAGACTAAGCCCCAAAAATTAGGATGGCGTATATGAGAAGAGAGAATATCCCCCACAAACATACGCCATATACAATAAAACTCCAGCTGTATGCAGGATAGAACAAGAGCTGGACTTTGGTCCAGTGCATACCCCCACGTGGTGTACCACCTAGTGTGGGCATACCTATGATCAACAAATATTATTGATGAATCTTCTCGTAAGGACTGAAGGACAGATGCACAGATGGACGGACGGAATCCGTAATACCCCCCCCCCCCCCCCTTCCATTTTCTTCAAAAAGTTTCAACAATTTCCAACAATTTCTAAGTCAAAAGGTATGGTAAATTGTTTGGTGTTTGGAAGTTTTATGCAATGAGGCAGAAGCCTTTGTCATAGGCAAACTGCATGTCATATTTCACTGAAATCCGATAACCTCAATCCAGTATGCTCCCCCCACCCCCATTTTCTTCGAAAGTTTTCAACAATTTCAAACAATTTCTAAGTCAAAAGGTATGGTAAATTGTTTGGTGTTTGGAAGTTTTATGCAATGAGGCAGAAGCCTTTGTTAAAGGCAAACTGCATGCCATATTTCACTGAAATCCGATAACCCATTCCTGAGATACAGGCTGAACAGACAATTAATGTCTATTTCCTTCAATTTTTAAGTCAAAAAAGGGGGATAACTCTAAAAAAGAGAATGTGAGAAATATCGTTGAATCCTTTTTTAAAGCCAATACCATAAGCAGTGTTCAAGGCAAATTTCATTGCAATAGAACATTCGATACCCGAGATAAAGACTGAACAGACAAAATTTGGCTCGGACGGACACAATTTCTAAGTGAACAAGTAATAAAAAAAAAAAAAATAATAAAAAAAAAAAAAAATAACTAGTGTGGGCATACCTATGACCAACAAATATTATAAAAAATAATAATTTACTTAAGTTATGAATATTCTCGGATGGACTCACACACGGACGGACGGACGGATGGATGGATGGACGCATGTAATCCAGTATACCCCCATTTTCTTTGAAAGTGGGGGTATAATTACGGACAAAACAGCTTCCCTCATAGTTACATACAAGCCTGAAAATAAGTAGACTGTCATCTGCAGAATGAGGTCCCCAGAGGGTTAATTTGATGATGCTACCCTGCACAGATTACTAAATATACCCTGTATGAACCTTAATATGAATCAAGGTCTCTGGTGTAAACAGAAAGAGGAACCCAGAGGATATATTGTGGGATACTAGCCTACCATATGGGAAAGCATCAGGAAATTCACCCTCTGGGAACCTCCATCTGCAAATGACAGATTCCTTATTTCCAGGCTTGGTTACATACCTACCAAGCCGGAGGAGAGGTAAAAAATCCCAGCCCCCCCCCCCCTCTTCTTTTGAAGGAATCTTCAAAAAGAAAGAGGGAGCGCTCTGGAATCAGTAAAAAGTGGTACCAAAAAACAATATAAATATTCGTCGAACAGGCACTCAGGTATTAATGATTATTAATAAGTGGTGCTTAATGCCACTTCAGAGGCTAAGGCTATAGCGACGATCCCGGTAATTAATATCGCCTGTTATATAACGTACCCTGGAGTCGGCATACACAAATAGGTAAAAAACCGGAGATATTATATATAACATACACATGTCCAATAGAACAACAATGAACGATCTCTGGAAAGTAACACACTTCTGAGGTAACCCACAGGCAACCTCATTCAGGAGTACAATAAATTCCAGTAACAACACTCCCTGACGTGTAATATACAATATCTATGACATTATAAATGTACGAATATACGAGAGTGTAAACAAGGTGTATTTGATTGAGTACCGACATTAATAGAAACCTGGATTTAGAAATGGAAGTAGGTATAATTAACAGGCTCGACACGGACCACCCCCGAAATAATTCATAATTTCTAAGGTCCATAATATACAATAATGCGTCTGCCTAATAAATCATCATTATGCGCGTGAGGATTGAAAACCTGCATGTAATCATCTGAATACCAGTTAACTGGCTGTACAGCCTCCGAGGTACACAAAGACTAGCAATTTATTTATGATGAATTATGCGCTCGTATATGACATATAGATGAACAATCACAGGAAACCAAGCAACTAAAAAGTGGATGTGCCCATGAGGTCGCCATAGAACACGACCAAGCCGCCAATCGAGAAGTCATGAAATGCATGTATACATTTAAACACATACGAAAAAATGATCAATATGTCTCTGCTAGAAGGATATGTGCCTGATGTGTGGAAAATAGCAATTGCTAATCCTCTTGTGAAGAAACAAGGTGCGGAACTTGTGTTAAAAAACTTCCGACCAGTGAGTAACTTACCGTTCGTCTCTAAGCTGTGTGAAAAATCTGCAATTGACCAACTAATGTTACATAGTGATATGCATGCTCCATTACCGACCAACACGTCTGGATTCAGAAAATTTCACTCGACTGAAACGGCATTACTCAAGGTTCAGAATGACATCCTCATTAATATGGAGTCTGGAAGGGTAACAGTGCTTGTTCTTTTAGACCTTAGTGCTGCTTTTGACACGGTTTGTCATAAAACTCTGCTAGAGACAATGAATTCTGATTTTGGACTTAATGGTGTTGCTGCTAACTGGCTATCATCATACCTCAAGAATAGACAGCAGCGTGTGTCAATAAACGGTAATCTGTCAAAAGACTTCCATCTTGAATGTGGAGTCCCACAGGGCAGTTGCCTTGGTCTGTTCTGTTTGTATTCTATATTTCAAAAATGTTCACCATCATTGAATCTCACCTGCCTGACATCCATGGTTATGCTGATGACAGGTCTATTTCTCTTTTCGACCATCAATCAAGGATCAAACTAAAGCTCTAGAAACTACTGAATCCTGTACTTCGGACATTCGCATATGGATGGTTTCAAACAAATTAATGATAAATGATGATAAGACTGAATTCCTAATAATTGGTTCACGACAACAACTCACTAAAGTTGACATCAATTCAGTGAAGGTTGGAGATTCCGCCATGAGTGCAAGTAACAGTGTACATAATCTTGGTGCCTTTTTCGACTCCACCATGTCTATGGACAGACATGTTACAAATATGTGCAATAAGGCTTTCAGAGGTCTCTAAAAGTTAAACAGATAAGACAGTTCCTCACCAAAGACTCAACAAAAACCCTAGTTCATGCCTTTGTAACTTCACAATTGGATTTTTGTAATGCCTTACTGTTCAATCTTCCACAATATCAGTACTCTCGCCTGCAGATGGTACTAAATGCATCAGCCCAAGTGGTATGTAGGGTATCAAGATCTCAACACATCACTCCTGTTCTGAGGGATATGCATTGGCTGCCAGTCAAGTACAGAATAATTTTCAAAACTTTATTATTAGTTTTTAAGACACAAAACAACATGTCACCAGCCAACTTAGAAGAACTCCTTAATACCAAGAATGTGTGTCAATACAACCTGAGGTCCAATGGTAAAATGCTGCTACATGTTCAAAAACATAGGTGTAAGACATTTGGAGATAGGTCATTCTCATTTGCTGGCCCTCTCTTGTGAAATAATTTACCAGAACACCTAAAAAGACTATCAAATGTCAACCTTTTCAAGAAATATCTGAAAACATACCTGTTTCAAAAAGCCTATAAGTGATGTTCTGGACTGTAAGATACTGTATATATTCCGTTTGTATATTTGCACGAGCTCAGTAACATGTAGAGTGCCTTATAATATGGTTCTATATCTTCTGAACTATAATTTTGGCGCTATATAAATGTGTATATTATTATTATTATTAAAAACCCTTCCTCACCCGCACTACTTAATTGTTCTTGTGTTAGTCATAAAATAATATAAGAACCGCAATGGTTCCCTCACGTCTGACCTACTCCATTATGCCACTATGGGCGGAGAAGGATGTGAAGAACAAAAACTTCCCCTGATAAAGAAGGTCCTCTCGTGGAGAAAGCTTCCAAGGAATGTCCCAGGACAGACACTTGAGAAGACTGATCCAAGGTTTCTGTGACGACAGAAGTGCTACTAGTAGGATTCACAACAAGACTGTTTGATCTTAAACAATCTACTGAATCAACTGAATTGGAGGATACGCGTATGCTATCATTCATCCCCATGAGATCGGCAGAGTGTCTACTGCATATGCTCAACGGTCTGGGCATGGCGACACGAACAATGGTAACAGATTGTTCCGGTGCTTCGCAAACAGATCTATCATGGGGCGATCCCACTGGTAGCAAATCTGCCCAAATACTCGCTTGTTGAGCGTCCACTCCAATTGCAACAGGCGACCTTTCCGAGAGAGCGGGACTGCTAGTATGTTCAGACGACCTGGTATATGATAGATAGAAAGATGAACATGATGCTTCATGACATATAGGAAAATCTTCTCCATTAGTTGGCATAACGGAAATGAATGGGTGCCGCCCTGGTTCCCGATGTTCGCTACTACTGTCGAGTTGTCCGACCAAATTTGAACATGGAAGTCCGTTATTATGTGAATCCAATGTTGTAGCGCTAGCCATATTGACATCATCTCTTTGATGTTTATGTGTTTCTCCTGGAACCGAGGGTCCCAAAGACCCTGATACTTCCAGACTGTGGGACTTAGGGTCGTGCCCCAACCCATCTGACTCACATCCGTCATAATCGTGAAAGCCAGATCCAGCAGTTGCAGTGGAACTCCCGGAGTTAACCACTGAATATCTGCCCAATTTGAACCCTTGTTTTACTAGGTCTGTTAAAACAATACTGGTTCAAGCGAAAGCGTCATCACACTCCAGTTACGAGTAAAGAATATCTGGAGGGGACGTGCGCGCTCCGCACAACTCCAACAGTCGCATAAATTCCCTCACTATTAATGTGTCTGAGTGTAGACAAAAGCGAGCATAACAACTGACTAACTTCACTCTGGGTAATGGCAGACGAACCAGATTGTTGTGCGTCTCAAAGCTCAATCTCAAGTGAATCGACAACTTGTACAGACCTAGATCCGACTTTTTCTCGTTTACGATGAAACCGAGACGTCGGAGTAATAGAAGCAGACTCTGAACATTGTTCTGAAGAATAATTCTGTTGCCGTATTCCTGTGGAAGGTCATCCAAGTAAGCAAGCATAACCGCAGACAAATGAGCTCGTAAGTAAGACATTACTGAGTTCATTATTCGAGTGAAACACCCAGGGGGCTAGATTCAGACCAAAGCATATTGTTCTGAACTGATACACCTTCTCTTGTATGGCGAACCGCAGGTACTTTTAGAATGCCGGATGTACCAGGACATGAAAGTACACATCCTTAGATCTGTGCTTGCCGCATAGTCGATCACTTGAATGCTCACTTTTACAGAATGATTTCCATAAATAAACTTTTGGAGCCATCATAAGCTGTAATCCAACTCTAGTTTATTACTGGTGGGAACGAGCTGTCTGGCTTCGGTATGAGGAACAGGTGACTGTAAAAATATTGAGAATCATTCTGATTCTCGACGACCTGTATTGCTTCCTTTGATAAGAGAGCTTATACCTCCGGTAGGAGAAACTCTCTTATGCAAGAAGTTGATGGAAGATTTGTCCAACGTGGACTACTTGTTAGTGGGGTTATTACTCGGAATGATAGCCTAAGATGTCTGAGACTACACTTCTCACCCACTGAACTTCCGTGATTATTATCCAGTTTTTTGCAGATCTTGATAACCTTCCACCAACTGGCCAGCAATAGAGGTCTAAACCATCACCTGTATGATCTGCAAGGCTTTTGGGAGGAGGAACCACGTCCTCCCCACGAAAAACCTTGTCTCGTCAGCCTAGGGAAGTCTGACCTATAGTCCCGATCAGATCTACGCCCCTTTCCCCAGTCGCTATACTGACGACCTCCAGAGTAATTATAAGAGGGTTTCTTGTACCCTCGTGAGGAGTTTCCTTTTGACAATTTTTGTCTGGAATGCACTCCTTACTCTTATCTGCTGAAGTGGGTCGCTGATACGCCGACTTCAAAAGCAGAGCACTAGACGCTTTCTTAGTAGCCTGTTCATAGAGTAACGAAAGCTAGTCATCGAAAATAAAATGTCTGGAAACCGGAGCGACTCGGAGAGAGCTTTTCACCTTGTCATCTTATCAGTGATGACGACGCAAGGGCAGCATCATGTCTGATTAACTACAGATTAGCTACTGTTAGGGCTGAGTTATACGTGGTATACATAATTGCCCTGGAAAGAACTCTGGTACGAACGTCTTCAAATTCCTTTCCCTTGAGACGTTGCGCCATAGCTCTTGTAAGGTGATCTGCGTAAGACATAATGTCCAAATTCACTCTATTTGAAGAAATTGCCATCTCAATTGTGTCTGAGCGAATAGTGAATGATACAGGTAAGGATACCTCTAGATCCTCGGCCTGCTCATCCAAATGCAGAAGAATCCTCCGAACATCTTCCCTGACCGTTTTTAAATGAACGTGGTCCAAAAAAACAGTATGTATACGGAAGATGAAGATAAGAAACCGTCTTCCACACACGCAAGAGGATAAATACGGCATCATCTATATGGCCGAAGGCCTGCGACACCTTATAAACTGAACCGGGAAAGAAAGGACTTCCTCCTTTGTCCGGATAAAGTCTGCGCCTAACGACGCCAGCGGTTTCTCTCTTGTCGTCGCAGCATTCTGATTCGGCGGAACAAAAGCAGGGTATTATTGATGGATGAAAGCCATCGCAACCATGTACTGTTCCAAAAGGGAGAGGTAATCACCACCTTTCACTATCTGAGAGAATCAGTTGTGAATCTCGGTCCATTGCATCTGCGTGAACAGACGTCTGGACTGACCCAGCACAGTCCGACAGCTTAGATTCTGAGTCTGAGGGAGGCTGCAACTGCACTTGCTGGGATGCTGTGATCAGCTGAGCAATCTGCGATAGCAAGTCCATCATCGAGGCCTGAGGAGCAGCGGTCTTCCACTCCTTAGCCACATGCTGCTCCTGGGACAGTGTGTCGGAAATGGATTGTTTCTCCAAACGTCCCGATGATCAAGGCCTCGTCTCCCTAGCTACCGGATGGTTCGACTTCACGGGTGAAGAGTGGTTCCTTTTTCATGCAACAGACTGGATATCTGAAATCGGGTAGCTAGGATGCATTCGTGTGTGCTTAAATAACGTAGCGGAGGAAGCCGTGACTGAAGCCGACCCTGGCTGCAGACTGGACGGAGTGTCTCGAGCAGCAGGCGGATATATGCTCCGTCTCGTGCAAGTTTCCAACCAGAAAAGTATAAATTTTATAGTAAATTTCCTTTCTTATTATACCTACCGAAATTGTTTACAACAGGCTTGCACTACAGTGGAAGAACCTAACTCGGATAAAATACTCTCTATTTTAATCTTTCCCAAGATTAGGGAAAGAAAAGTGGTGTAAAAACACCAAGAAAAAATAAGCCAAAACTGGGCCGAGCGCCATTGGCGCACACCCAGTATGGGACGCTCTTCCATAGTACAAATCCACGACTTCCGTAACAGTGCGCAATGCATCAATTCATCATTCTTTTGATTCCGAACAACACAGGAGTTATGTGATCAGCGAAGGAAGGATTCTTACCCAAATAAGAAGACGGGAGGGCCTCCATGTAAACAATTTCGGTAGGTATAATAAGAAAGGAAATTTACTGTAAAATTTATACTTCTTATCAACCTACCTCAATTGTTTACAACAGGCTGAATAGACAAAAGGCTGGAGGGAATCACATAACCAACCCACACATAACTCAATAGCACTGAGACCGTGGACAGAGGAAGAGATCCCTAGGCCTATCAAACCATAGCATCACAAACATTAGAAAAGCCAATGAAAGATGCGACGCACAGACAGAAAGGGCAGTAACAGCACAAAGCTGGAACTGACCCTGAAAAAAGCTGAAAAGCTTGGATAGACAACATCCTGAGCCGAAGAAAGAGGGTCCCAAGGTTCTCTGTCGGCTCCTGCAACTGTCGCAGATAAAAGGAGAAAGTAGCATTTCTCCAGAAGGCTGCCAGTATAACATCAGTCATCCGACAACATGACAGAGTTATTAAAAGAGGAAGACAATGCACGCACCTAGTGGCAGAAAAAACAATTGGTAATACAATCACCAGTAGCTAGACGAGCAGAAGCTGCACGAATAGCAAGACAAGTCCATCAAGAAATGGATGCAGGAGAGATCTGGCATGTGGGAAAGCGCATATTCATCCAGGATAAAGGCGTGAACGCCCCTCACCCCCAAGCAGAGCAGCGCCCAAGAAAGTGACCATCTTGGAGTAAACTCCAAAGTCCTAGGTCTTTTCAAGGAAAAGAGCTGAACAAGCTTGGAGAGGCAAGGATGAGTGTCGAAACAATGCGGTATCACAAAGGAAAAAATGTCTCCGAAGCATGGACAAGTACCCATTGCTGGAGACCCCCAGAAACAAACATATACCAGAAACTCCGCAAGAGGTGTGATCGAAGGAGTGACAGAAGCAACAGAGTGATCGCACACCATCGACAGAAGAACCTTCCACTTAGCCACAACGGCTAAACCAGTGAAGTGAGTGCCTCCTTGAAGAAAAGCAACTCCACTGCGTGTCTCGAAAAACCACTACGGAGGAGACAGGACCTGATAAAAGACATGTGCGAAGGCACATAGAAGTCGGGTCAACTTGAAAACCTCCTCGGGCGACTTTGGCAAAGAAAGTCGCGAGGTAGAGGGAGACATGCCGGAACCGACGCTAACAGAGAGCGGAGCAGATTGATCCACACCCACCGAAGCGACGGGTGTGATCGAAAGGATTCGATGACTGCAGGTTCATATCTGGGTGAGAACCTGAGGTGGAATCGGAACCGGTAGGAAGGCGTAGCCGACAAGCCCATCCCAAAGGAGGGCCAGAGCATCCACGGCGAAAGCCAGAGCATCTGGACACGGGGACACGAAAGTGTCCACCGGATGGTTCCAACGAGTCACAAGAGATCGATGGAACCCGACATGTGGAGCATCCACCTGGTGGAAATCACCCTGCCCTGATGGGACAGGGAGTCGAACAGCCGGGAATGTGAAGAACAGCCACCCCGGCGTGGACATCCTGAGCGAGCAGTAGAAGATCCCGAGCCAATTCGTACATTGGAACAGAGTGCGTGCCGCCCTGGTTCCGAATGTAAGCAACCACCGTCGAATGGTCAGACAACAGAAGGACCTGGTGAGTCGACAGGGGAGGGATCCACTGCCTGAAACGCAGAAGAAGAGCAAGAGGCTCCTTCTGGTTGATGTGTAGAGCTGCATGATCCTGGTCCCACATCCCGAGAATGGAAAGACCTAGAGGATCCAACGTCGCACCCCATCCGAGATTGCTGGCATCTGCCGTCAGAACGCGATCGGACGTGGGTAAGTCCAACGGAACACCCTGCGAAAGCCACTGGACATCCGCCCAGAGGAGAAGGTGAGGATAAAAATAGTCTGAAACTGAAGCACCAGATCCAGAAAATCTACATTCGGCCTCCAATGAGTGAGCAGAAATTGTTGGAGAGGTCTGACATGCAGCCGACCTAGAGGAATGAGATCCGTCACCGAACAGCAGAGACCGATTAGCCGGAGAAAACTTCGAGCCGTCGCGGATGTGGACTGGGACAGAGTCGGAGCAAAAGCTGAGAAAATCACAGCCTTGGCCTGGGGAACCGCCACCAAATTGAATTGTGTGCGGAAAGCCATCCCCAGATGATAAAATGACTGAGAAGGGACCAGGTCCGACTTCTCCTCGTTGACTCTGAAACGTAGCGGCGTGAGCAAGCTCAACAGAGTGGCGACATCCGACTCCAGTAAGGCAGCATTGGAATGCCCCTGGAGGATATCGTCCAGATATGCCGAAGTAGTCACCCTGGACTGTATGCGATGGAACGCTATCACATGCGACATCAGTCTGGTGAAGGCCCAAGGAGCCAGGTTGAGGCCGAAAGGCATGGCCTTGAACTGGTAAACTTGCCCCAGAAAAATGAACCTGAGATACTTCCGTAACGCCCAATGAATCGGAATGTGAAAGTAAGCGTCTCGCAGGTCGAAGCTGGAAGCGAAATCTCCCTGGTGAATTGAACGGAGGACCGACCTGAAAGTCTCCATGCTGAACTTGGGAGCAATGATAGACTGGTTCAGGAAACTCAGATCGAGAACCGGTCGGAGTCGGCCATCCTTCTTCGGCACCAAGAACAGGTGGGAATAGAAACCCACTGACCTAAAGTTCTAGATGACCTCAATCGCCCCCTTTGTCAGGAGATTGTCTATCTCCGTGGACAAAAGTTCCCGACGTAAAATGTCTGAAGGAACTGTGGTTGGAAAAGGCACCCTGGACAGAGTGGAGTGCCGTCAGAAGGATATTCGCTGCCCGGACCAAACAACATCTAACCTCCAAGGATCGGATGTGATGGTGGTCCACGGTCTGCAAACTCTGCTATCCTTCCTCCAACCTGGGACGAGTCGAGGTGAGGACCTTCATTGCGAACCCCGACGAGGCTCGCGAGAGGAGAAAACACCTCTACTGAATGAAGAATCCTTGGAGTTCCCTCAAGACTGCCGACGCTTACCCTTACAGCACTAAGGAATCAGTAATAGAGAAAAAGTTATAAAAATAATTGCAGATGACTTGAATGGTGCCATATTGAATAATAACTGAAAGAGGCAAAAATAGGAATAGAACATAAAAAAATCATCAATTTTCAAAGTAAATAAGGGACATAACTCCTGTAAGATTTGTTGGACGAAACCCTAGGTACAAGGGCATCCGTTCCCCCAAGCTGCCCTATCACCATACCAAAGAACATTAAAATCCAACAACTGATGTTCGAGTTATAATACAAAATGTTTGTACGGACGGACAGATGGACGGAGACCTCCACTATATACCACTCGAAAAAAAATTTTTCGGGGGCATAAAAAACTACCTATATATGAGGACGCTGACAATGTAAACAACGTCAATGTAAACAAGACATCAGGCACACAAAAAAGTCCCAAAGTCAGAACCAATTGAAATGCTATCAGATGCAAAGCTAGATCTTCATACGAAGAAAAAACGACACATCGGATAGAATATGCAAGACTAAACAGCCTAACACCCCTAGGGTGAGGACGTAACCCTGGGGAAGAAACAGAATAATATTCTGTAAAAAATGTTAAACTCCCACGAAATTTAATAAAAAATTTCAATAAAAAATAGCCAAAAAGCTTAAGAGTTTAACAGGAAGGGATCATGGAAGGATAGGGAAGGAATACTTAACAAACAGTGGAATAATCAATTTTAAAAATGATGACGTCAGGCATATGTCCCGAAATTGGGAAACATAAAATAATTTTATAAATATTGTAAAGTTACAGCCCTGAACGTCCAAAACCACCATTGAACACTTCCTTCATCCAGTAACAGCCTTGTATCCACCAATTCTTGCATTGATTTGTGCCTGACATCCTCAAAAAAGGCGATTTTAAATCACAGATGTCATTTCATTGCTGGTGATTTTAGGGCCAAACAAAGAATGATGTTGGTGCCAATTCCGGTCACTTCCTGACATCTGCGCTTGCACGGAGAGTAAATGTATGGAGGGCCAGATAGGACTTCTAATTTTCAGTTTTGCAAGCAAATTTTGGGGATTGGGGGATTCAAAATTTGTGTTTGGCCCTTAATAACTTTGAGTTAAGCACCAGCTAGTCTGCGCCATTGGTTTCCAGTGTAAAAATATAAAAAAATATGTACATTTTCAAGTGTAACAAAGGCCCTGACTCTTGTACGTATCTGTTGATGAAACCTGCAGTATGTGGCAATGATCCTTTTTCCCATGCTGGTCTGTTACCATACCAAAGGACATCAAAATTTGACAACCGATGAATGTTGCTAAAATATGGACAGAGCATTTGACTTTTTCAGCCCTGTGAAATCTCATCCTTTTGTTCATAAATGGCAAAACATTTATGAACAAAACCTTGATAAACTGAGGCTTCACTTGCTGGTAGCATGGTATTAGAAAAATATAATCTGACATATTGCAAAACACATATGAAAAATAATTTAGCATTCTATCAGTTGAAAATTTAATCTGGTGAAAAAACATTAACAGACTGAAAAACCACCTTAAAGACATCTGTAGAAACAAATTTTTCAGAATAGCATCATTTGCAAAATTTGATGCTGTAATTGAAAATAAAAAAAAAAAATGGTTCTTTCTAGTCTGATGTTTAATCTTTGACAATGGTAAAAATACACTAGCTTTTTTTCAATTTAAGGCTATGTTTCATGCATAAGAATCAGAATTTTCTCTTTTTTTGTTATTAGTCCAAAGAAGAGTCAAGACATAAACAACAACCAAAACTGGAGCATTCACAAAATCATCTTCAACCATTGAAAAAAATGTAAATCAATTTACACTTGGTCCAATGTCTAATAATGTGCTTTTGTTCCTTGCTTCCTGAGTCACCCATCTTCAAGATCCATAAGTGGGTTATATATTTTCCAGTGAAACCCATTTTTGGCCCCAGCTTAAAATGAAATGCCCATCTGTGCAGATTTCATAACCAGCATTTTGTATCCCATGATGCATAACAGTTTGAAATTTCAAGTCACCTGTGCAAATCACACCCAAGGACTTCAGATTTCACCAAATGTGTTGCTACCAAGAACAACATACAGGTCACCATACAACTACATTTTAAACTGAAAAAAAATTTAAGGACTCTTTAAACAAGAGGCCACAAGGAACCTTAATCGGTCACCTGACAAAGTGGTTCAAAGAAGTATTTTGGGTCACATTCATGTCATGTTAGTCATGGTTCATAAACACTATAGAGCAATGAAGTCATGAAATTATTCTTAACTCCGATGTCCATGTCAGATGATTATTATCATAGGTCTTTCTGATTGCTTCTAATTCTATCAGCTGTAGAAAAGCACTTGCAAACTTCCAAGGGTTGTTATGTCACTGCAGTTTGAAATGCAATTTTTAAGGAAAAACATTGAGTGAGGAATGGATCTGAACAAACTTGAACCTAACCTGCTGCACCCTCCCTCCCCCCCCCCCCCCCACCCCACTTTGAGAGCCCAAATATCAAGCCAGGGACTCGAATTGAACAAACTTGAATCTGATCCCCCTAGAGATGTTATATACCAAATACGAAAGAATTCTGACTGGTGGATCTGAAGAAGATTTTTAAAGAAATCTCATCATATTGCACTAAGTTAAATTTTGGGTTCCAATAGAGAGCCTAAAAATTAACCCAGGGACCTGATTTGAACAAACTTGAATCTGTCCCCCTGGAGATGTTGCATACCAATTATCAAAATATTTTCTCTGGTGGATCTGATGAAGAAGATTTTTAAAGAATATTCCTCATAATGCACTAAGTTAAATTTGGTCTCCAAAGAATCTGACCCACAAAGAGACGTTGTATACCAAATATGAAAGGAGTTTGACTGGTGGATCTTAAAGATGAAGATGATTAAAGAAATTAAAATTTTTTAGTAAATTTTGTTTCTTAACATACCTACCACAATTGTTTACAATTGGCTGTAACATAAGTGCAAGCCCTACTTCGGAACTAACTCAAGCTTTTAGAATCTTTTCCAAACGAGTTGGAAAAGTACTAGAGTGCAAAAGCACGAAAAAGATCGAAAAAAGGGTCGAGCGAGACCAGCGCTCGAAATTACAGGTACTCTCTCTGCACACCTCTTGCGTTTACCGAGCGCATGCGCAACAACCGTGACGTCAATTCCGTATTTCCGCCAACGAGAAGTTTGTGATTTAGCGGGGAGGCATCGATATCAAAGATATCCCCAAGGAGGGTGGGCCTCCGGTAAACAATTGTGGTAGGTATGTTAAGAAACAAAATTTACTAAAAAATTTTAATTTCTTTTCAACCTACTCACAATTGTTTACAATTGGCTGAATAAACAATAGAAGGAGGTGAATCACATAACCAATACCAACAAGAGTAGCAGAACGAAAGCAAGGATGGCAGAGAACAAAAACTAAAACCTGTAATGAAGAAAGAGAGAAGGCACCTGAAAAGAACAAGGCTGAGAGAAGCGCAACCTCGACAAAAACAATTTAACGAGGGTGCACCACAGCCTGAGCAGCAACGAGAGGGCCTAAAGAATAAAGGTCCTCAGATTGCTGCTGAAGGTGGCGGAGATAAAAGGAGGAGAAGGTAGAAGCATTCCTCCAGTAAGCCGCATTCATAACATCACGGAGCGAAACAGAATTGGAGAACGCCCAGGATGTAGAAATGGCACGAACCTCGTGAGCATTAAGCCAGTTCGAAACAAGATCCGATGCAGACAAGCGAGAATAAGCCAGCTTGATTGCAAGACAGATCCACCTGGAAATAGAATGGGAAGAGATAGACTGCCGCTTAGGAATGAGAGACAGAAAGAATCTCTTCCGATCCCTCCTAATGAACTGAGTGCGAGTAATGTAAGTCTTGACCGCACGAACAGGACAAAGAAGAGGCCTCCGTCCATCTACAGCAGGGAGAGCCCGAATGCAGATGGGAGGAGGTACCGAATCGGGGAGTTGATTCTTAGCCAGAAAAGAGCAATCAGTAGTGAATGTGACACTGTTAGCCTCATTTCGGAAGAAGGCAGAATCAACAGATAGCGCATGAAGCTCACTGACTCGACGAGCAGAAGCAAACGCTAGAAGAAAAGC
Organism: Pictodentalium vernedei; assembly: GCA_031216915.1. Lineage (NCBI taxonomy): Eukaryota > Metazoa > Mollusca > Scaphopoda > Dentaliida > Dentaliidae > Pictodentalium > Pictodentalium vernedei. The sequence continues at coordinate 263,116,289 of CM062293.1, forward strand.
CATCTTATAGGTGAGAAAACGCATGTCGGTCTCAGATAAAGGCTCGAAAGGCGCCCCCTCCAAACAGTGCAACACCCATGCCAAGTTCCACTTGGGTGTAAGACGCAAAACTCGAGGCCTCTTCAAAGAAAAGTGCCGAATAAGTTTGGAGAGGAAAAGATTACGACCGATACACCGCTTTCCCACATAAGAGAAAGTATCAGACAGCATAGACCGATAGCCCTTAATCGTAATAGGCTGGAGGCCCTTGGAGTCAAAAAGAAAAACCAGAAAATCCGCAATTTGAGCGATAGACGGATCACGGTAATTCACATTGTGATCTGAACACCAGCGGCAGAAAACCTTCCACTTGGCGGCATAAGTCATTCCAGAGGAAGGTCGCCGCGATGCAGAAATGCACTCCACTGATCGTCTCGAAAAACCTCTACGTCGGAGACTGGACCTGATAAAAGACAGGCGTGAAGGGACAGGCTCGCCAGGTTGTTGTGATACTTCCTGGGACGACCCTGTGAAAGATCGCGACGTAGAGGTAGACGAATCGGTCGATCGGCCAATAGAGGCCGCAGCAGATTGATCCACACCCTCTGTGGAGACAGGGGTGTGATCAGAATGATCCTGCAACTGCAAGCACGAATCTTCGCTAAAACTTGAGGAAGAATCGGTGCAGGAGGAAAGGCATAGCCGACCCAGCCTGTCCAGTCCAGAGACAGAGCGTCTACTGCAAATGCCAGAGGATCTGGACAAGGGGAGACAAAAGTCTCTACCTGATGATTCCAGCGAGTAGCGAAAAGGTCGACCTGAGGACGACCCCACTGCTCGCAAATCGCCTGAAACACCGACCGATGTAGCATCCATTCGGTTGGAAGGACACTGTCGCGTCGGGACAGGGAGTCTGCTAGGACGTTGAGACGCCCGGGAATGTGTCGAATGGACACCCGAGCGTTCACATCCCGCGCCAACAGAAGAAGATCCCGAGACAGACGATACATAGGAATCGAATGAGTGCCTCCCTGATTCCGTATGTAGGCCACTACTGTCGAATTGTCCGAAAGAAGTAGGACAACATGGTCCGACAGATGAGGGATCCAAAGCCGAAAACTCAACAGAAGAGCAAGGAGCTCCTTCTGGTTGATATGAAGGCCCACCTGCTCGCTGTCCCACTCTCCGTGAGTAGACAGACCGAGAGGGTCCAACGTCGCACCCCAGCCCCGATCGCTGGCATCCGCAGTAAGGATGCGATCGGCCAAAGGAAGATCCAACGGAACACCCTGTGTCAGCCAGGGAATATCTGCCCAAGGGCGGAGGTGACAAAGCAGAGACCGAGGAATAGTGAGTTCCAGGTCCAGCGGATCTACATTCGGACGCCAATGATCCAACAGGAAGTGTTGGAGAGGTCGGACAAACAAGCGACCGAGCGGAATGAGATCGGTCACCGAACCGCAAAGGCCCAGCATCCGAAGGAAAGTCCTGGCCGAGACCGAGGAAGATTGAAGCAGGTCCCGAGTCAAGGCGGAAAGAATCGTCGCCCGAGCCTGGGGAACCGACACTACATTGTGAAGAGTGTCGAAATCCATCCCCAAATGACGGAATCGCTGAGAAGGAAGAAGATCCGACTTCTCGCGATTGACTCTGAAACCCAGCGACGCTAGCAGGCAAAGAAACTGCCGGACATCGAACTCCAGAACAGCAGCATCGTGGTGCCGTTGGAGGATGTCGTCTAGGTAGGCGGACGAAGTCACCGCCGACTGAGTGCGATGGAAAGCAAGCACATGTGACATCAGTCGGGTGAAGGCCCAAGGAGCCAGGTTCAAACCGAACGGGAGAGCTCTGAATTGAAAAACTCGATCCCGAAACGAGAACCGAAGGTATTTCCGTGACGCCAGATGAATGGGTACATGGAAGTAGGCATCCTTCAGGTCGATACTGGCCGCAAAATCGCCCTGATGAACTGAACGTCGAACCGACCGGAAAGTCTCCATACTGAAACGAGGAGCAATTATGTACTCGTTCAGGGTACTCAGATCGATGACAGGACGAAATTGGCCGTTTTTCTTCGGCACCAAGAAAAGTCTCGAGTAAAACCCCGGTGAAAGGGTGTTCCTGACCACCTCGATCGCCCCTTTGGTGAGGAGATTGTCGATCTCCTGCACCAGAAGGTCCCGACGCAGAGAATCTGAAGGGACCTGAGTCGGAAGGGGCACCCGAGATAAACTGGGGTGCCGATGGAAGGACAGTCGCAGACCGGAATGAATGACGTCGAGGACCCAAGAGTCCGACGTTATCTCTGTCCAACGGTCGTAAAACAGCGACAGCCTTCCTCCGACTGGAGGCGAATCGAGGTGAGAACCTTCACTTGCGGCCTCGACGAGGCCCCCGAGAGGAGAAACCACCTTGGGAAGTGACAGAGTCCTGAGACTTTCCAGCCTGAGGCTGCCAGCGGGCCTGGCCACGTCGGCGCTTCTTATGAGCAGAAGGAGCAGACGGAGCCGAAGGCGTAGCCGACGTCGCCGACGAGGCAGACGCAGCAGCATGCTTGGCGGGCCTGGAATGACCCCCACCCGCAGCAGCAGGTGGGTCAAGCTGTCTCAGCAAAAGCTGGTCCTTCGAATGACGAAGAACTTCGCCACGAACAGCTTCCACGGAACCATGGAACAACTGAGGTCCTACCAAAGAGGCAGACCTCAGAACAGCACGTTGCTCAGAAGGAAGGGATGGTAAAGAATCCAAAACCGCATCCCGGCGTGCCAGCTCCAAATTGGCCGTGTTACAGGCGTGAGCGTGAGTCAAGTTCATAAGAGCCTGTGACAAAACGCGAAAAGGCACCTGAGCGTCATCAAACTCCCCTGGTGGAAAATATTCAGCCAGAGCAGCGACGACATGGTCCGCGAGAGATAACATACCCAGCATCTCTCGGGACAGGCCCACCATAGACTCAACTACCGACATCGGGAGAACTGCCGACTTAGGCTTAGTCAACCCGAGGGAAGAAGAATCCTCATCCACAGTAGTCATCCCTTGGAAGACTGGTGGAGAGACGGAATCGTAAACACGAAACCGTGATGGAGGCAGGAAGGCATCAGCTCTAGAAAAGAAGGAACCCTTGAGGGCCTTAGAACGCATTTTGGCATCTAAGCCCTGGAAGGACTCAACCACCTGAGCCGATTGCAGAGGACGCAAAGCCCCGGAGCTAGAAGGCTCAACAGGGTTACGGCGCTCCACAGTGGACCGCGGCCGGACGGTCACAGAAGGCTGGTCGGAAGGTAGAACGTCCGGCAATAAGCCAAAGACGAAATCCAAAGCCTGCCCCAAGACTGACGAGGGGGGACCATCACCTTCAAGATACTCGTCATCCTCCGTAGCAGAGGAGACGTAGCCCAACTCGGGCTGACCAGCAGAAACCTCCTGTGAATACTGTGCAGTATCCAAGGGGCCAGGCGAGACATCTCGGCGACCGACCAAAGGAGGTTGTGCCTCAGGAGGCACAGGGAGGCCAACTTGAGGGTTGCCAGAAAGCAACCGGGGTGAGCGCCAAAACGGCCTGGCGCAGGTCACCCTGAGAATCCGTCGCAGCAGAATCGCCCGACGGAGTGTCCTCCCAATGGACCCTTCTGGTAGAAGAACCCAAATCCTCAGAAGAGACCGACGGCGAACGTCGATCGGCAGACAGAATAGGAGCATGGTGAGAAGACACCGGAGGATAGTCCCGATTGTGACGCCCAGGAGCCATCACTGGCCTCTGCGAAACAGAAGGCCCTGCCTGCAAATCCTCGAAAGGGACCGACGGCGCACGTCGATCGGTAGCTGGACCTAGGACACGGTGAGAAGACACCGGAGGATTGTCCCAAGAATGACAGGAACCTGTCATTGACCTCTGCGCAGCAGACGGCCCCAACTGCCTATCCTCTGAGACCGACGGCAAGCATCGATCGACACCCAGACTCGGAACACAGTGAGGAATCACCGGAGGAAGGTTCCGAGAGTGACAGCTAACCGGGGCTGTCACTGACCGCTGTCGAACAGCAGGCCCTGGATGCCAACGTCCCAACACCACCCCGCTAGCCGGCACACTAGCAGGCGAAGGTGGAACAATAAACGATTCACTCGAGGGACGAGGAATCGCTGCCGAAGCGACCGGCCGGCTCAACCGACTAGGAGCAAACCTAGCCAGATGAGACGGAGCAGACAGCAAACCCGCACAGCCTCGCCGCGAGGCTGGGGGAGGCTGAGAACACACAGACACACCAGCAGATACAGCCTCGGTCCCCCGAGACTGTAGACCATCCCCAGAGGAGATGGAAGAGCCACCATCAGACAGAATAGGATCTGGAGTAGCAACCCCCTCAACAACGGTCGACGGTGTAGGAGGCAGATCGGAGAGGGTTACCGAGCTGACCTCGGAAAAGCTCTCAACGAAAACAGACGCCTCAATAGTGACATCCGAAGACAAAGAGACCGCGGTCTCCTCATCAGGTATCACAGAACAAACACCATCAACAGTTGCAGAGGAGCTCGCCACAGAAGTCAGATCCGAATCCTGTGTGACAGAGTCACCACGTGCACCAGCAGAAATGTCTGCAACGGCACGGCTACCCTTACCCCGAGAACGAGGGGTTCTAGCTCTGGAAAGAACCACCTTGTTAACAGAAGCCCAAAATTTAGAGGACCAAACCCCACAGATACCACATGATTGGGCCTGAGTGCAATTGTTGCAAGTGACACATGTGGTATGGGAATCGTCCACATGTTTCACCTGCAAACAAGAGGTACAAGGAATAGTCTTAGGCATGATATAAATACAACAATCAAGCTTCCCGCCGACGGAAAACAGAACGAAGGTCGTGTTCACACGTGGGGGAAAGGCAAGATAAAGTGTGAAAAGAACAGCAATAATAATACAAATTAACATTAAATGAGAGTAATAATTTGGTAGCTTGAAAAAGGATACAATCCAGTAGCACACTAAAGACGATTAATAAGTTGTTCACGAAGAATTAATATCATAAACAGCACAAGTCACAAAAATTTCCGACCATGAACAATGGCGGAAAATAAAGGAATTGACGTCACGGTTGTTGCGCATGCGCTCGGTAAACGCAAGAGGTGTGCAGAGAGAGTACCTGTAATTTCGAGCGCTGGTCTCGCTCGACCCTTTTTTCGATCTTTTTCGTGCTTTTGCACTCTAGTACTTTTCCAACTCGTTTGGAAAAGATTCTAAAAGCTTGAGTTAGTTCCGAAGTAGGGCTTGCACTTATGTTACAGCCAATTGTAAACAATTGTGAGTAGGTTGAAAAGAAAACCAAGTTAAAATTCTGGCTCCTATAGGGAGCCCAAATATTATCGCAGGGACTCGATTTGAAGAAACTTGAATCTAACCCCCTTAGAGATGTTGTATACCAAATATTAAAAGATTCTGACTGGTAGATCTGAAGTACAAGATTTTTAAAAATTATTACCCATATTACACTAAGTTGAAATTCAGGCTCCCATAGGAAGCCCAAATATTAAATGAGGGACTTGCTTTGAACAAACTTGAATTTAACTCTTTTAACAATGAGGTGTATCAAATATTAAAAGATTCTGACTGGTGGTTCTGAAGAAGATTTTTAAAGTTTATTCCTCATATTGCCCGAAGTTACGATTCAGGTTCCTGAAATGAGCCCAAATCTGAATTTGAACAAACTTGTATCTCCCCACCCTACCCCCCATGGTTGCTGTGTACCACATATCAAAAGATTCTGATCAGTGTTTTTTTTTGCATGAATAAAGTACATACCAAATTTGGTTCAAATTGGACCATCGGTTCAGAAAATAGAAATTTAGTACGGGGTCAAAAATCTTGCCCTGCCCATTACGAAGGCAAATATTGCTCCAAGAACTTCGTTTGAACAAATATGATTCTACACCTCAAAGAAAGCTCCATACCAAATATCAAGTCATTGTACCCGCTGGCTCATGAGATTTTAAAAAAAAATTTGGAGCATTTTCCCCCACCCCCTCCTATGGAGTGTGGCAACTTTATTTGAACCAACTTGAATTGACATATATTAAGGACCATGCATATCAAATTTGGTTCAATTTGGCCCAGTGTTTTAGGAGGAGAAGTCGATAATGTAAAGTTCACGCTTTATGGATGACGAATGGTGGACAGAGAGTAATCACTTAAGCTCCACTGGACTTTCAGTCAGGTGAGCTAAACAAGAGGCTCCAAGGGACCTTAATCGCTCACCTGACAAAGTGGTTCAAAGAAGTATTTGGGTCACACTCAGTTAGACATGGTTCATCAACACTACAGAGGAATGAAGTTATGAAAGGCCAATTTTATGGAAAAGCACCAAGGAATGGATTTGAACAAACTTGAACTTAACATGTGCCCCCCCCCCACCCTCCACCCCCCCCCCCCCCCCCTCATAGAGAGCCCAATTATTAAGCTAGGGACTCAAATTGAACAAACTTGAATCTGATTCCCATAGAGATGTTATATACCAAATATGAAAGAATTCTGACTGGTGGATCTGAAGAAGAAGGTTTTTAAAGAAATGTCCTCACATTGCACTAAGTTAAACTTTGGGCTCCAATAGAGAGCCAAAATATTAACCCAGGGCCCAATGTGAATCTGACTCATCTAGAGATGTTGTATACCAAATATGAAAGGATTCCGACTGGTGGATCTGAAGAAGAAGGTTTTTAAAGAAATTCCCTCATATTGCACTAAGTTAAAATCCAGGCTCCTATAAGTAGCCTAAATTAATAACCCAGGGGCTCGATTTGAACAAACTGGAATTTGACTCCCCTATAGATGTTGCATACCAAATATAAAAGGATTCTGGCTGGTGGATATGAAGAAGAAGAATTTAAAAGAAATTTCTTCATATTGCACTAAGTTAAGCTTCGGTCTCCCATGGGGATCCCAAATATCAAACCAGAGATCCGATTTGAACAAACATGAATCTGACCCCTCTAGAGATGTTGTATACAAAATATCAGAAGATCCTAATTGATGGTTCTGGAGAAGAAGATTTTTAAAGAAATTCCCTTATATTGCACTAAGTTATAATTCAGGCTCCAATAGAGAGCCCAAATTGGGAGCTGATTTGAACAAACTTGAATCTCACCCCTCCCAGAGATGTTGTATACCAAATATGAAAGCATTCTGACTGGTGAGTATAAAGAAGAAGATTTTTTTAAATTCCTCATATTGCACTTAGTTAATATTCAGCCTCCTATAGGAGGCCCAAATATTTTCCCAGGGAATTGATTTGAACAAACCTGAAACTGACCCACCTAGAGATGTTTTATACCAAATATGAAAGGATTCTGACGGGTGCATCTGAAGAAGAAGAAATTTCCTCATACTGCACTAAGTTAACCTTTGGGCTCCAATAGAGAGGCCAAATATTAACCCAAAGACCTGATTTGAACAAACTTGAATCTGACCCTCATAACGATGTTGTATACCAAATATGAAAGCATTCTGACTGATGGATCTGAAGAAGATTTTTGAAAAAATTTCTCATATTACACTAAGTTAAAATTCTGGCCCAAATATTAACCCAGGAACTCGATTTGAACAAACTTGAATCTAACCCTCCCCCCCCCCCCCCCACCCCCACACACACTAGAGATGTAAAATACTAAATATCAGAAAATTCTAATGGGTCTGGAGAAGATTTTTTTAATTTTGGAAAACAATTTATGGGTGATATCAGAGTAATGCCCCTTGTGGTGCCCACTGTGGGCATGGCAACTTTATTTGAACAAACTTGAAATGACATATGATAAGGAACATTCATATCAAATTTGGTTCAATTTGGCCCAGAGGTTTATGAGAAGTCGATAATGTAAAGTTCATGCAGGACGGAGGGACAAACGACAGACAGAAAGTGATCACTTAAGCTACCCCTGACTTTCAGTCAGGTGAGCTAAGAATATACTACTGAAGAAGGGGCACACTGTGATTGCAAGGATAACAAAAGCTAAGGTTAAAAAACACTGTAACCTGAAAAATTACTTCAAGAGAAGTGTTTATTTGAAATGACTCTTCCACTGTATTTCCTTTCTATAATGTGCTTGTACAAAAAAGAGCTATTACCTTCCTATGGACTAGAAACATTGGTATTTTGGTTCCATCTTTAGAGTCATAAAATACTTGTTTCGTTTCAAAGTCACTAAAATTAAATCCCTTTACTTCTGTTTCTCTAAACACCTACAAGACATAAATATGATACATAGCAAAGCAATAATTGTTACCTCAGATCATACAATAACTATAATGCAAGATTACAATCCACCAGATGTCTGTGATGCACTGCATTTTAGTAGAAGAAATCAATCATTTACAATAAATTTGGTGTCAAGATTGGCTATACTGGATGCACCCGGAAAAATGGAAATTCAACTCAAATGAACTGAAACTTTCTGTGCAATTCAGTTTGAAGAACAAATCAAGATTCACCAAGCCCTGATGTCTAATACAAAATTATTTGTATTAGTGGTTTGTGAGAAAACATTTTTTAATCTTTCCCCCCACTCACAGTGTTGAAATGTCTGCACAAACAAACATGCTTCCTCCCTCATCTCCAACATATACCATGATACATGGTACCAGGGGGCATGAAAACATCCTTACAAATACCTCTTATACCAAGCATCAAAGCTTTTGAAGTAGTGGTTTGAAAGAATATTTTACCTGTTTTTTTCATTATCTACAATCTTACATCCTGGGAGCCTGTGACATCCCTACATATGTGTCCAGGAGCTTGTTTTGGACAACCTTGTGAATTATGCTTACAAGGATATTATATTTCAAATGTGGTAGCTTTTGGAGAAGTAGTCTTGAAGGAAATGAGTTTTACTTAGTTTTTCCTATCACTCAAAATCTAAAGGCCTCATGGCACTCGAGGATCTGTCCCCAGGAGCTTGATTTCAACATACTTGCAAATCAACCTCACACGGATGCTACATGTCAAGTGTGGAGAAATTTTGGACAAGTGGTCAAACATGTTCAGCTGATGAATTGTAAAATAGTGAGATTTACAAGCAAAAATAGTGAGATATTAATTTTTATATGGCTTATAGAGGAAATCTTTTTTACTTCAATAGTGAGATTTCTATTAAAAATGCAAATTTTCAGGATGACTAAATCCTTAAAGTCCTATTTCCAACTTTTACAACCTCAGAAAAGGTGTCCTAAATGTGCCATTATGAGAAGGTTCTGCAAACAAAAGGCAAATTATCTGGCAGGGGTTTCTAGTTATAGTCTTGGCTGACCTTTTAGGCAGCCAAGACATAACTAGAAATCACTGCTAAACCTCTGGACATATCAAGGTTGTGGGCTGATCGGAATTCAGGGCACTTGTTCAGGCCCTTAAGGGTTAACAAAAATTCATTATGGAAAATAATGAGTCTTCCTCCAAAATAGTGAGGCTCAAAATCAGTGCTGTGCGGTATACTGAATGTTCGGGTTGGTTTCGATATTACAGGGATACCAAAAACCATACCAGAACCAAATCAAAATATTGTTTATTTCAGCATTTATATTTTACTGCGAAATTGACAGAAAGGAGGATCGTAAATCTAAAAGCCTGTGAGCCACATATTTTGATTGAATTGATAAGGAAATGTGAACTCTGTAAGCAACAGGTAGCAGCTGATGCTGTGACTACGTCAGAGAAAGAAATAAAAAAAAAACAACGGCAAAAGAATTATAAATTTAAAGTAATTTGTATATTTTTTATACTTACCAATGGCCCAGACTAGCTGGTGCAAACTCAAAGTTATCAAGGGCCAAACACAAATTCTGAACCCCCAATCCCCAAAATTTGCTTGCAAACCGAAAATTAAAAGTCCTATCTGGTCCTCCATACTTTTACCCTCTGCGAATGCGCAGCCATCAGGAAGTGACCAGAATTGGCACCAACATCATTCTTTGTAGAAAAGAGTACTACATAATAACTCCGCGGGGAGGTATGAGTGCCCACTCATGGGAGGGCCATACCCGTCTGGGCCATTGTTAAGTATAAAAAATATACAAATTACTTTAAATTTATATTTTTATACTATAAACCAATGGTCCAGACTAGCTAAATCGTAAAAAGGCGGAAAGCCTAGGACTTCAGAATTAACAGACCAACATAGTTCCAAGCCTGTAATCCAAGGAGAAAGGAAATTAAATTTAAAAGGAATTACATGTATGTCTCTCTGCACAGTAATAGAGTAGACATATCATAAATAAGGAGCCAAATTCAAGTAATTCTGTATTCTAAGCATGAAGACTGCTAATTGGATGTAACGAGTTCCCAATTTTTAAGGCTAGTCCGGACTAAGCCCCAAATATTAGGATGGCGTATATGAGAATGAGAGGATATCTCCCACAGACATACGCCATACACAACAAAACACAAGCTGTATCCAGGATATAATCTCATTACGTGTACACTCCATACGAAAAAATTATCCAAAAATCGATTGAGTGTGTTATGTGTAATTACATAATGTCAGACGTCCACTCACTAATCAGTGTTGATTGGACTGTATTGGGAAAAGATTCGCCAATTAACATATTAATTTCTGTTCACTAAATCTTTTTTTTTGTACCTGATACATTTTGTTTGGGAATTTTGTATATCAAATAAAATCTTCAAAGGCGAAAATCAGTTCGGTAAATCCCGTTATTTTGAATGATAAATTTGACCCAAAAAATGAGAATTTTGCCGATCACGAGCAACAGTGTGGCTCTTCCGTCAATTGGATCTACATTGCATGAAATATTCTGAAGTCATTGGAGATTGGCGAACAAACTCAGGGGGGAATCCAAATCATATATCAGCGAAAATTTTATTTTAAATTGAAAACAAATCGAAAATCTCATGAATTAACGAACGGATTTTTTTCAATTCCTATATTAAACCGCAGTACAGAGTTCTGGAAATGAAAGATATGGCATTTGTATCTGAATATTTTATTAAATGTAGGTTTTAGAAATTTTGTGACTGAACAATATAATTGGGACAGTCTCTGAAAGATTTTTCTCGCGAAACATTAATTGGTTATGTAATCCTTCTCACGTGACCGCACTAAAACAGCTTTTCATACCCGGTCGTTTCTACACAAACGACAGGGTCTTAACAAGTGCGGTTTGTATGCAATGTACACGTAATGTACAGACAAAACAGCTTCACTCATAGTTACATACTTATCAAGCCGGAGGAGAGGTAAAAAAAATCACCTACTCCCCCTACTCCCCCTTTTTTTGAAGGAAACTTCTTCAAAAAGAAAGAGGGTACCAAATAACAATATAAATATTCGTTGAACAGGCACCCAGGGATTAATTATTATTAATAAATTGGTGCTTAATGCCACTTCAGAAGCTGAGGCTATAATGGCGATCCCAGTAATTAATATCGCCCACTTGTAACGTATACCGGAGTCGGCATACGTAGATAGCAAGGCTCCCTTGACAGACTCCATAATGCCACTAAGGGCGGAGAAGGATGTGATGAACAATTACACCATATTTACATAATAACTCACACCAAACATACCGGTTTGAAGAGAATAACCTCCTCTATCATGTCCGATAGGACAATTAACTCAGCCTAGATGAAGCAGCTAAAGATCTTCCTGTATGTGAAAACCATTAAAAGCTGATAACTGAGGTCCTAGAAGCTCACTATAGGGAGACTTACAACACTAGCCATAGCTTATAAGTCTTCATCTGCGTGAAGACAGATACATCGGTGTAAGTTGCGACCCTAAAGGCTCACTTAATGGAGACTTACAGTTACCATCGCGCAAGGTAGGGAATGAAGAGCCACTATATAAACAGCCCTGAATTCCCTAAGACAGCACAGTCTCAAGAGATTCAGTTAAGCCACTGCATAATACTGAAAAATCTCACTCAAGATTTGAGCTAGGCTACTATGGTGTAACAATAAGACCCAAGTCTATGACACCTAGGAAAAACAAACCAAAAAGCACAGTATCTTTTTTGGTTGTAATCCCAAGACAGCGGACAGAGCCTAACAGAAGAGACTGGTGGAATATCCCAGTCATCACTCATATGAAATTTTATTGGAATTCGGACAGCAGCTTTGGATAATACTCAAACAGCACCTTCATGATGGACGATGATGAAATTATATTTATTTATTGGTGTTTAAGGTCACATATTTCTGCACAATGGCTAATCATGACCACGACAGTTTTACGGGTGGAGGAAACTGGAGTACACGGAGAGAACCACCGAGCAACAGCGAGCAACTGTCAGCTCCCCAACATACTAACTCCACACAAGCAGGGTTAGCATTGGTTGAAGACAGGTGCACCATCGACGTGCAGTACGTACGCCTTAGTGCCACATGGGCAATAGGGGTGAAGTGGCTTGCCCAAGGACACAACATGGTCGCCGTGGGATTCGAACCGAGGACCTCTCAACTTACAGCCTGCACCTCTACCTACTGAGCAATTTTTTTAGTGTTATCGACGTTAATCCCAAACAAATTATTGTAAATTTATATTTCGAGTCTAGCTGTATGAATTTGCATAATTTTGTGTTCTTACTGTTGCCAGCGTCACGTCAGGACGTCACAATTCAGACATGGGGCGAAATGAAAAGCTCACACATGCAGTCAATAGCGTGAATGTCCACTGTTTACCTTTTGGATGGAAAGAGGACAATGGCACATGGACCCGATAAGTCTCTGGATGTCACCTTGTGGTATTGCATTCCACTCTATCCTTGGAACATTACGTAAATCGCCTAACGTCTGAAGATCACAAAGTCGTTCCCGACGGTCCAATTGAACCCAATGATGCTCTACTGGCGACAAATCTGGCAAAAATGGGGGCCAGGGAAGAAGTTTGATGCTCTGCTCCTTAAGAAAGTCACGACAGATACGCAACACGTGACATCGGGCATTGTCTTGCTGGAATGACTGCAAACCAATGTTTGCGTTGAACAACGGGACAACAACAGCGTTAAGAATTTCGTCCCTATATCACTGTCAATTCAGATTACCATCGATGAAGATCAACTGCGTTCGATGGTGCAAGGAAATTCCTGCCCAAACCATTACACTACCCCCGCCGAAACAGTCGCATTCCTGCATGCAAGCATCAGAAAAACGTTCTCCTCGTCGGCGATACACTCTTGCCTTACCATCATCACGCAGTAGACAAAACCGTGATTCATCACTAAAAAGAACTGTGCTCCAAAGCTGCTGAGTCCAACAAACATGCTGACGTACCCATTCCATTCTGATGGAACGATGACGTGGGGTAAGGATTGGTCTGTGGTATGGATGTCTACTTTGGATGCCGTGTTTAGTGAGTCTGTTGCGGACAGTTTGTGCACTGATTCTATTGTTAGTTCTACCAGGAGTAATTGCTGCTGTCCTCGTCACTGGAAGGAAGCAATCCCGCAATTGAGACGTTCTGATGTGTCGGTTTTGTGCAGGGGCTATCACTCTTGGTTGACCTGAATGCGGTCGGTCGGCAGTAGATCCAGTGGTTCTATACCTTCCAATGCGATGGTATATAATGGCCACAGTGACTCCAAACTCAGCAGCGAGCTCATCTGGAGGTATCCCCGCCTCATGGATACCAATGGCATGCAACCTGATTTTCGGTTAACCTTGGCATATTTTAAAATGTCGGGAGACAAAAACTAGCATGTTTTCTCAATAACCCAGGGTCTCTAGCACAACATAACACAAAGAAAATCATTGGTCCCCCATTCAATTTGACATTCTCGGGTAGCACATACTATTTTGAAATCTGTAGCAAAATTGTATACGGTTGGGTGGACAACAACATGTCATTAAACTCTTTGCCCGACTTCCTCTCCATAAACATGCAACATTAGAACTATTATATTTCATCCTTTATGCTATTTTTTCACATTTGTTTCTATTATACTTTCTTTTTTGACTCAGTATATATCTAAAAAAACAAAACATAACAGACTAATTCCTTCTCTCAAAGTATTAAAAAGAGTTTCAAATGAAATAAGTTGTTTGATAACTGCGTGAGAACAAAAGCAGGCAAGAGACTTAATATGAGCATGACTGGGTAGTGATGTGATCAAAAATATATTTCCACTTTCCTCCCCACTGCACTGTTGACTCACACCCACTGAAAAATCGCAACATCAATGCCGTAGCTGCGACGGGTGGTGCAATCTGCAAGTCCAAAAAATATTCTCAGGGGCAATTTACAGGTGATGGTGAAAAAAAAACAAGAAAAATATTTGGAACAACATTTGCATCGGGCATGGGCTAGACATGAATGAGATACACTTGCATATCAAATATGAAGTCATTCCACCAGGCAGTTTGAAAGTTATTCTTTTAGAAACTTGTTAGTCACAAAATTCTAAGTTCATCAAGGGCCATAACTCAAAAAAAAATACTTGGAACAACACATGCATTGAACAGTGGCTAGACATCAATAAGATACACTTACATGCCAAATATAAAGTCATTCCATCAAGTATTTCAAAAGTTATTGAGTTTTGAAACTCGTTGGTCACAGATAAACCGACAGACAGACAGACCAACATTGCCACTTATAGAGCTGCTAGTCGCAGCTAAAAATAAATGTAAAACATGGAGTCCGAGATGTTATTTTCATTTGTTTTTTGTGATTTGGTTATGATTTAGAAAAAATATTTATGAATGAAATCTTGATCCCATGGTATATAAGTGTCGCAACCCGATAGCGATCTGATTAAGAAAAATACCACTTTTGTGATCACTGCATTATATTAATTGCCTTGGACAATGATTGTTGGATTTGAGAGCTTTTCAAGACTCAATGTAAGATAATAGTAAATCATCTAAAACTAAAATCAAGTACCGTTTTCAACTACAGTTTTCCCTGATTGGAAATGACATTTCCAGGTTCTCAAAGCTTGGAATTTGAAAACCTATTAACTCTCGAGAGCATAGTTCCTCCTTTGATATTGTTTTTACTGCAGCAGACCAAATGCATCAACATGTCACCACAGGGTAAACTTGCAAGTTACATTCTAAGTACCTTTGCAGTTGTTAATAGGAATGTCTTGGCTGCCTGTATATGCAGCCAAGACTTACCTACAAACAACTGCCAAGGCACTTTGAATGTAACTTGCAAGTTTACCATTACCAAAAGACAGCATGTTGGACACCTGTTTTGTTGTAAAAATGAAAGTGTCAATGAGTCTGTAGCTTAACTTGACTGTGTGTACTGTTTGATGAAAAGGATAATATGTTCAATGTTTATGAAAGGATTATGAAATAAGACAAGAATTGTGATAATTGAGAATATGTTAATTTGTGTTCCCTACATGCTATGTTTTCACAAAGAATAATTTGAGGTGTAGACTGCACTAAAGAATTGAGGCCTGGGTTAATGAGGCCCTCACAGTTAATGTCTGACAGGCAAAGGTACCAAGTTACAGTAAAATTATTCCAAAACGAGTCACTCTACCAAGATACAATTAAATACCTTCATAAATATAACTTGTAGACTTTGCTAAAAAAATCCATGTCATATGATGGTCCGGCGGTCACGGTTGACCAATGATGACCAAAATAGGACAGTCTCATCTAGATATCATACCAAGTTATCCTACCAAGGTACAATGAAATCCCATCATAAAAACAACTGATAGACAGTGTTAAAGGAATCTAAATCACATGACCAGGCAGCGGTAACTGATGACCAATCGTGACCAAAATAGGACAGTCTCATCTAAACATCACACCAAGTTATCCTTCCAAGATACAATGAAATTGCTTCATAAATATGAACTGTAGACTATGCTAAACAAATCTAGGTTACGTGCCTGTGCAGCCATCACGGTTGACCGATAGAGGCCAAAATAGAACGTTCTCGTCTAGACATTATACCAAGTCATCCTACCAATTTACTATGAAGTCTCTTCATAAATGCAAGCTGTCGGCTGTGCTAAAGGAATCTAGGTAACGTGCCCCTGAGGTCAGCTCGGTTGATTGAACCCAACCAAAATAGGAAGTTCTCATCTAGGCATTATACAGAGTCATCATACCAGGTTACAATGAAATACCTTCATAAATACGACCTGCAGACTGTGCTAAAGGTTTTCGGCCTGTGTAGCCATCACAATTCACCGATCGCAACCAAAAGGGGACATTCTCATCTAGACATCATACCGAATCATCCTACCAAGTAAGTTACAATGAAATCCCTTCATAAATATGACCTGCAGGCTGTGCTAAACGTTTTTAGGCTCACGTGGCCATCAGGGTTGACCCATCGCGACCAATAGGGGATGTTCTCATCGAGACATCATAAGGAGACATCCTACCAAGTTACAATGAAATCCCTTCATAAATACAACCTGCAGAATGTGCTAAAGGTTTTTGGGTTTCAAGTACGCGTAGCTGTCATGGTTGACCGGTTGCGACCCAAAGGGGACGTTCTCATCTAGATATGACCTTGAACCTGCATATGAAATTTCGGGATGACGGACAAGAACTACAGAGTGTAGCCTGTGCTAAAGAAAATGTGAACAGACTCACAGATTTCCGCATGCATGATGGCAATATCTTATCCTGAATTTGTCAAGTTAACCTAAAAATGATTCAAGATGGAATTAGGCCATCAATGCTTATGCGTCAAGCGGTTTGCACACAATGAAGAAATGACTACAAAGGATGTAGTAGAGAAGGAAGGGGTATTTTTCAGATTTGTTTCAGTTCAGTTTCAGGAAAAAACATTGGCTTCGGTTCAGTTTTTCTATGTGTTAAGAACAAATAGTAAACAACACTTCAGGCTCCGTATCTTGGAAAAAACCTGCAATAGTTTGTACAACACCACTCACCACAAAAAGCCCTGTTTGTAAGTATTTCCATGGGGTTCAGCCTTACTTTCCTTTGATCATTCGTAGGGGTTCTAGGGGATCAGTTGCTGAGCCTGTAACAAATTAATAAAGTTCATCTTTTCTATGTTGTGTACTCAGTGTCACATTTTGTCCCTTATTGTCTCACCTGGTGGACGAGACCATCAGGGAGAAAATGTGATAATGAAAACATGTCATATTCACCCCTTTGCCACATAGTCTAAGTGATGAGAGTCCTCCCAGTAAGATAGTTTGATCAGTTTTTGCACAAACACAGTAAAAACGTTCAGTCGGTTTTTGCTGGGTCTTGCGATTCTGCTTTCAAGTTTGCAGCAAAAACCGGAACCGAATCAGAAAACAAACAAGAGGCCCCAAGGAGCCTTAATCGCTCACCAGCCAAAGTGGTTCAAAGAAGTATTTGGGGTCACATTCAGTTAGACATGGTCCATCAACACTACAAAGGAATGAAGTCATGAGAGACAAATTTTATGGAACTAGGGACATGGCTTGAACAAACTTGAATCTTACCCCCCTAAGGATGCTGCATACCAAATATCAAAAGCATTCATCTGCTGGATCTGAAGAAGAAGATTTTTAAAGAAAATTCCTCATTTTGAACTAAGTTATCATTCGGGCTCCCACAGAGAGCCCAAATATGAACCCAGGGACTTGGCTTGAACAAACTTGAATCTCACCCCCTAAGGATGCTGCATGCCAAATATCAAAACATTTCAACTGCTAAATCTGAAGAAGAAGATTTTTTAAGAAAAATTCCTCATATTGGCTAAGTTATAATTCGGGCTCCAACAGGGAGCCCAAATATGGACCCAGGGACTTGGCTTTAACAAACTTGAATCTCACCCCCCTAAGGATGCTGCATACCAAATATTAAAACATTCTGACTGCTAGATCTGAAGAAGATTTTTAAAGAAAATTCCTCATTTTGAACTAAGTTATCATTCGGGCTCCCACAGTGAGCCCAAATATGGACCTAGGGACATGGCTTGAACAAACTTGAATCTAACCCCCCTAAGGATGCTGCATACCAAATATCAAAACATTCTGACTGCTAGATCTGAAGAAGAAGATTTTTAAAGAAAATTCCTCATTTTGAACTAAGTTATCATTCAGGCTCCCATAGTGAGCCCAAATATCGACCTAGGGACATGGCTTGAACAAACTTGAATCTCCCCCCCCCCCCCCCCCCCCCCCCCCCCCCAAGGATGCTGCATACCAAATATCAAAACATTCCAACTGCTGGATCTGAAGAAGATTTTTAAAGAAAATTCCTCATTTTGAACTAAGTTATAATTCGCGCTTCCACAGTGAGCCCAAATATGAACCCAGGGACTTGGCTTGAACAAACTTGAATCTCACCCTCCTAAGCATGCTGCACACCCAATATCAAAAGATTCTGCCTGCTGGATCTTGAGAAGAAGATTTTTAAAGAAATTTGCCTGAAATGCACTAAGTTCAAATTTGGGCTCCAATACTGAGCCCAGATATAAACCCAGGGGGCCGATTTGAACAAACTTGAATCAGATATACCCCACAATGTTGCATACCAAATATCAAAAGATTCTGCCTGCTGGATCTGGAGAAGAAGATTTTTTAAGAAATTTGCCTGAAATGCACTAAGTTCGAAATCGGGCTCCTATACTGGGCCCAAATATGAACCCAGGGGACCGATTTTAACAAACTTGAATCAAATCCACCCTACAATGTTGCATACCAAATATCAAAAGATTCTGCCTGCTGGATCTGGAGAAGAAGATTTTTTAATGTTTTTCCCATTGCCTACAGTGTTAAAAAGTGCTGACTCAGCACTTTTTCAAAGTCCCGAAACTGTACCCTATGATAAAACCGATGGCAATTTTTTTTTACCAATTCTTTCTGTTGGTCCTAAGGAAGCTTCACACCAAATAAAAATTCTCGGTGCCGTGCAGTTTTGGAGATATGGGCGTTTTAATTTTTTTCTATTTTTAGCTCCTGCGGTTCCCATGGGGCTACAGGGGAAAAAAATCAGCATAAATTAGGTACTTATGACCCAATAAGCCCTCACATAAAATTTGGTTCAAATCAGCCTCTCGGTTTGGAAAATAGAAATTTTGGGCAGGGCCAAAAATTTTGCCCCTCCCATAACGACGCCAAGTATAGTCCCACAAACTTCTCTTGAACAAATCTGAGTCTACACCTCAAAAGGAAGCTGCACACCAAATATCAAGTCTCTGCTACTGCTGGTTCATGAGAAGAAGATTTTTTAAGATTTCAGCACACTTTTTGGGTGTGGCCCTACCCATGGGCGAGGCAACTTGATTTGAACAAAATCAAATTGCGATGTCATAACAAACTAATATCTCAAATATCAATTAAATTGGTTCAGCGGTTTGGGAGGAGAAGACACAACACCATGTTCACGGACGATAGACGGTGAGTGATCACTATAGCTCTCCTGACTGAAAGTCAGGTGAGCTAAAAAAGATTTTTTAAGAAATTTGCCTGAAATGCACTAAGTTCAAATTTGGGCTTCTATAGTGAGGCCAAATATGAATCCAGGGGGCCAATTTGAACAAACTTGAATCTCACCCCCCTAAGGATGCTACACAACACATATCAAAACATTCCAACTGATGGATCTGAAGAAGAAGATTTTTTAAGAAAATTCCTCATTTCGAACTAAGTTACAATTCAAGCTCCCACAGTGAGCCCAAATATGAACCTAGGGACATGGCTTGAACAAACGTGAATCTCACCCCCCTAAGGATGCTGCATACCAAATATCAAGACATTCTGACTGCTAGATCTGAAGAAGATTTTTAAAGAAAATTCCTCATTTTGAACTAAGTTATCATTCAGGCTCCCATAGTGAGCCCAAATATCGACCTAGGGACATGGCTTGAACAAACTTGAATCTCACCCCCCTAAGCATGCTGCATACCAAATATCAAAACATTCCAACTGCTGGATCTGAAGAAGAAGATTTTTAAAGAAAATTCCTCATTTTGAACTAAGTTATAATTCGTGCTACCACAGTGAGCCCGAATATGAACCCAGGGACTTGGCTTGAACAAACTTGAATCTCACCCTCCTAAGCATGTTGCATACCCAATATCAAAAGATTCTGCCTGCTGGATCTTGAGAAGAAGATTTTTAAAGAAATTTGCCTGAAATGCACTAAGTTCAAATTTGGGCTCCAATACTGAGCCCAGATATAAACCCAGGGGGCCGATTTGAACAAACTTGAATCAGATATACCCCACAATGTTGCATACCAAATATCAAAAGATTCTGCCTGCTGGATCTGGAGATGATGATTTTTTAAGAAATTTGCCTGAAATGCACTAAGTTCGAATTCGAGCTTCTATAGTGAGCCCAAATATGAATCCAGGGGGCCGATTTGGACAAACTTGAATCAGATCCACTCTCAAATGTTGCATACCAAATATCAAAAGATTCTGCCAGCTGGATCTGGAGAAAAAGATTTTTTAAGAAATTTGCCTGAAATGCACTAAGTTCAAATTCGGGCTTCTATAGTGAGCCCAAATATGAATCCAGGGGGCCAATTTGAACAAACTTGAATCTCACCCCCCTAAGGATGCTACACACCACATATCAAAACATTCCAACTGATGGATCTGAAGAAGAAGATTTTTTAAGAAAATTCCTCATTTCGAACTAAGTTACAATTCAAGCTCCCACAGTGAGCCCAAATATGAACCTAGGGACATGGCTTGAACAAACGTGAATCTCACCCCCCTAAGGATGCTGCATACCAAATATCAAGACATTCTGACTGCTAGATCTGAAGAAGATTTTTAAAGAAAATTCCTCATTTTGAACTAAGTTATCATTCAGGCTCCCATAGTGAGCCCAAATATCGACCTAGGGACATGGCTTGAACAAACTTGAATCTCACCCCCCTAAGCATGCTGCATACCAAATATCAAAACATTCCAACTGCTGGATCTGAAGAAGAAGATTTTTAAAGAAAATTCCTCATTTTGAACTAAGTTATAATTCGTGCTACCACAGTGAGCCCGAATATGAACCCAGGGACTTGGCTTGAACAAACTTGAATCTCACCCTCCTAAGCATGTTGCATACCCAATATCAAAAGATTCTGCCTGCTGGATCTTGAGAAGAAGATTTTTAAAGAAATTTGCCTGAAATGCACGAAGTTCAAATTTGGGCTCCAATACTGAGCCCAGATATAAACCCAGGGGGCCGATTTGAACAAACTTGAATCAGATATACCCCACAATGTTGCATACCAAATATCAAAAGATTCTGCCTGCTGGATCTGGAGATGATGATTTTTTAAGAAATTTGCCTGAAATGCACTAAGTTCGAATTCGAGCTTCTATAGTGAGCCCAAATATGAATCCAGGGGGCCGATTTGGACAAACTTGAATCAGATCCACTCTCAAATGTTGCATACCAAATATCAAAAGATTCTGCCAGCTGGATCTGGAGAAAAAGATTTTTTAAGAAATTTGCCTGAAATGCACTAAGTTCAAATTCGGGCTTCTATAGTGAGCCCAAATATGAATCCAGGGGGCCAATTTGAACAAACTTGAATCTGCCCCCCCCCCCCCCCCCCCCCCCCCCCCCCCCCCCCCCCCAGAGATGATGTATACCAAATAGGAAAGAATTCTGCCTGGTGGATCTGAAGAAGAAGATTTTTTTGAATTTTGGAAAGAAATTCATGGATGCTATCAGAGTTATGCCCCTTGTGGTGCCCCCTGTGGGTGCGGCAAGTTTATTTGTATAAGTTTGAATTGACATATGAAGGGGAACATGCACACCAAATCTGGTTCAATTTGATCCAGCAGTTTGGGAGGAGTAGTCGATAATGTAAAGTTTACGACGGACGATGGCGACGGACGACAGACGGCAAGTGATAAGTTAAGCTCCCTTCGGTGAGCTAAAAACCTGCCAGCTCTAGGATGCAGACTCTCTGAATATAGCTAATATCTGTAACACATCTCCAGGCTTTCAAGGGATATATTAGGCCTCACAAAGTAGATCTGTTTCTGGGGCCGTTTTTTTGTAAAATTGCATGTGGGAGGGCAGTTTTTTATTTTATTTTTGTAATTATTTCTTTGCCATCAAAAGTTCATGTTCTTGGTTTGTTTTATGTTTTTAGCCTCATAATCTACAGAATAGCATGGATGGTGGTGTATTCTGACCCTTGAGTTCAAGAAGGCTTTGAAATGCTAAAGCATTGCAAAGCCTTGTTGCCCTCAACGGACAAATTTATCAATTTTATTAACTTGTGTAAAATATCGGACATAAAACATTTAATTTTTATTTTTTCAAGTTATGCATTGGTTAAAAAAAAGAGAGCATGTGGCAGCCAAAAGAACCATGCAGAAGGGCCTCAGAAACAGATTTTTAACTTTTTTAGGCCTTACCATGATTTTCAACATTTTTAATGATGAGTAATAGTAAGAACAACAGTCAGAAGGTGAGGAGATGAAGATCAGAAGGATTACCAAAGAAATTATCACAGAAAATATGTTACCTTTGGACTGTAAGATTGTTGTGTCATATCACAGTGATATATAATTCCAGGGGTCAGGAAAGACATAAACTGATAAAAGATCTGAAACAAAATCATCAAAATAAAATTAGAATGAAGTTAAATAGTTCAAAAGTGGGACATATCTATACTTATGTCTACATTACTGACGGAATTCAAAGTAATAATAATAATATTCAAATTTATATAGCACAAACATATCAAAATGATAAAAGTTCCAAGACACTGTACAACATCATAGAAACATAACTAAATGTAATGTAAATATATGTGGGGGCGTGGTGGCATTGCGGTAACCAGTTCTCATCAGATCACCGAAGTTAAGCAATGCCAAGTCTGGTTAGTCCTTGGATGGGTGACCGTCTCAATGATCGCTTCGGACTCCTGCAATGTGTCCTTGGGCAAGGCACTTAACTGCGATTGTCCACATAGGGGCACGATGACACCGTGTACTAAGGTGTACTGCACATTGATGGTGTGCATGTCTTCAACCAATCTAACCCTGCCTGTGCTGCAGTGCAGAGTTATGAAGTTGAGGAGCTGGCAGGTGCTCATCGTTGCTCGGTGGTTCTCTCCGGGTACTCCGGCTTCCTCCACCCGTAAAACTGTCACCAACACGATATGACCTTGGCTGTTAAAGGGTCGTTAAACCTTAATAAAAATAAATAAATAGAATGTAAATATATAGTCTTTAGGTAGTTGAAACATTAGATTAATCCACATAAGGATATTTTTTAAATAGATAAGATTTTAACTTTGATTTGGAAACTGGAAGAGATGGGGGTCACGCTCAAAGATTCAGGCAACTTATTTAAAAATCTTGGTGTATTATAACTACAGGAACTTTGACCTGTAAGAAACAATTTACAGCTTAATCCTTCACCTGAAGAATTGATCAAATTTGCCCAGTGTTATACCCAATGAATGCTATGCAAATTTGATTATTTTCCATTTTTTGCTTTCCATACATTGTTGAGTTTAACTGGCTGAGGGCTAGATTATTTTTGTGAGTCTGAATTTGTTTTATTACAAATTATTGGAGAGTGCCCCCAGGCACTCTCCGATAATTTGTAATAAAATGACTTAAAAACAAAATATTATTTATGCTTGACTGAATGAGACATGAGAAAGGTTAATGTTGGATTTTGCACTGGTAGCCTCATTTTTCTGTAAGCCCTGATAATGGCTTCTAGCATTCAACCAGTTAAAAACTTGTTGGTCACAGCTTGACCGACAGATCGATCAACTGATTGGCCAACCAACCAATATTGCCACATTTAGAAAGACACTTAATCCTGATTGCCCATGTGGGGGCATGGTATCACTGTGAATTAAGGCATGCTATGTGCTGATGATGTACTGCCTTCAGCTTCTGTTAACCCTGCTTGTGCAGCGTTAGTAAGTTGGGGAGTCTGACAGCTGCTTGCCGCTGCTTGGTGATTCTCTATGGGTACTGCAGATTCTTCCACCTATAAAACTGTCTCGACATGATGTGACCTTGGCTATTGAAATGGTCATTAAACCTCAATAAAACAAAACAAACCCAACTTGCCATGTGTTCCTGAGTAATTTAATGCAAGAGAGATATCAAATGAGAAAAAACTGTTTAATGTTGAAGAAGAAAAAGTGTATAGTAAAAGTAAAAAAAAAAAAAATTACATGATAACATTTAAAAAAAATCAGATGGGAGGATTTATGGAGGGGGATTTTTACTGCCATGCTGGTTACCATGCTTATGTTTATTGGTGGTTAATCCTATCGTGCAGTAGGCAGGTTTTCCTGACTGGAACAAAAAAAACTCTGCCCTCCAGCAAGGATAGAATCTTGGCCCATGACTGCAAAATACACCCCTAGTTATTAATTATTTTTTATGCAAATCTTTTGAATTCGCTATTAAATCAAGTCATGGGTGCCTTATGAAAAATTCAAGAAAAAATTCAGCAGGATAAGAGTAAAGTCACTTTCAGCATTTATGACTTTATCAAGATTGCAAAATGAGTATAACGGCAAAGTTTAGCAAATTCTTTATCTTTGCGCAGCTCCTTTTAGAGGAGTTGTTCACTGGATCCAATTACACTAAGGAAGAAGAATTTGTGTTCCCCAGTAAACAAACACTGTTCCACACCTCAAGGTTCCTATCGACAACCCAGTTAGAACACAGAAAAGTTTCCGGGCTGCTTACCACTTCTCAGTGGTTTCTCACTGGGTACTAAAGCATCTTCACCTACTGAAAACTGTCAACTTCCAAACAGAGTCCATACCCCTTGTTAGAAATAAAAGTCCATGGCTCTGAATGACCTTTTTAATAAATTCTCTTAACTTTTCTGTAAAGCTTGATTGGAAATAGTGAAGTGGTCAATACCCTAAATACTACACCCAGAACATGGAGTGCTTAACTGGTAGAGTGCTAAATTATTTTTGGGTCATCAAAATTTGTTCACATATCTTTACCTTTTTACAATTTATGGGAGAGTGTCAATAGGCAATCTCCTATAAATTGTAATAGGGTAAATTCTAACAGACTAAAAAACTTCACTTCAAAGGGGATACGTAGAACATCCAAAGAATATGAAGCCTTTAAGTTGTGGTACCGAGATTTCAGAATAAAGTCCAAATATGGGCTTCCAGAACTCAAGCAGTTAATATCAGGTAAACTGAAAGAATACACAACTTTTCTATTTTTCAGTTGTCAACATAGTTACATATTACGGATTTTTGATTATATTACGCAAGTTTAAACCGTAGGGAGCCTGGAGATATTTAAACTTTTTTTGCTACTCTTTGACAGCCTACATCCTGTAACTTAGCAGCTTTTTCTAGGCAAGTCTTGGCTGCCTATGTTGGCAGCCAAGACTTGCCTATAAACAACTGTCAAAGCACTTTAAATGTAACTTGCAAGTTTACCTTTACCCAATGACTGCATGTCGCACACCTCTGTTGTTGTAGACAAAATGATTCAAGTCACAATTAGGCCTTTAATGGTTAAACGTCACATGGATTGTACACAATGAAAAATAAAACTGAAATTTCACACGTCATAATTAATATTCTGAAATTTTAGCTTGCTTTGCAATGACACCATACAACAACCCCACCTTTTTCCAGGTTTTCTTGGCCTTAATTATACAAATGAAAATTCCACAACTTTCCAGGTTTTCCAGGACCCATATGATCCCTGTCTAAAACAAAATTTTGCCAAATGGAGATCTTGGTAGTAAAACTACACAAGAGATGGTTTTTGTTTCCAATAGTTGGTAGCTATTTGTTCGAGAAATTAACTGTATTCTCACTATACAAAATATTAGTATATATATACCAATCCTATGTCTTTGATGCACAAGCATTTCAAATTAAAACAAGAGGCTCCAAAGAGCCTGTAATCGATCACCTGGAAGAACTACATATCACCCAATTATTCTAATCAGAATCAAAGAATGCAGTGGGCTGCCATGCTCCTTCATCTGAGTGAAACAGAATGATGATTGTTTTCAGAAGACTTCCATACATTATTTGTGCCAAGTTTGGTTCACATTGGCAAAGTAGTTTCAGATAAGAAGATGAAAATGTGATTTCCCATAGGGTTTCCATAGTAACTATGAGACGGAATTGTAGCCATGTTTGCAACCCAATCAACATTAAATGAGGATCTTTGGTGGTAGAGGGTGTCCCTGTCATCAATTATGTGAAGTTTCAAAACATTTGGCCTTGTAGTTCCAGAGAAGATTTTTGAGTATCAACCAATCACAATCAAAGAACGCCTCTGGAGGACATGTTTTTCATCCGACAGGAACAAAATGAGGCAAGTCTGTAGAGAACCTCCCATAGACCATTTCTGCCAAGTTTGGTTCACATTGGTTCAGTAGTTCCAGAGAAGAAGATGAAAATGTTATTTCCTATAGTGTTTCCATGGTAAGTATGAGCCGCAATTGCAGCCATGTTCGCAATCCGATCAACATTAAATGAGGATCGTTGGTAGAGGGTGTCCCAGTCATCAATCATGTGAAGTTTCAAAACAATTGGCCTTGTAGTTTGAGAGAGTAGAAGATTTTTAAAAAATGTCCAATCAGAATCAAAGAATGCCTCTGGCGGTCATAGTTTTCATCCAATGTGAACAGAATGAGGACAGTTTGTAGAGGATCTCACATAGACCATTCCTGCCAAGGTTGGTTCAGATCTGCTCAGCAGTTCCAGAGAAGATGAAAATGTGAAAAGTTTACGGATGACGACGGACACCGACAGACGCCAAGTGATGGCAATAGCTCACATGGCCCTTTTGGGCCCAGTGAGCTAAAAAAAAAGTAAATACACACTTTGTGGTCAGTGCTATGTACACAATTTCCGATCTTGTAAAATAGATCATCTAGATTGTGTGACACTTAAAGAGTCGCAAAAAGCCTGTTAACAATACATACCTCAGTGTATTCCTTTTTCCCTGAATAGCCAACAATTGAACCAACATCAAGGGGAAACTGGTGAACCTGTTTGCCTGTTTCTAACTTATGAACATACAATTTGCTCTGCAAATAAAACAAATGAGAACTATGCAACATCTAGAAGGTTAGAGAAACCTTTATACTAATATCAAAGGTGTACAGAAAATGAAGTTACCAATGTCAGCCCACAGTAAGATAGCCAGACAAACATACAATATATATTCACTGTAAAAGCACAAACTAAAGGAAAAACAAGTGTTGTGAAAACTGTTTAGGTTCTGACTTTGCAATATTATATGAGCATTTTTATAAGGAAAAAGCATTGAAATCTGATATGTGTCCATTGACATTTCCTTTAATTAATCAGGTTGTCACTTCATTATAATTAACAAGATGACAGAAATTACCTTCACATCTTCCAGGTAGCATAAAATAAGTTTATTCTGATTTGAAATAGCAGCCCATTCGAGGACACTCCTTTCGTGTTCTTCCACCAATGTTGTCCAATTTTCCTGAAAGTTAGATTTAAGAATATAGAAAATATGACATCTCTTGATACTGGTTAACTGAATATTCCTGTTAATTGCATACAGTTTTAGTGTTAATATAAAATAAATAATCTAGTCAAAACCCCAAAGTCGAGTCAAAGTCAACTAATTGGTACTTTTCATCACCATTTTCATGGCTTTATCGTAGAAGATGAATATTTTGTTCCAAGCTGACCCACAACTGCTGCCATTTAGTGAGAGTACATGGATGATATTTCGGTGGTAAGACATTGGGTTAGTCAGTAAATCACATGAAGACAGCTTCAATCAATGAGAAGGAGACTTGACCATTGATGTTGAGAACTGTGATCATCAATCCTTCATTTAGAACGTTTAACCAATTCATAAAAATCTCCTCTCTTTGGGTTTTGCTTTCTTTATAATCACATAATTTCAACAAACCGGTGTTCTCGAAATTACCCTGCTTCAATAGAAAGTTCCTCAGAAACAACAATTTGTTATTCAGAATACGTCGCCCTTTGGGAACTGGAATATTTATCCTCCGTAAGATTATGCCTAGTACTTTTGAACTTTTTGGACCTGGGAAGTTTCAGCCACAATTTGAACTAAATACCATAAAAAAGAAGCATATCACATATTGATATTGTCCTAAAACCAATCGTGTGCACTTTTATTAATAAGTTGTGTGCATATGTTTTGTGAGGATAGGTGCGGGTCAAAGTGTGCCCTAACCAAAATATCCCATAATTGGTCAAAATGTGCACTGACTGGCCAGTGTCCCCCTGCATTTTCACATCATACTGATTGCAAAATGGTTAAAATGAATGGTTGAAATAAATACTTGTAGGATTTGTTTCTGCATTTTCCTTTTGAGTCAAATTAATCCGTATTACAAGGTGACTCATTGGTAACCATTTAAAGACTGAAAGATCTGTCTATGTGTATTAATTTTTTACCCAGTATTTATCATGGATGTGATGTCACCTCATGGTACATTGTTCTATTATTAATTCTGGTAAATTTCTGTTGTTTTATGCGTAATTGTGTTTTTTCAGTGAAGATTTACACAAACAGATACTTTTCTGTTTGAAATATGGATGTTCCCCACTTTATCAAATTATTTTGCAACTTTGGTTGGTCAATTCTGTACATGTACATCACTTGTTGAACCTACTATGTTGATCAAAGAAACAATACTCTCCATCTATCCATTAATAAACAAAGAATAAGTTTATAATAAAAAATTTATTTCCATTCTATGACTTAATCAAGATTACCGAAATGGTAAGAAGTCTGAAATATTTGTTATTCTGTCAAGGTTTGTTTACAACCGACACTTCAACAGCTTGTTTGGAATGACAATAACACTGCTATAACAGGTGTTCGATCAAAATTTTGTTTTGTGTTAATGTTCTCCAAGAACATAGATGGTTTTCTAACTAGTCGATGGAGAAATTCAGTGTCGACTTTGGCAAACATAAGTGTCAACAGCGACTGAACAACTAATCGTTTCAACACTATATAGTTTCCCACCAACAAATGTTTATCACATGTTCTGTTGTAACTTGACCTTCAACTCCAGATTGGTGCAGAAGAAAAACTATGTTGAAAATAATACTTTGCTTCTTAAAGAATTCGAACGAAAAATATTATCCATTTCTAACTTTCATGAGACTGGAAGTTTCTCAAGAATTTCCATATACCACTGTAAATTTAGTGGCTTATCAGGGATTTCTAGTAAAGTCTTGGCTGCCTGTAGAGGCAGTAAAGTCTTCACTAGAAACCAAAGATAAGATAAGCAGGCTGCTGCTTAGAGGACTGTTGGGGCACATGCACCAAGGCCATAAAGTTTGTCAAAGAAAGAATTATGTCTTGAAGGGTTAACAACAACTTGTGGAATCAAAAAGTCCTCTTTAGATCTAAATCTGCAGTGAAAAAGTGTTGAAATATACATGTATGTAGAAGAAAACAAATTGCAAAAATAAACTCATAAAACAGTCATACCATTTCAGCTTTGGAGAAATCAATGTTTATAAGCTTGTATCTTGGAGAGTCCAGATTTGTCTTGAAAGTGAATACTGTTCCTTCATTTGTAATGTACTGAAAATATAAATCTTGACGAAGATAGTCCATCAAATGGAAGTTGCTAAATTACTCGGAACAAAGTCAATTAATATCCACAAAGTTTTGGCCCCACGGCCTTTATCAAGTGGAATTCTTTTTTATCTTAGAAGGTTAGCGTCTTTGTAAAATCCATCTTGTCTCTATTTGCTTTACACTTTAAAACTGTTACAGAAATTTTATATATGTAATGATGTGGTGGTCATTTGATTCCTTGCAACCCTATTTTGGATGTCAATTTGGAATGCTCTGTTACTGGCTAGGATGATGAGATCCAGCTTGTTAGTAGCAGGAAACAGATTTTTATATTTTATTTTCAGTGTCTGTCGCCAACTGCAAAAATGGTTGTATGCAGCAGCAAATGGCAGATTAACTCCAAGAGTCCATTGGATCCAACAACAGTTGCACTTTTGACGATTTTTCAAAATAAGCCAGATGCTGATGCGTCCCTCCTCCTAGATCGTTTTGGGAGTCTCAGTTAGTTTTGACTGGGTATCGTCAGGTATTGTCACTTTTTTGACAAAGGGTGGAATATTCAGATTTCCAAAATGAATATTTTAAGAGGAAGAAAAGAACCCAAACTGTAACACTGGCTTGGTAACAGCCTGGCATCTGTTTCATAGTTACAAAAGGTAAAGAATGCAAGAAAATGTTGTTTATGAAAGCTGGATGTCAACCATCAGCCTATCATGGGAGAGAGAAAGCTGTGGGTCATGAGGTCTTCTTTTCAAGAATTTGTGATAACTAGATTCCCCCCCCCCCCCCCCCTCCCCAAGTACACTGTGTTCATTAGTGGGCTTTGGATTTGATGTGTGTGTTTATCTATTTACATTTATGTTAGTGTCAGATGTCTGGGTGGGTTAGTTTTTATAAGGGGCTCCATTCAATTCCATGTTTTAGATTTGCATCTTTCACCGAGCATTTGAAGGTCAATCAATTCTGCAACACAACCTCTATCTTGTAGCTGGTGTAAGGTTTTCCTGTGAGTTTTTTCCAGGAAATTTCAATTACCTCAATATTTGTGAATTTGTGGAGTCGGATAACAAGTGTCTCAAAGGATGTTTGTAATGTAATGCAGAGGGCATAGTTTGAAACTGTTGCATGGCTAGTTAACTAGAGAGGGTATCAGTACCCCGTGGCTCACCAACAGGTGGCCAATGCAAAGGGGTGGCTGGAGTAAAAAAAAAAAAGTTCAAAACTTGCACACAAAAGTCCAAAATTAAAGAAAATAAGCAGTTAAAGGGTTAAATAATATAATAATAACCCCTAAGAAGCATGCTAACATAAAATAGGAACCATGGCAATATGCTACAAGGTAAGTCTCCACTTTGAAAAAAAGAAAGACAAACCTCAAAACCTGCACATAAAAGTAAAAAAAGTATCACATTTGTTTCAAAGGGTTAAAATTTAGAAAAATACCCTGAAAATATTACAATAACCAGCATGGCAATATGCCAGTGAGATAAAACTCCACTTAAAAAAATATCAAAACCTGCACACAAAAGTACAAAACCTGCAAAGAAAAGAACAAAATTAAAGTAAATAAGCAGCTAAAGGGTTAAATAATATAAAAATAGCCCAAGAAGCATCCTAACATAAAATAGGAACCATGGCAATATGCTACAAGGTAAGTCACCACTTGCAAGAAAAGAAAGACAAACCTCAAAACCTGCACATAAAAGTAAAAAAAAGTATCACATTTGTTTCAAGGGGTTAAAATTGAGAAAAATACCCAGTCACAGTAACCTCAATGGCAATATGCCAGTAAGGTGAAAGTCTACTTGAAAAATATCCACTTGGAAGAAAAGAAAGACAAACCTCAAAACCTGCACATAAAAGTATCACATTTGTTTCAAAGGGTTAAAATTTAGAAAAATACCCTGAAAATGTTACAGTAACCACCATGGCAATATGCCAGAGAGGTAAAACTCCACTTAAAAAAAATATCAAAACCTGCACACAAAAGTACAAAACTTGCACACAAAAGTCCAAACTTAAAGTAAATAAGCAGCTAAAGGGTTAAATAATATAATAATAGCCCCAAGAAGCATCCTAACATAAAATAGGAACCATGGCAATATGCTACAAGGTAAGTCACCACTTGGAAGAAAAGAAAGACAAACCTCAAAACCTGCACATAAAAGTAAAAAAACATCAAAACGTGCACACAAACGTCAAAATAAGTCCAAAATTTGATTCCAATGGTTAAAATTAAGACGAAATACCCTGGAAAAGAGTTAAATGTTATCGTGAACCCCCACAGCAATATGCAAAGAAGAAAAACATTTTTTTAAAAGCACAAAAATCCAAACCTGTAAACAAAAAAAGTCCAAAATTGAAATAATTAAGCAGGAAAAGGGTTAAAGAGTACAACGTAGCCCTAAGATGCATGTTTACATACAATAGAAAGCATATACTACAAGGTAAATCTACACTTGGAAGAAAGGAAAAAAAATACATGAAAACCTGCACGCAAACATCAAAATAAGTCTAAAAATCTATTCAAAGGGTTAAAATTTTTTAAAAAATGCACTGGAAAGATATCAATGTTATAATAACCACCACTGCAATATGCAGTGAGGTCAACATCACTTGAAATTGTTTTTTTTATCACAACCTGTACATAAAAGTAAGAAGCTGTAAGCCTAAGTCCAAAAGCTGTACATAAAAGTCCAAAATTGAAGTAATTCAGCAGGAAAAGGGTTAAATAATACAAACATAGCCCTAAGATGCATGTTTACATACAATAGAAAGCATGGACATATGCTGCAAGGTAAATCTCCACTTGAAAGAAAGGAACAAAAAAACATCAAAACCTGCACGCAAACATCAAAATAAGTCTAAAATTTGATTCAAAGGGTTAAAATGAAGACAAAATACCCTGGAAAAGAGTTAAATGTTATAGTGAACCACCATAGCAATATGCAGAAACTCTACACTTGGAAGAAAGTAAAAAAAAACAAGAGGCCCCACGGGGCCTGAAGCACTCATCTTGTACAGAACACAATTTGAACAGAGTCCAAGATGAGTCTACATTAAGCAAGCCATCTCCATAGGCTACACTGTCAATCCTTGAGTCCCTCAGGAGTGACAAAAATAATCTGGGCATCATGCCTTTTCTTCAGTTGATCATAAGTAAAATGTAGAGCTCCCCTATGAAGCCCCTTGATACAACCTATGTGGATTAATCTTAGTATCTCTAGAGGGTACTGAATACAAAGTTTTTAATTCTTCAGCAAAATGGCCAATTCCGGCTCCCATAGAGAGCCCAAATATTAACCCAGGCTCTTGCTTTGAACACAGTTAAATCTGACTTCCCTAGAGATGTTGTGTACCGAATATGAAAGCATTCTGACTGTTGGATCTGAAGAAGAGAAAATGTAAAGAAATTTCTTCGAATTGCACTGAGTTCAAATTTGGGCTACCATAGCGAGCCCAAATATTGACCTATGGATCCGATTTGAACAAACTTGAATCTGACCCCCCTAGAGATGTTGTATACCAAATGTGAAAGCATTCTGACAAGTGAATCTGAAGAAGAAGATTTTTGAAGAAATTCCCTCATATTGTACTAAGTTAAATTTCATGTTCCCATATGGAGCCCAAATATTAACCTAGGCACTCGAATTGAACAACCTGGAATCTGACCCTCCTAGAGATGTTGTATATCAAATATAAAAGCATTCCGACTGGTGGATCTGAAGAAGAAGATTTTTAAAGAAATTTTCTCATATTGCACTAAGTAAAAATTTGGGCTACCATAGTGAGCCCAAATATATACCTAGGAATTTGATTTGAACAAACTTGAATCTGACCCCCATAGAGATGTTGCATACCAAATATCAAAGCATTCTGACTGATGGATCTGAAGAAGAAGATTTTTTTAAATTACCCTCCATATTGAACAAAGATAAAATTTGGGCTTCCATAGGAAGCCCAAATATTAACCTAGGGACTTGGTTTGAACAATCTAGAATCTGACCCTCATAACAATGATGTATACCAAATATTAAAAGATTCTGACTGGTGGTTCCGAAGAAGAAGATTTTTAAAGAATATTCCCCATATTACCCTATGTTAAAACTTTGGGCTCCTGTAGAGAGCCCAAATATGAACCAATGAGCTTTATTTCAACAAACTTTTATCTGACCCCCCTATGAATGCTGTATACCAAATATCAAAAGATTCTGATGATTGGTTCTGGAGAAAAGATTTTTTAAAATTTTTGCAAATATGCTGACTCAGCATTTTTTCGATGCCCATTACAGAACACCCTAACATAACCGATGGCAATTTTTTTTTACCATTCAATTCTACTGGTCGTAAGGATACTTCATACCAAATAAAAGCTCTCTGTTCTGTGGGGTTTGGGAAATATGGGCGTTTGAAAATATTTCTATTTTTAGCTCCCAGGGTTCCCATGGGGGTGTGGGAATTTTTTTTTTTGCATGGGTCAAGTACTTATGACCCAATACTACCACAAACCAAATTTGGTTCATACCAGACCATCGGTTCAGAAAATAGAAATTTTGGGCGGGGCCAAAAATCTTACCCCTCCTATTACAAAGCCAAATATTACTTTACGAACTTCGTTTGAACAAACTTGATTCTACACCTCATATGGAAGCGCCATAGCAAATATCAAGTCATTGTACACACTGGTTCTTGAGAAGAAGATTTTTAAAATATTTTGGAGCATTTTCCCCCACTCCCTCCCTATGGGGCTGGGCATGCTGAGTTGAACAAAAATGAAATGCCCCTTTGGGACCATCACTCACACAAACTTTCACTTGAATTGGCCCAGTGGCTTTGGAGGAGAAGACCAAAACATGGTGTTGACGGACGCCGGACGACAGACGACGGACAGGAAGCGATTAGATTAGCTCAGCTTGACTTTGTCAAGATGAGCTAAAAAACCCATGAAAACCTGCACGCAAACGTCAAAATAAGTCTAAAAATCTATTGAAGGGGTTAAAAAATTTTTAAAAATGCACTGGAAAGTTATCAATGTTATAATAACCACCACTGCAATATGCAGTGAGGTCAACCTCACTTGAAATTGTTTTTTTTTTATCACAACCTGTACATAAAAGTAAGAAGCTGTTAGCCTAAGTCCAAAAGCTGTACATAAAAGTCCAAAATTGAAGTAATTCAGCAGGAAAAGGGTTAAATAATACAAACATAGCCCTAAGATGCATGTTTACATACAATAGAAAGCATGGACATATGCTGCAAGGTAAATCTCCACTTCAAAGAAAGGAAAAAAAAACCATCAAAACCTGCACGCAAACATCAAAATAAGTCTAAAATTTGATTCAAAGGGTTAATATTATGACAAAATACCCTGGGAAAGAGTTAAATGTTATAGTGAACCACCATAGCAATATGCTGAAACTAAAAAAAAATTTGAAAAGCCAAAAAATCAAAACCTGTACACGAAAGTTCAAAATATC
Organism: Pictodentalium vernedei; assembly: GCA_031216915.1. NCBI lineage: Eukaryota > Metazoa > Mollusca > Scaphopoda > Dentaliida > Dentaliidae > Pictodentalium > Pictodentalium vernedei. Next base: position 263,151,205 of record CM062293.1, read on the forward strand.
TGAGAGCGGACGCCGACGCCGACCAGGGTTCCCACTGGTTGGTGAAAAAAAAATTCCATAGCTTTTCCATAACCTTTCCATAGCATGACAGAATCAATTTCCAAGACCCGTCAAAGCGGTTTTCCATAGCTTTTCCATAGCCCACCCATCCAATTTCCATTAAAACCCATATCGCTAGAAATGAGTTCCAGTTTGAATGAACTGGAGAATATTTAGCATTATTTGTTTCTTACTGACCACAATATATGTGTACCAACCATCATTTATTGGTAAGCTGAACTAAAACATATAATGCTGAATTTTTCTACAAATCAATCTCTTATTCAAGCATATGCAGGCATACATTCATTGTTACTAAATTGTCAAACAATATACTTACTGAATTGGAACTGCAATGTGGTTTTATATTTGTTGTGCCAACAATCTGTGACAATATCACTTCCAGTGAGAGAGCTGGGATACCAGGCATTATAGAAACAAATTATCCAAAACTGAATGACTAAAAAAATCCAAGTCCTCCATACTTCTGTATGAGTGATGTGACACAACAGTATGTAGAGCCCACCGAATCTCAGCTTTCCATGTGTCCTCATTTCTGACAGTAATATTTTGTTGATTTGTCCCAACTTTACCTCCCGTTTCTGAAACTGTACAATCACCTGTCGTCTTACTCTTACTGGCATTATTGGTGAAAAAACCTGTAATGTTTGGTGTTTTTTGTTTTTTCTCCAAAAGGTTCACTTGCTTTTTACCTTTCCCGTGACTGACCAATGCCTTCTCGCCCATGTTCCCAATATCAAAGTTTTTGACACAAAGCAAACAATGCGCAGAATGTCGGTCACCGGACACACGCTGCAACCAGTCAACATAATCGTTTGTGCGCAGCCAAGCGTCATTGAATACACACTTACCCCCAGGCATAATGGATTTTGAAAAGTTCAAAGGGTAAACACAACTTTTGTTGAAAGAAAAATGGCGAAATTTCTCTTTGTAATGTTGTCACGTTCGACTGACTCCAAGAGTAAACTTTTGAGTTACGGACAAATACCCCCGGAAAATTCGGCCCAAGACTATTCGACCCAAATTGATTTGAAAGACGATTCGACCCCGATTCAAAGACGATTCGGCCCAAATCAACAGCGACCAATACTGCATATTTCAACCCATGATTAGAGCACATGTACGAAAATTCCGTAGCCTTTCCATAGCCAAATAAATTAACCCCTCATTTTCCATGACTTTCCAGGTCCTGGAAAATGAAATAGTGTTTTTCCATAACTTTCCAGGAGTTTCCATAGCCAGTACGAACCCTGGCCGATGCTGACGCCGACGCCGACATGAGGGCTATGCCATAGGCTCACACAACTAACGTTGGTGAGCCAAAAACATAAATGAAAGAAATCAAGTCATTATTTTTAGTCTTTTGTTCATGTCAGTTGATTTAAATGCCCAAATTTCCAGTATTTCCAGTAATGGTAAAAGGCGTCATTTTTCTGAATGCAAGCAGTAATAAAAGTTAAAGGTGAATAAATTTCATTACTGTTGAAATGATGAAATCGCATACACATTTTTTCAACAGGTAAACCACAACAGCTGGGCTATATACTACAGCTACTAAGGATTTGGACATCTGGAAATTGAATTATTATTAGCAAATCTGTCCCAAAACAACAGAACAAATATACTAAGTGATAACATTGCATAACATTCAAGTTGCGATCTGCCTTGCCTTGAATTTGAACACTATTTTTTAATTTGTTCTGTACTTAAAAGAAAAACTTTCATTTAACCCTTTACCCAACGTAACGGCCAAAACCGGCCAGTGCTATTCACAAAAATCGCCAATTATTTTTCATTATTTTTTTCATTTTTTGTCTCAAAAACATAGATTATGACCCCTCTTTGGAAAGAGCTTGTCAAGATCGTTCCAAAGAGGGGGTCATAACCTATGTTTTTGAGACAAAAACTGAACAAAAAATAAGTTATTCAAGAATTTTGTTAGCAAGTGTCGTCTGCTTTTCATGTTAGGTAAAGGGTTAAAGTACCAGTACTAAATTAATTCTGAATGCTATTTTGAAACTTGCATATTTTCTCTTTGCAGAAATATGATTTGGTCACTGCCTACAGTAACCACAAATGAAAGTGTCAATGACACTGTAGCTCAACTTGACAAACTTGAACTTGGTAAATTATAAGTGAAATGGCAAAACTGAAGATCATTGGGTCCAATGTTATTTGGCGGAACTTCAACATAACAGGATTGTGTGTGCACAACATCAGAGCAATCCATGCATTTTTAAATGTAAACTGTTGGGCTGGCTAAATGCAGAATACTGATACACCAAAGCAGTAAGTTTAAAGGTCATTGTGAACAACAACTTTTTTAACAGAAATGAATGCTAATCGACAGCTCTTAAATAGAGGTCTCGCCTAATGAGCATATCAAGTTCTAAAACAATCCTATGATAAATGCCCCCTGACGACCATGTCAAAGAAGAATGTTGGAGCATAAATGCACTATATTTCAAAGGTCGCTGCCAACAGCAACAGTTTTTGACGAAATGAAAAGAAAATCGATAGCTCCTATCTAAATCATGGTGAATAAGAATACCAAGTTTCAAAACAACCCTATAATGAATGCGCATCCCTGAGGCATGCCAAAGAAAAATGTTAATGCACAAATGCACTAAGTTTGAAGGTCATTGTTAGTGGCAATGTTTTTTTATGGAAATTCATAAATATGCTCTGTAGGGCATGCAAAAGAAATAAGTTGCTGCACAAATGCACTAAGTTCTGAGGGCAGCGCTAACAACGTTTTTTGATGGAAATGAAAGAAAATCAATAGTTCCCATCTAGAGGTCATCCCGAACACACATACCAAGTTTCAAAGCAGTCTATTCATAAATATGCCCTATAGAGCATGCCAAATGAATATGTTGATGCACAAATGCACCAAGTTTCAAAGCAATTCATCTATAAATGTGCCTTTTAGAGCATGCCAAAGGAATATGTTGATTGACAAATGCACTAATTTTAAAGGTCACTGCTGACGGCAGGGTTTCTTGACGGAAATGGAAGAAAATTATCTAAAGTCACCCAAAACAAGCATACCAAGTTTCAAACTGAACCATTCATAAATGCACCCTGCAGAGCAGGCCAAATAAAAATGCTGATGCAAAAATGACAAAGTTCAAAGATCATTGTTAACATCAACGTTTCTCAACAGAAATGAAAGAAGGTCAATAGCTTGCATCTAAAGGTTGCTCCAAACCAGAACACCAAGTTTCAAGCAAGCGGATCATAAATGTGAATTGTGCGGTGTGTCAAAGGAAATTGTTGACATACAAAAGGGCAAAGTTGAAGGTCATTGCTAATGGCAACTTTTTTGACGGGAATGAAAGAAGCTCCCATCTGAAGGTCAACCCCAAAAACATACCAAGTTTCAAAGCGATCCATTCATGAATGTACCTTGTTTGAAAGTCATTGATAACAGCAACGTTTTGACAGAAATGGAAGAAAATACCTCCCATCTAGAGGTCATCCTGAAAAAGCATAGCAAGTTTCAAAGCGATTTGATGATAAATGTAACCTGTGCAGTGTGTCAAAGGAAACTGTCAATGTCCAAACAGATAAGCTGAATGTCATTGCTAACGACTTCATAGTTTGGAATAAATCAAAAGCTCCCATATAGAGGTCAGCCCAAACAAGCACACTTAGTTTCAAAGGGATCCATTCATGAATGCACCCTGCAGGGCATGCCAAAGGAAAATAATGATGCACAAATCCACAAAGTTCAAAGGTCAAGGTAACAGCAACATTTTTAATGAAAAATGAAAGTGTCAATGACACTGCAGCTCAACTTGTTCAAGAAGGGAGTGAACTGAATAGAAAGTTCCAGTAATGCTGTGTCATTCACTCAAGTTTCTACAGAAAAGACATCACACCAAAGCTACCTTTGAAATTTGAAAAAAATTAGGTGTGAGATGGGGCCTGTTGGGTGTACTAATGAATTGTTGACAATTTATATGTCAAATCCAAGATGGCCGGTGGAGGCTATCTTTTTCAACAGAATTCAGAAAAATTTGATAACTCCCACCTGGACATCATACCAAAGTTACATATAAAATTGAAAAAAGATCAGGTGAGAGGTGCGGCCTGTAGGGTGGGCTGATGGAATTGTTGACAATTCATATGCTAATCCAAGATGGCTGCTGGCGGCCATATTTTTTAAAGAAATTCAGAAAAATTTGATAGTTCCCATCTAGACATCACACCAAAGCTATATATGAAATTCAAAAAATCCAGCAAGAGGATCACAGATCCAGAAGTTGAGTTTTGACATTAAATTCTGCAAGAAATAAGCTATTTATAGTAACAGTGACCTTGACCTTGGAGTCCCAGACTCCGAAATCAATAAGTGTCTTCCCTTCCTATAAGGTAACCTCTGGTATAAGTTTGGTAAAGGTGCGTCAAATAGAACTAAAGTTATTGCCTGGAAACCAATTTGTCACAAAATATTCTATTGATAGCAACAGTGACCTTGACCTTGGGGCCCCAGACTCCGAAATCGACAGGTGTCTTCCCTTCCTATAGGGTAACCTGTGGTATAAGTTTGGTGAAGATACACAGAATAGAACTAAAGTTATTGCCCGGAAACCAATTTGTCACAAAATATTCTATTTATGGTAACAGTGACCTCGACCTTGGAGTCCCAGACTCTGAAATCAATAGGTGTATTCCCTTCCTATAGGGTAACCTCTGGTATAAGTTTCGTAAAAGGTGCGTCAAATAGAACTAAATTTATTGCCCGGAAACCAATTTGTCATAAAATATTCTATTTATAGTAACAGTGACCTTGACCTTGCAGTCCCAGACTCCGAAATCAATAAGTGTCTTCCCTTCCTATATGGTAACCCCTGGTATAAGTTTGGTAAAGGTGCGCCAAATAGAACTAAAGTTATTGCCCGGAAACCAATTTGTCACAAAATATTCTATTTATAGTAACTGTGACCTTGACCTTGGGGCGCGAGACTCTGAAATCGATAGGTGTCTTCCTTTCCTATAGGGTAACATCTGGTATAATTTTGGTAAAGGTGCATCAAATAGAACTAAAGTTATTGCCCGGAAACCAATTGTTTACGCCCGCTGCCCACCCGCCACTTCATCAAACTATAAGTCGAGTTTGACTTCGTCAAAACTCGACTAAAAAGATCAGGTGAAAGATATGACCTGTAGGGTGTGCTAATGGAATTGTTTAAAATTTATATCTGAATCCAAAATGGCTGCTGATAGCCATGTTTTTCAACAAAATTCAGAAATATTCGATAGCTCCCACCTAGACCTCAAATCAAAGCTACATATGAAATTTGAAAAAGATCAATTATTCAAACTTTTTCTTACCTTTCCTGGCCTGCAATGAGTTGGATACTCATGTATAATTCTACTGGTGCTTGTTTATGTATATATATGCAATTCCATCCACAAAACTTGAGACGAGTGAACTTTAAACAGTATTGATTGTTAGACTTATCATTTGATCAGTTAGATGGATTGGGAATTTTATGACATATCAGTTAGAAGAACAAGGAATTTTAAGGTTGGGAATTAGGAAAAAACATGTCCACAATGCATTGATAATGGGGCCCATAATCAGCCCTTCATCTCCCATTTCCCGTAGGAGAAGTGGGTAATGACCAGAGGACCCGGGCCAGGACAAGCAGTGCAATTGCTAAGATTGCACATTGGATAGATGGCTGAAATTTTTGTTTATATACAGACAGTATTTGCATCATTCCAACAGAATCAAAACAAACCAAAAAAGTTGACAGAAGTAATCAAGGTAAACATTTTGTGCACTGTTTTTCATTGAATAAGATAATATCAGCAGAGTTGATGGATGCTCCCCCTATTATGAGCCTAAAAGATAAGACATGCCAGAGATAGTTTGTTATACAATGGAGAGAAATTCAATCAAACAAGAGTAGCTGTATAAATTTCAGTGAAAAAAAATGACGTACATGCCTGCAAATACTTTTTTGTTTGGGTATGTTTCAAGACAGACAGTCTGTGACCATCAAGTTATAACCTTGGGTCAATGTTATGACACACAATTGAGTCAGCAGCAAGCATTGTGTAAAGTATGAGCAAGAACTGCACATTGAAACATTTCTGATGAACTGGAAAAAGTTAGGATGGATGAATGGTCTGTGACCTTGACATTTAAGTGATGACCTTGGGCCAAGGTCATGACACACTCTTAAATCAAGAGCAAGAGCAACCATTACGTTAAGTTCGAACAAGATCTGTCCTCTGAATCAGATGAACCTAGACCACATAAGCTGTCTGCGACCTTGATCTCACTGTGTGAAATATGAACAAAATAGGTCAACTGAATAATTTTTTATGCACCAGACAATGTTGGAATGAACAAGCAAACATCCAAATGGTCTGTGATCTTGATCATGTAGATATGGCCTTTTGTTATGGCCAAGACACACCCCTGAGACATAAACAGTCATTGTGTGAAGCTTGAACAAGAGGCCTCTCGGCCAAGATAGCTCTGCCCAGGGCAACTACTTTCAGGGGCAGCCATATACAGGGTAACATTTGATCCCCAATCTCTGATTCTGATAACCCTTTACCCAACACGGATAATAGACAAGATCATCATTTTTTGTCTCAAAAACATAGCTTATGGCCCCTCATTGGAACAAGTTTGTTGAGCTTGTTCAATGAAGGCTCATTAGCTTTGTTTATTAGACAAAAATAGAAAACGTAATAAAATTTGGCAAATACATTGGTGTTACTTTGACCAGGTAGTCTGTGACCTTAACATTGATGGATACAGACCTTATTTTGATTGATGGCACACTGCCTAGTGACAATACATACTGTTATAAAGTTTTGTTAAAAAATATCCAGTGGTAAAGAAATGATGGCTTGGACAAATGAAAGTGTCAATGACACTGTAGCTCAACTTGTCAAGACAAAGACATGTACATGTATAGTATGTGACACAGCAATGACAAACATCTAGGTAATGACCTGATAACAAAGGTACATATAAAGTATTGTAACGGTCTGTACATAAATACTGACCGTTGCCTGTAACAAATGTATAGGTAAAGTATTGTAAAGGTGGGTGACAGTCAGATGCTAAACTAGAAAACAATCTTTGAGTCCCAGAGTGGGTCTGACTGAACCCCAAAATATTTGTTCTCATAGCACAGTGATAACAAAGGCACCCCAAAACACACTCATTCCTGTCCCAAGGTGAAGACAAAAGTACCCAAGAAGTTTTGTGAAGATCAGTTCATTATTGACATGTGTACTTACTGTAAGTCGGACTGAAAAAATCAAAGTTCATCTAATTTGCATAATTTCTGCACGAGAAAAAAACCCCTATTATATGTGATGTATCCCATGGTACTAAACATTCACACAAAAAATTATTCAAATCAGCGCTTTCATATGGAAGTTCTGTGCAAAAATCTGATTGCACCTAATTTTGTACAAAATGGCTGCCATCGGCCATCTTGAATTTTGGACCGGACCCAAAAACACTCGTTCTCGTCCCACGTTGATACCAAAGGTACCCAAGAAGTTTCGTAAAGATCGGTTCATAAATACGGCCTCTAGCCCGAGCCGTATTGGCATTTGCACTTACAGTGCTGAAAGTAACCCCAAAAAACATCAAAATTAGTCTAATTTGCACAATTTACGCACGAGAAAAAAACCCGTAATATATGTGATGTATCCCATGGTACTAAACATTCATACAAAAAATTATTCAAATCAGAGCTTTCATATGGAAGTTCTGTTCAAAAAACAGATTTCTGCATCGTCCATACAAAATGGCGGCTGGCAGCCATCTTGGATTTTGGACCGCACCCAAAAACACTCGTTCTCGTCCCACGGTCATAACAAAGGTACCCAAGAAGTTTCGTAAAGATCGGTTCATAAATACGGCCTCTAGCCCGAGCCGTATCCAATTGTTGACGTACGGACAGACGGACAGACGGACGACGGGCCATGACAAAAGCTCAAATTTGGCTTTGCCAAAGTTGAGCTAACAAAATGTTGGTGTTTTCCTGAGTGTTACCTTTACCATGTTGCCTGTGACCTTGATGGATACAGACCTTATTGTGATTGATGGCACACTGCCTATTGATAATACATATTGTTATAAAGTTTTGTTAAAAATATCCAGTGGTAAAGAAATTATGGCTCAGACAAACAAAATGTTGACGCTGGATGAGAGACGCCGGATGAGAGACGAACGGACGGACGACAGACAACTCGGTATCAGAAATGCTCTGCTGACTTTGTCAGGTGGAGCTAACAAGATTAGTCCATTGAATATTTTTTATGAGCCAGACAAAGTTAGAATGGAGGAACAAACAAACAAACTAATGATCTGTGACCTTGACCTTGGAGGTATAGCCTTGAGTCATGGGCATGACATATCCTTGAGTCATAAGCAATCATTGTGTGAAGTATGAACAAGATTGGTCAATTGATTAATTTTTATGGATTGAAGAATGTAAGAATGGAGGAACAAACAAATAGTCTGTGACCCTGACCTTGAATGTTTGCCCTTGGGTTAAGGTATTGACAGACCGTTGAGGCATAAAAATCATTCTGTAAAGTATGTGGGCCGGACAAAGAAGAAGAAACAAACTGATGGTCTGGGAGCATGGCCCTGGATGTATTACCTTGGGTCAAGGTCATGACACACCTTTCAGTCATAAGCTATCACTGTGTGAAGTATGAATAAGATGGGTATATTGGATAATTCTTTTTAAGAACTGGATAAAGTTAGAATGGATGAACGGACTAGCAGACAGCCTGGAGGACAAATGGAAAGATGGATGAATAAAGCTGCTACTATATACTTCACGAAAAAATTTCAGAGAGCATAAAAACAGCAGTATGTACATACGAACAAGTAATAATAAAAAAACAAACAAAAAATAAGAAATTATATATGACCAATTTCACGTTACCTCATACTCTGCATCAAAGTTATCTACAACTTTTACATACGGCAATTTTCCTACAAAAAAAGAATATTGTTTTTTCAAATGAGATTGTTACTAAACACATTGAAAATTAAAATTATACAATCAACATGATTTGGATGGAACATCAAGATATTGCCATCTATATATAATCGCTGAAAATCTGTCAAGGTCATCATGGCATTTCCCAAAACTCCAAAAATGTATCCTTATCTTATCTGTTGTAACTCTAATATTTAAATTTTATAGTAAATTTCCTTTCTTATTACACCCACCACAATTGCTTACAACAGACTTGCACTACAGTGGAAGACCCTAACTCGAAAATATGCTGTCTATTTGTTCTTTCCTAAGCGATTTGGGAAAGAAAAAGTGGTGCAAAAGCACCAAGAAAAAATAATCCAAAACTGGTCGAGTGCGACCGGCACACACCCAGTAGGGGTCACTCTTCTCTGTACTAACCCACGGATTCTGGTACCAGTATACAGACGTATAATGAATGTATCATTCTATATGAATCTACCAACACTGAAGTTATGTGATCAGTGGGGGAGGAAGGATTCTTACACGAATAAGAAGACAGGAGGGCCTCAAGGGTAAACAATTGTGGTTGGTATAATAAGAAAGGAAATTTACTGTAAAATTTAAATTCATCAACCTACCTGACAATTGTTTACAACAGGCTGAATAGACAATAGGAGAAAGGAATCAGATAGCCAACCCCCACATAACCCGATTGCGCTGGAACCGTGGACAGAAGAGTACCCAAGGCCTATAAAACCACAGCATATCACAAACATTAGTAAACGACAATGAGAGATGAGGTGTATGGCTCTGTGACAGTAACCAAGCACATGTCTGGAACTGACCTTGGAAGAAGCTTAATGGCTAGGGTTGATAACAGCTTGAGCAGAAAAAAGAGGGCCTAAAGAAAAAAGGTCCTCGGACTGCTCCTGCAACCGACGCAGGTAGATGGTGGAGAAAGTAGAAGCATTTCTCCAGTAGGCTGCCTGCAAAACATACGACAACTTGACGGAGTTAGCATAAACCCAGGATGTAGACAATGCATGCACCTCATGGGCACAAATGTGACTGGTAATACAATCGTCAGTCGCTAGACAGACATATGACGTGCGAATAGCAAGACAAATCCACCTAGAAATGGATTCAGAAGAGATCTTCTGTCAACCAGGGAAAAGAGACAGAAAGAATCATTTCCTGCCTTTCCTAATAAACTGCATCTGGTTGAGGTAAATACAAATTGCACGAACCGGACAGAGGAAAGGGTGATTACCCTCAACAGAAGGAAGAGTCCTGAAACAGATAGGTCGCAGAGTTGAGTCTGGCATCTGATTTTTGGCCAGAAAGGAGCAATCAGTGGTAAAAGTAACACTGTTGGCAGAGCTCCTGAAAAAGGCTGGATGAACCGAGAGGGAGATAAGCTCACTAACCCTTCTGGCTGAGGCAAAAGCCATCAGAAAAGCCATCTTGTATGTAAGAAAATGCATATCCACTTGTGATAATGGTTCGATAATGGTTCGAACAGCACCCCCCCCCTCCCCCACCCAAGCAAAGCAGCACCCAAGAAAGATTCCATCCTGGGGTCAGCTGTGTTGAAGAAGGTTAAGAGAGGTACAGATTAGTACCGATACAACACTTTCCCACGTACGAAAAGGTCTCCGAAAGCATGGACCTGTACCCCTTGATGGTAACAGGTTGGAGAACTGGATAATCAAACAGATATACCAGAAACTCAGCAATCGAAGGATCGGCATAATCAACAGAGTGATCAGCACACAATCGAAAGAAGACCTTCTACTTAGCCGCATAGGCTAAACCAGTGTCGTGCCACCCTGAAGAAGAAATGCACTCCACTACTCGTCTCAAAAAACCTCTACGGAGGAGACAGGACTGGACAAAAAATATGAGTGAAGGCACAATGAAGTCGGGTCGACGAGAAACCTCCTCAGGTGACCTTCACAAAGAAGGTCGCAATGTAGAGGGAGACATGCCGGAACCGCCGCCAACAGAGAGCGGAGCTGACTGATCCATACCCGCTGAGGCGACAGGGGAGTGATCAGAATGATTCGACAACTGCAGGTTCGTATCTTGGCTAGAACCTAAGGCAGAATCGAAACCGGCGGAAGGAATAGCTGATGAGAGCATTCCAATTATGTGACAGAGCATCAACGGCGAAAGCCAGAGGATCTGGAAATGGGGACACGAAAGTTTCCACCCGATGGTTCCAACAGGTCGCAAACAGATCAATGTGGGGATGACCCCAGAGATCGCAAAACAACTGGAACACTGCTCTGTTAAGCATCCAGTCAGTGGAAATGACCCTGCTCCATTTGGACAGGGAGTCAGCTAGGACGCTGAGATGACAGGGAATGTGAGAAAACACCACACCAGAGTTGACATCTTGAGCGAGCAGTAGAAGATCCCGAGTCAATTCATACATGAGAACTGAGTGCGTGCCGCTCTGGTTCCGAATTTAAGCGACCACTGTGAAATTTTCAACAACAGAAGGACCTGACGATTCGAAAGGTGGGGGATCCACTGCCGGAAACTCAGAAGAAGAGCAAGAAGCTCCTTCTGGTTGATGTGAAGAGCTGCCTGATCCTGGTCCCAAACACCGTGAAGGGAAAGACCTAAAGGATCCAACGATGTGTCCCATCTGAGATCGCTGGCATCTGCCGTCAAAACACAATCGCATGTGGACAAGTCCAACGAAACTCCCTGGGTAATCCACTGAACATCTGTCCAGGGAAGAAGGTGATGACAGAGATGCTGGTAACTGAAGCACCAGATCCAGAGGAATCCAGAGGATCGACAATCGGTGCAGCTGACCTAAAGGAATGAGATCCATCACCAAACCGCAGCGACCAAGCAACAGAAGACTACTCCGAGCTGTCACAGACATGGACTGGGTCAGAGTCAGGGTGAAAGCTGAGAGAATCGCTGTCCTCGCCCGGGGCACTGCCACCATATTCAGCCGAGTACAGAAGTACATCCCCAGATGACAAAATGACTGAGAGGGGACCAGGTCCGACTTCTCCTCATTGACTCTGAACCCAAGCGACGAGAGAAGGCTCAACAGTGTGTCAACATCGAACACCAGAAGAGCAGCATTGGAGTGCCTCTGGAGGATATCGCCCAGATACACCGAAGTAGTCAACCTGGACTGTGTGCAAAGGAAGGCATACGACATCAGACGGGTGAAGGCCCAAGGAGGCAGGTTGAGGCCGGAAGGCATGGCCTTGAACTGGTAAACTCGCCCAAGAAAAGTGAACCTGAGATACTTTTGCGATGTCCAATGAATCGGAATGTGAAAGTAAGCGTCTCGCAGGTCAATGCTGGAAGCGAAAACCCCTGATAACCGGTGAGAGTTGGCCGTCCTTCTTCGGTACCAAGAACAGGTGGGAATAAAATCCCAATGAATGAATGTTCTTGCCAACCTGTATCGTCCCCTTTGATAGGAGACTGTCTATCTTCGTGATCAAAAGTTCCCGACGTGAACCGTCTGAAGAAACTTGGGATGGAAGCAGCACCCTCGACAGAGTGGTGTGCCTCCAAAAGGATATCCGCAGACCGGGCCAAACAACATCTAACACCCAGGGATCGGATGTGATCGAGGCCCAACTGTCTGCAAACTCTGATATCCTTCCTCTTTCGAGGTGAGGACCTTCACCCTTTCACTGATGAATTTCCTGACAACAAATAACTTCCCACGATGAATTCCCCAGCAAAATATGTAGTTTTTTATCATGTTTATTTGAAAGAATAAATTTCTGTGATTACTAATGCGATCATGTTAATTTTTTTTCAGATTGTTGTATTAAGGTCAACCTAAGCTTCTGACAGAAAAAAATTGCTATTTTTTGTAAATATTTAATAAATTACACAGGTAAATTAACGAGTTTTTACCTGTATTTTTTTTAAAAATTGGATGTAAAATATTAATAAAGTGCTATAAATGTGTGTTTTGTTTTGTTATTATGCCAGCTGACAGGGGTCAAAATATCTGGGTTCCAACTCTGAAAAGTATTAGTTGAACGATAATTACAGGTAAGTCAGGTAAGTAAGGTAAATTAACTCTAACATAACAATAACACTGAATAAAATGATGAAACATGTACCTTTGACTTGAGTTACATTTCTTTCTCTTCAATTCTTTCCCCAATCCACATTACTGACCCTCATGTCCAGGCAGTTCAACACTTAGTCCTGCACAGGTAGGCAGGTAACATAATTACAGGTGAGTAACGTAAATACAAGTGTGTTCATCACTAATATCTGAACAGTGCACTGTATCTGAAGAACAGCAACAAAACATCGAGAACTGAACAGGAACTCCAAACGGTCAACGGTAGCTCCCAACAGGTAAATGGGTAAACTGGTAACATAATTACAGGTGTGATGTTTACTGGTATTTTATCTCCAAAACTGTACCTTTGTGTGGTAGTCCTGAAAGTAAGTGGAACACTTCCTCACACAAAGGTGCACCTTACACTCTCTGCATTGGAATATCGTTTTAGTCATTTTCATCGGATTGTCCTTTAGTTTTTTACTAAGAACTCCATGGGTTGAAGCATATACATGGTGCTTTTTTATGCATACAAAGCATGTATGATTTGTGCTGTCTATAAGGAAAATGTATTCCAACATTCAACAAGCACCCAGGTGCTTCAGCACTGGGGGGCCCTTCTTCTTTCTGTAACACCTATAATCACCAACAAGTTGATGGACAAGTTCATCTATGAAGGCCAGAAAATCTTGTGCACAACCGTGGGTAGGTTTATGCTCAACTACACTCTTCTCCAGAATAGAAGCATTGTATGCACATCACATGAATGTTTTGAGTGCGAGACGCATGTACCATTTATATTGCTTCATATCCTTGGGTATGGCAGCAAACTGATCATTTCTATCAACTCTGCCCATATATTTGTTGTAGTCTGCTATTACTTTTAGCGAAGTAACAACATCCATTGTACCATTTTTGTTGCGACGCCTGACTGTTGTTTTCTCAGGTTTCTGAACTGTCGTTAACAAATGAACTATTCTCTTGTCCTTCCATACAACAGCCAGAATAGGCCCACTCATTTCCCATTGAAACTCACCCCGTTGTAAATACTTATCACGTATTTGCTTCAAAGTTTCTGGGTAGCCCTTACGGTGGGGTCGCATTGTCCCGGTCAACCCTATACCCCTTTTTAGCAAATTTTTAGCAAGAAGAGGACTGGTATAAAAGTTATCGGTGTGCACGATATGACCTTTTCCTTCTAACCCCTGGGTGAGATTCATGACAACAGCCGAAGAGAGGCCCAAATTTTCCCCCTCAAACTCACTATTCCTACCAGCATAAACCTGAAATTTGTAGCAGTATGCAGTTGCAGAGTCACAAAGCATGAAGGCCTTTATGCCCCATTTTGTGGGCTTATCCTTTATGTAATGTTTTATGCCCAATCTCCCCTTGAATGGTATCATACATTCATCGATAGAATTATTCTGGGGGGGGGGGGGGGGGGGTGGAATAAAGATTTTTGAATTTGAATGAAATCTAGTCTAAATATGGAGCAATTTTATGAAGTTTTTTTTCTTCTAAAGGCTCATCGCAAAAATGCAAATACCTCATTATTTGTATAAATCGCCTGTTGGATAATACTTTTCTAAATCCGGGGGTATCAAAAATCCACATATTAGATTTCTCACAAAAAAACGTTCCACTCTTGGTAGGGAAACACAGCTGATCATTGCTATTCGCAAACCGATGTATGCTTTCATTTCGGCCAAGGTTGGACGGGTCCATTCTCCTTTGTTATTTTGTGGGTCATTGTTGATTTTATGACAGGCATTTCTATCTGTCCATTCAATTATCTGTTCCAAAATAATGTCAGTAATAAATAGCTGAAAAAAGTTTATTGCAGAACAGCTTCCATCTAACATGCTTGTTGGGCCAGTCAGTTCGTTGAATGATAAACTGTTGTCATCCGGTTGTTTTTTCCCCCATGAAAAATCCACCGCTTCATCATAATGAGGATGTTTATTTTCGGAAATCCCCACAAAACCAGGAAAACCAGCAGTGCAGTGGTCCTCTGTGACCTCCAGAAAGTCGTTTAAAAATGATGAAAAATCTTCATCTGACATTGATGGAAATCTTTCCCAGAGCGGTAAATCATCATCAGAGTCCCAGCTTTCGGAATCAGAACCTGAATAATCAGACACCTCTGCCATGGCAAGTTTTATTACATTTTCACAACATTATTCACTTTCTATTTCCAAACATGTGATTGTGATATCCGGTTCAGTTAATATGCGCTCGGAAATTACCCGACGTCACAATATGCCTTCAGTATGCAGCGCAAAATTTGAAACACCTGAAATCCCGGTCAACCGGGTTTCATCGTCAGTAGGGAGAATTTGAAATCCTGGTCTACCGGGATTCATCGGCGAAAGGGTTCATTTCGAGCCCTGGCAAGGCATGTGAGAGGAGAAACCATCTTCTCTGCTAGTAGAAGAGTGCTGAGACCTCCCTCTGGTCTGCCGACACTTACCCTTACCATGTGAGTAAGAGGAAGAAGTGTAGGCAGGAGGATCAGTCCTTGGCTTCACAGAGGAAGCAGAGGGCGTTTGTTAGGCTTGGAATGGCCCCAGGCTCCAACAGAAGGTAGATCAAGCTGGCGATGCAGCAGCTAATCTTTGGAATGATGTAGGACATCATCCTGGACGGCTGCCACTGAAACATGGAATAGTCGTGGACCCACCAAAGAAGCGTGCTGCCCTTCAGAAAGGGAACAGTTAGTGTCCAACACAGCTTTCTGGCGAACTAATTCCAAATTAGCCGTGTTACTGGCATACGTGAGTAAGATGCATGAGCGCCTTAGAGATCACACGCAAAGGAGCCTGTATGTCATCAAACTTATCTGGAGGCAGATAGGCAACCAAGGCAGAGACGACATGATCCGAGAGAGAAAGCATGCCCAGCATCTCTCTGGATAAGCCCAACAGGGACTCCAAAGTCGCCATAGGAATAATGGCCGACTTGGGCTTGAAAAGCCCGAGGGAGGAGGAGTCCTGATCCAAGACCATCAAAGTCTCCGGCTGGTCCGAGGGTCTGAGTTCCGGAAGGAACTCAAACACAAAGTCAAGAGCCGCCCCCAAGTTAGAAGACATATCTCTCGACATCAGGTGTGTCTGACTCATCCCCTGAGTCTGAAGACACATAGCCCATCTAGGGAGGAACACCAGGGGGATCAGAAAATGGCCTGCTTCCTATCCCAGGAGGTGGTGCCACAGAGGGCACCTGGAAGCCACTAGTAGCCTTGCTGGAGGCAACAGGAAGGCTCTTGAAAAGAACCTGCGTGAGCAAGGAGAGGTCCTTCCTAAGCTCATGACCTGTATCTGGCGGTTCGACATGGGAACAACCCGGCAAAGTGGCTTCGCATCTGAACCTCTTAACCAGCAAAGAGTCATGATCTTTGAGAACACCTGACGCGGGGCGATAGCTGAAACATCTGAATGCAGATGCTTATAGAGGTATGAAATACCCTGAGGATCCAAAGTGCAGGAACTCAGGAGAGTTGCTGCTCACCCCTGAGGGACATAAGGTCCAGGCTGCACAAAATGTGCCGGTCCCGCAAAACTGACCGAAGGACCAGAGTACGTGAACGGAAGTGCAACAGAGTCTATGGTGAACCCACCATAGGCATCTGAATCCCAA
This sequence comes from Pictodentalium vernedei, assembly GCA_031216915.1. Classification (NCBI taxonomy): domain Eukaryota; kingdom Metazoa; phylum Mollusca; class Scaphopoda; order Dentaliida; family Dentaliidae; genus Pictodentalium; species Pictodentalium vernedei. Next base: position 263,167,948 of record CM062293.1, read on the forward strand.
GCCAAACCTGCTGGGCTCAACGGCTGAGAGACCACAGCAGAGGGATCGGCCGGCAACCACTTCCGACTTCGCTGAGTTGAAGCCAGGATAGGTTGAGGCCGATATCCCACGTCCAAAGAAGCAGAAATCCCTGCAGACCCCTACTGGGATAAGCCATGGCCAGCTGAAACGGAGACTGATGAGGTATCCACGCCAGGTTTGGAAGGCCCCTAACGACTGCATTCCCCTTCCAGCATGTGTGGAAGGAACGGCACGTGCCCAAACTACACGGCAAATGGAAGCCCAAATGGTAGAAGACCAAGAACAATACTGCCCACAGGGTCTTTCAACGGAACACTCATATCAAGTGGAGCATGCTAAGGCAACAAACAGCGCCCATGAGGAATAGTCTCAGGCATATTTGGTGAGGGGAACATGAAAGAACCCCAACAGCCAAAAAGGGAAAAACTGAAACAGAAATTCGACCCTCAACTGATGGGAAAAAAGCTGCCACAAAAGTCCCCAGCTGACACCAAACTCAGATAAAAGCAAAACCTCCCAGGGTTAGCATTAATGTCAATTTAATGAACAAGAGACCGAAACAGCACGGTATGCGAATATCACCTGCAGAATCGGTATAGAGAAAAAAAATATATCATGAAAAATAATGTGAATAATCGAGAGAATATACAAAAACACAGCCCTGTATGTCTGGATGGTGACAGCTACAATGCCACAATACAGAACAGGAACATCGTCAACATTGAGTCAAAAGGCATCACTGTTGATGAGCAAAGTCAAAGTGCATCTTCACGAGATGGCGGAAGAAAAAGGAAAGGCACGTTTGCTATAAGTCTGCGCACTGGTAGCAGAATCTGTGGGTTAGTGCAGAGAAGAGTGTCCCCTACTGGGTGTGCACCGGTCACACTCGACCCAGTTTTGGCTTATCTTTTCTTGGTTATTTTGCACCACTTTTTCTTTCCCAAATCGCTTGGGAAAGAACAAATAGTGAGTATATTTCTGAGTTAGGTACTTCCACTGTAGTGCAAGCCTGTTGTAAACAATTGTGAGGTAGGTTGATAAGAAATAACCCATTTTATCAATGTCATATCCACAAGCTGCAAAACAGGAAATTCCAATTATAATCATATGATAGAGAACAACTGGTTTAAGATCATATACATCTGAACAACTCCAAAGCTTTCATGAAAATCATCCATATATCAAATTTAGCTAACCTACATTCACTCCAGATTGAGTTCTGTGATTTAACAGGATAGCTATTTAAAGAAGGATTCAAGATCATATTCAGCATCTAAATGTTTTGCTAGTTAATCTACTTTAGCTGGAGAGTGATCTGTGGGGCAAAAAGTTTTTTACCTTTTTGCGTAAATTCACTCAAAAGCCTTTTCAAAACTCATTTTTAGGAAAAGAAACAAAATCACACAACCAACCCCACCTCCTCAACTTATTGGGTCAATGTGGCAAATTTTATTTGTTGGCATAAAATCACTCACAATCCCCTAAATCTTATCTTAAAGCGGGAAAAAATTTGCTCCGTGCCCAGGGCTTCAAACAGAATGGTGAGCCTCCATTTGAACACAGGGTTCCTGCAGCTAATTAGTAAGTGGATTCCAGGCCTTTCAAGGTCATTTCCATGGCATATTTAAGGTTTTTCAAGGCTTCATAGATGTAAAATTCAAGGTTTTTCAAGGTTATCGACTAAAAATCGAGAGTACAGTACCAGCAGAAATAAGTTGTAGGATAATCACATGAAAATGTTGATGGTTTTTATATTTTGAAAGATTGTTTTTGAGGCCACTTTTGGAGTTTTGGGGAAATTCAATGACCTTCCAGGCCTTTAAAATTGATTTTCAAATTCAAGGCTTTCAAGGTTTTTCAAGGCCTGCAGGAACAGAACCCTGGAACAAATGTTAATCTTATCTACGAACATTTACATCCAACTGAAGTTGAGCACCATCTTCTCTGTCATGCATGGGCATAATTCATCTAAACAAATTTTAAATTCTCCTTTGGGTTTCTGTGCTAAATTTCTAACCCACTGTTGCCCAATATCAGTTGTGTGTAACACTTTGAACTAAGTTGAAATAAACTAGGAATCATAGTAATGCTATATACCAAATATCAAAAGGTTCTGCCTGGTGGATCTGAAGAAGCTTTTCCAAGAATATTTTGCATATTGCACAAAGTTAAAAGTTTGGGCCCACAAAAGAAGAACAATTAGGAAACCGGAGACTTGATATCAACAAACTTGAATCTGAGTCCACTTAGGATGCTGCATACCAAATATCAAAAGATTCAGACTTGTGGATTTGAAGAAGAAAATTGTTAAAGAATTTCCTTACATTGCACTAAGTTAAATGTCTCTGGCTCCCATGAGAAGGCCCAGCTGGCTCCCCTAAGGAGACCCAAATATGAATCCAAGGAATTTTCCTCATATCCCACCAAGTAAAAATTTGGTCTTCTATAAGAAGCCCAAATATGAAGCTATTGCTTTGAACAATATAGCATTTTACCCCACTAATTTTCACCAACTGAGGACATTTTATACAACAAAATAAAAAACTTTGGGTGCCAACAGAGTTATACCCCATGCAATGGTCTCTGTCGTTGTGGCAACTTAATTAAACAAATGACATATAAAAAATATGTGTACCAAATTTGGAACAATCTGATCCAATAGTTTTTGATGAGTAGCTGATAATGTAAAGTTCACTACGGACCATGAAGGACAGCGATGGATGAAGATGGACGGCAAGTGATTAAACTCTCTAAGGTGAGGTAAATAAAAATTAAAATAACAAATTTTGATATTGCATGCATTAGATAAAGGATTATAATGCCAAGGCAACTGAATTGGCGCAGAAAGTCAAAGGATGGCAAAGAAGAGAACCTCCCAATATTACTGCTGAACTTTGCAATTCCAATTCAGATGTAAACTTACTTTAACAGTAGCAGTCAGAAATCATAAAAGGGAATCTAAACTGCCACAAACCTACCAAGAATTCTGTCAGAATTTAGAGGTCTGTCAGTTTTTTTCATTTCAACAATGGTTCACTTGTGTTAAAAGTAACTGCAAATTGGTACAAGTAATCAGATCTGAGGAAAATATGTTGTTTGTTGAAAACGGTTTTCAATTAAAGGGAATGGAGGCACGTTGAAACTCTAAAATTTCCAACAGAAATTAGTGATGGAAGTCCTATTGTTAGTGGCAATATTTACAAAATGTTATGTCAGAACTTTAATGGTTCTGCACCCACATCAGAAGAGTTATACACACTACAACAAAGTGTGTAGTCACTACAACACCAAAATATACTGAAACATAATATTCCCACCATATCAGCTACTCAATAATATGCTGGAAAAGTGTGTTAAAATGAATATTTTAATTACCCTGTATTCCATCTGGTAAAGTATGTAGATCTACATAGTATAGTCTATTGACAGGATCACATCCTTCTCTTATATACAACAAAACATAACGTCCACAGTCAGATACTTCTGCTCCGCTACAAGAGGTATCACAATTTGTTTTCATTAAAGAGAAATGCAAGACTGAGCAAAGTACACCAAATGACAAATATCTTGTATGTTTAATGGTTTTTCAAACATGATGGTCATATTCCACTGGTAAGAATAACAAACATTGTCTTTAAATTTTTTATTAATTTTTGCTTCAAAACAACTCATGAAGCTCATTGAGCTCATTCCAATGAGGGTCATATGCCTTGTTTTGGAGGCAAAAAATTAAAATCTTCCATTATGAAAGAAAAACTGTTTCTTCAAGTGTCATCCTCTAGCTGTGTTGGGTAAATGGTTAGTTTAAGCAATATTTATTGAAAGAATTATGTTATATGTATACTTAACATGAAAAAAAGAAAACATAACAATACAAGATATACAGTACAAAATATAACAGTAGATAAACAAGAAAAATGTTACTAAGGTAACACATGCCTCCCCCCCCCCACTCCCACCTTGACCTTACAGACCTGGCTGTGGTGTGTGACACATCCACCCATTGTCCTTTATAATTGTGCGAAGTTAGATGATTGTAGCCCAAATAGTTTTGGAGTTATGTTTGAGACACTATTTGAGACCCTGAACATATGAAGGTCAATTGTGACCTTCACCTTGCAGATGCCGCAGAAACTATTATACGCGACACACCGTCTGTCTGTCCTTAACATTTGCAAAAAGTTTAACACTACATACTATGATTTGTTTCTGAGTTATGGCTGAGACACGATTATTGACAGATTTTTAGTGTGACCTTGAAGGTACGAACCCGGCAATGGTGTTTGACACATCCTCTCATGGTCCTTTATAATTGTGTGAAGTTTGATGACTGTGGCCCTAACCGTTTTCAAGTCACTGCCTGGGACACACACACACACGGACACACACACAGATGGACACACGCACACTTCAATCACTATATGCCACCTGACTTAAGTCAGGGAACATAATTAAAAACAAAATTTGTGAGACATTCAACAAAAACCTTTGAGCTAATGTTAAGTCATCTCTCTGTGAATGGGCAATGGTCTACGCAGAACTACAGTATAGGGCATGCTGATCACTTAGCTAGATTTGAATTCCTGTACTGAGCTGCACCCCAGGGTTACCTACTAATGGCAAAAGTTATCAGATTTTTACATGCTTCCCCATGTGTACTGTGTGCATGTGGAATAGTGCAGGGCAGGCTGGCTGTGCTGCAGAAAAAAAATATACCAATATTTGCCAATGACAATGATATTACAAATACAAAGGACAACAAAAAGTTGGTAATTCCTTAGTGTTATCTTCACCATTCACATACTATTTCCATTATCTTGTCCAGAAAATCATTTTTTTCTGTCAATATTCTCAAGTTTCCTTCAACTTTCTGCCTGGTGATAGACAGTCGGTGTTCCACTGAAAGGTGTTGACCCTTTTACTAACATGAAAAGCAGACGACACTTGCAAACAAAATTCTTGAATAACTATTTTTTATTCATTTTTTGTCTCAAAAACATAAGTTATGAAGCCTCATTGGAACGAGCTCGTTCCAATGAGGGGTCATAACCTATGTTTTTGAGACAAAAAATGAAAAAAAAAAAATGAAAATTAATTGGCGACTTATGTGAATAGTGCTGGCCAGTTTTGGCTGCAACATTGGGTAAAGGTTTAACATAATACCCAGAAAATGATCTTTAATTAACTGGAGTATCCAATTTATAATAATAGAGAGTTTTCCTCCATTCTGTTGTTTATAGGTGTTTAAGGTCACTTTAAGCATCTATGTCAACAATGTGACTGCAGTACAATTATAAAATTATATTTAGCCAATTGTTTATAAAAAGTGCAGACCATCTTAGAGGATCTCACACCCTAGGTGTTGGTTACCAGATTCTATAGCAGGGCTTTCAATTCGGCAAGAATCCAGAATCTGATTCTTGTAAAGATTCTCGCAAACTGTTGGACATCTCATCACGAAGTACAGCAGGATTCCAATTCGGATTCTCACAAAACTAAATGGAATTTATGCCCTGTATAGCATCAGTGAAAGAGAAACATGATGACCTCAGTTATCAAGCAATGCTAAACTTTCTGGGGTTAGTAAGAGGATACATTCTGTTGATTAAAAGAACATTAATTAATTCTATTCTGTCTCTTTGGGCAGGGAGCTCACAGAGCTCTGTCACGCAAGATATAAAAGAATAAATGCTTCCACTGAAATATTTTAGGTCAGAGGCATGTGAAGCTTGGGAGTGATCTAAATTCAATGGTTGTTGGAATGATTTTTTTTTATGGATCAAACATTTGTTATTCAGTTAACCCTTTACCCAATGTACAGGATATCAAAATTTATTATCTTAATTATTGTCTTTTTCTTCAAATTTTACAAAATATTTCAACAAAACTATATCATGTGACCCCTCATTGGAATGTGCTTGTTCCAATATGGTCACATATGATTTTGTTGTTTTGGAAAAATAATATTTTTTCAATAGCTCTATTTGTAAATTATGCGGGCAGATCCCACAAATTTGTTAGGTAAAGGGTTAACAGGAATTTACTGTTACCTATAGTATGTGGGAGTGTATTATCACTAAATCACCCATAGTGTGGAGATTCCACCCAAGCAATAATTGCAAACTTGTTGCAAAGCATAACAAGCACAAGCATAGTTCCAGCCAATGGAACTCCAGGTTATCCTGGAGGTCCATTGGCTAAAACATTGCTTGTGTTTTTGTCTACATGTACAGACTTTGAAAGTGATACTTTGGGTGAAAACTCCACTCCCCAGGTGATTTAGTTACAATCCACTCTCCAAGTACTGTATACAGAACACAGTTACAGGTCTAGCTTGTTTTAAAGGTCTGGTAACTGTGTATACAGAACACAGTTACAGGTCTAGCTTGTTTTAAAGGTCTGGTAAAAGGTTTGGTATTTAAAAATTACATGCAATCAATAAGGTGATGACACAACACAAATCAGGGAGAAACTAAAAAATTTCATTTTTTGCCTCACAAACATAGCTTATGACACCTCACTGGAACAAGCTCATTCCAATGAGGGATCATAAGTTTGTTTCAGAGAGAAAAATTGAAGAAAAAATTATAAAATTTGAAATGATAATGTTTGTGAATAGAGCTGTTCGGATATGGCTGTTATGTTGGATGAGAAGGTTAAGCTCTATTTGGGGGCCTCCACCGTAACACAATAAAAGCTTCAAGCAGATGTGTGTCCATTTCAGTTAGAAGCAAATGATATTTTGTTCAGAAGATTTGTATGGTTTGCCTATAATTATAGCTAAATGCAGACAGAAAATTCTAATTCTGATGGATTATACAGATATTCATTTTGCTACAACTACTCTATACTCTATATTTGGAGTTGGATCAGAAAAAAAAATTAAAATTTTTTAGTAAATTTTGTTTCTTAAGGGGACGTCCAACCTAACTTTGGTCAAATTTCATGTAATTTTCTTTCATGTCTAAAAAAGGCCCAAAATGAATAACCCCAATAAATTATATATCAAAATGCTTGGAATGGAACGAACATAGAACATGTGGAAACTGAAATTTGCCATGGGACTGCTGCCATGTGTAAATAGCACCACCTGAAAGTCTGCTATGGCATAAGTAAGAGAACAAAATTTTTGCAATAAAATACCTCAAAATAAAATAACAGCTGTATTCTATAAACATTGAAGTACATACTCGAAGAAATCTTTTCCTAATTCATGAAAGTAATAAAGATTGAGACCAAATGTTATAAGTGGAGTGCTCACTGATTGAAGGCAGACATTTTCTTTTGTTTATGTTTTGATTTGGGGAGTTCAGCAAAGGTCAACTTGAAGGAGTCCACCAGAAGAAGTATGGAAGGACAAAAGAGTGTCTCCCAATATAAAGATGTATGTGTCACTGTAGTGGTTTGGAAAGAAACTATGTTATTCTCCTATGTAGAATGCACTGCAAAGTCATACATTGTAGTTGAATAAATATATTTACACACCCCTTGCACTGTAACCCCTTTTATCCCATGCATCAATTTGATAGTGATTAAATTGTTAAATTTGTCTGGTTTATCAATAAGTATAATAGCTCTGTTTACTCTTGACACCAATACACTCATGATATCTGTTGGAGAAGAATAAGGGTAACTGTAATCTGTCACTGCAATAAACCATCTAATGTACTTAAAAGTACATTGTTATTCAAAACACATCAAATCAACCTTACATAACCATTATTGCAAGCACTTTCCCCAAGGAGGCTTATTGGCATATTGAGATCAGAAGGGCACATCCAGAGGGTCTCACATATTTTTTTCAAGAACGCAGTACACAAAGCAATCCCCAAAAGGTGACAAGTGAGCTTCATTTGACACAGAAAAATTACCGGGGAGGGGCTCTCTAACTTGTATGACTCTACCTCTGGCACTCAAGGCAAATGCCTTTTTCTCAAAGTTTAACTCTTTTTTTTCTTTTTGAAGATCCTGGCCACACATGTTCCAAACACTATCAGACAGGTAACCCTCCAAATAAGTATACCTGCAAAAATCATGTTACACTGCAAAACATTCTTTTTAGACTTTTAGTTCTGAACCTTTCATGCTTCTTACTTCCAACTATAACACTTAATTTATTGATTAATGGGTGAATAGAAAAGTCCTGTTATAATCAACATTTTGAGTTACATAAGCCTTCAAAACCGCTCTGATAAAAGTGTCAAACATCAGATTGGTGGCTTTATACAGAATATTCATTAAGTTGCTGCTTGATAATAGGAACAAAATCTTCACCAGAAATATTTTGTAGCAATACATTTGAGGGTATCAGCAGGCACTTTGCAACAAATTCTAACAAATCAACTAGTTATAAACAAAATTTTCTAACTCAAAAGAGTGAAAAAGTACCACAACTCTGAAAAAATGTGGGAAGAAACACATGCTACAGCAGCTACACAGGCATTGTTTCCCCATGATGCTCGATCACAACACCAAATATCCTTCAAATTGGAGTTGCAATGGTTGAGATACAAGGGAGAATGTTGGTACATGTAATGATGAATGGGTAAGAGGACAGAGGTCACCACTGGCACTGCACGGCCCTAGATGCACCTTTGATTTTCCAACTTCCAGGTCTGGGGCATAATAATCGCAACACACCCACCTTATCAATTCATAATTTCAGTAAAATAAAAGGAATTATCAATTTTAATTAATTTATAGATGATGCTATTGATGGGAAGTATTTGGCTTCTTTCGCCTTCTCGTACTATTAATTACCACAAACAATATCAGTTTGATGCCGACAAACGAAACTGAATGCATGTGGTCTGGTTAAAAAGTTACTCGGCATGGATAATGAAGAAATTGCGAATATTTCAAGTATTTCATTTCTTTAAAAGCCAATTGCAGCTAATTTTGACCGTGGATTCGATAATTTGTTTTGGTTTTGACACACGCCCACGCTGACAGAGCTTATGTTTATTGTGATATGCAAATTGGGAGATAAGTTTCCGGTGAAGGAGATTTGTCACATTTGCCAGTGTAAAACGATGACAAAAGACACTGATCGACACTTGTGTTAGTATGGTTGGTTGCAAGAAAAAACTAAATTCTCAGCATCATCCAAGCGCACCTTATTTAAAAGCACGAATGCATCATTTTCAATCCATCTTCAATCGGTTCTTTGCAGACATCAAACACACCCGCCTCAAATTCCATGGTTACTAGGAAGTAAATAACTTCACAACATCGGGGGAAATCAACACGCTCAATATAGTTCCAGGTCACTTGAAATATACTTCGTGAAAAAGTGATTTCTGAAGCATTCTGCTTACTTTGTCATGAACATTGCCTTATTTTATGTGTATCGTCCCGATTTTACACACTCGGTTATTTTTTTACAAGTGGTTCATGTTGTCTTTCTAGTGCACAATAATTCAGATTTTTTGTCAACAAAAAAGTTCAGACGGCCTGTAAACACGAGAGGGAATTTTTAACCATATTTTGCAGTTATGACATTAACAGCTCAAATATTTGCTGTCACCTGTTTGCAAATCCGGTCATACATTGTCTCGAACAAATAAAGGGCTTGATCACGTCCTTGCATTCTTACGATTGCCCAAATTGAGTATTTCTGCAAGAACCATATCGTAATCACATGAATGGAATAAACATCATTGAAACATGGCCACATCCGGAACATCAAAAATTTGTGTTGGTGTTATTACATTCAAACGTCAAAACCCACCAGAGTGTGTGTCAAAAAAATGCTTTCTCCGAGTCTGTTGTATGTTATCATTATATTGAGGAGAAGGCTTTCGAATTACCGATTATTTTGTGGTTTTACCGGTTCGTTACTTATGCCATTTGCAAATTAATCTTCTTCAAAATCATAAAATTCACTTTTTTTCCAGAAAAAAATTATATGTACCTTTTCTATGCACTTTACTCATTATTTTGATATATAATTTGCCTTTCCTTACTTCTCTTATCTGTTTCTGAGGCATTGGGCAAAATGTCAAAAAACTGACCAAAGTTAGGTTGGACGACCCCTTAACATACCGACCACAATTGTTTACAATTGGCTGTAACGTAAGTGCAAGCCCTACTTCGGAACTAACTCAAGCTTTCAAGAAACTTTTCCAAACAAGCTGGAAAAGTAATAGAGTGCAAAAGCACGAAAAAGATCGAAAAAGGGTCAAGTGAGACCAGCGCTCGAAATTACAGGTACTCTCTCTGCACACCTCTTGTGTTTATCGAGCGCATGCGCAACAACCGTGAAGTCAATTCCGTATTTCCGCCAGCGAGAAGTTTGTGATTTAGCGGGGAGGCATCGATATCAAAGATATCCCCAAGGAGGGTGGGCCTCCGGTAAACAATTGTGGTAGGTATGTTAAGAAAGAAAATTTACTAAAAAATTTTAATTTCTTTTCAACCTACTCACAATTGTTTACAATTGGCTGAATAAACAATAGGAGGAGGTGAATCACATAAGCAATACCAACATGAGCAGCAGAAAGTAACGCAAGGAGGGCAGAGAACAATAGCGAAACCTGTAATGAAGATAGAGAGAAGGCACATGAAAAGAACAAGGCTGAGCAAAGCACAAACCCGATAAAAACAATTTTAACGAGGGTGCACAACAGCCTGAGCAGCAACGAGAAGGCCTAAAGAATACAGGTCCTCATATTGATGCTGTAGGTGGCGGAGATAAAAGGAGAAGGTAGAAGCATTCCTCCAGTAAGCCGCATTCATAACATCCCGGAGAGAAACAGAATTGGAGAACGCCCAGGATGTAGAAATGGCACGAACCTCATGAGCATTAAACTGGTTCAAAACAAGATCTGAAGCAGACATGCGGGAATAAGCCGGCTTGATTGCAAGGATGTAGAAATGGCACGAACCTCATGAGCATTAAACTGGTTCAAAACAAGATCTGAAGCAGACATGCGGGAATAAGCCGGCTTGATTGCAAGACAGATCCACCTGGAAATAGTATCAGAAGAGATAGACTGCCCCTTAGGAATGAGAGACAGAAAGAATCTCTTCCAACCCCTCCTAATGAACTGAGTGCGATTAATGTAAGTCTTGATCGCACGAACAGGACAAAGAAGAGGTCTCCGGCCATTGACAGCAGGGAGAGCCTGAATGTAGATGGGAGGAGGTACCAAATCAGGAAGTTGATTCTTAGCCAGAAAAGAGCAATCAGTAGTGAAGGTGACACTGTTAGCCTCATTTCTAAAGAAAGCAGAATCAACAGATAGCACATGAAGCTCACTGACTCGTCGAGCAGAAGCAAACGCTAGAGGGAAAGCCATCTTATAGGTGAGAAAACGCATATCGGTCTCAGATAAAGGCTTGAAAGGTGCCCCCTCCAAACAGTGCAACACCCATGCCAAGTTCCACTTGGGCGTAAGACGCAAAACTTGAGGCCTCTTCAAAGAAAAGTGCCGAATGAGTTTGGAGAGAAAAAGATTACGACCGATGCACCGCTTTCCCACATAAGAGAAAGTATCAGACAGTATAGACCAATAGCCCTTAATCGTAATAGGCTGGAGGCCCTTGGAGTCAAAAAGGTATACCAGAAAATACGCAATTTGAGTGATTGACGGATCCCGGTAATCCACATGGTGATCTGTACACCAGCGGCAGAAAACCTTCCACTTCGCAGCATAAGTCATGCCAGTGGAATGTCGCTGCGATGCAGAAATGCACTCCACTGTTCGTCTCGAAAAACCTCTATGTCGGAGACAGGCGTGAAGGGACAGATCCTCTGGCAATTGCGGTAGATGCTCTGTCTCTGGACTGGACAGGTTGAATTTGGCTATGCCTTCCCTCCTGCACCGATTCTTCCTCAAGTATTAGCGAAGATTCGTGCTTGCAGTTGCAGGATCATTCTGATCGCACCTTTGTTTCCACAGAGGGTGTGGATCAATCTGCTGCAGCCTCTGTTGGCAGATCGGCTGATTCGTCTACCTCTACATCGCGATCTTCTTTCCCCAGGGTCATCCCAGGAAGTATCACAACAACCTGGCGAGCCTGTCCCCCGAGACTGTATACCATCCCCAGATGGAAGAGCCACCATCATACAGAATAGGATCTGTAGTAACAATTTCCTCAGCAAATGTCGACGGCGTAGGAGGCAAATCGGAGAGGGTTACCAAGCTGACCTCGGAGAAGCTCTCTACGAAAACAGACGCCTCAAGAGTAACATCAGAAGACAAAGAGACCACGGTCTCCACGTCAGGTATCACTGCACTAGCAACAGTTGCAGAGGAACTCACAGAAATATCTGATAAGGCACGGCTACCCTTACCCCGAGAATGAGGGGTTCTAGCTCTAGACAGAACCACCTTGTTAACAGAAGCCCAGAATTTTGAGGATCAAACCCCACAAATACCACATGATTGGGCCTGAGTACAATTGTTGCAAGTGACACATGTGGAATGAGAGTCGTCCACATGTTTCACCTGCAAGCAAGAGGAACAAGGAATAGTCTTAGGCATAATATGAAATATGAAATCAAGCTCCCTGCCGACGGAAAACAGAACAATGGATGTGTTCACACGTGGGGGGAAAAACAAGACTATGTGTGAAAAAGCAAGCAAAAATTATCAAAAATATCATCGAATAGTAATATTTTTAAAAACTTGAAAAGGATACAATCCACTTGCACACAATCAGATGAAGATACCACATACAAATAAGTTGTTCATGAAGATAACAGCTAAGAAATAGCACGAGTCACAAAAATTTCCGACCAGTACAATGGCGGAAATAAAAGGAATTAACGTCATGGTTGTTGCACATGCACTCGGTAAACGCACGCTGTGTGCAGAGAGAGTACCTGTAATTTCAAGCGCTGGTCTTGCTCGACCCTTTTTCGATCTTTTTCGTGCTTTTGCACTCTATTACTTTTCCAGCTTGTTTGGAAAAGTTTCTTAAAAGCTTGAGTTAGTTCCGAAGGAGGGCTTGCACTTACATTACAGCCAATTGTAAACAATTTTGAGTAGGTTGAAAAGAAATCAGTCTTTGGATTTTGGGGTGAGGTGTCACTCTTGAATGCCATCGCAACTGCAATTTTTACTTTTTGTGAGTCGACAACAGTGTGCCCCACTTCCACCTATCAAGCAATTATCCCTTAACTAATGAATCACCTGCATCCACCACGTAATATACAAGTTGTGAATGTGGAAAAAACAAAATTCAACAAAAGCATACCATGTGATCCCCTCATTGGAATGGACTCGAAAAACTTGTTCCAATAATGAGATCACATGGTATGGTTTTGTTGAATTTTCAAGAATTGGGGGGAAAAAAATTAAAATAACAAATTTTGATATGTGTGTTCTGTAAAGGGTTAAAATCTGTTTGTGGGAAATAAGCCAAATAATACAAAGAAAGGATTCTTGGTCATGTGACAGTCCGGAAGACACAGTTGACCGATCAGGACCAAAAAAGGACAGTCTTATCTGGATATCAAACCAAGTTATCCTACCAAGTTAAATGAAATCCTTTCAAAAAAAAAAAACAACCTGTACACAGGTAGAAATCTAGGTCACGTGACGAGACAGCAGTAATGGCTGTCCGATTGTGACCAAAATAGGATAGTCAAATCTAGACATCATAGCTAGTTATCCTTCCAAGTTACAATGACATCGCTTTATAAATATGAGCTGTAGGCTGTGCTAAACAAATCTAGGTCACATGCCTGTGCAGCAGTCATGGTTAACTGATCGCAGCCAAAATAGGACTTTCTTATCCAGAAACTGTACTGAGTCATCCTACCAATTTACAATGAAATCCCTTCATGAATGCAAGCTGTAGACTGTGCTAAAGGAATCTAGGTAACATGCCCAAGCAGCCTCCATGGCTGACTGAACCCGACCAACATAGGACGTTCTCATCTAGATATTATACGTAGTCATCCTACCAAGTTACAATGAAATCCCTTCATAAATACGTCCTGTAGACTGTGCTAAAGGTTTTCGGGTTTCGGGTCCACAAGCCGTCACGATTGACTGATCACGACCAAAATGGGATGTTCCCATTTAGACATGTTGAAATTTCGGGATGATCAGACAAGAACTATGGTGTGTAGTATGTGCTAAAGAAAATGTGAATAGACTCACAGACTTCCACACATGTGATGGCAATAGCTTATATTGACTTTACCAAGTTAAGCTAAAAAGGGCTGTTTCTGGCTGTCCTGGGGACTTAATGGTTAAGATATCAACATTTAGATTTTAATGAAAAAAGGAAACAAGTGATACCTACATCATCCATTTCGGGTTTTCAGGAAACTCTGCAATTAAAATATCTTCTGATTGTTCAGTTTCCAAACGATGATAGTACAATTTTTGGTTTAAGTTAGCAGTTGTTTCTGTACCATCTGACTTCCCTTCTTGTTTGTGGTATCTCTTGAAAAAAGAATATAGAGCAAAATAAAGTGAAAATGGAAAGAAAGCACAGTACAGCGTAGCCCACTAAATTGATATCACTTTATTGAATAAGCATGTTAAGTGAATAAGCATCAAACCATTTACAATACTTTTAGAACAAATTTGAGCTGTTAATTGTATATAGGCTATGGAATAAACTCCTGTTCACAGAATAAAATATGTAATATGTCAAAAAATTGCCATGACAACAAGTGAATTTGTCATGTTTTTTAAACATATTTGGACTCAGAACATACAATAAGGCTATTTAATATTTTATATCTTCTTTGATAGAACTCTATTAGAATAAAATTAAATGCTCAGTTAACCACGAGAGTACACTAGAACAGTGTCATTTGTGTGCAAAGCACACTATGTTGCATCCCCGCAATTTCCAGTTTGCCATCACAATGGTCACAAATCGATTCACATACAACCAAAGTGTTACCACTGGGGAAATATAGGGCTATATGAAACTAGGAAACCTCCATGCAAATCTATGAACCTTATCATAACATTTGAAAACACTTTAAATATTTCGAATAATACACCCTTGAGGTCTTTTGCTGGAAGTTGATTCTGTAACAACAAAAGTGGTGTGATTGGAGTTTACAGGACTGGATAAACAAGAGGTCCCAAAGGGCCTTAATTGCTCCTCTGACAAAGTGGTTCAAAGAAGTATTTGGGGGTCACATTCATTAAGACATTAACAAAGGAATGAAGTCATGAAAGGCAATTTTAATGGAGAAACACTAAGGAATGGATTTGAAAAAACTTGAACCTAACCTGCTCCCATCCCCCTGTCCCCCCATCCCCATAGAGAGCCCAAATATTAAGCCAGGGACTCAAACTGAACAAACTTGAATCCGATACCCCTTCAGATATTATATACCAGATATGAAAGAATTCTGACTGGTAGATCTGAGGAAGAAGGTTTTTAAAGAAATGTCCTCACATTACACAACGTTAAACTTTGGGCTCCAATAGAGAGCCAAAATATTAACCCAGGGACCCGATTTGAACAAAATCGAATCTGACCCACCTAGAGATGTCGTATACCAAATATGAAAGGATTCTGACTGGAAGATCTGAAGAAGAAGATTGTTAAATAAATTCCCTCATATTGCACTAAGTTAAAATTTAGGCTCCAGGCCAAAATATTAATCCAGGAACTCGATTTGAACAAACTTGAATCTAGAGATGTTTTATACCAAATATCAGAAGATTCTAATTAATGGTTCTGAAGAAGATTTTTTTAATTTTGGAAAACAATTTATGGGTGCTATCAGAGTAATGCCCCTTGTTTTGCCCCCTGTGGGTGTGGCAACTTTATTTGAACAAACTTGAATTGCCATATGACAAGGAACATGCATATCAAATTTGGTTCAATTTGGTCCAGTAGTTTATGAGAAGTCGATAATATAAAGTTCACGCCGCACAGACAGAAAGCGATCACTTAAGCTCCCCCTGACTTTCAGTGAGGTGAGCTACAAATTCCAACACCTTTATACATTAGATGATTTGTAATTAATTTAGTATCAAATTTTTGTTATTAATTACACCAAGGCAAATATATACCTTAAACAAGTGTGGGGGGGGGGGGGGGGGGGGGGTGGGGGTGAAGTGCCATCAAACAATCAAAAGAGAAGAAAATAACCATGATACTGTGAACGCTATTCAAATAAACAATCTTCATTCCAAATTTCAATGAGAGCCGCTAAACCCAAACCAGAGATATGAGGTGAACAGACAAAAAAAATGGCAAGTTTACCAGACAAACAGCAAAATTATTGTCTTTGTTTTACAGCAAGGTAATTGTGAAGGCCAGAAACACCTGTTACTGAAGTATAGTGACAATCGGACCATCCACATAATAAGTCTAACAAGAGCACCGCCTAGCGAGACATTATACGCCCGTTTTGTATTTTTGAAGGGTTGGGGTAAGGATGGGGGTGAGGGTGAAAATTGTTCGGACCAACCCCATATTCGAACTTGACCTGTATTTTGTTGTGATTAAACAACATACCAAGTTTGGAACCAATTGGAAAACAAATAATAAAAGTTATCATCCGGAAACCAAATATTTGATGCATTCTATGTCCAACTAGAGGTACTGTGAGCAAACTCACAAAGTGATACCCCCCGTGCCTGAAATGTATAAGTTAGATTATCTCCCCTTGGAAATGTAAGAATGGAATTATATTGCTTCATGCACATCTTCATATGGAGTTCTTCCATTGTGTAAAGTTTCATGAAAATTCTTCATATGGTTTAGGAGGTGTTGTGCTTACAAGGATGGACAGACGGTATAAGTTAGATTATCTCCCCTTGGAAATGTCAGAACGGAATTATATTGCTTCATGCACATCTTCGTATGGAGTTCTTCCATTGTGTAAAGTTTCATGAAAATTCTTCAAACGGTTTAGGAGGAGTTGCACTTACAAGGATGGACAGACGGTATAAGTTAGATTATCTCCCCTTGGAAATGTCAGAATGGAATTATATTGCTTCATGCACATCTTCATATGGAGTTCTTCCATTGTGTAAAGTTTCATGAAAATTGTTCAAATGGTTTAGGAGGAGTTGCGCTTACAAGGATGGTCAGACGAACAGATTATCTCCCCTTGGAAATGTCAGAACGGAATTATATTGCTTCATGCACATCCCCATATGGAGTTCTTCCATTTTGTAAAGTTTCATGAAAATTCTTCAAACGGTTTAGGAGGAGTTGTGCTTACAATGGATGGACAGACAGACAGATGGACAGATGGACGGACAGGGTGATTCCTATATACCCCCCCAAACTTTGTTTGTGGGGGTATAACAAGGGCCATAATTCAGGGGAAGTTCGAATTGACCCCATATTCGAACTTGACCTGTCTTTTGTTTTGATTAAACCACATACCAAGTTTAGGAGTCAATCGAAAAAAAAAAACTAAAGTTATCATCTGGAAACTAAATGTTGACGAACGGACAGATCGACGGATGGACAAATGGACAGACAGACAGACCGATTCCATAATTCGACGGTTTTTCAACAGGCGTATAAAAAATCAGTCAGGCCATACTAAAGTTATCATCCGGAAAACACAAAATGCACAAATTCAAGAGGAATAACTCTGGAAAGGTACATGCGATTTTGGCCGAAAGTGAACTTGAGCTGTGCTTTGTGGTCATAAACAAAATCTGAGAATTTGAAACAAATTAGTCAAGGCAAACTAAAGTTATCATCCAGAAACCACATAATTCACAAATTTGCAACCATTCAAGGGGAATAACTATGGAACGGTACATGCGATTATGGCCAAAGGTGAACTTGAGCTGTGCTTTGTGGTCAAAAACAAAATCTGAGAATTCGAAAAAAAATCGGTCAAGGCAAACTAAAGTTATCACCCGGAAACCACAAAATCCACAAATTTGCAATCATTCAAGGGGAATAACTCTGGAAAGGTATATGCAATTGTGGTCGAAAGTGAACTTGATCTGTATTTTGTGGCCAAAAACAAAAAACTGAAAATTTGAAATAAATCGGTCAAGGCAAACTAAAGTTATCGTCCGGAAACGAGAAGTTGGGCTAAATTACCATAAATAAAGGGCCATAACTCTACTGCAAATGGGCCGCTAGAAACGGAAATCGAGTCCATCCTGTATTTTGTCATACAAAATCCATATGCCAAATTTAACTCAGCTCAAACCATTATAACTAAAGTTATCGTCCGGAAACGAAATGACGGACAGACAGACAGACGGGTGGAGAGACCATTCACATAATACGCTTTTTTCAAACGGGCGTATAAAAAAAACATCTGCAAAATTTTGTTTCAATCCGTCAAGGCGTTCGGCTTCAAATGAACGGAAACCAATTTTTTTTTAAAAATTGTGTTTTCAAAGGGCCATATCTCTGCAGCAGATGGACTGAGAAACACCAATATCGAACTTGACCTGTATTTCATTGCTAAAAACAACATCTGAAAAATTTGGTGTCAATCCGTCAAGGCATTCAAAAAAATTTGGTGTCAATCCGTCAAGGCATTCAGCTTTAAATGAA
Source organism: Pictodentalium vernedei (assembly GCA_031216915.1). Classification (NCBI taxonomy): domain Eukaryota; kingdom Metazoa; phylum Mollusca; class Scaphopoda; order Dentaliida; family Dentaliidae; genus Pictodentalium; species Pictodentalium vernedei. The sequence continues at coordinate 263,186,440 of CM062293.1, forward strand.
TGGAAACCAATTTTTTTAGAAAAATTGTGTTTTCAAAGGGCCATATCTCTGCAGCAGATGGACTGAGAAACACCAATTTCGAACTTGACCTGTATTTTATTGCTAAAAACAACTTCTGAAAGTTTGATGTCGATCCGTCAAGGCGTTCGACTTAAAATGAACGGAAACCAACTTGTTTATGGACGGACAGACTGATAACATAATACAACCGTTTTTATAAACAGGCGTATAAAAAGTGAAAAGTAAGAATTATTATTAGACTCATTTGAAAGCCTTTCCCATAAACAATTTCCATTCCAAATTTCATTGAGATCCAATAACCCAAACCTGAGATACGAGGCGAACAGACCAAAAATAGCCTATTTTTGTATATTCAAAGGGCTATAACACACAGAAAAAATATTCCAACAGAAAAATGGCTGATGCTGCTTAAAGATCTCTGTATCAAATTTCATCGATATCTGAGCAGTAATGTTGAAGTTATAATGTGAACTGAGTATGGATGGACAGAAAAAACAACAACTTTGATATGGTACACTTTGATTAAAGGGTTACTTGCCTATAACTTCCAAACTCAAAAGTATCTACTACACAATCAGTACACATATGACAGTTAATTGTATACAAGTTACAAGTTTAGTTCCTGTTAATTGAAAACAAAACTGATAATCTCCAGAATTACTCTGACAACCTTTGCATTCCCCATGTTAGTTGATGAACTGAGCCTCAGTACATCCAATACCTGCATTTTATATGTTATATCTTGTTTGAAAGAGCACCATGTCCTCTGACAAACAAGATATAATAAAATAAATGATCTATTTATTACTACACCTACAGCAAAATTACCAAAGCCTGGTTAACTGATGACTCATGTTCATTTATATTTTACAATGGCAAACTTCTCTATTACATAATGCAGCATAAAGTAGATTTTCTGTTTCTCAGCTCATTTTTTGTAAAATTGCTAGTGGGTGGGCAGTTTTTAATTTTATTTTTTATTTTTGTAATTATTTCTTTGCCATCAAAAGTTCATGTTCTTGGTTTGTTTTAAATGTTAGGCCTCATAATGTACAGAATAGCATGGGTGGTGGTGTATTTCGTCCCTTGGGTGCAAGAAGGCTTTGTAATGCTAAAGCACTCAAGGGACAAATTTATCAATTTTATAAACTCTGGTAAAATATCAGACATAAACCATTTAAATTTTATTTTTTTAAAGTTTACATTGGTTATAAAACTAGTGCATGCAGCAGCCAAAAGGACCACACAAGAGGGCCTTCAAAACAGATTTTTAACTTTTTTAACCCTTTACCCAATGCAATGGCCAAAACTGGCCAGCACTATTCTAAACAAGAGGCCCTAAGGGGCCTTAATAGCTCACCAAGCAAAGTGATTCAAACAAAGTGGTTCAAAGAAGTATTTGGGGTCACATTCAGTTAGACATGGTTCATCAACACTACAAAGGAATGAAGTCATGAGAGACAAATTTTATGGAACTAGGGACATGGCTTGAACAAACTTGAATCTCACCCCCCTAAGGATGCTGCATACCAAATATCAAAAGCATTCGTCTGCTGGATCTGAAGAAGAAGATTTTTAAAGAAAATTCCTCATTTTGAACTAAGTTATCATTCGGGCTCCCACAGTGAGCCCAAATATGAACCCAGGAACTTGGCTTGAACAAACTTAAATCTCACCCCCTAAGGATGCTGCATGCCAAATATCAAAACATTCTGACTGCTGAATCTGAAGGAGAAGACTTTTAAAGAAAAATTCCTCATATTGACTAAGTTATAATTCAGGCTTTGAACAAACTTGAATCAGATCCACCCCACAATGTTGCATACCAAATATCAAAAGATTCTGCCTGCTGGATCTGGAGAAGAAGATTTTTTTTTTTTTTAAGAAATTTGCCTGAAATGCACTAAGTTCGAATTTGGGCTTCTATAGTGAGCCCAAATATGCATCCAGGGGGGCCAATTTGAACAAACTTGAATCAGATCCACCCCATAATGCTGTATACCAAATATCAAATGATTCTGCCCACTGGTTCTGGAGAAGAAGATTTTTTAATAATTTCTCTATTATTCATATGGTGCTATCAGAGTTATGCCCATACAGAGCCCCCAAGGGACGTGGCCATTTCATTTGAACAAACCTGAATTGCCATATAGTAATGAACATCCACATGAAGTTTTGTGAAAATCGGACCAGTGGTTTCAGAGGAGAAGTCGTTTGAAAAATGTTCACGACAATGCCGGACGGCAAGTGATAAGTTGAGCTCCCTTCGGTGAGCTAAAAATCGCCAATTAATTTTCATTATTTTTTCATTTTTTGTCTCAAAAACATAGGGTATGAACCCTTGTTGGAACGTAAATATTAGTTATTCAAGAATTTTTTTTGCAAGCGTCGTCTGCTTTTCATGTTAGGTATATGGTTAAGCAGTATGGGGAAAATGTGCTGTTTGAAATTTCTGAATTTGACATCACCGTACAGGCGGTTAATTTCTTTAATCTAAAAAGTAATAACAAACTTAAATTCAAGCTGCATTTTGTCCCATAAAAATCTTTACACAAATTATTGGAGTTATGAGCTTTGTGTGGTTTCTGATGAATTCTTGGCTGCCTATATTAGCAGGCATGTCTTGCCAAGATAGCACTTCTAAGGTACCTTAAAAGTCACCGGTAGCAACCTCAAAGTGCTGACTGTACAAAGGTAGTTGGTAGTGGTATGGTACATAAGTTGGACTATGGTACCAGTAGCAATATACCAGCACCGGAACAGACATGCAACCAACATAATATAATAATAATAATAATAACACTTTGGCCAGCCACTGATTTGTCACGGTTCTCGGACGAGAAGGCCTTGGTTACCCCTGTACTCCCAACTGCCTCCCTATTCCCATGCTTCTCCTCTCCTCCCAACACTCGTAGACGAATTGCTTGATGACATCCCTTGCCCCATTCTTTCCAATCTCTCCAATTAGCATATTAACCCTCTCCTTTGAGTCTCCCCCTAACCACATGTCCTTCATTCTCACATCTCACTTCCCCATTATACTCCCAGTGAATCTTACTCTTTTAGACTGGTACTTTGGGCATTCTAGAAGAAAGTGTTCCAGGGTCTCCACCACGCACAAACTACACATCTGGCACTCCCTTTCACTGTCCTTCTCAATTCAATTTTTCCCCTCAGCTCCAGGGATCGCGACCTCATCTTGAACAACAGTGACCCCCCCAAAGGTGCCATCAAGGTACTCTTCAAAACCTGGCTTCTCTTTATCACGCAGGCCACCCAAAGACCTCTTTGATTTGACCCCCTTCTCGCCAATTACGGTTACAATCCTCCATGACCCTTTCTCTGACGATTTTTTTACCCTGGTTTGCCCCAACGTCCAGGTCCGAGATCTCCAATGAGTAGTTCTCTACTAGCTCCCTCACTTGGACCATCCACCCCGTCTTGATATTTGAGCTGAAAATCCTCAGGAACATTATTTTACACCATCGGCTGTCTGGGAGATTTACCAAATAATTAAGATAACCGAGTTTCAACAGGTTTATCCTGTCTTTGATCCTCATCCACCCAAGCTCACCCCTGATTGCTACTAGCGCTGCGGCATTACTCAACCCCGTTATCCATCAAACTGCATCATTCTGCAGGATTTCCAAGCTCTTTACGGCCGTCTGGTTTAGGGGTACCACTTCCGTACCGTATATTATACTTGGCAGACCCACCATTTTCCAAATGGTTTTCCCCACGAAAACTTTATTGAAACTGTTTCTCCCTATAAGTTTCATTTGGTTAAGGATTCGCTTCCCCTTCAGAATCAATTTATTTGTGTGGTTTCGGTAGATGCCTCTTCCTGTAATTTTATATTTACCCCCATATACTTGTAATCACCTGTCTCCTGAGAAGTTTGCTGCTACCTTCCGGAATGCAGAACTCACCCACTCTCCACCTGCGAGTTGGGTCCACTTTGCAGTCCACAGGTATAACTTTGCTCTTGCTTTCATTAAGTTCGAGTCCATTTGCTCCCATATTTCCCAACAATTCCCAGCATTTTCGTTAGCTCTTCGCTTTCTGACACTAGCACCATATCGTCTGCAAAAAATAGCCCTGGGATCTTCAAGTCCCCAACTGCTACCCCCTCCTCGCTATGCAGGAGTTCATCTCCTAAATCTTTGATATACAATGCAAACAGGATTGACGAAAGGATACACCCCTGTTTTAGGCCTATCTCCATAGGCGCACGTTTTGTTGTAATGTTTCCTAGGCCAAGTTCACTCTGTACGTCTTTATATAATGCTTTCATAATTCCAACAAACTCGCCTCCTAAGCCCAAAGCCTCCAGCTTGTGCCACATACCCTCCCTCCATACTCTATCGTATGCCTTTTTGACATCCAAAAAGGCCATAAACAGCTTTTTCTTTTTTGCTTTCGCGGATTCTATCATTTGGGATAGTGTGAAAAGATGGTCAGTAACTCGCCTTCCCTTCCTGAAGCCATTCTGGATTTCTCCCAAAACACCCTTCTCTTCAATCACCTCCTCTAGTCTCCCATACAGGACTTTACAGAAAACTTTTCCAATGTTGCTACTGACAAAGATCCCTCGATAGTTATCCAAAACGTCTTTTTCCTCCTTTTTGTGAATAAATGTCACTTTGCTTTCTCTCCACTCCTTTGGGACCTCTTGATTTTCTATGGCTAGATTGAATAGGGCAGTTAGGCTTTCTGCAAGTACCTCTCCCCCTTTTTTGATAAACTCGTTTGGAATTTCATCCACTCCTCCCACTTTCCATCCCTTAATTTTGAGATCACATTTCGCACTTCCACCGTTTTAATTTCACTGCACAAGAAGTTCGATAGGTTTTCCTCGACCTGATTCGGACACTCAGGTGGGCTCGTTTACCTTTTCCCAGTGCTTGACTAGTTCTGGTGCGACTTGATCTTGCGCGTCTGTAACTCTGCCATCTACTTTAATACTCTGTGGGTTACTTCCTTTGTTACGTTTATTCACCCATTTCCAAAATACGTTCGAACTCGACCCCCCCTGTCGTTCTTATCGTCCTAATAAGACTACTATTTCACACTCTCCGATTATCGTCTTTAATCTTATTTACTTTATTTCGTGCTTGTTGGTATTCTTCCAGTTCTACTGTGGCCTCATTGCTTTCCGCCCCCTTAAGTTTTCTACTTCTCCTGTATGCAGCACATTTAGCTTTTCTTCCCTTTATGGCCCTTTTCAGTTCTTCATTCACTCTGTACCCAAGTTCCCATGTTGGCACCCTGATCTTTCCTACACTTTCCTTCCCTGCCTCCACTGGGCTCGAAACTATGGCGTCGGCCATCTTCTGGACACTGCCCCCCTTGGGAACGGTTGCAAGCTTTGGTTTCAGTTTTTCCTTGAACTTCGCCCAGTCAGCATCCTTTTTGAGTCCCCAAATCTCCTTAAAGCTTCCTTGGCTTTTTACTAGATTTTTGGCCCTGATCGTCACTGTAATCAAGTTGTGATCACTATCCACCTCCATTTTACCCTCATCATCCACTTCAACCCCTATCACCTCCCTCCATAAATTAATATCTGTGAGAATGTATTTGATTATTGATTTTCTGTCGTTCCTCTCCCATGTCCATTTCCCCTTACACCTCGCGTCCCTGTTCAGAATCTTCAGACCAAGCTCGTTTGTGAAGTTCAACAGCTTCCTTCCATTCCTGTTGACTTCCTTGTTCCCACCCTCTATGCCTTCTTCCTTATCACCTATGTGGCCATTAAAATCACCCATCAGAATTATACCGAGCCCCTTGTTTTGTAGCTCTGTGATATTGGCCCTTAGTGTTGAGTATATCGAGTCATTCCACTCGGGTTTGCTTCCCTCCACCGCACAGTACACAACCCCAATGGCAATACTTTTGTTTCTCAGATTGATCCTTACCCATCCAATTTCTTTTGATACATCAGCCGAGGTGCTAACCTCTTCCAGGTCTGTGATCAGCGACGGTTTTAAATCTTCTTTAATGTACATGCCTACCCCTCCCCCTTTTTTCTGGCCTTCCGTTCACCCTACACCTATCCACACGCATCCCCTTACTTGGTCTACCCGTTCCTCGTGTCTTATCCATGTTTCGCTTGCCCATGACGTCAAACTCCTCTGCCTCGATCAATGTAGCAATTTCACTTACTTTCTGATGGAGACCCTGGATGTTGCTATAACCCATTTTCAGGGTATCAAGATTCATTGGCTTCCGCCTACTATTATCTAGTCCCTGTATGTTTGTATAACCTATTTTGTGTACCTGTGCTTTCCTTGGGACGCTATGCCTATTCAAGAGGATTTTTGACCCCTTTACTAATCCATCCACTCTGTCCCTTAGGTCCTCCACCCTAGCCCCCGGAAAGCACAAATTGGTCCTGTTGACACTGTCGGGCCCACACACCACCCTATCTAACCCACGCACTATACTACGCCCTGCAACCACCAACTGCCTCTTTCCTGTCCTACCACCCCTGTTACCACCTCTGTTCCTACTGGACCGGCTCGCAGTCTTGCACTCCGCCACACTAACCCCCAAGCCTACCTCCACCTCTTCAGACCCCACTTGTTCCTCAGAATTCTCGAAATTACCTAACACACTGAATCTATTTTTGACACTGCACTTCACTTTTTGCCCACTCCCACTATAAGCCTCCTTGTCCTCGTTTACCACCTTTCCTAACCTTCCCTCTGGCTCCTGCCCTGACAGACGCCACATGGTCATCGCTATCTCCCTCACTATCCAATTTTAAACGAATACGCCTTTTGGCCCCCCGACTCACACTACTAGCCTGGGGATTTTCACACTCTAGCCTCTACTTCTCCCCTACCCTCAACCCGACGCACCTTCCTATTCCCAAAAGACCCACTATTCACATCAAAAGTCTGCTTCCTACTACCCACCACCTTCCATCCCCCATCGAATGCCACCCTAACTGGGGTAACTCCAGACTTTCCTGCCTTCCCCAGTTTCCCTCTCACCTCCTGCACCTCTTCCTCCAACTTTACATAGGCCTCTAACAGCTGCATTAACTCCACGCAGATAGCGCACATCCCCAACTCCCCCAGCTCACGCCCATCCACATACACCATATCACAGTGCTTACACACAACCGTCCGCTGGCCGTCCGTTGATAACTCACTAGCCCCCCCCCCCCCCTGTGCTGGCCTCGATCACTCCCCCCACATGTACACCTATACTAACCGTCTCTACGCTGCTTGTCTGAACCTCCCGCGTCAAAAAACACTTACTGTCCATAGCAACCATAGCCAAAATTACAATGAGAAACTTAAAAGTTGAAAAAGCGGTCGAAAGCGTAAACAAAACAAAACACCGAAAATGACCCGCGCGAAGATAGGGAACAGGGAAGATAGGTAACACGCCACTTATATCCGACAGAGAAACTAAACACTAATATAACTATCTTTTATTACAAATCACATCTATACAACACTAAAACAATATATATATCATATGGCGTAGCAGTATGAAAATGTTAACAAACTTCATTTTGACAATCGGCATTTGCCGATGTTTACCTCACCTTCTGAACCAATGGCCATATATCGGCTGATGGTCAAGTGTATACCGATTAAACATCTCATCACTATTAATTGGGATTCAAATTGTCAATGCTGTCTTTTTGCTATTAAATACACGGCTGTAGTCACTTCGGTCACTGATGAGTCAATGAACTATTTAAATTAAAATTCTAACTTACATTGTAAAACATTCCTTTATGATCGTGTGTCCAGGCCATACTGGAAAACTTAACAAAATCTAACTTATCAGGAAGATCCTTTGCTGATGGTGCTTGCTTGAACTACAAAGAAAACAAAATTAGGTGATAAGCCATTGTCCTATTTCAGAGAGACATCCAAAAGAATGGAATAAAAACACAACAATTTAACGGATTAAATTCTTAATTTATTACCAGAATGTAAATGTATTAAAAAAAATTAGTTAATTACCTTATCATGATGTCTCTATACATGCCAGTTACCAACTCTTATTTGTGTGTTCTGAACCAGTAATATCTGTCTGATCAACATCATCCTCACGGAGTCCTTGGGCATAACACCTAATCTCAATTACCCAAGTGTGAGCACAATGGTGCAGTGACTAGGAATACTGCACATCAGCAATACACCTAATCCCACTTTCCCAAGTGGGAGCACAATGGTGCAGTGACTAGGCATACTGCACATCAGCAACACACCTAATCCCAATTACCCAAGTGGAAGCACAATAGTGCAGTGACTAGGCATATTGCACATCATCAACACACCTAATCCCAATTACACAAGTGGGCACACAATGGTACAGTAACTAGGCATATTGTACATCAGTAACATACCTAATCCCAATTGCACAAGTGAGAGCACACTGGTGCTGTGACTAGTCAAATTGCGCATCAGCAACACACCTAATCCCAACTGCACAAGTGCGAGCACAATGGTGCAGTGACTTGGCATATTGCACATCAGCAACACACCTAATCCCAATTACCAAAGTGGGAGCACAATGGTGTAGTGACAAGGCATACTGCACATCAGCAAAACACCTAATTCTAATTACCCAAGAGGGAGCACAGTGCCACAGAGACTAGGCATACTGCACATCAGCAACACACCTAATCCCAGTTACCCAAGTGGGAGCACAGTGCAACAGTGACTAGGCATACTGCACATCAGCAACACACCTAATCCCATTTACCCAAGTGGGAGAACAGTGCAGCAGTGACTAGGCATATTTCACATCAGCAACACACCTAATCCCAAATACCCAAGTGGAAGCACAGTGCAACAGTGACTAGGCATATTGCACATCAGCAACACACCTAATCACAATTGCACAAGTGGGAACACAGTGTTGCTGTGACTAGGCATATTGCACAGCAGCAACACACCTAATCACAATTGCACAAGTGGGAACACAGTGTTGCTGTGACTAGGCATATTGCACATCAGCAACACACCTAATCCCAATTACCCAAGTGGGAGCATTATAGTGCAGTGACTAGACATATTGCACATCAGCAACACACCTAATCCCAATTGCACAAGTGGAAGCATAATGGTGTAATGAGCTTGGCAAACTAAATGTCAGTGGAACACGTTTTCAACCAATGTTAAGGCCTAAAAAAAGTCAAAAATCTGTTTCTAAGGCCGACCCACATGGTCTTTTTTGCTTTCTATAACCAATGCTAACTTTAAAAAATGAAAGTGTCAATGACACTGTAGCACAACTTGTCAAGACAAAGACATGTACATGTATAGTATGTGACACAGCAATGACAAACATCTAGGTAATGACCTGATAACAAAGGTACATATAAAGTATTGTAACGGTCTGTACATGAATACTGACCATTGCCTGTAACAAATGTATAGGTATTGTAAAGGTGGGTGACAGTCAGATGCTGAACTAGAAAAAATCTTTGAGTCCCAGAGTGGGTCTGACTGAACCCCAAAATATTTGTTCTCATAGCACAGTGATAACAAAGGCACCCCAAAACACACTCGTTCCTGTCCCAAGGTGAAAACAAAAGTACTCAAGAAGTTTTGTGAAGATCAGTTCATAAATACGAGCTGTATAGAACTTGTGACAAAAAACTGATTGGACCTAATTTCGGTACAAAATGGCCACTGGCAGCCATCTTGAATTTTGGACCGTACCCAGAAACACTCATTCTCATCCCAAGGAGATAACAAAGGTACCCAAGAAGTTTTGTGAAGATCGGTTCATAAATACAGCCTCTACCCTGAGCCGTATTGACATGTGTGCTTACATTGTGTAAGTAGCACTGAATAAATCAAAGTTCATCTAATTTGCATAATTTCGGCACGAAAAAAAACCCCTTACAATATGTGATGTATTCCATGTTACTAAACATTCATACAAAAATTTATTCAAATCAGAACTTTCATACAGAAGTTCTATACAAAAGACTGATTGCACTAATTTTGGTACAAAATGGCTGCTGGTGGCCATCTTGAATTTCAGACCACAACCAAAAACACTCGCTCTCATCCCACGGTGATAACAAAGGTACCCAAGAAGTTTTGTAAAGATTGGTTCATAAATATGGCCTCTAGTCTGAGCTGTATAGAAGATGTGTACAAAAAACTGATTAGACCTAATTTCGGTACAAAATGGCCACTGGCAGCCATCTTGAATTTTAGACCGCACCCAGAAACACTTGTTCTCGTCCCAAGGTGATAACAAAGGTACCCAAGACATTTTGTGAAGATCAGTTCATAAATACAGACTCTAGTCTGAGCCGTATTGACATGTGTACTTACTGTGTGTAAGCGCACTGAAAAAATCAAAGTTCATCTAATTTGCATAATTTCTGAACGAGAAAAAAACCTGTATTATATGTGATGCATCCCATGGTACTAAACATTCACACAAAATAATTATTCAAATCAGGGCTTTCATATGGAAGTTCTGTGCAAAAATCTGATTGCACCTAATTTTGTACAAAATGGCTGCCATCGGCCATCTTGAATTTCGGACCGGACCCAAAAACACTCGTTCTCGTCCCACGTTGATACCAAAGGTACCCAAGAAGTTTCGTAAAGATCGGTTCATAAATACGGCCTCTAGCCCGAGCCGTATTGGCATTTGCACTTACAGTGCTGAAAGTAAACTCAAAAAACATCAAAATTAGTCTAATTTGCACAATTTACGTACGAGAAAAAAACCCGTATTATATGTGATGTATCCCATGGTACTAAACATTCATACAAAAAATTATTCAAATCAGAGCTTTCATATGGAAGTTCTGTACAAAAAACAGATTTCTGCATCGTCGGTACAAAATGGCGGCTGGCAGCCATCTTGAATTTCGGACCGCACCCAAAAACACTCGTTCTCGTCCCACGGTCATAACAAATGTACCCAAGAAGTTTCGTAAAGATCGGTTCATAAATACGGCCTCTAGCCCGAGCCATAGCAGCTTGGCACTTACAGCTCTGAAAGTAACACTAAATAAATCAAAGTCAGTCTAATTTACATAATTTACGCACGAGAAAAAAACCCGTATTATATGTGATGTATCCCATGGTACTAAACATTTATACAAAACTTCATTCAAATCAGAACTTTCATACAGAAGTTCTGTACAAAAAACTGATTTTTGCATCATCGGTACAAAATGGCCACTGGCAGCCATCTTGAATTTCGGACCACACCTAAAAACACTCGTTCCCGTCCCAGGGTCATAACAAAGGTACACAAGAAGTTTCGTAAAGATCGGTTCATAAATACGACCTCTAGCCCAAGCCATAGCCAATTGTTGACGTACGGACAGACGGACAGACGGACGACGGGCCATGACAATAGCTCAAATTTGACTTCGTCAAAGTTGAGCTAATAAGAATTAAATGAATGCTTTTCTGTAGCTTATGAGGCCTAAAGCATAAAACAAACCAAGATCCTGACTTCTATTGGCAAAGAAATAATTACAAAAATAATGAAAGTGTCAATGACACTGTAGCTTAACTTGTGTGTTGTGTTTGATGAAAAGGATAATGTTCAATGTTTATGAAAGGATTATGAAATAAGACAAGAATTGTGATAATTGGGAATATGTTCATTTATGTTCCCTGTATGCTATGTTTTTGATAAAAAATAATATGAGGTGTACACTGTACTAAAGAGCTGAGAGGTGGGTTAATATGACCTCACAGTTAATGTATGTGGCCCTCACAGTTAACGTATATCAACGAAAGTTACCAAGTTACAGTGAAATTATTCCAAAACGAGTCATCCTATCAAGTTACATTGAAATTCCTTCATAAATATGGCCCGTAGACTGTGCTAAAGGTTATCGGGCCTCAGGCCCCTGTAGCCATTAGTTTCCCAATTGAATCCAAAGGGGACGTTCTCATCTAGACATTATATGAAGTCAACCAACCAAGTTACAATGAAATCCCTTTATAAATATGACCTGTAGACTATGCTAAAGGTTTTTGGGCTTTGGGCTCGGGCAGCCATCATGGTTGAATGATCATAACCAAAAGGGGACATTCTCATCTGGGCATCATCTGGAATGATCCTACGAAGTTCCAATGAAATCCCTTCATAAATATGACCTGTAGACTGTGTTAAAGGTTTTCGGGCTTCAGGGCCCTGTATCCGTCACAGTTGCCTAATGGTGTCCAAAAGGGGTTGTTCTCATCTAGACATTATATGAAGCCAACCTACCAAGTTACAATGAAATCCCTTCATAAATATGAACTGAAGACTGTGCTAAAGGTTTTCGGGCTTTGGGCTTAGGCAGCCATCATGGTTGAATGATCGCAACCAAAAGGGGACATTCTCATCTGGGCATCATCTGGAGTGATCCTACAAAGTTTCAATGAAATCCCTTCATAAATATGACCTGTAGACTGTGCTCAAGATTTTCGGGCTTTGGGCACCTGTAGCCGTCACAGTTGACCAATCATGACCAAAAGGGGATGTCATCATCTAGGCATTATATGGAGTCAACCTAACAGGTTACAATGAAATCCTTCCATAAATATGACCTTTTGCCTATGCTAAAGGTTTTTGGGCTCGGGCAGCCATCAAGGCTGAATGATCGCGATCAAAATGGGACGTTCTCATCTAGACATTATTTGGAGTCATCCTACCAAGTTACAATGAAATCCCTTCATAAATATGACCTGTAGACTGTGCTAAAGGTTTTCGGGCTTCGGGCCCCTGTAGCCATCACAGTTGCCCAATCAGGACCAAAAGGGGACTTTCTCATCTAGACATCGTATGAAGTCAACCCACCAAGTTACAATGACAGTCCTCTATAAATATGACCTGTAGACTGTGCTAAAGGTTTTCGGGTTTTGGGATCGGGCAGTCGTCATGGTTGGCAGATCACGCCCAAATGGGGAAATTCTCATCTAGACATCATAAGGAGTCATCCTACCAAGTTGCAATGAAGTCCCTCCATATTATTTATTTATTTATTGGTGTTTTAGGTCACATATTTCTGCACAATGGCTTATCATGACCATGACAGATTTACGGGTGGAGGAAGCCGGAGTACCCAGAGAAAACCACCGAGCAACGGCGAGCAACTGTCAGCTCCCCAACATACCAACCCCCACAAGCAGGGTTAGCATTGGTTGAAGACAGGTGCACCATCGACAGGCAGTACGCCTTAGTACACAATGCCACCGTGCCCCCACGTGGGCAATGGGGGGGTGAAGTGTCTTGTCCAAGGACACAAAGTGGTTGCCGCAGGTGGGATTTGAACCGAGGACCTCTCGGCTTGCAGCCTGCACCTCTACCTACTGAGCCACCGCGCCCCCACTCCTCCATATTAAACATGACCTGAAGACTTGTGCTAAAAGTTTTTGGGTTTCGGGCTTGGGCAGCCGTCACGGTTGATAGATCATGCCCAAAAGGGGACGTTCTCATCTAGACATTACACAGAGGCATCCTACCAAGTTACAATGAAATCCCTTCATAAATACGACCTGTAGACTGTGCTAATGGTTTTCAGGTTTTGGGCTGGGGCAGCCATACCGGTTGCCCGATCGCGACCAAAAGGGGACGTTCTCATCTAGACATGACCCCAAACCTGCATATGAAATTTTGTGACGATCAGACAAAACTGCGGGGTGTAGCCCTTGCTAAAGGAAAATGTGAACAGACTCACAGACTAACAGACTTCCGCACGCGTGATGGCAATAGTTTATCTTGACTATGTCAAGTTAAGCTAATGAAAGTGTCAATGACACTGTAGCTCAACTTGTCAAGACATGTACATGTATAGTATGTGACACAGCAATGACAAACATCTAGGTAATGACCTGATAACAAAGGTACATATAAAGTATTGTAACGGCCTGTACATAAATACTGACCGTAGCCTGTAACAAATGTGTAGGTAAAGTATTGTAAAGGTGAGTGACAGTCAGATGCTAAACTAGAAAAGAAATCTTTGAGTCCCAGAGTGGGTCTGACTGAACCCCAAAATATTTGTTCTCATAGCACAGTGATAACAAAGGCACCCCAAAACACACTCATTCCTGTTCCAAGGTGAAAACAAAGGTACCCAAGAAGTTTCGTGAAGATCTGTTCATAAATACGAGCTGTATAGAAGTTGTGACAAAAACTGATTGGACCTAATTTCGGTACAAAATGGCCACTGGCAGCCATCTTGAATTTTGGACCGCACTCAGAAACATTCGTTCTCATCCCAAGGTGATAACAAAGGTACCCAAGAAGTTTCGTGAAGATCGGTTGATAAATACAGCCTCTAGCCCGAGCCGTATTGACATGTGCACTTACAGTGTATAAGTAGCACTAAATAAATCAAAATTCTTCTAATTTGCATAATTTCTGCACGAGAAAAAAACCTGTACTGTATGTGATGTATTCCATTTTACTAAACATTCATACAAAAATTTATTCAAATCAGAACTTTCATACAGAAGTTCTGTACAAAAGACTGCACTAATTTTGGTACAAAATGGCTGCTGGTGGCCATGTTGAATTTTGGACCACACCCAAAAACACCCGTTCTCATCCCACGGTGATAGCAAAGGTACCCAAGACGTTTCGTAAAGATCGGTTCATAAATACGGCCTCTAGCCTGAGAAGTATAGAAGTTGTGTACAAAAAACTTATTAGACCTAATTTCGGTACAAAATGGCAATTGGCAGCCATCTTGAATTTCGGACCGCACTCAGAAACACTCGTTCTCGTCCCAAGGTGATAGCAGAGGTACCCAAGAAGTTTCGTGAAGATCGGTTGATAAATACAGCCTCTAGCCCGAGCCGTATTGACATGTGTACTTACTGTGTGTAAGTAGCACTGAAAAATTCAAAGTTCATCTAATTTGCATAATTTCTGCATGAGAAAAAAACCTGTATTATATGTGATGTATCCCATGGTACTAAACATTCACACAAAAAATTATTCAAATCAGATCTTTCATGTGGAAGTTCTGCGCAAAAATCTGATTGCCCCTAATTTTGAACAAAATGGCTGCCAGTGGCCATCTTGAATTTTGGACTGCACCCAAAAACACTCGTTCTCGTCCCACGGTGATACCAAAGGTACCCAAGAAGTTTCATAAAGATCGGTTCATAAATGCTGCCTCTAGCCCGAGCCGTATTGGCATTTGCACTGACAGTGCTGAAAGTAACACTAAATACATCAAAGTTAGTCTAATTTGCATAATTTACGTACGAGAAAAAACCCCGTATTATATGTGATTATGCCATGGTACTAAACATTCATACAAAAAATTATTCAAATCAGCGCTTTCATATGGAAGTTCTGTGCAAAAAACAGATTTCTGCATCGTCGGTACAAATTGGCGGCTGGCAGCCATCTTGAATTTCGGGCCGGACCCAAAAACACTCGTTCTCGTCCCACGGTCATAACAAAGGTACCCAAGAAGTTTCGTAAAGATCGGTTCATAAATATGGCCTCTAGCCCGAGCCGTATTGAATTGTTGACGGACAGACGGGCGACTGGCCATGGCATAAGCTCAAATTTGGCTTCACCAAAGTTGAGCTAAAAATTAAAATAAATGAAAGTGTCAATGACACTGTAGGTCAACTTGACAAACTTGAACTTGGTAAGTTACAAGTGAAATGGCAAAACTGACGATCATTGGTTCCAATGTTATTTGGTGAAACTTCAACATACCAGCATTGTGTGTGCACAACATCAGAGCAATCCATGCATCTTTAAATGTAAACTGTAAGGCTGACTGAAGTAAGAATGTTGATACACAAATGCAGTACGTTCAGAGGTTATTGTAAATGGCAACTTTTTTCACAGAAATGAATGCTAATCAATAGCTTTTATCTAGAGGTCTCGTCTAATGAGCACACCAAGTTCAAAAACAATCCTACATTAAATGTGCCCTATGTTGATGCTTTTGCACTCTCTGCAAGGTATATTTATGAATGTCCATAAAAAAGAAAAAAAAAAACATTGCCACACGCAATGACCTTCAAACTTAGTGCATTTGTGCATTAACATCTTCCTTTGGCATGCCTCAGAGGGCGCATTCATTATCGGGTTGTTTTGAAACTTTGTATGCTTATTCAGGGTGACAAAGATAGGAGCTATCGATTTTCTTTTCTTTTCCTTCAAAAACTGTTGCTGTTAACAACAATCTTTGAATTTATTACATTTGTGGGATAAGTTGCTGCACAAATGCACTAAGTTCAAAGGCTGGTGCTAATGGCAATAAATTTTTTATGGAACTGAAAATGAAATTGTCTATGACACTGTAGCTCAACTTGACAAACTTGAAATGGTAAATTTGAAGATCATTGGTACAAATGTTATTTGGTGAAACTTCAACATAACAGCACTGTGTATGCCAATGTCAGAGCAATCCATGCATTTTTAAATGTAAACTGTAAGGCTGGCTAAAGGAAGAATGATGATACACAAATGCAGTAAGTTCAGAGGTTATTGTGAACAGCAACTTTTTTCACAGAAATGAATCTACATGTAGAGGTTTCGCTTAATGAGCACGCCAAGATCAAAAACAATCCTACGATAAATGTGCCCTGTAGGCCATGTCAAAAAAGAATGTAAATGCGTAAGTGCAATAGATTCAAAGATTGTTGCTAACAGACACAGTTTCTGATAGAAATGAAAGGAAAATCGATAGATCCTATCTTTGTCACCCTGAATAAGCATATGAAGTTTCAAAACAACCCAATAATGAATGCACCCTCTGAGGCATGCCAAAGGAAGATGTTAATGCACAAATGCACTAAGTTTGATGGTCACTGCTGTGGCAATGGTCTTTTTTATGGAAATTCATAAATATACCCTGTAGAGAGTGAAAAAGGGATAAGTTGCTACAAAAATGCACTAAGTCCAAAGGCTGGTGCTAACGACAATAATCTTTTATGGAAGTAAGCTATACAAGTTTGTATTTTATTGTCTTTTTGTATCTAGATTTATTTATTTATTTATTTATTGGTGTTTAAGGTCACATACTTATGCACAATGGCTAATCGTGACCGTGACAGTTTGACGGGTGGAGGAAGCCGGAGTACCCGGAGAGAACCACCGAGCAACGACGAGCAGCTGTCAGCTCTCCAACATCGTAACTCTGAACTCTGCACCGCAGCACAGGCAGGGTTAGAGTGGTTGAAGACATGCGCACCATCGACGTGCAGTACGCCTCAGTACACAGCGTCATCGTGCCCCCATGTAGGCATTCGGGGTGAAGTGTCTTGCCCAAGGACACAACGCGGTTGCCGCAGGTGGGATTCGAACCGAGGACCTCTCGGCTTGCAGCCTGCACCTCTACCAACTGAGCCACCGCGCCCCCTTTGTATCTAGATACTACGGAAATAAATACTGTTTAAACTAAACTAAAAGAAATCAACCGCTTACATCTAGAGGCCACCCCAAACATGCATACCAAGTTTCAAGGCGATCCTTCATAAATGTGCCCTGTAGGGCATGCCAGAGGAATATATTGCTTCCTGATTAAACTAAGTTCAAAGGTCATTGCCAACGGCAACTATTTTTGATGGAAATGGAAGAAAATTGATAACTCCCATCTAGGGGGCACCCCAAACAAGCACACAAAGTTTCAAAGCGATCCGATTATAAATGTGCACTACAGGTTGTACCAAAGGGAAATAGTGATGCATAACTGCATTAAGTTCATCGAAGTTCATTCCCAGCGGCAACACTTTTTGACGGAAATGGAAGAAAATCGATAGCTCCCATTTAGAGGTAACCCCAAACAAGCATTCCAAGTTTCAAACCGATCTGATCATAAATGTGCCCTGTCGTACATGCCAAAGGAATATACTGATGCCTGAATAAACCAATTTCAAAGGTCGTTGCCAGCACATCTAGAGGCCACCCCGAACATGCATACCAGCGGCAACACTTTTTGACGAAAATGGAAGAAAATTGATAGCTCCCATCTAGAGGTAACCCCAAACAAGCAGACCAAGTTTCAAAGCAATCTGATCATAAAAGTAACCTGTGCGCCGTGCCAAAGGAAAGTGTGGACGTACATACGCCGACGGATGAGAACTGATGGCAATAGCTTACCCTGACTTTGTAAAGTTGAGCTAAAAACTGCCTGTCCACATGCAATTTTACAAAAAGACGGCCTAAGAAATAGAAGATCTATTTTGTGGGGCCTAACTCTGCTTATGTAGGATAAGTTGGAGAGTCTGACAGCAGGGTTCATGCAGGTGAGGACTGATAAAATTCAAAACAGCCATGACTTGATTTGATGAAAAATTGAGTAGAGTCTGGCATCAAGTAATCTTTAAGAAAATTATTCCTATTTATAGAGTATACTTTGCTGATAAGAGGCAGATTTATACCTTTGTTGGGTGATAGAGTATTTTTGTACTGGACAGGAAAATTGCCTGGAGCAAGCAAAGAGTTAAGCATGTTTAAGGATCTGTACAATGCCAGTCTGAACACTGTGGTTGTACAATAGCATTTTCTTCTATAACACTACTAATTTTCATGTAAAATTTAATCCTAATTACATCTTAATAGTTTGACAGAGCTCACTGAGCTATGTCAAACAAGACGTAACGGGTTCGATTCCCAAATAGCACTACAGTAGAATTTTGTGGTTCAAAAATGTGAATTTTGACAAAAGAAGTGTAGAGACTATTCTCACCTTAATGTTAACCCAGTCAGAGCCACTTTCACTAAGTCCATATGCTAAAAATTTTCCATTCTCAGAAAAAGCTTTCCCTCTCAATGAAACAGTGCCATCTTCTGATAGTTTATTTGGATCTAAAAATTCTCGAGCTTCTGCATCAATTGCATCTTGGACATACATTACACTGAAAAAGTAAATATATGGTAAACATATGGTGCTTTAATACAAAGTATGTATTTCACGTGTGACACAAGAAATGATTAGTATTTGTCAATAAAAAAAATCTGATAAAAATGTCACAGATATTCAGATACAGTAGTATTGTGATTAAATAAAAGCGTCAGTTACACTGTTGCTCAACTTGACAAACTTGAACTTATGTTAAAAGTGAAATGGCAAAGTTGATGATCATTGGTTCCAATGTTATCTGGTGAAACTTTAACATAACAGCATTGTGTGAGTACAACATCAGAGCAATCTATGCATTTTTAATTGTAAACTGTAGGGCTGGCTAAAGGAGGAATGTTGATACACAAATGCAGTAAGTTTAAAAGTTATTCTAAACAACAGCTTTTTTCACCGAAATGAATGCTAATCGAACTAGAGATCTCGCCTAATAAGCACACTAAGTTCTAAAGCAATCCTATGATAAATGCACCCTGCAGGCCTCATCAACGAATGTTGATGCACAAATGCAAAAAATTCAAAGGTTGTTGCTAAGCAACAGTTTTTGATGGAAATGAAAAGAAAATCGATAGCTCCTATCTAGGTTACCCTGAATAAGCATACAGAGTGCCTGCCAAATGAAAAAGTTAATGCACAAATACACTAAGTTTGAACGTCGCTGCTAGTGGTATAGGGAGTGCAAGTGGGATAAATTCCCACGGGGTTGCAAAGTTTGGGGGGGGGGGGGGGGAGGCAATCAAGTACTTATGACACAATTAAACTACATGCAAAATTTGGTTCAAATCAGCCCATCAGTTTTTGAAATACCAATTTTGGGTGGAGCCCAAAATGGGCATGCTCCCACAGAGAGACCAAATACTGACCTACAACTTGCCTTGAATAAACATTAATCTTCACAACCAAAGGAAGTTCCATAAGATAATGTTTGTTCAAGTCAACATACTTACACCACCCCCAATGTATTTTAATGAATTTTGTAACCCTGTGATGTTGACTTTTTTTTGACTGGAGTAACACATGCCCCCTCCCTTAAAAACCACTAAATTTAACTGACCATCATAACTGTGAGCAGTTTAATGATTGTAGACACTACAGTTTCCGAGTTATGGCCTAGACCTGACTTGTGACCTTCAACATACGGCACTTAAGTATGATCTTGACCTTGAAGGAGCACAAGTATTATAAGCAACACACCTTCTGACGGTCCTTAAGATTTGTATGAAGTTTGAATATTGTAGCCAGATTCATTAACGAGTGTTGGCAGAAACAAGAATATCAAGAGATTCTAAGTGAGACCTTGAAATCTGAGCTTGATCTTGATGTTACGGACATTGCTATAGTGTGTGACTCACCTTCCCATTGGCCTGTAAAACTGTGAAGTTTGATGACTGTAATAGTTTTTGAGTTATGGTTGAGACATGACTTGTAACCTTCAGCATGTGGCACTCAATAAGACCTTGACCTTTACTGCGGCACAGGTGAAACAGCAATGGTTTATAAGAATATTAAGTGGTTACAAGACAGTCGAACGGCATCTAACATATCTGCCACCGACTTTTAAAGTTATGATAGGAATAATCTCATTATCAACCTGGACATGTATTCATACCCAATAATGTCACTCACCAAATATCGTTTAGTTTCTTTAATCGCAACTGAAGATATCTACCAAAAACCTGCAATTTTGATAAATTTAAAGTCGACAAGGGATACAACTCTGGTAAAATTATTTGAATCAAAACTTCCTTTTCATATGCACATGTACACATCATACTCATACTGCACACCAAGATTCGTAAAAATCCAATGAAAAATGCGGGAGTTAGGCATACAAGCATTTGTGATGGCAATTTTGGTATTACCAAGGGCCATAACCATACAAAATTTGTCGCATCGGAAATTCCTGACCACATGCACATCTACACTTGATACTGATACTTAGACCAAGAATCATAAAAATCCAATAAAAAATGTAGGAGGAGTTAAGCGGACAAGCCTTTGTGAGGGAAATTTTGCTATTTTCAAGGGCCGCAACCACGCAAAATTTGTTGCATCGAAAATTTCTGACCACATGCACTTCTACACTTGATACTGATACTTCAGACCAAGTTTTGTAAAAATCTACTGAAAACTGTATGAGGAGATAAGCGGACAAAGTTTGTGATGGACGGACAGATGGAAGGACAGATGAACACCATTTCAATATCCACCTCCAGACTTCGGCGGCGGGGGATAAATCATTTAATTTCTTTAATCGCAACTGAAGATATCTTCCCAAAACATGCAATTTTGGTAAATTCAATCACTTTCTGGAGAAAGCCTCCTAGGGGTTTTAATTCGAAAAAGTTCGAAGTGTGTTCATATGTTCAAGTACGGTCTCTAGATGTACATAAAGGTTTCTGATTTTTGATTTGGGCTCATGTGGCACCTGTAGCACCACTTTTGTCATTAAAGAATCGGTTTCCAGCAAAAGAGAATCAGTTTCCGGCAAAGGGCTCCTAGCGGGTTTAATTCAAAACATTAAATTTGAAATGTTAAAAGTGTGTTCACATGTTCCGGCAGGGTCTGTTGATGTGCTTGAAGGTTTCGGAATTTTTATTTGGCCCCATGTGTACTTTTGTCATTAGAGAATCGGTTTCCAGTGAAAGGCACCAAGGGGTTTTAAATCGAAACGCTGAAAGTGTGTTCATATATTCCGGTAGGGTCTCTAGATGTGCATAAATGTTTCGGATTTTTGTTCAAACGAAGTTCGTGCAGCCTAATGTGGTGCCAGTAGCGCCACTTTTGTCACTAGCGAATTGGTTTCAGGTGACAGGCTCCTAGAGGTTTTAATTCGAAATGCTGAATGTGTGTTCGTATGTTCTGGTAGGGTCTATAAATGTGCATGAAGGTTTTGGATTTTTGATTCGGCCTCAGGTGGCACTCGCAGCGCCACTTTTGTCATTAGAGAATCAGTTTACGGCAATAGGCTTCTAGGGGTTTTAATTCAAAATGTTGAAAATGTGTTCCTATGTTCCGGTAGGGTGTCCAGATGTGCATAAAGGTTTTACATTTTTGATCAGGCCCCATGTGGAACCCGCAGTGCCACTTCTGTGATTAGAGAATCGCTTTCCGGAGAAAGGCTCCTAGGGGGGTTTAATTCAAAAAGTTGAAAATGAGTTCATATGTTCAGGTAGGGTCTCTAGATGTGCATAAAGGTTTCAGATTTTTGATTTGGGCTCATGTGGCGCCCATAGTACCACTTTTGGCATTAAAGAATCGGTTTCTGGCAAAAGGCACTTGGGGTTTAATTCGAAACATTGAAAGGATGCTTATAATTATGTTCAGGTTTGGTCTCTAGATGTGCATAAAGGTTTGGATTTTTGATTCGGCATCATGTGGTGCCTGTAGCACCACTGTTGTCATTAGAGAATTGGTTTCTGGCGAAAGACTCCTAGTGGGTTTAATTCGAAACATTGAAAGTGTGTTTATATGTTCTGGTAAGGTCTCTAGATGTGCATAAAGGTTTGGATTTTTGATTTGGCCTCATGTAGTACCCGTAGCACAACTTTTGTCATTGTTTTTTTGGTGTTTAAGGTCACTTATTTCTGCACAATGGCTAATTGTGACTGCAACATGGAGATGGTCAAGTTTAGTTAATCATTGATATCCATGTTGCCCATTTTAGAGGACTTCCACCCCAAGCATTGGTGATTGGGTCTTATTCGGTCTTATTTTACCCGTACAACGGAGCTTGCTTACCACAGTAAGCAAGCACTGCTTTGCTTCCCAGGGATCCCACAGGGAACTTTTGTCGTTAAGCAAATTGGTTTCCGGCAAAAGGCTCCTAAGGGTTGTAATTCAAAACATTGAAAGTGTGTTTATATGTTCCGGTAGGGTCTCTAGATGTGCATAAAGGTTTTGGATTTTTGATTCGGCCTCATGTGGAGGCCGTAGAGCGACTTTTGTTATTAGAGAATCGGTTTCCAGCGAAAGGCTCATAGGGGTTTTAATTTGAAATGTTGAAAGTGTGTTCGTATGTTCTGGTAGGGTGTCCAGATGTGCATAAAGTTTCAAACTTTTGTCGGTAGAGAATCGGTTTCTGGCGAATGCCTCCTAAGGGTTTTAATTCAAACATTGAAAGTGTGTTCATATGTTCAGGTAGGGTCTCTAGATGTTCAATAAGGTTTCAGATTTTTGGCCAGGGCCCTAGTGCCACTTTTGTCATTATGATGGCAAACTGAAAATGCAGGAAACACCTTAGTGTGCTTTGCACACCAAAGACGCCATTTTAGTTTAAATTTTTGCATATGTCCACACAAGAACAGCAATAATTGTCACCAGAATAGATATACACCTGCATCTGTTTATCAAATTTTGCAGCAAATCATGTCATGCCATAGCTGATTCACTGCTGCATTGAATAGATTTGATGTAAAAACTCATGAGAATACTAAGCACATTAATTGTTAACAACCTGAATGGTTTCTTGAATTTCTAATAAAATCAAGTTAAATTACTATGTGTATAAAACAGCACTGAATAGCTTAAAGAGCTTAAAGAGCAAAATAAATATTTTGATAAATTTTGGGGAATTTCAGCCAGTCACTGCACAGCCAGTAAGTCCAGTACAGTATGGTGGTTGTGATTTCCAGTGAACACTTCAGGCAGCTAAAGGACTTAATGAAAGAAACACTGCAAAACCACATTCAAAGGCTAAACAAAAAAGGCAAAATGCTGTAGAAAATTGTACAGGCCTTTAACTAGTAGAGTGCCAAATTAAAATTTGTTAGCCTGAGTTTACATGGGGAAAATTCATTGGAAAGTACCATAAGACACACACTAATAAACTGCCTACAGACACTTGATAATAAATTGCAACAAATGCAAATCCCCCCTCCCCCTCACCTGCAATACTACAGATAGCACTATCTATATATATAGTCCTACCATACTCGAAATATGAGCGCAACACACTTTCTGAGTTTTATGCCCATCAAAATTGGAACATGCACAAGCTTCTCTGGGGAAAAGATTGGAAATTTTATTGACTCGACTATGTCTGACCAGCCACACCCTCCAATCATTACCCATTCCCCTGCCTTGTCTGGGGTAAAGGGTTTCAAATTGCATGCTTGACGATAGGTGGCACCAAGGAAAATGACATTTTGAGGATCATAACAGCTATAAACTGCGAGGATTCTCGTTGTTTAAAAATAAAATGGAGTTATCTGCTCTTGTCACATGCACAATGACAATTGATGATCAACATGGGTGCAAAGTTTGAACAATATAGCATGTAAAATGTTGAAGGAGTAGGCGACACAATACTGTGATGTTTCAAGTATTAAAAGAGGGCATAACTCTGGAAATACAAAATGTAGTTACCTGCTCTTGTCACATGCACAACAGCAATTGGTGATCACCATGTGCGCAAAGTTTGAACAATATAGCATGTAATATGTTGAAGGAGTAGGCGACACAATACTGTGATGTTTCAAGTACTAAAAGAGGGCATAACTCTGGAAATACAAAACGGAGTTACCTGCTCTTGTCACATGCACAACGGCAAGAACTAATCAACATGTTTGTATAGTTTGAACAATATAGCATGTAAACCTTTGGAGAAGGCGACACAAAAATTGTTTACAGACAGACAGGCTGACAGACAGACGGACAACGCCATAACATAATACGTCAGTCAAAAAATGGCGGGCGTATAAAAAATGGGGAACAAAAATGTAGGGGGGGGGGGGGGATCTTGAATTACTTCTTGGATTAAAAAAAATGACTCAATGACCCCCGACTGTACCCAATGACCTTGATCTATATTTTGAACCCCATCAAGATTTTGACTTATTTGAAGTTGGTTCCTAGGTGATATGTCTCTATTAAGTTTGGACAATAGAAGCTGGTGTTACAATGCAAAACAGTTCATGAGGATAGTTGTCTAAGTATAACAAGAGCCTTCACTCTGGTAGTATGCAAGGACAAAGGACACAATATGTATCTTTTCCTCAATACTGGGTTATCAGCCTTCCAAGGGGCATCAAAATTCAATAATCGATGATTGTTTTACAATACAAAACACTCATAGGAACAGTTTTCCTAACAAGGATCATAACTCTGGTAAGTATGGATGGAAGAAACCTGCAATACGTGAATATCCTCTCCCCAAAACTGGTCTTTCACTCTACCAAAGGACATCAAATCTGACAACCGATACTGGAGTTATAATGCAAAACATTCATAGGGACAGTTTTCCATGTCTAACAAGGGTCATAACTCTGGTATGTGTGCATGGACAAAGGCAACAATATGTGGATATCCTTTCACCCATACTGGGGTACACCATACCAAAGGACATTAAAACTTGAAGGCTGATGCTCGAGTTATAAAG
The DNA here is from genome assembly GCA_031216915.1 of Pictodentalium vernedei. Taxonomy (NCBI): domain Eukaryota; kingdom Metazoa; phylum Mollusca; class Scaphopoda; order Dentaliida; family Dentaliidae; genus Pictodentalium; species Pictodentalium vernedei. The sequence goes on from CM062293.1 coordinate 263,211,678, forward strand.
CAAAAAGTCTGTATGGACATACAGACAGATGTAGCTCTCAACTATATCTACAGATTATGAAGTTAATTATCTGTGGTACTAGCACTTTTGAACAGAACCCAAAATTAATATGGGCATCCAGAAGTCAACCAGATAAGACTTAATCCATTCATGTGGGATATATTTTCTTCTATTGCTGATCTGAACAGGAAATTCTGGCAGATTCCCCCTGAGCTGTTTTCAAAGTAAAACATTCCCACTTTCAAGGAAATGATTTCACTGCACCAGAAAAGAATGGACATTTTAAAAGCAAACTTTTGGCTGGAAAAAAACTACAAAATAAATTGCTAACCACTAGAAAACCTTTCACTACAAATGTTCTGCTACAGAAATAATGAGATCAAGACAGGTTAGTGGTATCAGTGGTACAACTGGGCAGTGCCAGCAATGACATGGTTAAATCTAAAGAGTTTTCTGAGAAATATTTACAATTTATGTGCTTCGGTTAAAACGTTTGTTTAAACTTGTTTGCCCCATGGTATTGTTCAAGTTGAACATTCATTACTAAGAACAGTGGGTTAGAGGTGGATGGTTATTAAACAGCAGCAAATATCTGAAACCAATGTGTCAGCATTATTCTAATCTATTCAGAATTTTGCAGTTGCGCTGCGGAGAGAAGAAAAAAATTGTTAAGGGAGATAACCCAAATGCCAATCTGTTTGTTTATAGCTAATATATCTTGTCTGTTCTGCATACCTCTACATTTCAATAATTATTTTCAAACTGTTTGTAAAATACTTAATGTCTGATTCAATAAAGAAAACGGTATGTCACATTATTAAGATAATTGATGAATACAAAATAAATTGAAACATGAGTCATCAATTTATTTTTCCCATGAATAAATGCAAATTACAGATCTTAAATGTACAATGGGATTATTATTATCATTCACAAATAGTGCAGTTCAACTGAGGAAATTAGATGCTCAAGACACTTTAGGAGATTACAGAAAATTGGCTGTACAGTGTTAGATAATAAAGCAATACTGTTTGTAGTGTAGAACTCAACACTGATGGTGAGTATTATCTAACAAGAACACATATTCACAGGAAAAACTAGGAAGGCCAAAGAAAAAAAGACTTCAATTCTCCAGAAATCCCTTATTGATTATTGAATCCCCTCATTAAACATTTTTTTTGGTTTGCAGGGTCTTCCAAAATTAGTATGAAATTTGAAGACTTGAAAGTATACAAGTTTTGATTTTATATTTATTTGCATGTTTTCAACAAAGCTTGATTAAAATACAGTGTCTGTGGCAAAATACCAATCTCACACCAATTCTTGGAAAACTTATAAATCTGGGACAGTGTATTTATTTATGAATTTATTAATTGGTATTTACAGTCACTTTCAACACTTTTGCCTATATCATGACCATAGTACAAGTAAAAGTATGAAGTCAGGTTTAGCCACTTGTATACAGGTACCTATGCTGATCACTTGAGAGGACTTCCCATGAGTGGCACTGGTTTCCAAGTCCCATGTAACCTGTTTGTTTGTTTGTTTGTTTATTGGGGTTAACAACATTTTCCACTGCCAGGGTCAGATCGTGTTGGACAGTTTTACAGGTGGAGAAACCCATATAGAACCACTGAGCAGTGGCAAGCAACTGTCAGACTCTATAATTTACTAACTCTGCAAAAGCAGGGTTAGCAGTGGCTGAAAGCAAGTGCACCATCGACGGTCAGTATGCCTCAGTACATACTGCCACAATGCCCAATGTGGGCGATCTGGATTAAGTGTCTTGCTCAAGGACACAATGCAGTTACAACTGGTCAAGATTGAACTGTCAACCTTTTGGTTTAATGTCCAATGCTCTAACCACTGAGCCATGCACCTTGCTCTCTCTATGTAACCAGTAAAACAGAACTTGTTTACTGCAGTAATCAAACAATGCCTCCCTTCCCAGGGTGCTCACAAGCTGGCCTTTAGATTAGTCTTCTTGGGCACAATGTCCAATATGGATGTACGGTATCATGGTCTGGTGGAAGAAAAAGAGGCCGTTATTTTTGCCTTCCCAACATCTGTTTAATATACTTTTCAGGCTGCTGCCCCCCCCCCCCCCTCCTCCCCTCCGAATTAGAATCATAGTTACAGCTTCTTGTTATAGGTCTTTTTACTGTTATTATTGGTTCTACTCCATGCACTAAAGTTTACCCAAGAAGGTTTCTTAATTTTCTAATATCAAGCCACAGTCTTATTTAAAAGTAAATTATGTATGATGTTTAATATGAAATATGAGATTTCAAGCTTTGAGGACTTGCCGATATACAGAGCTCCTCATTGAAAAGCTATCTAAATTGACAGTGTTGTATACGAGACACAGATTACTTTTCATGGCAGGAACTATATTGCATGCATCACGGAAACTTGACCAAACAATATAGGGCTGAAACACTGCAAAACTATGAAAAACATTTAAACTCCGTATTTTGGGGGTACAATTCCTTTATTCGAGCTCAGCATATACTGTCGTAATTTGGAAGAATTTAAAGGCCTACTCACTAGTAGGGGAGTGAGAATAAAAAACATTAATACTGATTACCCCACCAGTTAGTCCAACTAATAGTTAACTACTTAAGCACAATGGGGCTTTAACAAACTTGAATCTCACCCCCTAAGGATGCTGCACACCAAATATCAAAACATTCCGACTGCTGGATCTGAAGAAGAAGATTTTTAAAGAAAATTCCTCATTTTGAACTATGTTACAATTCGAGCTCCCACAGTGAGTCCAAATATGGATCTAGGGACATGGCTTGAGCAAACTTGAATCTCACCCCCCTAAGGATGCTGCATACCAAATATCAAAACATTCCGACTGCTGGATATGAAGAAGAAGATTTTTAAAGAAAATTCCTCATTCTTAATTAAGTTAGCATTCGGGCTCCCACAGTGAGTCCAAATATGGACCTAGCAACATGGCTTGAACAAACTTGAATCTCCCCCCCTAAGGATGCAGCATACCAAATATCAAAACATTCCGACTGCTGGATCTGAAAAAGATTTTTAAAGAAAATTCCTTATTTTTCACTAAGTTATAATTCGGGCTACCACAGTGAGCCCAAATATGAACTCAGGGACTTGGCTTGAACAAACTTGAATCTCACCCCCCTAAGCATGGCGGATACCCAATATCAAAAGATTCTGCCTGCTGGATCTTGAGAAGAAGATTTTCAAAGAAATTTGCCTGAAATGCACGAAGTTCAAATTTGGGCTCCTATACTGAGCCCAAATATAAACCCAGGGGGCCGATTTGAACAAACTTGAATCAGATCCACCCCACAATGTTGCATACCAAATATCAAAAGATTCTGCCAGCTGGATCTGGAGAAGATGTTTTAAGAAATTTGCCTGAAATGCACTAAGTTTGAATTCGAGTTTCTATAGTGAGACCAAATATGAATCTAGGGAGCCGATTAGAACAAACTTGAATCAGATCCACCCCACAATGTTGCATACCAAATATCAAAAGATTCTGCCTGCTGGATCTGGTGAAGAAGATTTTTTAAGAAATTTGCCTGAAATGCACTAACTTCGAAATCGGGCTCCTATAGTGAGCCCAAATATGAACCCAGGGGGCCGATTTGAACAAACTTGAATCAGATCCACCCTACAATGCTGCATACCAAATGTCAAAAGATTCTGCCTGCTGGATCTGGAGAAGATTTTTTAATGTTTTTCCCATTGCCCACAGTGTTTAAAAGTGCTAACTCCGCACTTTTTCAAAATCCTGAAAAAAGTACCTTGTGATCAAATCGATAGGGATTTTTTTTAACCATTCTAATCTACTGGATAAAAGTAAGCTTTATAAAAAATAAGAATTCTCTGTGCCGTGTAGTTTTGGAGATATGGCAGTTTTAAGGTTTTTCCTATTTTTAGCTCCTGAGGTTCCCACGGGGTAATGAGAAAAAAAATTTTTGCATCAATCAACTACTTATGACCCATTATCGTCTCATATCAAATTTGGTTCAAATCGACGTCACAGTTCTGAAAATAGAAATTTTAGGCGTGGCCAAAATTTTTGTCCCTCCCATAACGAAGGCAAATAATGCCAGATAAACTACTCTTGAACCAACTTGATTCTAAACCTCAAAAGGACTCTGTATACCACATATCAAGTCTCTGCTACTGGTGGTTCATTAGAAGATTTTCAAAAAATTTGGCCATTTTTTCCCCACCCCTCTGCTCAATATGAGCCGAAACCTAATTTGCATAAAAATCAAAATGCCCCTATATAACCACTACTTACATGAAATTTAATTGAAATGTGGCCTGTGGTTCAGGAGAAAGAGGCTCAGACACCACCTTCACGCAGGACGATGGACGCAGGACGACAGACGACGGACGGGTGGACAACGGACGAAGAGTGATAAGAAAAGCTCACCCTGACTTTCAGTCAGGTGAGCTAATAAAAAGGGTATTGAATTCAAACAAAATAAAAACAAACTACAACTTTACCAAAACAAGCATGTGAGTGAGACCTGACGAGTAACTAGGCAATCCTCACTGACTCAGTCACACTCACACACCTGGCAATGTCAGTTTATGACCAAAATTAAAAGACCACTGAAGGAAATGCTTTACGAAAAAGGCAGGTTTTAGTACCTGACTTGAATGATTGAAGTGATTTAGTATTTTTTATGTCGTTTGGAAGAAAATTCCAAAGCCTTGAGCCAGCAACTGCAAAGGCTTTGTGGTTCTCTCAGGGTCCTCTGGCTTCCTCCATTCATAAAACTATCAGACATGAGATGACCCTGGCTCTCGAAAGTTTCCCTAAACCCCCATAAAAAAAAAATAAAACAGACGAGAAAAAAACCCAAACTATATGCACTGCAGAATCGAATTCCCAAATGTCTACCATCATTTACCTGGGCACTGTCTTGAACACATTTACTGGCGAGTAGATATAAATAGAGATACAGTTAACCTTATTTTTCCTTCAATGACAATACCAATTTCTGACTCTGATTTTTAGAACAGGAGACTCCCCATCAATGCCGGACACAGACATTTTTTTGTAAGAATATTCTTTTACACTTGACCTGTAACTTATTTTGACTCATACTATAGTGTAATACTGTCATATGTGTAAATGTTTATATTTACATGTGACTTTCTCAGGAACTAAAATGGGCCATCTGTACCATTCACTCAAATCGTCAGTCAAGCACACCCTCTTAAGTACTTTAACCACATCTTTCAAATCAAAACAGTATTATACACTAACACAGCAATTTAAATCTTAAGTTATCGCATACTCCATTTTTCTGATGGGAATCCCAGTAATTTAATTAGCGATATCATTGTAAAACCCAACAGCAGAAAAATCTGACTGCTTTCCCATCCACTCAGGCATGTCAAAGTACTGCCGGTACCAACATAACCGGTACTGGTACCTAAGTTGAAAGTATGTAGTGCAAATGTGCCATACATGATTATCAGTCTTTCAGGAATTTCCGCATAAAATAATTTTGTCTGGCCGGTACCGGTACAGGTACCGGTTCATATGCCTGCATCCACTCCAATAAACAAATCTAAATATCTGTATGTTTTAATTGTTAAAATTAAAAATGGAAACATTTTATTTATTTATTTTTATTCATTGGTGCTTAGCACCATGTCAGCATCCAAGGCTATATCGGGGGCAATAAAATAGTATTTTTTGCTGTAAAAGAGGACACTGTTGTTTAGAAAACAAAACAATTCAATAACTGATAGAGTGCTCTATTATTCTTCAAAGGTGATTTGTAATATGAGTATTTTTTTTTCGCGATGCCAGCAAAGGAAGCCCTGGTTTAGTAAGATTTTGTTCATGAACAATTGTTTTGTTACAATTTATTGAAGAGTGCCAACAGGCACTCTCCAATAAATTGTAACAAAACACTTTTGTGTAAACATAATTGTGTTTCTGAAGCTGGGCAAACAAGGTAATATTTATTTGTGTTTAAGGTCACATACTTATGCACAATGGCTAATCGTGACCATGACAGTTTTACCGGTGGAGGAAGCCGGAGTACCCAGAAAGAACCACCGTGCATTGACGAGCAACTGTCAGCCCATCAACATTCTAACTCTGTTCAAGCTCCGCTCAAGCAGGGTTACAGCGGTTGAAGACATGTGCACCATCGACGTGCAGTACGCCTTAGTACACAGCGTCATCGTGCCCCCATGTAGGCAACCTGGATAAAGTGCCTTGCCCAAGGACACAACACAGGTCGTCCCGGATTGGGATAGAACTCGGTACCTCTAGCACATAAGTCGAACAGTCTATCACTGAGCCACTGCACTCCCAAACAAGGTAATGAATACAATGTAAAACCACTAAAGTGGAGCCATTGGAAGAAAATTTTCAATAGAGCCATGATAGTGGCGTCTAGCACTAAACCTGTTAAAAGCAAGAATTATTACACTGTAATGAGAGAAAAGTAAGTAGAGATTACACTAATGAGTAAATGATAACAGTACCTAACTGAATAGTGTGTAAATCAACCTGTGGATTAGAATAGACTTTGTAGTTCAAAGGAATAAAAACAAGTTAAATTTTTTTAAAAAGATTGATTTCCTTTAGAAAATAGATCTCTGAGGATTTCTTTTTCCAATGAAGTAAGTTTGTTTGTTTGTTGGTGGTTAATGTCACATATTTATGCACCATGGCTAATCGTGACACAACGTGGAGATGAAGTCAAGTTTAGTCAATCGTTGATCTACATGTTGCCCATTTTAGAGGACTTTCACCCCAAGCATTGGTGACTGGGTCCTATTTTACTAGTAAAGTGGAACTGGTTTACCACAGTAAACAAGTGCTGCTTACTTCCTTGGGTTCCCACGGGGAAATGAAGTAAGTATAATTTTTCATATTTAAGCCTTTAGACAATGTAATGACCAAAACCGGCCAGCGCTATTTACAAAAAACCCATTCAATTTTCATTATTTTTTTTACTTTTTGTCTCAAAAACATAGCTTATGACCCCTCATTGGAACAAGCTCAATGAGCTCATTCCAATGAGGGGTCAAAAGCTATGTATTTGAGACCAAAAATGAAAATATCCTTGAGTCAAACCTAAAAGAATGAATTTTTCATCAAATCTAGAAGCTTTGAAGCAGCCATGACTAGATTTGAGTAAAAATATCTTAAAATACTCAGCTGGTTAAGAGTTAAACAACCACCATTTATTTATTGGTGTTTAAGGACATATACTTCTGCACATGGCTAATCATAACCACAACATGAAGATAAAGCCAAGTCCAGCTAATCGTTTATACCCATGTTGCCCATTTTTGACAGGGTTTTATCCAGCTATTTTGGGAGTATGGCCGTGTCCCTACAGATTGGGAAAAAACGCGGCATAAAGCCAAAATTGGGAATTTTTTAAGATCCACAATTATATGTAAAATAAAAATCCACAGTAGAAACCCTTTTTTCTGATGGCGTCGTCTGTTGTCAAAACTGCTGATGGGCGGTAACCATGGTGATACTGAAAGTAAACCAAGTGAAGTGTGTGCCGGTCACAATAAAATGAAACCGCAAATAGAAGTGGTCGTGCTTAGCATTAAGAATCTAATTTTGGTGGTTAAATTTAGAAAGTCGCAACCAGACATTAGGTATATATTACTTACACCTTACAACACGAGAAAAAATTCATTTTTCCACCATAGCTTCTACAATTTATTTGTTGTCTTATGCGGTCACATTTTCCACTTGTGGTGTATTTTTAGTACGGCCGGCTTGTGAAATGTAAAAGATAGATTGCCGCTAAGAAAATGATTCGTAATGTAGTTGATTCTTTCTGAAGCAGGGTTCATTTGAAATAACACAAAGGGGAACTTTTTTCTTGTCTTGCTTGAACCAGTATTTCATTCAGTTTCATTTTGTAGAAATGTTGGTCGGCAATTGGGAATTTATCTTTGGAAATTGGGAAAAAAAAGAGTCATTTTTCAATTGGGAATGGGGCCGAATTTCGGCCCCTGGTGCTGCCCAAATAAAACCCTGTTAGAGGACTTCCACCCCAGGCATTGGTGACATGGTCCTATTTTACCAGTAAAACAGATCATGTTTACCACAGTAAACAAACACTGCTTCACTTTCCAGGGTTCCCATGGGGATAAACAACCACCATCGGACATGGCAAAATTCTGAACAGTGGCATTATGCTGGCATGGAACCAGTTCTGTTCACATATTACAGTCCAACAAAACGAAATCATTCGAATGTGTATGTTTTGTATGGCAAATATGCAACATTTACAAGCATTTTTCATCTATAAGAAAACTGAATATTCTCATACGCTATTTTCGTTTGTTTTTCTTGATTTATTCTTGATTCCACAATATTTTATAAGATCTTGATCCAGTCATGTAGGTGGTTTTCGATTAGATTGCGATCTGATCATGAAATTCACCATTTTTGCAAACACAGTACTGAAGACAATACCTAAATTTCTCCCAAAGCAAACAATTCTTTGAAAGGAGATTTTTTTCAGTGATCTCATATCAAATATCTCTAGGATCAATTCAAGATAGTAGTAAGACTCTGAGAAATAAGGAAATAGCATATTCGGCAGTAAATATTCAACCACAGTTGGCCCATTTTTTCTGTCTTCTAACACCGTTTATATATATTCGATTCCGGTGGATTCCAGTAACAAAGCTCAAGCTCATTCCAACAAGGGGACAAAAACAAACAAGAGGCCTCTCAGCCAAGATAGCTCCGCCCAGGGCAACTACTTTCAGGGGCAGCCATATACAGGGTAACATTTGATCCCCAATCACTGGTTCTGATAACCCTTTACCCAACACGGATAGAAGACAACATCATCATTTTTTGTCTCAAAAACATAGCTTATGGCCCCTCATTGGAACAAGTTTGTTGAGCTTGTTCAATGAAGGCTCATTAGCTTTGTTTATTAGACAAAAATTGAAAACATAATGAAATTTGGCAAATACATTGGTGTTACTTTGACCAGGTAGTCTGTGAACTTAACGTCGATGGGTACAGACCTTATTATGATTGATGGCACACTGCCTAGTGACAATACATACTGTTATAAAGTTTTGTTAAAAAATATCTAGTGGTAAAGAAATTATGGTTCGGACAAACAAAATGTTGATGTTTTCCTGAGTGTTACCTTTACCATGTTGCCTGTGACCTTGACCTTGATGGATACAGACTTTATTGTGATTGATGGCACACTGCCTATTGATAATACATACTGTTATAAAGTTTTGTTAAAAAATATCCAGTGGTAAAGAAATTATGGCTCGGACAAACAAAATGTTGACACCGGACGACAGACGGACGGACAACGGACAACTCAGTATTAGAAAAGCTCTTCTAACTTTGTCAGGCGGCACTAATGAAAGTGTCAATGACACTGTAGCTTAACTTGTCTGTGTGTTGTGTTTGACGAAAAGGATGATGTTCAATGTTTATGAAAGGATTATGAAATTAGACAAGAATTGTGATAATTGGGAATACGTTAATTTCTGTTCCCTGTGTGCTATATTTTCAATAAAAATATGAGGTGTAGACTGTACCAAAGAATTGAGGGGTGGGTTAATATGGCTGTCACAGTTATTGTATGTGGCTCTCACAGTTAATGTATGTCAACAAAAGTTACCAAGTTACAGTGAAATTATTCAAAAACGAGTCATCCTATCAAGTTACAATGATATCCTTTCATAAATACGGCCTGTAGACTGTGCTCAAGGTTTTCGGGCTTCAGGCCTGTGAATACATCACGGTTGACCGGTCGCAACCAAAAGGGGATGTCCTCATCAAGACATTATACTGAGTCATCCTACCAAGTTACAATGAAATCCCTTCATAAATACGACCTGTTGTCTGTGCTAAAGTTTTTTGGGTTTTGGGCTCGGGCAGCCATCATGGTTGAATGATCGCAACCAAAAGGGGATGTTCTCATCTGAGCATTATTTGGAGTCATCCTACCAAGTTACAATGAAATCCCTTCATAAATATGACCTGAAGACTGTGCTAAAGGTTTTCTGGCTTCGGGACCCTGTAGCCATCACAGTTGACCAATCACGACCAAAGGGGGACATTATCATCTAGACATTATATGGAGTCAACCTACCAACCTACCAAGTTACAATGAAATCCCTCCATAAATATGACCTATAGACTGTGCTAATGGTTTTCAGGTTTTGGGCTTGGGCAACGGTCATGGCTGAATGATTGCGACCAAAAGGGGACGTTCTCATCTCGACATTACCTGGAGTCATCCTACCAAGTTACAATGAAATCCCTTCAGAAATATGACCTGTAGACTGTGCTAAAGGTTTCTGGGCTTCGGGCCCCTGAAGCTGTCACAGTTAACTAATTGCGACCAAAAGGGGACGTTCTCATCTAGACATCATATGAAGTCAACCTATCAAGTTACAATGAAATCCCTCTATAAATACGACCTGTAGACTGTGCTAAAGGTTTTCGGGTTTTGGGCCCAGGCAGTCGTCATGGTAGACAGATCGCGACCAAATGGGGAAATTCTCATCCAGACATCACACAAAGTCATCCTACCAAGTTACAATGAAATCCCTCCATCTTAAATATGACCTGCAGACTGTGCTAAAAGTTTTTGGGTTTCAGGCTTAGGCAGCTGTCATGTTGACAGATCATGACCAAAGGGGGACATTCTCATCTAGATATTATACAGAGGCATTCTACCAAGTTACAATGAAATCCCTTCATAAATACAATCTCTAGACTGTGCTAAAGGTTTTCGGGTTTTAGGCTCGGGCAACCATCACGGTTGATCGATCGCGACCAAAAGGGGATGTTCTCATCTAGACATGACCCCAAACCTGCATATGAAATTTTGTGACGATCGGACAAGAACTACGAGGTGTAGTCTGTGCTAAAGGAAAATTAGAACAGACTCGCAGACTCGCAGACTAACAGACTTCTGCACACGTGATGGCAATAGCTTATCTTGACTTTGTGAAGTGAAGCTAAAAATGACTAGCAGTTGCATGGAAAAAATATATTATTGCTGTTAATTGAATCTTGTGTTAGGTAAAGTGTTAATCATATGAAATCCTAACACAGCTTTGGTTCAACAAGACTGAAAAACTTTTTCTAAATAATTTGGGAATTTGGAACATCTGCCAATTTTTATATATAATGTTACGAAGATTTGACAATTTGTCAAGCTCACTTGAAGAAGGTACAGAAATGCTTTGTTATATTTTAGACCACAGGGTACTCAAATCATGTGCTACAGTTAAAGAAATTTTTCTGAAGCTAATAGCCCCCACCATACGGGCATCATATTTTGCATAAAAACAAAATTAGTCTCTTGACAGTAGAGCAGTATTTTTCCAAAACTTTCCAGAATCTTGCTGACCTGAGGTCAATAACCTGACTCCATTGAAAAGTGCTAAAAACCACTTTAATGGGTGTACACTGTATGCATTAGCTTACTGTTACAACAGGCACTACCCAACAGATTATAACAAAACAAATTGTTTAATTATAAGTGCTATAGTACTTATTAATTATAAGTGATATGGCACTTACGCCTATATACACAGGTGCTGACTTGTTTAGAAGTAACTTCAAAGCCACAGGATGTGGACTGTCAGTGAGCAGCAAAAAGCCAAAATGTATATACATATGCTGGCCTTTGCAGGTTAAATCATTTGAACAAAAATGAACTAGAGGGGGTGTCATTTGTGTGCAAAGCAAATACACAATGGTGTATTCCCGTATTTGCATCCTTGACTTTGTATGAATGCTTGATACAAAGATGAAATGTATTATATGACACACTAAAATCATATGGAGTGGCACAGGTGACACATCCTCGTGCGCATCTACAGACTCAAAATTTGAGCATGGTTTTAGCATTTCAAATTACATACCCTAGGAGCCTTTCGCCGGAAACGGTCTAAGAAAACACAAAAGCGGCAATGGTGGCACAGCCACATGGAACCCGAAAAATCTGGAACCTTTGCGTGCATCTGCAGACCCTACTGCAACATTTGAGCATGCTTTTAGCATTTCAAATTACATACCCTATGAGCCTTTTGCCGGAAACGGTCTAAGAAAACACGAAAGTGGCAACGGTGGCACAGCCACATGGCAGATGAAAAATCTGAAACCTTCGTATGCATCTACAGACCCCACTGCAACATTTGAGCATGGTTTTAGTGTTTCAAATTACATACCCTAGGAGCCTTTCTCCAGAAACGGTCTAAGAAAACACAAAAGTGGCAAAGGTGGCACAGCCACATGGCACCTGAAAAACCTTCGTGCACATCTACAGATCATTTAGCAACACCCTAGTGCAGTTATAGAACTCTGAATTACATAGGTTGGGATTATTCGAAAAAAAAGGGAAAAATTGGTGCATTTTTCAAGTGGCTCCACAGAAGCCACCTGGTGGGGCAGAACTTTAAAAGTGGTATTTTTGGATTGCACAGACCCTATTGAACAACTGTAGAAAGTTACAGCATTTCGAATTACAAAACCGGACGTACAGACGGAGATCACGTCAATATCCCCGCATTTTTTAAAATGCAGGGATAACAAGAAATCATTAAAAACACACTATACTAAGTGCTACTGCTGAGAAACAGCTGCAAAGACATGAGCGGTAGACTGTCATTGAGAAGCAAAAAGCATTATGTAGCAAAAAGGTACACACATATCCAATGCGGGTTAAGTCATTTGAACAAAAAACAGACAAGGAAGCATCAACCTGAGGCTCAAGTGAGCCTAAAACATTCACCTGGATCAAGTTGTCTACAAGGAATGAGGCTATTAGTGTTGAGTAATTGGAAAGTTGGAAGCAAAAGAAAGTGTCTATTTGTACATGTGTGCATACCACAATGATTTTCACCAAAAGAAATTATGCCCGTTTTTCAACATCCAATCCTCAGTCTCGGCACAAAAGGGGCTTCCCTGAAAAGACCACTTAGGTTGGTTGCAAGTTGGGGTTGAAATTCGGTGAACTATTCCAGAAGCCATCACTTGTGTGAAGAAATGGAATGAAATGGGAGTAAACAAGTACATCATTAGGGTTTTCTGGGTGTGTGTGTCTTTACATACGCACAAGTACATTCATTAATGAAAAGAGATCATTCAATTGAAATAAAATTTGCTTCCCAACAATGGCAAAAGATTCTGTCTGGTGGATCTGAAGAAGATCTTTGAGGAATATTCCTCATATTGCAGTATGTACAAATTTGGGCTCCCAGGAGCCCAAATTTGAACCCATGAAACTGGTTTTAATAATCTTGAATCTTGCCCTTATGGGAAAGTTGCACTCCAATATCTGATTGTGAATGGTGGATCATCTGAAGAAGATTTTAAAGAATATTATTCCCCATATTGCGCTAGGCTACAATTCAGGTTCACATAGGGAGCCCAAATATGAACCCAGAGACTTGACTTGAACCGGCTTGAATCAAACTCCCCTAAGGATGCTGTATACTGAATACGAAAAGATTCTGACTGGTGGATCAGAATAAGAATTTTAAAGAATCTTCCTCATATTGTACTAAGTGCCCATAAGGAGACCAACTATACACCTGTGGACTTAATGTGTACAAACTAGAATCTGACCTGATGATGAGGATATGTATCAAATATTGAGACATATTGAGCAAGATTCTGAATATTAGATACAGTACATGCCAGGGGTTTTATCACAAAAACTGCGGCTGCGACGACGAGTGGGGGGGATTAAATGTCGCCACGGATTGCTGAAGTCAACAATCCTCCACTGCAACTGTGCGCGTCGAGGATTAGTACAGTTAATGAACCAGTGGGGTATTGTAAACTGAAAGTGCTTCTGAATGAGCGATCAGCCGTGATTCTGGGTGATTGGGATTAGATTTAATTACTGTTCAACTTCAAGAACATGTACATGTACATGTACACACAATGTACAGCACAAGTATTTTCATCACCGGTGTCCAACCCTTCGAGTGTAATTATAATACCCCAAAAAATAAGTATTTGAATATATATATTTGATCAAGAACATGTATCTATTTTTTGGTTTAATCAGAGTGTCGGCCACCTGTGATTTTATCCACAAAAGGCAGTCAATTTTGATATTGTGGAAACATGCTATTCTCGTTAAAAACACAAGCTTTTTCGACTGTGTTGCATAGCCTACTAATCCTTGAGAAAAACAGTTCACTAAAACAACTTCAACCAAAAAATTCAGCAGCGTAATTACCTACAATTTCGATAAAATCCAGTTGGAATTGTGTTGTCCGAGATGTATGGGGTATACAACTTCTCTTGGAACGCTCACAATGAGCTCACGTTCGACATTACCCAATTTCGCTTCAAAAACAACATTGGTATTTTACAACCAGCAACCGCGTGGGTCAAGTGAAAAAAAACAACTTTTCCATGACAAGAAATACCGCAGGGCCGGTGCAACTATTAGGGCAGCTGGCAGCCGCCTAGGACGCAGACCTGAGAGGTGCGCAGTACTGGCCTTTGAGGGTCACAATTTTATGCAGATTAAGCCCAGTCACTTTAAGAAGATAAAACATAGGGGTACAGGCCAAATTTTTTGGGAGGGGCTGGAAGATTTTGCCCGAAAAGTGATGCTGCAGGCATTATTGGGGCAAAGGGCATTTGGGTGGGTGTGGATGTAAGAGGAGGTGTTCCACTTGTACAGGTTGGGGGCTCGCAGCCAGTTTCTTATCTGAAATCAGGTGGAATAAACTATTTTACGCCTCTGTGTCTATAGCCATCAGACGAATGAATTTTTTTATTTTAGTTGCACGAGAATTATTTTACAAGTACATGTGCAAACTATCTGTACATGTAAATATTTGGGGCTAGCGGCCCACTCCCTCCCCAAATATCCAGTGTGCGCCTGCCACTCCCCCCCCCTCCCCCACTCGTCGGGCGAAAGGAAGAACAGTGGGGGAAATTCGGGCAAAGCAAAAAGAAAAAAAAATCGGCAGCAGAAAATCACAAAAATGTAACTGAAATTTAGCATTATAATTATTGCCAGAACCGAGGAAACGCATCTGAGCACATAAATTTTTCAAAATTTTCTGAAGGTGGACCATCAAAACACCCGAAAAAGCTTCGCGCCAAAGGCACTCGCACATTTGCGCTTCAGGTGCTCGCGTATCAGGGTTTCACTATTCAACAGTATGCACTGTTCAACATTATATGCGACTCAAATTCGTACGAGAAAATCCTGCTTGGGGGGGGGGGGGGGGGGGGGAGGGCAGGGACAATTCTCCCACACTAACCTTGCCATCACACGTCTCATTGATACCCGTGGCATCAATTTTATGGGGGAAATCTTACCCCCCCACCCAAAAAAAAAATTGCCCATGCCAAATCAAGTCCTGCTTGTTCAACCTATACCCCACAGTCCAACGTGCTGAGAGATGTTTTGTTGTGATTTTTCACCACATTCATTACATGTGCATTGTATATTGTCTGGTTTGTAACAAGCCATGAAAATGGTCAAGATACAAGGAAAATGCAATGAAAAGAATGCAGTTTTAAAAAAAATTTCCCGCTCATGAAAGGGAGATACACCCTCTCGAGCTCTCCCCCATCTCGCCGCTTTGCAGCTCGGTTGATACTGAGCATCATGAGTCCAGCCAGCCCCCCCCCCCCCCTCCCCCCCACCTAATATTTACAGGCCCCCTTACTGTGACATCCTGGAGCCGCGGCTGACCTGCCTGAATGAATCATATTTCAACAAAAAAGTGCAAGGAACACAGCAGGTTTCGGTGGGGAGACGTAAACTAGGAATTTGTTCGAAAGCCATGAAGGCCAGGTTTAAAATGTTTCTTTCATAGCCTATAACACTATTTGGTAGCAGTGTGGAAATTCCACTCGGCTCGTGTTTCTATACCAATGCACTCTCTGTGTACCGTACTTGGATTTTAAACTTGTTAGAGGACAACCGTAATGAAAACCGCATTTGCCTGTGGTGTCAGAGAATGTTGAATTGCACCTGAGCGATGGGTTGAAAATATGTGGAATGAAACTGCCTTGGGAGGCTGTGACTGAAACTTCTCATTGCATGTGTTATTCTGCAGGGAAGTTTCTGAAAAACTTTTGCATTTTGATGGAAAGCTAAGGTTTCTTACGTGGCCTTTCGAATGTTTTTGCTAAATAGTTGAAATACACTTTGAATTGTTCTCATTCCTTTGTACATGTCATCCCTTGTCCATTTAATCCAGAAAAACACGGCTTCAGGATTATATCAATTTACACAAAACAAACCCCCGATGACAATTTGCTCCACAAGACACACTTTGACAAGAAAGTGAACGATTTCTAGAGTCACAATGCAGACAATTTTTCAATTGTCTTTTCCGAATAGTCGACATCAAACATTCACAGATTCGTTGAGAGTTTTCATTCATACCTTTCGAAGAAAAATGTGCCAGGTTTTTAATCGAGAGTTTTATGAATTGTGAACCATGATCTTGAAGGCGTACAACAGATTAGGACATGGGCCATCAAGAAACTCCAGCCATATTATTGTAACAGAGATGAGTGCTTGGTACAGCCTGGCCTCAGGCCTGTAATAACTACTGGTAACAATTGACAAATGTAGGCCCAGGCAAGAATATGGGCTGTTGAAAAAGTCTTGTTGACTTGCCCTGAAATTGAGTTATTGGCCTACCGAAACGGATGTGTGTGTGTTGGGGGGGGGGGGGGGGGGGGTTGTGAGGGGACCTCATTTTTCAGATAACAGGCCAAGGCCTATATTTTGCCACCCCAGCCATAACACTTTATTTAGAAATCTCGGAAAATTAGTGATTTTGTTTTAAATCAAGTTTCAGCATCCTGGGCATAGCCTTTATTTATTCACTGGATGCACTCTTAGTAGGTCTACAATAGTGGGCTAAATGTTTTGACCAGCCGGAAACTTGTTATAGGCATGCATAAATTCCATTCCACAATAATTAGTCACAAGCTAGGTCACCATAACACAACGATCCATTTTATTTTTGTTCTGTTTTGGGGGGGGGGGGGGGGGGGGATACATGTGTTTCCTGATATTCCATTTGCAATGGTGCTGTTCTCTCAAAGTTGAAAGAAATACAAAATACATTGGAACCATCATTTTTGTTTGGTTCTATTATAGGCTAATGCGAACACCAAAACTGACCAGTGAGGTAAAATTATTTGTTTCAATAAAATAACGATCAGATAGTGTGGTTGCTTCCCAATTGTCTGGTCTGCATGTGTCATATTTTTAATGTGGCCACATGTTTGGAGCCGACGTACATTGTGTTTCAGTCACAGACGCTCGCTGCAAGAACTAACCAGGTGGGGGCAGGAGTGGGTACGTGCCCCTCCCCGTTGAAAATTCTGTGGAAAATATAAGGTTACTGCTGTTAAGGTCATTGATAACGAGGTGCCCCACCCCCACCCCTAAAAAAAAAAAAACAGTCCCTGGTTGGCTTGCCGTGTCAGAAAATAATAATATTTGCAAAAATTTAATACTATCAGGACTGAAACAATAGTGGTATATTTTATTGAATAGTGGTACGTTATTTTATTTTCTGATAAAACGCTAACATGAATGGTGAGCGTCTGTTGTTTCAGTTTTTAGGCAAATGTCCGAATTTCGACCAATTTGAAACGCATAAATAAAATGAAAGTGTCAATGACACTGTAGCTCAACTTGTCAAGACAAAGACATGTACATGTATAGTATGTGACACAGCAATGACAAACATCTAGGTAATGACCTGATAACAAAGGTACATATAAAGTATTTAACGGTCTGTACATAAATACTGACCGTTGCCTGTAACAAATATATAGGTAAAGTATTGTAAAGGTGGGTGACAGACAGATGCTAAACTAGAAAAAAATCTTTGAGTCCCAGAGTGGGTGTGACTGAACCCCAAAATATTTGTTCTCATAGCACAGTGATAACAAAGGCACCCCAAAACACACTCGTTCCTGTCCCAAGGTGAAAACAAAGGTACCCAAGAAGTTTTGTGAAGATCAGTTCATAAATACGAGCTGTATAGAACTTGTGACAAAAAACTGATTGGACCTAATTTCGGTACAAAATGGCCACTGGCAGCCATCTTGAATTTTGGACCTTACCCAGAAACACTCATTCTTGTCCCAAGGAGATAACAAAGGTACCCAAGAAGTTTTGTGAAGATCGGTTCATAAATACAGCCTCTACCCTGAGCCGTGTTGACATGTGTGCTTACATTGTGTAAGTAGCACTGAATAAATCAAAGTTCATCTAATTTGCATAATTTCTGCACGAAAAAAAACCCCTTACAATATGTGATGTATTCCATGTCACTAAACATTCATACAAAAATTTATTCAAATCAGAATTTTCATACAGAAGTTCTGTACAACAGACTGATTGCACTAATTTTGGTACAAAATGGCTGCTGGTGGCCATCTTGAATTTCGGACCACACCCAAAAACACTCGCTCTCATCCCACGGTGATAACAAAGGTACCCAAGAAGTTTCGTAAAGATTGGTTCATAAATATGGCCTCTAGTCTGAGCCGTATAGATGTTATGTACAAAAAACTGATTTGACCTAATTTCGGTACAAAATGGCCACTGGCAGCCATCTTGAATTTTAGACCGCACCCAGAAACACTCGTTCTCGTCCCAAGGTGATAATAAAGGTACCCAAGACATTTCGTGAAGATCAGTTCATAAATACAGACTCTAGTCTGAGCCGTATTGACATGTGTACTTACTGTGTGTAAGTCGCACTGAAAAAATCAAAGTTCATCTAATTTGCATAATTTCTGCACGAGAAAAAAACCCTTATTATATGTGATGTATCCCATGGTACTAAACATTCACACAAAAAGTTATTCAAACGGCGCTTTCATATGGAAGTTCTGTGCAAAAATCTGATTGCACCTAATTTTGTACAAAATGGCTGCCATCGGCCATCTTGAATTTCGGACCCAAAAACACTCGTTCTCGTCCCACGGTGATACCAAAGGACGTAAAGATCGGTTCATAAATACGGCCTCTAGCCCAAGCCGTATTGGCATTTGCACTAATAGTGCTGAAAGTAACACAAAAAACATCAAAATTAGTCTAATTTGCACAATTTACGCACGAGAAAAAAACCCGTATTATATGTGATGTATCCCATGGTACTAAACATTCATACAAAAAATTATTCAAATCAGAGCTTTCATATGGAAGTTCTGTACAAAAAACAGATTTCTGCATCATCGGTACAAAATGGCGGCTGGCAGCCATCTTGAATTTCGGACCGCACCCAAAAACACTTGTTCTCGTCCCACGGTCATAACAAAGGTACCCAAGAAGTTTCGTAAAGATCGGTTCATAAATACGGCCTCTAGCCCGAGCTGTATCCAATTGTTGACAGGCGGACAGGCAGACGACGGGCCATGACAAAAGCTCAAATTTGGCTTCGCCAAAGTTGAGCTAAAAAGATACAATAAAAAAGGTTTTCCTGTATGAGGACAATTTCTTTCACTAAACAAGATTACAGAAATAATTCGTTTTTTCGGGGTAACATTCTGTGATCTGTCCAATTGATGACGCAAATTCGATGTATATTAATTCCAGTAGCTCGTAGTACAAGAAGTTTAATCCCCGTCGCTCTAAGATGTGGGGTGTTGCAGTGGACATCGGTTTGCTGTTCACTCAAATATCACGGGAGTCCTCCTGAAAGTTGCTGGGGAATGTCGCCGTGTGCGCATTTTTGTGATAAAACCCCTGGCACGTACTGTATCTTAAGAGATTTTTAAAGAACATTCCTCATACTGAACTAAGCTAAAGTTTGGGCTGCCATTGCAAATGCTATTCCTTACACTGCACAAAGTTGGGAACCCAAATATGAACCCACAGACTTGATTTGAACAAACTTAAATTTGAACCCCCTAAGGATGTCGTATAACATGTATGAAAAGATTCTGACCAGTGGTCCTGAAGAAAAATATCTTTAAAGAAAATGCCTCATATTTCACCAAGTTCAAATTTGTTATCCCAAACCAAAACATGAACCAATACACCTCATTTGAATAAACTTAAACCTGACTACAAAAAGGATGATGTATACCAAATATGCATAGATTCTGACTAGTGGATATGAAGAAGGTTTTTATTTTCATATTGCACTGATTTAAACTTAGGGTTCGTTCCCACATGGCTCCAAATATGAACACAGGGACTTAATTTGAACAAAACTGAATTTGATTGGGTTTGGTCCAAGTGTTCGGAAGAAGAAGACTGATAAGCAAAGTTAACAGACAACAGATGCCAATAGCTCAGCCTGACTTTCAATCAGGTCAGTTTAAAACAAACCATACTATGTGTTATGTCCTCTAATTTGGGGGCACTAGTTAGGTTTTCCCAAACCCAGTTTGGGAAAGACTCGTGTTATTCTTCTTTTTCAAAATTTTTCTTCTCTATTTTTTTTTTTTTATTTTTTTATTTTTTTTAAATTGTTTTCCTCCCTGAATTTTGTCTGTTGAACTACTGGAAAACAAGCTGTACGATTTTGACCAAATTTGGCACACTTATGTAATGTCATAAAATCTAGTGAAATGGGGTATCGTCATATCTGTGAAAATGCATATTTTCAAAACATTCTGCCAAAACCTTCAAAATTTCACCAATTTTCGAATGTTTCAAAATTGTTTACAGTTATTTATCGCAAATTTTCCACACATTTAGAGCATAATATGATTCACCACAATCACCACCCAAATCTTTCAACATTAACCCCCACTGGCCAAAAATGACATGAATATAGATTTTTTCTTCAAAATTGACCAACTTCAAAGGCAAATTTCTCAAATAACAAGGTTGTTGTAACAATTATTTTGGTTTGGATAGATGCAACAATGATTGCGGAAGAAAGTTACTGTTTACTTTTTAATCTCAGATTTAACCCTCAAGCACAATGAGGGCAAGGATAAGAGTACCGTTTGAAAATGCCAAAATTAGCCAAATTTGGTTGCTTTTTCTATCATTTTGGAAAGGGTTAACTTCAAACACTTTTCATGTACGTATTCACAATTGACTACCGAGCACATTTGCTGTTGCAAGTTTGGTTGTAAAGTTTAACCCTATCCCATTCTGGTTGCATAAAAGTAGGTACCGTCCAAAAAAACTCCAATTTTTCAGAATTTGGTAAGTTTAGGTGGCGATTTACTCCATTTTTAATTGCTTGAGCTCTGAATGTTTTCTATAGCTGCTTGCAGCAGTCAAGGTATGACAAACTTCGTTCTATATGTTATTATTAAAAGTTTAACCCTTGGCAGATTTGCGACTTCCCATAAGGGTACTGTCAGAATAATTGTTATTTTCGCCAACGTTTACATGCACTTTCTCAGCACTGGAGCCATATTGTCTCAAAACCTTTTCCATGAGAGGATTGGGCCTTCATCCAAGAACAATTTTGCTGTTATATATTTTATTCAAAGTTTTAACCTTCATCCAGTTTTCGGGCCTTGAATTTGAGTGCTCTAAAATTCTTCATAAAATTGGCTAATTTGGAGCTCACTTTTCTTCCATTTTCGAAAGGAATATCGAAAAATGATTTACGTGTTCGTATTTACAATTGCCTACCGAGCATATTTGCTGTTGTAAGTTTGGTTGTAAAGTTAAACCCTATGCTCGCTATGTTTGAATAAGAGTTTTTCAGAATTTGGTAAGTTTAAGTGACGATTTACTCAATTCATAATTGATTGAGCGCCGAACGTTTTCTATGGCTGTATGCAGAAGTCATAGTATGACAACTTTTGTTTTATATGTCATTATTAAAAATTTAACCGTTGGCAGATTCGAGACTGCCCATATGGGTACGGTCAGAAAAATTGACATTTTCATAAAATCATTGAATATTGATAAGCGTGCAGTGGTAGTTTGGAATAGAATATCCGAAGATACTTTTGAAATTCGGATTCACAGTTCAATTCCAAGAATATTTTCTGTTATAAGGTTGCTGTAAAGTTTAACGCCATCCCTGTCTCAGATGCATAAAGATTGGTGCCGTCGAAAAAAACTCCCATTTTTCAGAATTCTGTAGGTTTAAGTGACAATTTACTCCATTCCTAATTCATTGAGCGCTGAATGTTTTCTATGCCTGCATGCAGCAAGCATAGCATGACAACTTCTGTTTTATACGTTATTATCAAAAGTTTAACCCTTGGCATTTTTATAAGTTCCCATGTGGGTATATTCAGAATAATTGTTATTTTCGTAAAATCAATCCCTGAATATATTGGTGACCGTGCAGTGGCCTTTCGGTAGTGCTACATGAAGCCGCAAATAGTTAAGGTTGAAAAGTTCATCAAATAGACAGATATAATGTCTAACTCAGCCGGTGACAGGTAAATAATTAATGGAAAAGTCGTTGAATTGAGAATAAAGTAGGGACGAATCGTGCCCTCAGTTTCCACATGATCCACAGTATTTCCACGCGGTCTCGGCACTTGACAAAGATACTAAAATGTCGGGCAGGGACAGTAGAAAACATTCTGAGAATTTCAAGTTACTGCCTTGCATGGTCGGGACACAATTGGCGTATATCCAACATTGTATCTGTTCAATTTGAATGTCAAATTAGCCAGATGACGGCTTTTTCTCCACCGGATCGAGTTGTCAGTTTCTGCCGGGATGGTCTAAAATAAGCCGTTTAACTCAAAACTTTCTGTCCCATATGAATGTACGAATATTTTAAGTTGAACAGTTCATCAAATAGACAGAAATAATGCCAAATAGGTAAATAGTTAATGGAAACGGCATTGCATTGGGAATAGAGTAAGGACGAATCATCCCCGCGGTTTCCACGCGATCCACGTTGTTCCCACGCGGTCACGCCACTCGCCAAAGATACTGTCCTGTCGAGCAGGGATAGAAGAAAACAACTTCTGAAGATTTCGGGTATCTGCCTTCACTGGTCTGGACGCAGTGGGTGTATGAGCGACACTGCTGTCTGTTAAATTTTAATGTCAAATTAACCAAATTACCGCCTTTTCGCCATTAACCCATGCGCGATTTCTGTCCACTTTTCATTTTTGGCAATTATCTAACTGTTATCCAAGAACAATTTTGCTGTTATATGTTTTATTCCAAGTTTTATTTGTCAGGCTTTGAATTGGAGTACCCTCAACTTGAACATGTTCATTCAAATACCAAGATTCAAGATTAGTCCATGTCTCTTTTCAGACACTCAGTCTGTGATTGATGTTCACACATTAAGAGCATAATATTATACACTAAAATCACCACACAAATATTTCAAAATTAACCCCTAATGACCACAAATGATATGAATATAACATTTTATCTTCAAGATTTACTAACTTCAAGGGCAAATTTCTCATAATTGCGAGGTTGTTGTAACAATTATTTTTGTATGCATAGATGCAACAATGCTTGCAGAAGAATGTTACTGTTTAGTTTATAATCTCATCTTTAACCCTCAAGCAAATGAGGGTAAGAGTACCATCCGAAAATGCCAAAATTAGCTAACTGTGGTTGCATATTCCTGTCATTTTGGAAAGGGTTAATTCTAAACACTTTATTTTGCTATAGGTAGAGATACCTAATAAACAAATCCTCTGCTGTAAGTTATGCTTTGGGGCTAAACACAGCATAAGCTTTGGCCATGTAAAGAATAGTACTGTCAGAAATAAAATTGATTTTCAGTGAATTTTGCAAACATCTGTACTCATTTCCTCTAATTGCAAGGTTATTGTAGCAATTATTTTGGTATGGATAGATGCAACAATGATTGTAGAAGAAAGTTACTGTTTATTTTTTAATCTCAAGATTTAAACCCCAAGCAAAATGAGGGCATGAATAAGAGAACCATGAGAGAATGCCAAAATTAGCCAACTTTGGATGCTTTTTGTCTATCATTTTGGAAATGGTTAATTTCAAACACTTTGCTTTGCTATACATAGTCTGCATTTTCACATTGGAAAGTTGGGAAAGCCCGTAATTTGTCCAACAAATTACAATACTCTAGTTGCCAGTGTGAGTTTGATGAAATTTATATGTCTGCTTGTTCAATCAACAGCAATATATGGGTTCTTAAATGTGTTGCAAATATGGTACATATATATCAGATGATTTTTTTCAGACAATTTGAATTATTTGACATACAGGTGTTACACAGTGTTAATATCCACTTAGAGTTTGATAAATTTAAAAACTTGCAACAATGCCAGAACAAGCAGTCACATCTTGTTTGAAGTTTTATAATCCCTAAAATTGACAGATTTCAAGTGAGAACAAAATCCATTTCCAATAAGCTCACAAACACCAGTAAAATTAATTTTAAATTATGCCATATAGTAACCCTCCTGGGATAGCAGATTTAAGATTAGGAATATCAAGGAGCTCTCCTAAAATAAGCTTTAGGCAAGCAGCTCCTCTAAATTACATGTAAAATTCACCCATATGAAGCTAGCTGTTTGAAAGTTGAGTTGAAAAAACATTCTAACGAAATCTGGGTTTCCAGGGTATTTAATGACTGGATTCGCATCGCAAAATGCTAGTCAAAAATGTCTAAATGCTAATCATTTTTCTTTCATATTGGCCTTATTTTCACTATTTATCATCACTTTTTGAAACCAAGATGGAAACTGCTAATCAAATTTTTTAAAACAAAAAATACCCTGGTTTCTATTAACCCCTTGCACTACGGTAGGTCAATAGAATTTTTTCCAATCACTCTTTTTCATCTGTTCAACTACAGTCCAGTTGCCATTGACTGGTCGTAATCCATGCTTGGGCAGTGATGTCCATGCATACGTCTACCAGGTAATAAAAATCACCATCGGTAAAATTTTAATTAATGAAGCACAAGGTTGTACCCAGTGCTTCATTAATTAATTTTTTTATGATTATTCCTAGAATTAGTGTTTGGAATCTAATATTATCATGTCTGTGGGAATACTGCCCACCTGTTGAAGGTGACCAGTCCACGGCAGCCGTACTACATAAATTTAACCAATTATATCTTGTTTGACAGAGCTCACTGAGCTCTGTCAAACAAGGTATATTTGGTTAAATATCACGCTACATTACCGGAAATATTTGCTGCTGAATACTTTTGCCATTTTGATATCAGAGTGCTGAGTGTTAATTAGGCATACAAGTCAACATGCACCGGTCAAAGTTGTACATGTATATAGTTGTTCAAAATTTCTTAACTGGATGCCTGGTAATGTGTGGATACGAATTACACCCATTTTACTGAACATTTGATCAGTCCACTGATCACTCAATCGATCTGCAACTTGTTTGGTTGACCAATAGTCAACACTATTATGTCCAAATGAAGACACCCGTTCATATTATTGTTTATAATTTATTTGGTATCATCCAAATAATTGGACAAAAAAAACTAGATACCCGAAGAAATTACAAAGGCATTCATATACTTCATAAATATTTCTTAATTTTAAATACAGTGGAGCCCACTTAATTGGATATCTCTTAACTGTATATCCCTGTTAATTGAATATAATTGTTAAACACAAAACCATTTACCATACATTCAGTACAAATTTGATCTGTTAATAGCATATGGGTTGTAGAGTAAACTCCTGTTAATTGTATATAAATTTTTATAATATGACGAAAAGATTACTGTGACACGCACCAAATTCCCCTTATTTATCAACCTTTTTGGCCTCACTACATCCAATACAGGCATTTATTCTATTATATCATGTTTGACAGAGCTCTATGAGCTCTGTCAAACAAGATATAATAGAATAAATTCTCAGTTTACCTCCAGAACACAGGAAACTGACCAAATCCCTGTTAATTGTATACTTCTGTTAATTGAATAATTTTCACTGGCAAAATGGATATTCAATTAAGAGGATTCTACTGTACTATGTCACCTGGACTAGATTCTGGGAGTGTTATCAGCAACTTGTGATGGACAGAGGGTTGAGGATGTCTGATGTCAGGGTTGGAAGTGTTATTTGACATACGAACAGCTGTTAAAATTTCTGCAAAAGTCCTGCAACTCATCACAAGCAACAAAAAATTTTAAATTTACACTGGATGTTTTAAACTCCCCTCACATGCAATGATTTCTTCCTTGTGGCTAAATCATAAAATGAGAAAAAAAAAATTGTTATTGCTATGTCTGTTCTACTGTACAATTTTATTTCATGTTCAGCAAATTGATCCAAACATCAATTTTGTAAGTAACATAACATCTGATAACTGTGTATTGACCTATTTTACCAACAATTGTGATCTAAAACTGATTTCTTCACCACATGATCAATCAGTTGTGACATTTAAATTCAACAACGAAAATTACCTTTATTATACTGTCCTGAAATAAGTGGAATACTTTTTACTTTTTTTTCTAGAAATATAGTCCGTTTATTATTTTAAAAGGCAGTAAAATTTTCAGTGAATGTGGCTGGCATGTAATGTTTGTTTGTTGGTGTTTAAAGTCACGTGTAGATGTGTTAAGTCAAGTTTTGCCAAGGATAATATTAATTCTGAACATTTTTGTGACTACACCTGGGGATCTCCTTTTGTTCATCTTTCCCCATTTTGTTTTACGTAACTCCTGTACATCCTGAACTATGACATCAAAATTTTAGCTCTGTCAAACAAGACTGAACTGGTTAAATTCCTAGTCACATTCCGAGAAAAATTTGTTTGAAATTTTGATATTTTGACATCTGTGTGCACAGGATTAAGTTTTTCTGCAGAATGTTGGGACAAATGCAAGACATTTAATTATATATACAGTTAACACTTTTTCACCTAAAATAATGGCCATGACCAGACGTCGCCATTCACAAAAATAGGTTTTCAATTTTTCCTCAAAAACAGTGACGCATCGGAAAGGCACGTAAGCGCTCTCATGCACCAACACTCACGCAAAAATTGTCCAAGGTGCGCAAATAATTGCTCGCCTCTATTCTTGGGTTTGTTTTCATCCTTTTGAGTTGCGTCAACAGAAACATTCAATAAAGTTTTAATGTTGGGAAATTTTTAAGAATCACTCACAATTTGAAGCGTTTAAAGTACAATTCCAAACAATTTCCTTTCCGTCATTATGAACATGACACACAGTAGTTCACTTATACATCCACACATGGTAGCCATTCCGAGATCTGAGAAATCTAAATTTTATAGTAAATTTCCTTTCTTATTATACCTACCACAATTGTTTTCTACAGGCTTGCACTACAGTGGAAGTCCCTAACTCGGATAAAATACTCTCTATTTTTGTCTTTCCCAAGCAAGTTGGGAAAGAAAAGTGGTGCAAAAGCACCAATAAAAATAAGCCAAAACTGGGTCGAGTGCAACCGGCGCAGACCCAGTACGGGACGCTCTCTCCCAAGTACAACTCCACGACTTCCGTTGCCAGTGCGCATATACCGTCTCCAAAGACTCATTCTTTTTGAATCCGTAAACGTTAGAGTTATGTGATCAGCGGGGAGGAAAGATTCTTTACCCGTAAAGAAGACGGGAGGGCCTCCATGTAAACAATTGTGGTAGGTATAATAAGAAAGGAAATTTACTATAAAATTTAGATTTCTTATCAACCTACTCACAATTGTTTACTACAGGCTGAATAGACAAAAGGCTGGAGGGAATCGCATAACCAACCCCCACATAACCCTAGTGCACTTGAACCGTGAAGTAGATGGAAGAGGTCCCGAGGCTTATCAACCATAATGTCGCAATCATTGGTAAAGGACAATGAAAAGAGACATATGAGCCTGTGTGACACACAGACAGAAAAAGGGCAGTAACAGCACAAGGCTGAAACTGACCTTCAAGAAGCCTAATGGCTATGGCAGAGAACAGCCTGAGCAGAAGAAAGAGGACCCAGGGCAAAAAGGTCCTCCGACTGCTCCTGCAACTGGCGTAAATAAAAGGTGGAGAAAGTAGAAGCATTTCTCCAGTAGACTGCCTGCATAACATCCGACAACTTGACGGAGTTAGAATAAGCCCAAGAGGTAGACAGTGCCCGCACCTCGTGGGCAGAAATACGATTGGTAATACAATTGCCAGCTGCTAAACGACTATAAGCCGTACGAATAGCAAGACAAATCCATCAAGAAATGGATTGAGGAGAGATCTTCTGTCGACCCGGAATGAGAGACAGAAAAAAACGTTTTCTGCCTTTCCGTATGAAGCGTGTCCGATCAAGATAAATGCGAATAGCACGGACCGGACAGAGCAAAGGGCGAGTACCCTCAACAGAGGGAAGAGCCCTGATACAGATAGGAGGAGGAGTAGTATCTGGTAACTGATTCTTAACCAAAAAGGAGCAATCAGTGGTAAAAGTAACACTGTTGGGAGAGCTCCTAAAAAAGGCCGGGTCAACCGAGAGGGCGTGAAGCTCACTAACCCATCTGGCCGAAGCAAATGCCATCAGAAAAGCCGTCTTATATGTGAGAAATTGCATATCCACCTGGGATAAAGGTTCGAACGGCACCCCCCCCCCCCCCCCCCAAGCAAAGCAGCACCTACGAAAGATTCCATCGTGGAGTAAGCTGCAAAGTCTGAGGCCTTTTCAAAGAAAAGTGCCGAACAAGCTTGGAGAGGTAAGGATTAGTGCCGATACGACGCTTCCCCACATCAGAAAAAGTCTCTGAAAGCATAGACCTGTAACCCTTGATGGTAACAGGCTGGAGACCCCGAGAATCAAACAGATATACCAGAAACTCCGCAATCTGTGAAATCGAAGGATTGGCATAATCAACAGAGTGATCAGCACACCATCGACAGAAGACCTTCCATTTAGCTGCATAAGCTAAACCAGTGGAGTGCCTCCTTGAAGAAGAAATGCACTCCACTGCTCGTCCCGAAAAACCTCTACGGAGGAGACAGGACCTGACAAAAGATATGCGTGAAGGCACAATGAAGTCGGGTCGACGTGAAACCTCCTCGGGCGACCTTGACAAAGAAGGTCGCGACGTAGCGGGAGACGTGCCGGAACCGCCGCCATCAGCGAGCGGAGCTGATTGATCCACACCCGCTGAGGCGACAGGGGAGCGATCAGAATGATTCGACAACTGCAGGTTCGAATTTTGGCGAGAACCTGAGGAAGAATCGGAACCGGCGGGAAGGCGTAGCCGACTAGACCGTTCCAATCGAGTGACAGAGCATCCACGGCAAAAGCCAGAGGATCTGGACACGGGACACGAAAGTGTCCACCTGATGGTTCCAACGAGTCGCAAAGAGGTCGATGTGGGGACGTCCCCAGAGATCGCAAAGCGACAGGAACACTGCCCTGTGAAGCATCCACTCGGTGGAAATAACCTTGCCCTGTCAGGACAGGGAGTCGGCTAGGACGTTCAGACGACCGGGAATGTGACGAACAACCACTCCGGCGTGAACATCCTGAGCGAGCAGTAAAAGATCCCGAGCTAACTCGTACATCGGAAGCGAGTGCGTGCCGCCCTGGTTCCGAATGTAAGCAACCACTGTCGAATTGTCAGATAGTAGAAGGACCTGGCGATTCGACAGGTGAGGGATCCACTGCCTGAAACACAGAAGAAGAGCAAGAAGCTCCTTCTGGTTGATGTGTAGAGCTGCTTGATCCTGGTCCCACATCCCGTGTAGGGAAAGACCGAGAGGATCCAACGTCGCACCCCATCCGAGATCGCTGGCATCTGCCGTCAGAACGCGATCGGACGTGGGTAAGTCCAGCGGAACACCCTGCATAATCCACTGAACATCTGTCCAGGGAAGAAGGTGAGGATACAGAGAGTCCGGAAACGGAAGCACCTGATCCAGAGAATCTACATTCGGTCTCCAACGACTGAGCAGAAAGTGTTGGAGAGGTCTGACACGCGGCCGACCTAAAGGAATGAGATCCGTCACCGAACCGCAGAGACCGATCAGCCGGAGAAAACTCCGAGCGGTCGCGGACCTGGACTGGGACAGAGTCAGAGCAAAAGCTGAGAGAATCACAGCCTTGGCCTGGGGAACAGCCACCAAATTGAATTTGGTTTGGAAAGACATCCCCAGATGACAAAACGACTGAGAAGGGACCAGGTCCGACTTCTCCTCGTTGACTCTGAATCCTAGCGACGTGAGCAAGCTCAACAGAGTGGCGACATCCGATTCCAGTAAGGCAGCATTGGAATGCCTCTGGAGGATATCGTCCAGATATGCCGAAGTAGTCACCCTGGACTGTGTGTGATGGAACGCTATCACATGCGACATCAGTCTGGTGAACGCCCAAGGAGCCAGGTTGAGGCCGAAAGGCATGGCCTTGAACTGGTAAACTCGCCCCAGAAAAGCGAACCTGAGATACTTCCATGACGCCCGATGCATCGGAACGTGGAAGTAAGCGTCTCGCAGGTCGATGCTGGCTGCGAAATCTCCCTGGTGAATGGATTGGCGGACCGACCTGAAAGTCTCCATGCTGAACTTGGGAGCAATGATAGACTGGTTCAGGATACTCAGATCGATAACCGGTCGGAGTCGGCCGTCCTTCTTCGGCACCAAGAACAGGCGGGAATAGAAACCCACTGACTGAACATTCTTGATGACCTCGATCGCCCCCTTTGCCAGGAGATTGGCAATCTCCGTGGACAAAAGTTCCCGGCGTAAAACGTCTGAAGGAACTGTGGTTGGAAGAGGCACCCTTGACAGAGTGGGGTGCCGTTGGAAGGATATGCGCAGCCCGGACCGAACAACATCTAACACCCATGGATCGGATGTGATGGTGGTCCAATGGTCTGCGAACTCTGCTATCCTTCCTCCAACCTGGGACGAGTCAAGGTGAGGACCTTCATTTCGAGCCCCGACGAGGCCCGCGAGAGGAGAAACCACCTCCTCTGCTAAATGAAGAATCCTGAGACTTCCCTCGATTCTGCCGACCCCTACCTTTACCCCGTGAGTAAGAAGTAGAGGCGGCGGCAGAAGGACCAGCCTTTTGCTTCACAGAGGAAGCAGAAGGGTACTTGTTAGGCTTGGAACGGCCCTTGCCTCCCCGAGAAGGCTGATCAAGCTGACGAAACAGCAGCTGATCTTTGGAATGACGTAGGACGTCATCCCGGACCGTCGACACGGAACCATGGAAAAGTTGCGGACCTGCCAAAGATGCAGATCGAATAGTAGCACGCTGCTCCTCGGGAAGGGATCGTCCTGTGTCCAGCACAGTGTCCCTTCGAACTAATTCCAAATTGGCCGTGTTACAGGCATGCGTGTGAGTAAGGTGCATAAGCGCCTTGGACAGCACACGCAAAGGAGCCTGTACCTCGTCAAACTTATCTGGAGGCAGATAAGCAGCCAAAGCTGAGACGACGTGATCTGAGAGAGAAAGCATGCCAAGCATCTCTCTAGATAAGCCCAACGTGGACTCCAGAGTCGTCATTGGAATGACGGCAGACTTGGGCTTGGAAAGCCCGAGGGAAGTGGAGTCCTGATCCAGAACCGTCAAAGCCTGGCAGACTGACGGATTGGCGGAATCGTAGGAACGATAACGCACAGGAGGCAAAAAGGTGTCAACCCTGGTGAAGAACGAAGTCTTCAAAGCCTTGGAATTCAGCTTGGCATCCAATGCTGAAAAAGCCTCAACCACCTGTACCGACTGGCACGGTCGAAGGCGCCCAGAAGCAGGTTGCTCCATAGGCTGTTGGCGCGCGACCGATGATCGCGGCCAGGCTGACACTGTCAGCTGGTTAGCAGGTTTGAGCTCAGGCAGAAACCCAAACACAAAGTCAAGAGCCGCCCCCAAGTCCGAAGACTGCTGGCCCTCGACCTCAAGCATGTCGGACTCCTCCCCAGAGTCGGAAGACACATAGC
This sequence comes from Pictodentalium vernedei, assembly GCA_031216915.1. NCBI lineage: Eukaryota > Metazoa > Mollusca > Scaphopoda > Dentaliida > Dentaliidae > Pictodentalium > Pictodentalium vernedei. The sequence goes on from CM062293.1 coordinate 263,243,489, forward strand.
CCATCGTGGGCAAACCAGCCTACGCCTCCCATGGTGTCGGACACCAGAGGAATCGGAAACCGGCCTGTTTCCAATCCCGGGAGGCGGCGCCAAAGGAGGCACCTGGAAACCACCCATAGCCTCGCTGGAAGCAACAGGAAGGCTCTTAGAAAGAACCTGAGTGAGTAAGGAGAGGGCCTCCCTAAGCTCACTGCCTGTACCGACCGGTTCGACAGGGGAGCGAACCGGCAAAGTGGCTTCACCTCTGACCCTCTTAACCAGCGAAGGGTCACGATCCTCCAAAACACCCGACGCGGGACGACGGGCGGCAGCCGAAACATCTGAAGGCAGACGTGTATAGGGGTACGATGCACCCCGAGGATCAATATTGCGAGAACTCATGAGAGTCACCGCGGACCTCTGCGGGGCAGAAGGTCCAGGCTGCACAAAAGGCGTTGGTCCCCCAAAACTGGTCGTGTGACCAGAGTGAGGAGTAGACGGAAACGCCACGGAGTTCATAGTGTTTCCACTACGAACATCCGAATCCAAAGACACAACTGTGGTGCTCGACGGCGAAGAGACCACAGCGATGGGCTCGGCCGGCAACCCCTTCCGACTTCGCCGAGTTGAAGTCAGGGAAGGCTGAGGCCGATATCCCACGTCTACAGTATCGGACAGTCCTGCAGTCCCCTGCAGCGAAAAGCCGAGGCCGGCTGAAACAGATAACGAAGCAGACGGGCCAGCAGCAGTAGTAGATACGTCGAGAGTCGTTGAGGCTGGTGAAATAGTGGAGAGAGCACACCGGCTCGGCTCCGAAGGAGGAGTCACAACCCTAGTGACAGCCTCAGATGTCGACTGGAGGGGGACCGTAGTCCCGGAACCAGGCATCTCTACACCAGAACACTCAACGGCTCCCGCAGTATCCACCACAGGAAAAGACTGCACATCCCCCACGGAGGAGGAATAACTCTCACCAGACAAAGTCGACTCGGGAGGCCCCGAACGACCACGTTCTCCTTTCCCACGGGAGCGGGAGGCACGGCCACGAGAACGAACGACACGGTTTACTGATGCCCAGAAGGTGGAAGACCATGTTCCACAGACACCACACGGCCGCTCGGCCGAACACCCATTACAGGAGGAACAAGACAAATGTACATCGTTCACATGCTTTGGCAGCAGACATTGCCCACAGGGAATTGTCCTGGGCATGATAGAGGTGCGAGGAGCAGAGAAGTGGAGATGAGAAAACAGAACACCCCCAAAGAAGAGAGAAAGGTGACAGAAACAAAGACCCCAGAAGGTTGACCGGGAACCACCCAACAGGAAGACTACTCTCAAAAGAAAGAAGAAACACTGCAGGAGTGGTACCCCGCTGACACCTAACTCTAACACAATTAGAAAAGTTTGCAAAAAAAGCATTAACAATAATTGTGAAAAAATCTAAGTCCGAACCGCGTAGCACGCGAAATTCGCGAGCGACTCGAGAGAGAGCAAATAAAAATACATTATGGACATATAATAGAAAAGAGAATATATAAAACACTGTTCCTGAGAATACAAAGGATACACTGTGGTATAATGAATCAGGAATCATCAAACATCGAGCTGGTGGAACACTGATAAGCGTGCAAAAAACATCTCGACACGAAGCGGATTTTAAAAAGAATGAGTCTTTAGAGACGGTATATGCGCACTGGCAACGGAAGTCGTGGAGTTGTACTTGGGAGAGAGCGTCCCGTACTGGGTCTGCGCCGGTTGCACTCGACCCAGTTTTGGCTTATTTTTATTGGTGCTTTTGCACCACTTTTCTTTCCCAACTTGCTTGGGAAAGACAAAAATAGAGAGTATTTTATCCGAGTTAGGGACTTCCACTGTAGTGCAAGCCTGTAGTAAACAATTGTGAGTAGGTTGATAAGAAATGCTTGCGTTACAGATTCACTTTGAAAAATAATTTAGCACTCCAGCAGTTAATGTTGTTCAATAGATTCAGTCATGTAAATACAAACATTGAAAGAGATCTGAGAGCTAAAATTACCAAACATACCACACATATCCTACAGGCCAATTATTGGTAAATAAGATTTGACTACATTGGTTTCCATTTGAATAATTTAGTACTGCTTTCCAGTCCATTCATTTCTCACAACTAAATGTTTTGCATTCCATTTTAAGATGACAAAGAATAAGACTAATTCAAATAGCAAAAAAGTTTGTATTAATTATTTTGTTTTTTAACCCTTTACCTAACATGAAAAGCAGACGACACTTGCAAAAAAAAATTCTTGAGTAACTAATTTTTTTCATTTTTTGTCTCAAAAGCATAGGTTATGACCCCTTTTTGCAATGAGCTCATCGAGCTCATTCCAACAAGGCATCATAACCTATGATTTTGAGACAAAAAATGAAAAAATAATGAAAATTAATTGCCATTTTTTTTAGAATAGCGCTGGCCGGTTTTGGCCGTTACATTTGGGTAAAGAGTTAAATTAACAACATAGTGTGAAGAATGTTTTGAGTGTCAGAATGGAAGAGTCACATTTTCAATATTCTCTCCAAGCACTCTAAATATCCTCCATGGATGATTCATAAAATAGCCAGCAGGGGATCGAAACTTTTTAACAAACTAGACTGAAATTGGAATTTTTAAGGCATCTCGCTATTAGAGTTGATGTACATGTATTTTCCTCTCAGAGCCATACAGAAATTAAAATCTCAATATTTTTGCTCAGAAATTTTACTGTTTTACAATTCCTCAGCTTAACAAGTTTGTTCTCAACCCAGGTGCTTGTTACAAAATCTTATTATACCAGTAAATTGGAATTTGCTGATCACTGTAAACAACCACTGTGTGGGAACTTCATGGTTCATGGTTCTGAAAGTCCTGGGAAATTCCAGAGCTAGGATTCAAAGATTGCAAAATGTAACCTCCAGTCCCTAATTCTGGCCCAGGAACACCAGGTGATTTGGGTGAAAAATTCTGCAAAAATAATTTAAAGGCAAAAAAAAAATCACCCAATGAACATCTCCCTCCTTCCACCTTACCCCCAATAGAGTTAGTTGGGTAATTTTTTTTAAATTTTTTTACTACAAAAAAACTCAGCTCGAAATCCTTCAAAACTAGTTTTAAGCCGAAAAAAATTACTCCAATGGGACCCCCACACCACCAAACGAGGATAAATTGGGTGAAAATTTTATTTTCAGAGTGAAAAATTTTATTTTTACATAAAATCACTCAAAATTCTTCAAAACTCATTTTAAAGCAAAGAAATAAAAATTCAACCAATTGATCTCTTCCCCCACACCAACACACACCCAAGGTGAAAGGTGTTTTTCTTTTATATATTCATTCAAAATCCTTTAAAACTCATTTTAAACCAAATATTTTTCCAAAAAACTTTCTCAATGCACACTGAAGTTATCAGGAAAGCAGAAAATGTATTATTTTTTACTTAGTCTAGGGGAATAATTGTAGAACAGAGAATGTGAATATGGCCAATTGCAAACTTAATCTGTACTTTGTCATTGTAGACAATATCTGAAAGTTTGAAAAAAATATCTGATCTTATGCTCAAGTTATCATCTTGAAACCGTAAAATGTATTACTTTTCATGAAATCAAGGTGATTACCTTCAGAACAGCAAATGCAAATATAGCCAAATACGAACTTAAGTTGTATTTTGCCATTCTAGACAATATGTGAAAGTTTCAGAAAGATATCTCATTACAAACTCAAGTTATCTTCTGAAAACCATGAAATGTGCTATTTTCACAAGTCAATGGGACTAACTTGAGAACAAAAATGCAAATATGGCTGAATGCGAACTTGATCCGTATTTTGTCATTCTAGACAATAAGTGAAAGTTTCCAAGAAATATCTCAATGCATACTCAAGTTATCATTCGGAAACCAAAATTTGGATATAATGATGGCAAGCCAAGAGGAATAACTCTATGACAGTGGATGTGAATATGGCTAAATGCAAACTTGACCTGTATTTTACCATACTAGACAATATGTGAAACTTTCAAAAAATATCTCCATACATACTCAAGTTATCCTTCAGAAACCAAAACTCGGGAAATACCTACTGGTGGATGGACATACAAGGGTAACACTTAAATGTCATTCACATTTAATGCAGGGGCATATTTATTTATTAGGGGTTTAAGTTCACATATTTCTGCACAATGGCTAATCATTACTACAACATGGAGATAAGGCCAAGTTTAATCAATCGTTTATATCCATGTTGCCCATTTTAGCAGATTTCCAACCCAAGCATTGGTGACTGGGTCCTATTTCACCAGTAAAACAGAGCTTGTACCACAGTAAACAAGCATTGCATCACTTTGCAGGATTCCCACGAGGAATGCAGGGGCATAAAATTTGTCACCAAGCTCTGTCCTACAGTACATACAAGGATTTCCTCAACACAATAACAGGGTTCCCACAGGGCCTTGAATTTGACTAAAGGGTCACTCAAGGCCTCAAAATCCTGGAAAATGTGTCAGGAGGCCTTGAAAAGCCTTCAATATTCACAAAATACAAATGATGACCTAGCACTTAATCATAACTATACAGTTAGAGGGATGTGGGAGGAGGGTGTAAAGCTTGGAGGTCCCAGTTAGACTAGTGAAGGCAAGCTGTTGAAAATCCTTGAATTTTCCTACTGTTGCCTTGTAAAATGGTGGAATAATAGAGACTGAATTCAGGGGTGTAAATACTTGTGGGGAGGGGGGGGGGGGGTTACGGCTGTTACACCCCCAAAAATATTCAGATCTTCTGTTCATAGGTCAGCGAGTAGGGCAGGTTACCTGGTTACCACAGTCTGCGGACCTTGCAGCTACTGCCATGCCAAGGAATTATTTGTCAGAATGTTGCCCTGCCTAACAGAATAGAGCTGAACAGCTAGGGCACGCCGGGCACCTGATATATCATGATCTTGTACAACTTCCAAATCAGTTTATATGCCCTGCTGTCCATGCAGAAGGAGGCCTGGGTGTCCTTGTAAATTCAACAATTCTGGGTAGAATGTATTCATTTATCTTCCTCTGTGCAGTGCCCTGCTCTATAGGGCACCTGATATAATATGATATGTATTGTTGAAAGCACTTGAAGAGGGGATATATATACAAGCTAATATGTGCTGATAGTAGGTCAGAATGATGATACACCTCCCTCCCCCCCCCCCCCCCCCAAATATTTTTTGGTAGTTATGGGCCTGACTAAATTTTATCAGTCCTTGCCTGTTGGAACCCTGAATAACCAAATGAGATATGACAGACAGTCTAGTTTGTATGAAATTGTTATGGATATATATGACAAGATTAAATAATGTGTGAATGTCTATGACAATTACATGGGTGGTTGGGAGCTTTTCACATTAATGAGAACTTCAAATCTGATGGATAATTGCCAAGTAAAGGAAGGGACAACATAATGGGTGTGAGTTCAACTGTTCTAATTTAAAACTGGAGATTTATTATTTACCAAGAAAGTGCTGTGATCCTTTGAATTAATTTATTGCAGAAGATGGACCTTCATTCTGGATTACAGATGGAACGGTGAATTCCAAACATGTACATGTAAGAAATGAGAAAAACTAAGGAACAGAGAGAGTGGGGCAGCTACAGGGGAACCCTGAAAATCCACTTTGTCAGTGAAAATTATTCAAATAACCGAATACTCAATTTACATAAAGCTGATTATTCTCTACAGTACTCAGACCACAAAGGAGAATGGCAGCTCAGTGGTTAGAGAATTTAACCTTAAACCAAAAAAAGGTGGACAGTTTGATTTTGACCAGTGGCAACTGCATTTTGTCCTTGGGCAAGACACTTGGTGGTGCTGTGTAGTAAGGTGTATAGCACGTCGATGGTGCACATCTTCAACTGCTGTCAACTCTGCTTCGTTCACTCCAGGACTTTAGTACATGTACTCCATCTTCCTCCATCTGTAAAATTGTCCAACACAAGGTGACCCTGGCTGTTGAAAGTGTTGTTAACTGGTAGAGTGCTGAAAGCCAATATTTGGGCTTTAATCCAAACCACAGCAACACCAAATACAGTCTTTGTATTCAATGGACTTCATATTATCCTTGAAGTGAAATTATTTAGTCTGCAAAGATTGGCCTTGTTACAATTTATGGGAGAGTGCCTGCAAGCACTCTCCCATAAATTGTAACAAGTCAAAAACTGGTGAACAAATTCTGAGGACCAAAAATAATTTAGCACTCTACCAGTTAATTCCCAACAAACAAACAAGCTGTGATCACTGTCGAAAACTGAGACTCAATGAGTGTCGCCTAAATACACACGTGAACGTTGTCTCACCATGTCACATGCCTTCGTTGATTTATTTCTAATTAATTACATCGATGGCTTACTTGACAAACATTTTTTCAGGGTCTGCCACAAAATCATAAATTTAAGCTATCACCTTGACAACCACATAACTGATATTTTTCTCTATCATGATAGGATCACAAATAAAATATTGCTAATTCAAGACCAAATAAAAAAAAATGAAAGAAGCATCTCAGATTTTAATGTTCTCGCACTTCTTTCCAAATAGGTGAGATTCTATAGTGTTTTGGGATAAATGTAGAAAGATAATCAATCCTACCAGCAATCATGGCCTACATGTAGTGACAATTCAACTGAAATTCTCTATCTGCCTTTGTGATCACAGGACTGTATTCTAGTGAAAATGTATTTACTATTTTTTGGTGTTTAACCCTTTACCCAACGCAGACGATTTCAAAATTTATTATTTTAAATATCATTTTTTAAATTTCTATAAAAAATTTCAACAAAACCATGTCATGTGACCCCTCTTTGGAACAAGCTCGACAAGCTCGTTCCAAAGAGGGGTCACATGATATGGTTTTGTTGAAATTTTCAAAAAATATTTGTTTAGCTGCTGAATTTGCATATTACGTGGGTGGGTGCGGGCGATTCGTTGGGTAAAGAGTTAAGATCACTTCCAGCTTCTTCAAGTATCTCATGACCGCATTATAGGTATAAAGTCAAGTTTAGTCAATCGTTTACAGCTCATAGAGCTCTGTCAAACAAGATATAATAGATTAAAAGCTTCTATTGGATGGACTGATGTCAAATACATGTACATACAAGTCTATAATGAGAACTTCAGTGGGTACCAGAATAAAACTAAATTACACAATTTTTCATTCAATCAACAGGAGTTTATTATACAATCTTTACTATATAACTTGAATGTAACTTACAGGTCAAGTTTGAATTGAAAATATGGTAAAAGGTTTGGTGTTTATAAATTATGTGCAATTTTAACGGGATTATTGAAATAAGAAATAGTAAATGCCTAACCTTCAATGCAACATGGATATCAAGTCGAATCGGTGGATGATCGGGAAGGAAGGATCCATCCTTCCAAGTGGCTGATGGGCATGTGTCTTTTAGCCCAGATAATGCAAGAAGCACTGCTTTGGGGTTGAAGAACACAACTGAACTTCCCACCGACGCCACTTTGAGTCAGTTCAATCAAGCCATAACAGACAGATTAGCTGCCTCAATTGATATGCCTCATTCGTCGGCAACATCGCAAAATGGAGACGGGCAGAAGAAATTAGTAGGGGAGAAGCATCAGATGACGAAAGCTTGTCGGAAGACCGCATTGACGAGTTGCTGCATTCAACAAATGGCACAAAATGGTGCTGGCATAGTAGGGTGGACAGACAGGAGGAATGCCAGGATGACCACGACAGTTACATGTCATCCATTAACAGGGAAAAAGGAGTTTGAAGAGGAGGCTGGATAGGCTCTGAATGATCAACTGGCACATATATCACCAATAGTTTGACTGACAAAGGCCTTAGTGAGGAACGTCTAAAAATGGTCCAGAAGCGAAGCAGCGATACACTCGGCTTCAAAACATCCAGAATCTTATTGCCCCCAAAGTGAACAAGGAGAGATGGGGCAAAGTCAAATCAACCTCTCCATCCAGAGATGTATAACTTCAGAGGGCCCAGTTAAAAAGAACATAGGGCACCAATGTCACCTTACAAGTACTGGACAACCTGGTGAAGGGGCAATCTCTGAATACACCAGAGGACATTGAAGCCAACATAAAGACACTCATCGACTCTTTGAAGCTTTCAGTCTCAGCACACCATGAACATCTCCATTCACAGGAAGGAGCTCTTCAAATCTCACTTGAACAAAAGGTATGCACCGCTTTGTTCTGTGAGCAACAATGACTCGACTATGCTCTTTAGTGAAGATCTGGCTAAAGCGATAAAGGACATAAATGAGACTGATAATGTTGGAAATCCAAAAGAAAGTAGTCACCAGTTTAAAGGAAGCAGCAAGTTTGCCGGCAAAGGAAAAAGCCATTTTTTTTCGGAAGGCTGGAAACAACACCAACAGGAAGAAGCCATACCACAAGACAGAGAAACATTTCTAGTGGAGGATCTGACCAGTTCTGTCTCCCCAATGACAACATTGACTGCCCCACGGACAACTCACACCACTGTCAAACAGGACAAGCAATATTAGATAAGCAATTCTTTCTTATCCTGGACTTCATACATTCAAAACCTTTGGTCAAAATTACACTGCCTCTTTAATAATTTCAGGGCTGGACAGCTGCAATTTTATGTCCACAATTTGCGAAAGATCACAGCTGACCATTGGATATTACATACCCTCAATGGTATTCAAATTGAGTTTCAATCAATATAAACTTTTGCATATGTCTCCACTACGTACAATTACATTTAATAAATAAGAATATCAGGTTATTTCCAATGAAATATCCAAATTAGTTGAAAAAGGGGAAATCACACCAACCACATCAGATTGTGCTAGTGAATATATTTCCAATATTTTTATCCGACCAAAAAAAGATGGGACATTTAGGCTCATTTTCAATCAGAAACTTTTCAGTGAAAATGTTACAAAGAAAGATTTTAAAATGCAAAGCCTACAGTCTGCCCTGAACCTAATGACACCGAATTGTTTCATGGCATCAGTGGATTGGAAAGATGTTAATTATTCAGTTCTGTGCAAAAATCTGATTGTAACTAATTTTGTACAAAATGGCTGCCATCGGCCATCTTGAATTTTGGACTGGACCACAAAACACTCGTTCTCGTCCCACGGTGATACAAAAGGTACCCAAGAAGTTTCGTAAAGATCGGTTCATAAATACGGCCTCTAGCCCGAGCTGTATTGGCATTTGCACTTACAATGCTGAAAGTAACACTAAATACATCAAAGTTAGTCTAATTTGCATAATTTACGCACGAGAAAAAAAAAGTATTATATGTGATGTATCCCATGGTACTAAACATTCACACAAAAAATTATTCAAATCAGCGCTTTCATATAGAAGTTCTGTGCAAAAATCTGATTGTACCTAATTTTGTACAAAATGGCTGCCATCGGCCATTTTGAATTTTGGACCGGACCCCAAAACACTCGTTCTCATCCCACGGTGATACCAAAGGTATCCATGAAGTTTTGTAAAGATCGATTCATAAATACGGCCTCTAGTCCGAGCCGTATTGGCATTTGCAATTACAATGCTGAAAGTAACACTAAGTACATCAAAGTTAGTCTAATTTGCATAAATTACGCACGAGAAAAAAACCTGTATTATATGTGATGTATCCCATGGTACTAAACATTCCTACAAAAAATTATTCAAATCAGCGCTTTCATATGGAAGTTCTGCGCAAAAATCTGATTGCACCTAAGTTTGTACAAAATGGCTGCCAGTGGCCAACTTGAATTTCGGATCGGACCCCAAAACACTCATTCTCGTCCCACGGTCATAACGAAGGTACCCAAGAAGTTTCGTAAAGATCGGTTGATAAATACGGCCTCTAGCCAGAGCCGTATTGAATTGTTGACGGACAGATGGCCAGATGGACAGATGGCCAGACGGACAGACAGATGACGGACAATTGGCCATGACATAAGCTCAAATTTGGCTTTCGCCAAAGTTCAGCTAATAATATGGGAGGAACCAAACATCTTTGTAATGCCCTGGCTCAAAAAATATGGCTTTGGGCAATACAAAGTCACCTGTGGATATCAGCAACTCCTATCCCGGGTGTTTTAAATATAGAAGCTGACCTCCAGAGCAGGCTATATCATGATAATACTGAATGGGAATTCGACCCAAACATTTTTCATCAGATAACACAAATTTGGGGAACGCATGTTATTGACCTCTTCGCGTCAAGTCTAAATTATCAGGAGGGCCAGTATGTGGCCTGGCAGCCAGACCCTGGCACCCAAGCTATTGATGCATTTACACTTCCAGGGCAGCAAAACTAGGTACATATTTTCCCACCATTTGGCTTGCAGGGAAAGATTCTACAAAAATTTGAATCAGATAATGCCAAGGCACTTGTTATAGTACCTTTTTGGATATCACAATCAAGGTTTTCCAAATTGACTAGGAACCTTATCGACTGCCCTTTTCTTTTACCTAGGGGGAAAAACACATTGACGCTTGCTTACAAAGACAAACACCATCTACTGGCGAAGACACACTTGATGGCCTGCAGATTGTCAGGAACACCCTCCAAAGCCAGAAAATTTTGGCATGGGTTGCCGAACATATAAAACAATACAAAACTTGCATCCTTCAGTGGTGAAAGTTTTGACGCTTGCATACAAAGACAAACACCATCCACTGGCAAAGACACACTTGATGGCCTGCAGATTGTCAGGAACACCCTCCAAAGCCAGAAGATTTTTGGCATGGGTTGCCGACATTCTCATGTCATCATGGCAACAATAAAACAATACAAAATTTGCATCCTTCAGTGGTGAAAGTTTTGTGGTGAAAGGGGTGTTAATACACCATCATCACCTATAGGTATGGTCTTGGATTTCTCACACCCTTATTTGACCACGGTCTGCAATATCATGCTACACATGTATCAACACTGCTGTAGTGCAATTTCAAACTTTTTGATAACAGATGACGGAAAAACTGTTGGAACCCACCCATTGGTGATGGGATTTCTATGGGGTGTGTTCCAACTTTGGCCTGCATTACTCAGAAATCTAATCATCTGGGGCATACAACAGCACTTAATTGGATTCAGTCAATCAATATTAGTGATAAACTTTCCTTAAAATTACTGACATTGAAATTAGTAGCTCTTCTGGCTCTATAAACAGCAGAGAGAGCCCAGATGCTACATTTAATACACATGAATAATATTGTTCAGTTTGAGAATTACTACTTAATACACATATCAGAATTAGTAACACAGAGTCGGCATGGGAGGCATATCAGGCCACTAGAACTTTATAAATTTCCTGATGATGAGGATTTATGTTTTTAGAACCTTACAGGCCTATTTGCAGAAAACGTCTGTTCGTAATGACATACAAAAACTTTTCATTAGCTATGTCAAACCACACAAGGCAGTCGTAAAAATCCACCATTGCTTGATGGATAAAAACAGGATTGATAATGGCGGGCATCGACATGACCCTCTTCACACCACACAGTAAGCAGTCAGCTTCAGCTTCATTAGCTGCCAAAAATTGTGGCCTTGTTTGCAACAAGATCAACATTAAATGAGGAAAGTTGGTAGAGAGTGTCCCAGTTATCAACCATGCAAAATTTCAAAACATTTGGCGCTGTAGTTTCAGAGGAGAAGAGTTTTCAAAATTGACCAATCCGAATCAAAGAATGCTTCTGGCGGCCACATTTTTCACCCAACAGAAATAAAATGATTAACAGTTATAGAAAACCTCTCACAGACCATACCTGCCAAATCCGGTTCACAATGGCTCAGTACTTTCAGTGAAGATGATGAAAATGAGATTTCCTATTAGGTTTCTATAGTAACTATAAGCCATAATTGCAGCCATAATTGCAACCTGATGAAGATTAAGTGAGGATCATTGGTAGGGGGGTTACAGTCATCAGTCACATTAAATTTCCAAACCATTTTGCCTTGTAGTTTCAAAGAAGATTTTCTTGAAAATGAACTTGAGAGAAATATAATTAGTTTACAGTTGAAGTTGTTTACAGTACAAGTCAAAATAAGTTGTAGGTTAATCCTATATACTATGTATCTTTTTCTTCCTACACTGAAAAGACCAGAAGCTGACACCATTTTCAGGAAAGCTCTCACTGATAACTTTCCAGAAAATGTCAGATTCTGATCATGTCAGTGCAGGAGCAGCAGTTTACTTAGTTTATTGAAGTTATGCTACAACTTAATTTGGCCTGTACTGTATACACAATATTTTGGGTTTTTTCCCCCAGTTCTCAGTGGAGAAAACTGGAACCAACCCTTACTAGATTTTTAAAAATTAAAAAGAAGTAGTTTGTTGACAGTACTGATCTTCGTGCAGACAGGAGAGGCATTGGGTTAAGCATTAGAAATTTGACTCTAGCGCCCACATATTTCCATGGACTCATAGACCATTCCTGCAAAGTTTGGTTCACGTCGGCTCAGTAGTTCCAGAGAAGAAGATGAAAATGTGATTCCCCATAGGGTTTCTAAAGTAACTATAAGCTGCAATTCTGGCCATGTTTACAACCCGATCAACATTAATTGAGGATCATTGGTAGAGGGGGAACCAGGCATCATTTATGTGAAGTATCAAAAGATTTTTGAAAATCCACCAACCAGAATCAAAGAATGCCTCTGGCAGCCATATTTTTCAACCCACGGGAACAAAATGAGGATCGTTTGTAGAGAACCTACAGGATTTCTATGGTAAATATAAGCCGCAATTGAAGCCATGTTTGCAACCCGATCAACATTAAATGAGGATCATTGGTAGAGGGGATCCCAGTCATCAACCATACAAAGTTTCAAAACATTTGGCCCTGTGGTTTCAGAGGAGAAGATTTTTCAAAATCCACCAATCAGAATCAAAGAATGCCTTTGGCGGCCATGTTTTCAAACCCATGGGATCAAAATGAGGATTGTTTGTAGAGGACCTCCCATAGACTATCCCTGCCAGGTTTGGTTCATGTCAGCTCAGTAGTTCCAGAGAAGATGATGAAAATGTGATTTCTCATAGGGTTTCTACAGTAATTATAAGCCTCAATTGTGGCCATGTTTGTGACCCAAACAACATTAAATGAGGATCACTGGTAGATAGGGTCCCTGTCATCATTTATGTGAAATTTCAAAACATTTGGCCAGGCAGTTTCAGAGGAGAAGATTTTTGAAAATCCACCAACCAGAATCAAAGAATGCCTCTGGAAGCCACGTTTTTCAACTGACGGTAACAAAATAAGGATCGTTTGTAGAGGACCTCCCATAGACCATTCCTGCCAAGTATGGTTCACGCCGGATCAGCGGTTACAGAAAAGAAAATGTTGACAGTTTACAGATGCCAGACAAGGAATGACGATGGACACCAAGTGATGAGAAAAGCTCACATGGCCTTTTAAGCCAGGTGAGCTAAAAATGTAATAGCTCCCATTTGGACATTGCCCCAAAGCCATGTATGGCATTTCGAACTGATGTGGTGAGAGATGTAGCCTGTAGGGTGTGCCAATGGTATTGTTGACAATTTATAGGCCAAATCTAAGATAGCTGCTGACAGCCATATTTTTCAACGAAATTTGGAAAAATTCAAAAGCTCCCAGAGATGGATATAAGAAGCGACCAGTTACTCGTTCACACCTGTTTCACGCCTAATTCCATTTTCTGGCGAGCTCCTTGCCACTCAGCTCATGATTTTGAAGAAAAATGAAATGTGATGAATATTTATATCATTGTAACCCAACAAAGTGGGAAGTTGAACGACTACCGGAAAGAGGATTTACATGAAATGGTGTTTGCCAAAATATAAAATAACAATCTACTTTTAGGCAGACACCAAGTTGTCAAGTGGTGGTCAGCTGTTTTTTATGTCAATTTCTGTTCCCAATTTTCAAATTATTCAATATATAAGACAAAATGTCAAACGGGGACATAGAGTCGAGTTGAGAATTGTTGTGGGAAAGTGGGACACACAGTTAACAAAAGTATTTTTGATCAAAGAATGTTATGATAAACAGAGACAACGAACGTTTGTCAATTATATTCAGTGCAAAATGTGTTCACAGGTCGCTAATGCAATAAAATCACATGACAGCTGTATGGGGAAAGCCAAAAAGGAATGCTGAATTACGTTATTGGGACATTTTCTATTTCAAAATATAAATCAATGTGGCACATAAGTGCCAAAGGCTGCAAAGCACACCAAATTGCATTTCCATTAGTTAGTGCTCCCCAAATTGATGAAGCAGCAGTGCCAGACTGCCAGTGGGGTCTCCCTCTGAGTTCATTTTTTTTTTCGTGAGCTTATTGAATCAAACCAAGTCATTGCTGATTTACTGAATTCATTCCTTGCCTTGATTTGACAAGTCACAACATGGAAGAATACTCAATATTGAAACAAGAGGCCCCACAGGGCCAGAAGTGCTCATCTCGAACAGAACACAATTTAAACAGAGTCCAAGAATGAGTCTACATTAAGCAAGCCATCTCCATAGGCTACACTGTCAATCCTTGAGTCCCTCAGGAGTGACAAAAATAATCTGGGCATCATGCCTTTTCTTCAGTTGATCATAAAGAGAGCTCCCCTATGAAGCCCCTTGATACAACTTATGTGGACTTAGTTATACACCTCTAGAGGGTACTGAATACAAAATTTTTAATTCTTCAGCAAAATGGCCAATTCCGGCTCCCAAAGAGAGCCCAAATATTAACCCCAGGCTCTTGATCTCAACACAGTTGAATCTGACTTCCCTAGAGATGTTGTGTACTGAATATGAAAGCATTCTGACTCTTGGATCTGAAGAAGAGAAAATGTAAAGAAATTTCTTTGAATTGCACTAAGTTCAAATTTGGGCTACCATAGTGAGCCCAAATATTAACCTATGGATCCGATTTGAACAAACTTGAATCTGACTCCCCTAGAGATGTATACCAAATGTGAAAACATTCTGACGAGTGGAACTGAAGAAGATTTTTGAAAAAATTCCCTCATGTTGTACTAAGTTAAATTTCATGTTCCCATATGGAGCCCAAATATTAACCTAGGCACTCGAATTGAACAACCTGGAATCTGACCCCTCCCCCCCCCCCCCCTAGAGATGTTGTATACCGAAATTAAAAGCATTCCGACTTGTGGATCTGAAGAAGATTTTTAAAATTTCTTCATATTTACTAAGTAAAAATTTGGGCTACCATAGTGAGCCCCAATATACACCTACTGATTTGAACAAACTTGAATCTGACCCCTTTAGAGATATTGCATACCAAATATCAAAGCATTCTGACTGGTGGATCTGAAGAAGATTTTTTTAAATTACCCTCCACATTGAACAAAGATCAAATTTGGGCTTCCATAGGAAGCCCAAATATTAACCTAGGGACTTGGTTTGAACAATCTTGAATTTGACCCTCACAACAATGATGTATACCAAACATTAAAAGATTCTGACTGGTGGTTCTGAAGACGAAGATTTTTAAAGAATATTCCCCATATTACCCAATGTTAAAACTTTTTCAATTCAATTCTACTGGTCATAAGGATACTTCATACCAAATAACAGCTCTTTGTTCCATGTGGTTTGGAAAATATGAGCGTTTGAAAATATTTCTATTTTTAGCTCCCAGGGTTCCCATGGGGATGCAGGATTTTTTTTTTTGCATGGGTCAAGTACTTATGACTCAATAATACCACAAACTAAATTTGGTTCATTCTGGACCATCGGTTCAGAAAATAGAAATTTTGGGCAGGGCCAAAAATCTTACCCCTCCTATTACAAAGCTAAATATTACTTCACGAACTTCGTTTGAACAAACTTGATTCTACACCTCATATGGAAGCTCCATAGCAAATATCAAGTCAGTGTACACACTGGTTCTTAAGAAGAAGATTTTAAAAATATTTTGGAGCATTTTCCCCCACTCCCTCCATATGGGGCTGGGCATGTTGAGTTGAACAAAAATGAAATGCCCCTTTGGGACCATCACTCACACAAACTCTTACTTGAATTGGCTCAGTGGGTTTGGAGTAGAAGACCAAAACATGGTGTTGACGGACGACGGACGGAGAGCGATGAGATTAGCTCAGCTTGACTTTGTCAAGATGAGCTAAAAAGTGGAAAAAAGATGTAAATTAAAAGGCATCTTGCATAACAGCATAATGTAACAGTGGTTTGGGTTTTGTTGACTGGATATTTGTCAACTTAAATTCCTCAAAAATTATACTTTTCAATTAAATGATCTGCAAGGAGTAACGATAATAATTTAAGCTGCAGTCCCACTGGTCTGCAGCATATATTATTATTGCTCTTCACAGAACAAGACTATTACATAACCTTTCTCTCAGTGTTATGGGTGATTCATCAAATTACTCGCCTGACGTTAATTTAGGCGAGCTGCTCTTTACTTGCCCAGAGCTTATTTTAGGAGTGCTCCTATTTGCTCACTTTCATTTTTCTTATATCCAGGCTGGAGTTCCCATCTAGACATTGCCCCAAAGCCTTGTATGAAATTTGGAACTTATCAAGTGAGAGCTGCACCCAGAGGGGATGGATGGATGGATGGACAAATGGACAGACAACAATATGCAACCCATCCGAATAGCTCATACTTGACATTGTCAAGTTGAACGGTAAAACAGACAAAACAAACCCAGTCCTGTTACATTGGCATGGCGGGGGTTCAAACCCACGCTGAGAGAGTTTCCTTCGGCACCAACTGCCTAGCGAAACTATACTGAACCACGCACACCACTCGGCCACCGACAGACCCCAAAAAGGGAATGCTAGTTAACCAAGTATATACGAGGCCAGTACAGAACACACGGAATACTCAATTATTTAATTATTCATCAGATAGTTGCATCTAAGCACTTAATTCTACGAACTGCACCTCAGAAGAAATCAGAAGAATTCTGAAGGAAACTCTCTCGAACCCCCATCATGCCAATGTAAACAAAACCAGCGTCCTTTCTTAATTCTATGGCATCCGAGAAATTTGAAAAAGACAAGTACTGTCACTGATTTCTTCTGAGGTGCAGTTCGTAGAATTAAGTGCTTAGATGCAACTATCTGATGAACCAGTCCTGTTAGACTGGTAAATCACAACATGAATGTATCATCCCTTGAGTGCATCAAGGTGCCATCTGCAACACTAAAGCATTGCAGATTTACAGATGGTGCCTTGATGCTCTCACGGGATGATACCTACAACAGAAAAACGTACAGCTACACTTTCTGGGGCACCCACAGGGTGTTTAAATTTTCCATCCATATGTCTATGGCTTGATGAAAAAATATTTATTTCAAGAAGAAAATGAAAGCAAGATATCATACACAATGTATCAATTTTTTTTCTATTTGTAGAGTAACATCACTGTCCATGATTCCATGGGAAGAAACGCATGACAATGACAATCAAACAGACAGAAATGAGTGACCTTTCACAGCCAGATGGTAAAGTCGAAATAAAACACAAATGTACAAAAAAACATCATGGATGGGCAAAATTCAGGCACAGTCGGATATGTGAAACATTCATATTCTTCATAGTGCTGGCTCTTAATGCTGTCGACCTCATTAGTGACTGGTTACTTTATGAGAGTGTAAAGAGTACAGAGAAAGGATTAGTCTATGGTCCACCAGAAAAAGAGCTCATTTACGGTCTATTAGTGTTCTCCATTATAGGAACATGTACATTTATTTTTGAAGTTGCAAATCTTGGAAAAGAAATCTACACAGAGAAGCCTTGGATTAACACAGACTTGGCACTGGTTATAACAATATGGGTAGAAGATGTACCACAGATTCTACTTAACGTGCTTGTTGCAGCCTGTCGTGAACATGCCATCAGTGTATTTCAATTGGTAAAAGCCTCTGTAACTCTAATAGGCATAGCACTTCGTATCATAATTTCATTTGTGAGATACTGTAGCAAGAAGAATTTAGCTGAACTGCACCAACACACTAAACAATCTTGTCATCATGTAACCTATCGTATTCTTATCATGATTGGCCTTATACTCTTGGCTGTAGGGTCTTCTCTCATTTTTGTATTTACTCAGACAGAAAGAACAGAGAGTGGAAATATTCGGTTTGTAATTCCTGATACACTTTTTAAAGACAGTTATCACAATGAAAGATTCTTTCACAATGTTAGCCTATTTTTTAATCACAAAAGTTTAGGAGGTGAAAATAATAAGACAAACTGGATCCGTATGGTTTCCATCTACGATGTACGTGAAGAGGGTGATCGTGGAGAAACATTCAAATATGAATACAATAAACCAACAAATAAAATTATGTTCTCTCAATCAGATGATTCTGGAGATGTTATTTATAAGGAATGTTATCATTACAATGAATTAACCAACAGCTTAAAGCAAGCATTATTATGTGAATCAAAATTCATACCAGAAACTGAGAACTTGTATTCTTTAACTGTAAAATTTCAATACACATCCCCTGATTCAACAAAACTATTTGGTGATATTTTGTACAACTATGATGTCAAGATAAATGGCAGTTGTTACTCTATGAATTCCAGCATGTCTGATTCTACCCAAGATGACAAATCTTCTAAAGACATATTTGGAACTATTCAATACTTCAGGACACGAGTGAAAGAAGATGTGTCTGATGAACATCACCTGTTAGCAATATCTCCAACAGATTACATGCTTTTCAACTCCAATAAACATTTAATCCATGTTGGCGATGTCTGGCAAACAGGTTTCTCACATTGTAAAATGTCAGGCAGCAGCACTCCACACTTGTCTTCTTCAGTTAAAGTTTCATGTGCCTAATGAACTAACTCATAATCCACTGAGTATTTTCAAGATATTTTTCATGAAAGCTAGTCATGGCTGCTGTAAAGCAGCCATGACTAGATCTGATGAAAAATCCATCTAAATTTAAAGCAAGAAATCTTGGGTGGAAATAATTTAAAGGGGAAAATTTAATAAATGTGCACAAATTAGACTTATTTCAGTGACGAGGTATTCTCTCCCAGACAGTAATATCTGCCAGCAGCATGCAAGGAGTTAAGACTTTTGCTAAAATAATTTTCGAAACAAGAGCTATTACAGAAGACAATTCATACCCCCATTGCATTGTTGGACTGATGAAGCATAAATGTATTAAAGCAAGTAATAAATACTTAAGTTATCAGGATATGAAAGTTATGAATATTGTCGGACAGACTCACACACGGACGGACGGACGCATGTAATCCAGTAAAATTAAGTTTTCCTGAAGATACAGAAGTAATGAACAGATCATCAAAATTCATTGAGAAATTGAAGCCACCTGTGTGATGGCTAGTACCAAGTTTATATATTCCAAACAACTTCTATTTATCATATTGGTAAAAGTTTTGTTTGGGGTGGTAAATTGCTACACGGTAGCAAAAATTAAAATTCAAGTATATTTCCAGTATTTACCAACTTGAGATCATTTCTCCAGTATTTTTCCAGTATTAGGAAATGCAACACCACTTTTTCAGTATTCTCCAATTTTACAGAATGGCATACAAACCATGATTAATCTACTGTATCTTGTTTCGCAGATGACACAACTAACAAAGAAATTTGCTCTCTGAATGTTTTAAACCACCATCACATGCAATGTAAGGCCCTGCGATTCAGGATTCCAAAAATTGAATTGAATTACGTCAAAAAGTTTGATTTAGAATCAAATTTGAATAGAATTGGCAGTAGGTATCACTGAAGAAAGCATTTTAGATATTTTAACAACTTATCGAGTTCATATGCACTGATTTTCGGGAGTCATATTTAACTAATAGAGAGGTGAGATATTGCGATATCACACAATTCAAAAACACGGAAAACAAAAAAACTGCAACAAAAATGTTCCCTGAACATATTTAAATTAGATTCTATCAACCATGCACGATCGTTACCAGTATAATTACAGAATAATGCAGATTTAGATTGGGAAATAGCCTATTTCTGTTTATTGAGACATTTTCTTGGAAAAAAATTTATTTGGCGATATTTATAAGTGGTTGAGCATATAAAGCAATGATCACCCATCATATAGTTGGGATTAATGGTTACTTTCACTTTCTGATTTTGTCGATAATTTGAAGTTTTCAAGGATGGGTGAATTCATCATGCAGCAGTTTGCTTGGGTATACACAAATTAGTTGCATGCAGTTTGATCATACATACTTCTGCGGTTTGATATGTCGACAGCAATATGCAAGTATGTTATGCCACCATGAAAACAAATTAACGTTATCTTGCTTCTTTCTGGTAATCCTTTGACCAGATTATGAAGCATAAGCCTGCTATAGTCATTTCACATCGTCAAAACAGTACATGCATTTCTACTCTAATAAATGGGCATTCAGTCTTTGTGATTGTCAATTAACATTTCCTTATTTTTTAAGGAGTCGCTAAGCTCTCACCCTGGTTTTGGTGGATAATCTGCAATTGTTGTGCTTATTTCAGTAATTATCACATAGCTTAAAAATAGACTGCTTGGTTTCTAATGGTTCCTGCTTCAAATGACAGTAAAATAAAAGGAACACAAATCATATTTCTTGTGATTTTGGTAACTATTATTGAAGAAAGTTATATCATATACAAATCACTTTTATTGGTAACTCACTCCAATGTTTTCACAATATCTCTCCTAATTTCGACTGTAGATGTTCATTTTTGACTTTGATTTTGCCCAAACACAGGAATTGGGCGAAGTGAACAGTGCCAAGGCAAAGATATTGCCAACTTCACTTCGCCATCTTGGCTGATCCCTATGTTGATTCCCTCTCAGTTAAGACTGGTGATTGATGTTTTTGAAGGGAGACGGCTGCATAATGGGATTTGAAAGTTTGCAATATTGCATCTTGGGATTTGTTGTGGACACAAAGTACACATGGAAAAATGCGTAATGATTATAGCAACTGCATATTAGGAATGCAGCTTTAACTTGACACTTGACAGTTTACACCGGTCAGACCTGCAGTACCTGCGCAATTCCTTAAAGTAAGTTCAAATAGTATACAAAGAATTCGCAATAAGTTTAAAAAACTTTCAATAGTTACCTGCCTTCCATTTAACAGGATATGTTCTATTTTAATTTAACCACTTTATTGTTGACATAAAACAGAACTGCCAATGCGCAGCATTATCTATGAGCATGTGACAGTTTCAGAGAACATGCCAGAAGTCGGCTACTTTACATAATTTACCCGACATTTTTCCATGTGGACTTCAAGGTTTCAAAACTCAAAAAATTTTATGTTAGATTCCAATCTAATTTACAACGTGCTTCATGCAGATGATTTTGGGTCAAAGATATTTTATATTACTTTTACACCATATATTGCCAGGTAACTTTCAATACCTATTTGCTCGAATATGAGTGAGTCTGAGGCTGTGCCCGGTTCATTAAATTTACTTAACGATTCTTGAATTCCATGTGTGGATTCTTATCTAAAACGTTTTAATTTTTCATATTCCTTCTGTTGGTCATTCTGTAGATATTGTTTAAGATATAAGAAATGTGCTAACACTATTTGGGGGAAGGGACGGACATTTGTTGAAGTAAGCATATGTGGCATAGCGTTTACCTTTACCCGACATTTTAGCCCTTGGCGTGCAGCATGCATGCAATTGAGAGGTTATAAACTTACCAATTCTGGGAAATTTGTTGAAACCGAAAGTCTCGATTTTTGTTAAGGCGGCAAAACTGAACTGAACCAAAAGACCACCCAGCCCAATGTTCCAGGTGCTGGAAACTGATTGAAATGAACTACAGTAAGAAGCCACATGCATAATCTCAAGCATCTTAAATTCCTCTCATGTGGTCCTAGGCCCCATTCATCTTCTGCCTGACACTATTCTCTGAAAATGCGACCAGCTGTTTGCCTCATTATAGTCACCGTTGATCTGCATTTGAATACGAAGCAATGAAATGGCATGAATTGCAGTGTTAGAAGCTATTTAAAAACACATCTGTTATGTCATGAATGTATTTTCAGTCATTAATTTCCGCCCCACAGAGAAAGCAATCTGAATTACGGTGTACAAAACGGGACCTATACATCCACATGGATTTTTAATCTAAAATTCAAATTAGAACATTAATCAGTAATCAAATCAAGTAAATAAATATATGTTATTTAATTACCCATTGATATATTTTATTCAGTTTCATCTTGAAACTAAATTTAAATAGAGGTGGAATTTAAAAATAGTATGAATGTAAGTCACTTATTTTTGCATCGATCAAAGACACTGCACTGTCAACAGGTTACAACTGATATATTTTTATTTTGATACACACAGTGATTCATCTTGAGATCAACTGCCATATCAACCTGACTGTACTGTAAAGTTAATCATATTCTATGCGTTCCTGAATCTACTACTCCTTTTGGTTGTGACTTCTGACAATGGCACTCACAATTGACCAATTGTGCACTCAACTAATCGGCAAGCAGATGACAGTTGCAAATCTTATCGGTTAATCACTACTAAAAGCCATGTAAGTCGATCCGGTAGTGTGGTATTTGAGTGTGGCAAAGGCCACAGAGTTTAATTTTCAATTGTAAAAACAAATTGCGTGAGATGAAGATTATCGGGTAGTCCAAGCTCAGTCAAAAGTGAAAGCATGTGTCTGACGAGAATCCTAAATGATTTGAGCATGCTTTCTGTCAGGAACTATAACTCTATTCTCATGATGTATAGATATGATAAAGGAGGAATAACTCCAGTATCATTATTATTATAGCATCTCATTAACCCTTTACCTAACGAATTGCCCGCATCCGCCCGCATAATATGCAAATTGAGCAGTTGAAAAAATTAAATTTTTCAAAATATTTCAACAAAACCATATCATGTGACCCCCTCATTGGAACGAGCTCATTGAGCTCATTCCAATGAGGGGTCACATGATATGGTTTTGTTGAAATTTTTAAAAATTTAAAAAAATTATATTTAAAATAATAAATTTTGAAATCGTCTGCGTTGGGTAAAGGGTTAATCAGACCAACATAATAGATCAGTTGATGGCACAGATTAGAGAACAAAACCTATTTCTGAAACTACAAATAATAAGGAATGTTAAAAGAAAAACACTCTGAAAACAATCTTTGTGTTTTATTGAAAACATATAAATAGTGAAATAAAACAGAAATATGCACCAAACCTTGGCAATGGATTTGTTTTTACTGGTAAAACAAAATGTTTCTAATCACATATCACAATTTGGTAGGATTTACCAAGAGTCTGGATAATCTGAGGATTTAAAAAGAATCAATGAATCATAGTTTGACGGTCAATGAAAAATACTGTCACTGTTCTTCCTTACCCAAATCAACAATTCTGCATTTTGGTTAGAAAGGTTGTTAATTATGTTCCCACTGACAAGCGTTGACACGCTCTGAAGAGCAGTCAGTTGCTGGAGTCGAGAGGATGTCTACTATGGATAGCAAAGGAAACTGGCTTCACGATCCTTCCAAAAATTAGTGGGCTTTCAAATTGGCTTTGAAGAGGCAGCTTTGAATGTGTTTGGATCTCAATGCAGATACGATCTCCAACAACACTGTGTTCTTCTGGAGCACTGATAGTTGAGACCTGGCAAACATGAAATCCACTAAAGTAGAAGTTTAATGAGATTCATCCTTGTAAATACAGTGTCTTTAAAACTATCGCCACCTTGATGCAAAGAACTCAGACATTCTCTTTCTTTTTCAAGTATGATAGTTAATGATTTCATGAAAATATGTTTCCACCTTTGGGTCCATTGATGTTTTAAAAACTTAAACCTGGGGTGAAGGTAAGAAAAACTTATGAAGTGAGGATCATAAAGATCAAAACATCGTTTTTACAGGATGGAAGCTCCTTTTTCAGAGCTGCGATACACGGAAGAACTACTGAAATATTAATTATGCAGTCTGCACTGAGAATCGTTGTGGCATCCACAGTGGGCCATAACAGCGGCAGAACTGCCTTGAGGGATTTCACCATTAGCTGTTTAGAGTGGAGCTGGAGGAGACTTGGCACATGTCTTCTTTGTCTGACACTCGACAAGAGCTAATGAGATTGGCACCATGTTTTTAGATACCCACCACAAAAGATAGAATGTACTTTTAAATCTAGTTGACATATCTGGGGGAGGGGGGGGGGGGATAGACTCAGTCAACTTTTTCAAAGGGTTATTTGGATCAGCTTCCAAGATAAAGTGGTGGTATGGGGTGGAACATATGTGCCATCTGACTAGACCATACAAAGTTTCCAAAACCCTTTCCCTGCTGCAGATACAAATAGATGCCTGTGAACAACAAAATTCAAAACAGTCATGTTACATTTCCTCTTCTGACAAGGATCAATCTTCTTTTGTGTGAACTCCAGAACACTAATTTGACCTTTTGCATCACCTGCCTCAAATTCCAGATTTTTTGGCTTTCTTTTTCTGTTGCTCCCTTTGGCTTTCACATCAGCATGAATTTCATGGTGCTTATGCAATAAATGTGTCCATAAATGTTAAGTAGTACCAGTCACTTGAAATTTAAGTTGGAATTTGCAAGCATGGCATTCATAAACATGAGAATTATTTTTTGTTTCTGTTTCAACGAAAAAATGAATAAAGGACAATTCTGTATTCAAAAACTCATGCAGTTACATACACGTTCAGTGGCTAAGTAATTCTTTGATAGGTTAGAGCATGGTTGGTTAATTTTCAATTTAGCGTTATTCCAAATTATCAGAACAAAATGTGGAATGAGGGTGTTATTAATTTTTAATTATATCCTTGTGGGGAAGTGGCGTAATATATCCCTTTCCACAAGATCTATATTTTAGCATTTTGCACTTACGCACTGTTACCTTGCATGTGTGGGTTGCCTCAGAGAGTAGAACTTATAATGGTGTGGGTTATATACAGAACAGCCTATAACAAAATGTACCATTAGTCAACATTATATGCTTAATAACACCAGATTATGGCCATATTATTGCCAGATTGTTGTAGCAATCTGGCAATAATGAGTCACTAATCTGGTATTTCAATGGATGAAGAAGAAACATGAAATGGTGTATTCTCCTGGCCCTATGAATAAGGTGACCCATTTGAGGAGTCAATAATAAAGACAATGCTTTATTATTTCAGGCAAAAAATACATTGAGGCAATTGACACTAAACTAAAAATTAATAAACCATGGCCTTATAAGTAAAATTACTATTAGCCTCTCATGAGTCACTTATGATAGAACATACTTTGTAACACGATAAAGGGTAATTTTAGCCTCTCATGAGTCACTGATAATGGAACAAAAATTCTTATTCAATAGAGTATTTTTTAGCCTTTCGTGAGTTACTCAGGAAAATACAGCATAATTTCTAACTCATTTATTTATTTATTGGTGTTTAAGCACAATGGCTAATCCTGATCACGACAGGTTTACGGGTGGAGGAAGCGGGAGAACCCGGAGAGAACCACCGAACAACTTTCAGCTCCCCAACATACTAACTCCACACAAGCAGGGTTAGCATTGGTTGAAGACAGGTGCATTATTGATGTGCAGAATGCCTTAGGATACAATGTCATTGTGCACCCATGTGGGCAATGGGGGTGAAGCGTTTTACCCAAGGACACAATGTGGTTGTCCCAGGTGGGATTCGAACCGAAGTCCTCTCGGTTTGCAATCTGCACCTCTACCAACTGAGCCACTGCGCCCCCTTCTAACCCATTATTTATTTATTGGTGTTTAAGGTCACATACTTATGCACAATGGCTAATCGTGACTGTGACAGTTTTACAGGTGGAGGAAGCTGGAGTACTGGTAGAGAACCACTGAACATTGACAAGCAACTGTCAGCTCCTCAACATTCTAACTCTGCTCAAGCTCCGCTCAAGCAGGGTTATAGAGGTTGAAGACATATGCACTATCGACATGCAGTATGCCTTAGTACATGGCGTCATCGTGCCCCCATGTAGGCAACAGGGATAAAGTGTTTTGCCCAAGGACACAACGCGAGTCGTCCCGGATGGCGATTGAACTCGGGACCTCCAGCCCTGAAGACCAACAGTCTACCACTGAGCCACCGGGCTCCCATTTACAACTCATTAAAGATCACATTTAGCCCCACATGAGATATTTACAATAAAATACTGATTCACTTATGAAGAATTATGTATATGTCACTTTTAGTAATAAGACAAGGGAGCGTGATGGTGTTGTGGTAACCGGTTCTTGTCAGATCACCAAAGTTAAGCAACGTCGAGCCCAGTTAGCCCTCGGATGGGTGACCGTCTAAGCAATCGATTCGGACTCCCGTGCTGTGTCCTTGGGCAAGGCACTTAACCCTGATTGTTCACATAGGGGCACGATGACGCTGTGTACTAAGGCATACTGCACATCGATGGTGTGCATGTCTTCAACCAGTTTAACCCTACCTGTGCTGCAGTGCGGAATTACGATGTTGGGGAGCTGGCAGCTGCTCGTCGTTGCTCAGTGGTTCTCTCTGGGTACACCGGCTTCCTCCACCTGTAAAACTGTCGCGGTCATGATTAGCCAATGTGCATAAGTACGTGACCTTAAACACCAATAAATAACGATAATAGTAATAAGACAATAATGAGTAAAGCACATACATGAAGGGGTGATCACTAAACTACCCAGAAAGTGCAGTTTCCTTTCAGGCAATAATTCTCAGGAGTGTTGAAACAATTCCTCGATTAGTCAATGTGACATGATTTGTGGTATTGGTAAACTAAATGAAAGTGTCAATGACACTGTAGCTCAACTTGTCAAGACAAAGACATGTACATGTATAGTATGTGACACAGCAATGACAAACATCTAGGTAATGACCTGATAACAAAGGTACATATAAAGTATTGTAACAGTCTGTGCATAAATACTGACCGTTGCCTGAAACAAATGTATAGGTAAAGTATTGTAAAGGTAGGTAACAGTCAGATGCTAAACTAGAAAAAAATCTTTGAATCCTAGAGTGGGTCTGACTGAACCCCAAAATATTTGTTCTCAAAGCACAGTGATAACAAAGGCACCCCAAAACACACTCATTCCTGTCCCAAGGTGAAAACAAAGGTACCCAAGAAGTTTCGTGAAGATCAGTTCACAAATATGAGCTGTGTAGAAGTTGTGACAAAAAACTGATTGGACCTAATTTAGGTACAAAATGGCCACTGGCAGCCATCTTGAATTTTGGACCACACCCAAAAACACTCGTTCTCATCCCACGGTGATAACAAAGGTACCCAAGAAGTTTCGTAAAGATCGGTTCATAAATACGCCCTCTAGCCTGAGCCATATAGAAGTTGTGTACAAAAAACTGATTAGACCTAATTTCGGTACAAAATGGCCACTGGCAGCCATCTTGAATTTTGGACCGCACCCAGAAACAATTGTTCTCATCCCAAGGTGATAACAAAGGTACCCAAGATGTTTCGTGAAGATCGGTTCATAAATACAGACTCTAGCCCGAGCTGTATTGACATGTGTACTTACCGTGTGTAAGTAGCACTGAAAAAATCAAAGTTCATCTAATTTGCATAATTTCTGCACGAGAAAAAAACCCGTATTATATGTTTATATGTGATGTATCCCATGGTACTAAACATTCACACAAAAAATTATTCAAATCAGAGCTTTCATATGGAAGTTCTGTGCAAAAATCTGATTGCACCAAATTTTGTACAAAATGGCTGCCATCGGCCATCTTGAATTTCGGACCGGACCCCAAAACACTCGTTCTTGTCCCACGGTGATAACAAAGGTACCCAAGGAGTTTCGTAAAGATCGGTTCATAAATACGGCCTCTAGCCCAAGCCGTATTGGCATTTGCACTTACAGAGCTGAAAGTAACACCAAAAAACATCAAAGTTAGTCTAATTTGCATAATTTCTGCACGAGAAAAAAATCTGTACTATATGTGATGTGTTCCATGTTACTAAACATTCATACAAAAAATTATTCAAATCAGAGCTTTCGTATGGAAGTTCTGTACAACAAACAGATTTCTGCATCATCGGTACAAAATGGCGGCTGGCAGCCATCTTGAATTTCGGACCGCACCCAAAAACACTCGTTCTCGTCCCACGGTCATAACAAAGGTTCCCAAGAAGTTTCGTAAAGATCGGTTCATAAATACGGCCTCTAGCCCGAGCCGTATCCAATTGTTGACGTATGGACAGACGGACGACGGGCCATGACAAAAGCTCAAATTTGGCTTCGCCAAAGTTGAGCTAAAAATTCCTTGTCGAATAGTCAACATATATATACTGTTCTCAAAATAGGCTACAGTACCCGATCAGTGCATTTCATCTTTTATCCCATTCCCAGAACAAGTTACAGTACCCGACCGGCATACTTTCATCTTTTATGAGTTTTGGCAACAAGCTTGTTACCTAACTGATATTTAATAATTATCAAAACAATACTCATACAATAATAAAATGCCCATGAAACACACTAACTACTGGCTGGCTGATGGCTTTGACAGTCAGAGTTTGAAAAGTCAATGTTGATGTTTGGCCATTTTGTGTGTGGATTTCTGTGATTGAACATCATTTGTGAAGCATTAAAATCATCTTAAATTGTTCCAATTCCATTTGGTATTTTCCAGCAATAAGTACCCAATACGAATCAATGCAAACAAAGTGAAATTCAGTGTTTGTAGCTATTAAAAAATATGTCTGTTGTGTGTTGCATTTTCAGTCATACGTTGTAGGTTTTCACCTCCAAAAGAACCACAAGAATTATTGTGTACAAAACGTGATCTATTTTGGACCTGTGCATGTTTTACAAAATGATTTGACATTCAAAAATCCCAACATAAATAATTAAATCCAGTAAAAATATATATATACATGAAATGCCTTTCATATATTTTATTCAATAGGAAACTCTATTTAAATGGAGGCAGAATTTTAAATATTATGAGCGTACATCGCCTATTTTCACTCTGATACTTGCAAATCAAAACTACACATCAAACCCCAAACTGACAAACAATTTTGATGTTAGATTTTGGGGGATTTTTCGCTGACTTTGATCTCATTCCAGGAGGGATTCAGGAAGTATTCTTGCCATTTCTCAGTGGTTAACATGTCTGATCATACCACAAATTGAGGCCCTGTTTATCCTTACCATTCCGCAGTTGTTAACATGTCTGATCATGCCAGAAATGGAGGTGCTGTAATTTGATAAGAGAAATTTTATTCTGGTTGTACTGTATGCACAGGAAATGACTAGTACATTCTGAGTCGACTTACAGCTGGCGACTAGTCGACTTGAATATTTCCTAGTCATTTCAACACTAATTCTCAGTATCTGTGAAAAAGCACAAGAAGCACATAAGTTGCAGCCAATAAACCCCCAACTTGAACTTGGGAGTTTCGCTTGCTGATCTCTACTTGTGCTACTATTTTACAGAAAATGAGTTTTAAAAGGGTGTTTTGTGGCAATTAACTATTCAAGTTCATGGAACTAGGGCTGGGCGATATGGGAATCTGAATACCGGTAACGATATCAGAAAAAATATCGCGATATACCGGTATATCGTGCACCAGTGTGTGAAACACATATTAAGTGCAAAGGATATCATGAATAAAAAAGATATTTTTGGAGCAAAAGATAGAAGTATCACTTACTGCTCTGGAAAAATGAGTGATTTGAATGGAAGACCATAATAATCCATGTCTACAAAGTTATTGAACCTATTGTTTAATACGAAAATAAGCCATAAAATTATCATGGGTTTACTGGCTTTCATCTGAATCTGGGATACAAGTAAATTAGTCTTTGTCAATTTAATTCCTGTAAAAACATGGCCAGCCTCTCTTGACTGATAAGCGTTTAATTACTGAGCCAGTCAATTGTCACATTGTGTTAATTGCGTATGTGTCTTCATGAAAACAGTGGCAAACAAAACTTTTTATCAAAACAACGGGTATCCAGTTGATGGAATTACGAGGGCCTGGTTTCACAAAGAACCAGTAGTAGCTCCTCCCCTTCTCCTATCTTCCAGCAGTGAACTTCCTAAGATGACAATGTCAAATGTCATCTGTCACATGCCAGGCCAGTCGGTCTGTTGCTATTAAGCACGCCTCCAAGACGTGTTCACCCTTCACTTTCATGATAGTCTGCAAGTGTCAATCACCAGCCGACAATGTTTTCTCCCAGTGATGGAATCACACCTCTGTCATATTTGACAAAAATTGTTGCACATTTCGCAATTGTGAATAGCGTGATTTGAAACATTTTTGTGTCAGATTGCTGACAATGAATTAAGCGATAAGTATGGCTTGCTGATTACAGTTCAAACAAATGCGACCAACAGCAAGTGACCGTGTTTTTACAGCGTGACAGTCGGGTGTGTTTTCCGTTACTCTCATCATCTCTCGCTGTTTATCATTTGTTCACGAAATAAGGAAAGATAAACTTCCTGTATTTTCAAAGCAACTTTCTGTGCGATTTTACGAAAAAAAACATGTTGAAATTTTATTATCATGTGACCCAAACCAATATCGTTACAGACGATATACCGGTATTGCCAAAAAATAGACGATATTTAACCGGTACTGATTTCAATACCGGTATTTACCGGTATATCGAAATATCGCCCAGCCCTACATGGAACTGGGTACTTTATTATGATCACAAAAGCAGTCTCAGTCTCAATCAGATTGCGATCAGTGGTCAAAATTACCTCAATGAAATATTGGAAAACCAAGACCGAATCAGGAAAAACAAACAAAATGGCATCTGAGATCCAAATTTTTGGAATTTTTTTTTTTGCAGGTGAGATTCTACAGTGGTGCAGAATGGAAAGCGAACTGAGTTTCCAACAAGATCACAGCTCAGTTTTGATCCAGTCAAAATGCTCTGTCTACTTTTGTTATCACAGTACTCAGTACTGTAACTCTTAGG
The DNA here is from genome assembly GCA_031216915.1 of Pictodentalium vernedei. Lineage (NCBI taxonomy): Eukaryota > Metazoa > Mollusca > Scaphopoda > Dentaliida > Dentaliidae > Pictodentalium > Pictodentalium vernedei. Next base: position 263,274,412 of record CM062293.1, read on the forward strand.
ACTTAACTGAGGGTGGGAAGCCCATATATAGGCTCCTTTCTCAAGTAACAGTATTATAATTAACCCTTTACCCAATGCAACAACCAAAACCGACCAGTATTATTTACAACAATTACCATTCAAGTTTCATTATTTTTTTTACATTTTTTATATCTAAGACATAGCTTATGACACCTCATTGGAACAAGCTTGTTGAGTTCAGTCCAATAAGGGGCCCTAAGCTATGTTATTGATGCAAAAAATGAAAGTATTTAGTTGGTTAAGAATTTTGTTTTCAGGTGTTGTCTGCTTTTTGTGTTAGGCAAAGGGTTTTAAGGCTTCATCTTTGCCTAGTAGAGAAATTATTTAGTCTCTACGTCTTTGTCTTGTTACAATTTATGGGAGAGTGCCTACTGGCACACTAGCACGGTCCCTTAAATTGGAACAAAGCAAAGACATGTGAATAAATTTTGACATCCAAAAACAAGTTAGTTCCTTACCAGTTAACTGGTTCAGTGTCTGCTACTCATATCAGGAATGATTAAATCCCTGAAAATCAGTAAAGTGGCATTTATGGCCTCTTATCAATTTACAACCTTTTGTGTCAAAACTACAATAAAGTGAGGTCAAATACATGTTTCCAAGGTAAGGCAAAATATGAATGAAGAGTAATTACCTTTGGTTCTGTAATCCTGAATTTTTCATGTAATAATAATGGTTTCCATGCCTCGCTGGGCAACTGTACTTTGGATAATCCCACATTTCTTTGATCCTGGAAGCAAGAAAGTGATATTGTCATTCTCTTCAAAACAAGAAAGAGCAAGATAGATTCAATCTGTAACCCCCCCCCCCCCCCACCCCACCCCACCCCAATATAACATGCAGATTGAAGAAAGTTAAGTCTTAACACACATGTACAGAAATGTGAACACAAAAGTGAACATAAAATTTCTACTGGATTGCGATGCAGTCAATAATCTTCCCTGTCTGCTTCCCTTCCTGATGCACTTTAGAATCTCTCCCATCAATCCTTGAATAAGTTTCATTTGTTTGTGTGTGGTCTTCATTTTGAAGCATTCTATTTAGGAAATCTTGATTCACTGGTGAAAGTGTGCTGCGATCCAACTGCAATCTGATCGCAAAAATGACCTCTTGTGTGATCACAGTACTGTGCTTGATCACCAATATCCAAAATATGAGATCAAACTGTCTGTCTATATAATCCAGTAGGCCTGAAATGTGAATATTGAGCAAAGCAAAGCTGAGGTCAGTTTGCACATTAACCTTTTACTCAATGCAGACAATATCAAAATGTATTATTTTAATTATTGACTTCTAAACAGGTTCAAAAAATTTCAATAAAGCCCTGTCATGTTACCCCCTCATAGGAACGATCTCAACGAGCTTGTTCCAATGAGGGGTCACATGATATGGTTTTGTTAAAACATTACAAAATTGGGCGTTTTTTCAACTTCTTAATTTGTAAATTACGCAGGTGGATGTGGGCAGGTAAAGGGTTAAGGGTTGACTGGCCTATCCATAGTCTGCCATATGTCTCAATACCTAGTGAAATATTGGTTATATTATACTCAAATTGTGTGAAGAATATAGTGCTTAACATCATATTTGTGTTCACTATTACTGTTATTCTCAAATTTGCAATGAAAGTGTCAATGACACTGTAGCTCCACTTGCTTAAGCCGTGTACATGTATAGTATGTGACTCTGATACAGCAATGACACACATCTAGGTAATGACCCGATAACAAAGGTACATGTAAAGTATTGTAAAGGTCTGTACATAAAACTGACCATAGCCTGTAACAAATGTGCAGGTAAGGTATTGTAAAGGTGGGTGACAGTTAGATGCCTCTAGCCCGAGTCATATTTACATGTGTACTAACAGTGTATAAGCAGCACTGAATAAATCAAAGTTCATCTAATTTGCATAATTTCTGCACAAGAAAAAAAACCTGTATTATATATATTATAATCAAAGTTCGTCTAATTTGCATAATTTCTGCACGAGAAAAAAAACCTGTATTATATGTGATGTATTGCATGTTCCTAAACATGTATACAAAAATTTATTCAAATCAGAACTTTCATACAGAAGTTCTGTACAAAAAACTGATTGCACTAATTTTGGTATAAAATGACTGCTGGGAGAGTGCTGGTGGCCATCTTGAATTTCGGGTCGCACCCAAAAACACTCGTTCTTGTCTCATGGTGATAACAAGGGTACACAAGAAGTTTCGTAAATATCAGTTCATGAATACGGCCTCTAGCCAGAGCCATATTGAATTGTTGACGGATTGACAGACGGGCTAAGGGCCATGACAACACCTCAAATTTGACTATGTCAAAGTTGAGCTAAAAATGGTCTAGCTAGCATCAACCATTTTATTCCTCCGATAAAATTTAACAAAGAATTCCATGAAATGTTTCAAACTTTTATGTAACACTAATAATATTAAATAAACAACAGGGATGTGATTACACTGGAGGAGGAGCAAAGCAAGGCAGTTGTCCCTCACTCTTCTGGCAAAACATATTATTCCTTTATCACTCTACAAGAAAATTACTCCTTCTGAAAGATTTTTCACATTTATTTTCCTAAAACCTGGAAAAACATCCCTTAAGAATTTTTAACTTGTCATAAAAAAAGAAAAATTAACGGAGTACAATTATAGCATTGATTGTCATTCCTATTTTCCTTTGCTGTGTTTCGCTAATCTTTTTGTAACAACAGGCTTAAATATTTTGCTGCCACAAATGCTTCAGATGTTTTATAACAATGGCCCATTGTCATTTGACTACAGGTCACAGTAAAGATATCCGGACAAAACACCCTTAGGACAAAACACCCTCGGACAAAACACCCTCAAAAATTGCAACCTGGACAAAACACCCTTGATGAGGTTGGTAATATGCACAAAACACCCTTAGGATAAAAAAAAACCTCTGGACAAAACACCCTCGCCATGATAATAACATATGTTCAAAACGAATTAATACGGTGTATATGTATGACATTGAAATTCTCTAAATTGCTGTTGATTTGATGGGCTTCAAAATGAAAGTGTCAATGACACTGTAGCTCAACTTGTTTAAGACATGTACATGTATAGTGTGTGACAGAGAAATGACAAACATCTAGGTAATGACCTGATAAAAAAAGGTACATGTAAAGTATTTTAACGGTCTGTACATAAATGCTGACCTTAGCCTGTAAAAAATATATAGGTAATGTATTGTAAAAGTGGGGTGACAGTTAGATGCTAAACTAGAAAAGAAATCTTTGAGTCCCACAGTGGGTCTGACTGAACCCCAAAATATTTGTACTCATAGCACAGTGATAACAAAGGCACCCCAAAACACTCGTTCTTGTCCCAAGGTGATAACAAAGGTACCCAAGAAGTTTCGTGAAGATCGGTCCATAAATATGGCCTCTAGTCTGAGCCGTATAGAAGTTGTGAACAAAAAACTGATTGGACCTAATTTCGGTACAAAATGGCCACTGGCAGTCATCTTGAATTTTGGACCGCGCCCAGAAACACTAGTTCTCATCCCAAGGTGACAACAAAGGAACCCAAGAAATTTTGTGAAGATCTGTTCATAAATACAGCCACTAGACCAAGATGTATTGACATGTGCACTTACTGTGTATAAGAATAAATCAAAGTTCATCTAATTTGCATAATTTCTGCATGAGAAAAAACCTTGTATTATATGTGATGTATTCCATCTTACTAAACATTCAATCAAAAATTTATTCAAATCAGAACTTTCATATAGAAGTTCTGTACCAAAAACTGATTGTACCTAATTATGGTACAAAATGGCTGCTGGCAGCCATCTTGAATTTCGTACTGCACCCAAAAACACTCGTTCTCATCGCAAGGTGATAACAAAGGTACCCAAGAAGTTTCATGAAGATCGGTTCAAAAATACAGCCTCCAGCCCTAGCCGTATTGACATGTGATGTGCACTTATTGTGTAAAAGTAGCACTGAATAAATCAAAGTTCATCTGATTTGCATAATTTCTGCACGAGAAAAAAACCTGTATTACATGTGATGTATTCCATGCTACTAAACATTCATACAAAAATTTATTCAAATCAGAACTTTCATACAGAAGTTCTGTACAAAAAACTGATTGCACTAATTTTGGTACAAAATGGCTGCTGGTGGCCATCTTGAATTTCGGACTGCACCCCAAAACACTCGTTCTCGTCCCATGGTGATAACAAAGGTACCCAAGAAGTTTCGTAAAGGTCAGTTCATAAATACGGCCTCTAGCCTGAGCCGTATAGAAGTTGTGTACAAAAAATGGATTGGACCTAATTTCGGTACAAAATGGCCGCTGGCAGCCATCTTGAATTTTGGACCGCACCAGAAACACTCGTTCCCGTCCCAAGGTCATAGCAGAGGTACCCAAAAAGTTTCGTGAAGATCGGTTCATAAATACAGACTCTAGCCTGAGCCGTATTGACATGTGTACTTTCTGTGTGTAAGTAGCACTGAAAAATTCAAAGTTCATCTAATTTGCATAATTTCTGCATGAGAAAAAAACCTGTATTATATGTGATGTATCCCATGGTACTAAACATTCACACAAAAAATTATTCAAATCAGATCTTTCATGTGGAAGTTCTGCACAAAAATCTGATTGCCCCTAATTTTGAACAAAATGGCTGCCAGTGGCCATCTTGAATTTTGGACCGCACCCAAAAACACTCGTTCTCGTCCCATGGTGATACCAAAGGTACCCAAGAAGTTTCGTAAAGATCAGTTCATAAATGCGGCCTTTAGCCCGAGCCGTATTGACATGTGCACTTACTGTGTATAAGTAGCACTTAAAAAATGAAAGTTCATCTAATTTGCATAATTTCTGCACGAGAAAAAACCCTGTATTATATGTGATGTATTGCATGTTACTAAACATTCATTCAAAAATTTATTCAAATCAGAACCTTCATATAGAAGTTCTGTACGAAAAACTAATTGTACCTAATTTTGGTACAAAATGGCCACTGGCAGCCATCTTGAATTTTGGACCACACCCAAAAACACTTGTTCTCGTCCCAAGGTGATAACAAAGGTACCCAAGAAGTTTCATCAAGATCGGTTCATAAATACGGCCTCTAGCCTGAGCCGTATAGAAGTTGTGTACAAAAAACTTATTGGACGTAATTTCGGTACAAAATGGCCACTGGCAGCCATCTTGAATTTTGGATCGCACCCAGAAACACTCGTTCTCATCCCAAGTTGACAACAAAGGTACCCAAGAATTTTCGTCAAGATCGGTTCATAAATACAGCCCTAAGCCCAAGCTGTATTGACATGTGCACTTACTGTGTATAAGTAGCACTGAATAAATCAAAGTTCATCTAATTTGTATAATTTCTGCACAAGAAAAAAACCCGTATTATATTTTATGTATTCCATGTTACTAAACATACATACAAAAATTTATTCAAATCAGTACTTTCATACAGAAGTTCTGTACAAAAAACTGATTTCACTAACTAAAGTACAAAATGGCTGTTGGTGGCCATCTTGAATTTCAGACCACACCCCAAAACACTCGTTCTCGTCCCATGGTGATAACAAAGGTACTCAAGAAGTTTCGTAAAGAAAGGTTCATAAATACGGCCTCTAGCCCGAGCCGTATCGGCATTTGCAGTTACAGTGCTGAAATTAACACTAAATAGATCAAAGTTAGTCTAATTGGCATAATTTATGCACGAGAAAAAAAACCCATATTATTTGTGATGTATCCCATGGTACTAAACATTCACACAAAAAATTATTCAAATCAGTGCTTTCATATGGAATTTCTGCGCAAAAATCTGATTGCACCTAATTTTGTGATTTAAAAACCATATTATATGTGATGTATCCCATGGTACTAAACATTCACACAAAAAAATTATTCAAATCAGCGCTTTCATATGGAAGTTCTGCGCAAAAATCTGATTGCACCTTACATTGTACAAAATGGCTGCCAGCGGCCATCTTGAATTTCAGACCAGACCCAAAACACTCGTTCTCATCCCACTGTGATAACAAAGGTACCCAAGTTTTGTAAAGATCGGTTCATAAATACAGCCTCTAGCCCGAGCCGTATTGGCATTTGCAGTTACAGTGCTGAAAGTAACACTAAATAGATCAAAGTTAGTCTAATTGGCATAATTTATGCACGAGAAAAAAAACCCATATTATTTGTGATGTATCCCATGGTACTAAACATTCACACAAAAAATTATTCAAATCAGTGCTTTCATATGGAATTTCTGCGCAAAAATCTGATTGCACCTAATTTTGAACAAAATGGCTGCCAGCGGCCATCTTGAATTTAAGACTGGACCCCAAAACACTCGTTCTTGTCCCACAAAGGTGCCCAAGAAGTTTCGTAAAGATCGGTTCATAAAAACGTCCTCTAGCTCGAGCCGTGTTGACGGTGCGACAGATGGACAGACGGGCCATGACAATACCTCAAATTTGGCTTCGCCAAAGTTGAGCTAAAAATGACTAATTAAGGCCCATAACTCTGTAACGAGAAATTGGGCCGGGCCAATTATCAAACTTGTTTGAGATATTATTGCATAAAACTTGTATGGCAAATATTAGTCAAAACAGTGAATGTTTGTTCAAGTTATTGCGCTAACAGTATGAGGACGCCCGAATGCCTGCTCAGATGCACGCTGACCGTCGCCAAACCATAGGTCTCAATTGTTAACACAACTTGACCAAAAATCACAAAATAAAATGGAAATTTGATGTTTGTAGTGCTAGCAGCATATCCTATCAGCACGAGTCATAAAAATCGTCATCCAAATTTTATAATTTTTTTCAAATTTTGCCTCCAAAACATAGCTTATGAGCCCTCATTGAAATGAGCATATCAATTAACTGTTTTGAGTTTGGATAACAAGTCCTGACATACAGTTTTGGAGATGTCCTCTTTTTGTTTGCTGCATGAGCTCCATAAGCATATTCTTTTCCAGGCTTCTACATTCAATATGAAACCACCATCAAACAGTTGGTGACAGAAATCCCATTTAGGCATTAATGCGAGATCAGTTTCATCACACTTTTTTTGATGACTCCTAATGCATGCACATGTACACTACCATCCCATCTGCAACACATTCATTTCTCTTGCATCACAATGCAAGCACAGCCCCATTGAATCCAAGATGCATGGTTTTCTCTCACACAACACATACATTCTAAACCCATCCCACCCCACCCATCTTTTAAATACATAATTTAACAGAAGTCTTCCACTATCCAGAGTTTGGTCATTTAAAAAAAAACAGCTATGTATACCAAGAATTTTGCTGACCCCTCCTCAAATTGAGGATGCAATATCTAAATTTCAAGCAGCAAATTTTTCCCATAATGCAACTATGAATTTAACCAATTCAATCTTGTTTGACAGAACTCATTGAGATCTGTCAAACAAGACTGAAATGGTTCAATTCCTAGTTTCATTTCGGAGAAAATTTGTGGCTTTAAAGTTTGGTATTTTGACATCAGTGTGAAGAGGGTTAATAACTTGACTGGATATTCCTGTTAATTCAGAGATAAAAGTGTCTTGAGACAAGGATTCCTGAAAATTATAAATTCTAAGTAATTTGTATATTTTTTATACTTACCAGCACTAGCTGGTGCTAACTCAGAAATTAATCCAGGGCCAAACACAAATTTTGCCCCCAAATCCCCCAAATTTGCATGCAAAAACGAAAATTCAATGTCCTATCTGGTCCTCCATACTTTTAAGATCTGTGCATGAGCAGTATCCAGGAAGACACCGAAATTGGCGCCAACCATCATTCTTTCTATAGTTGTCTGTTAAATGTTGTAAACAGCAGGGAGGTATGAGTGCCCACTCATGGGAGGGCCATACCCGTCTGGGCCATTGGTAAGTATAAAAAATATACAAATTACTTAGAATTTATAATATTTTTATACAACAACCAATGGCCCAGACTAGCTGAATCGTAAAAAGGCTGGAGGACCTAGGACTTAAAGGAAAATCCAATCTCTCAATCACTTCAGTGAAGAATATTTCCTGAAGGAGAATAGGAAAAAAAAGGAATTATATATGTCTTTCACTTTTACGAGAAACAAGAAAGACATAACACCAACACTGTAATTGAGTATTACATAATATATAATTCTCCATTTAAAGCCAGCATAACCCATTATGCTAATTTGGTGAAGGAAAGCCAATATATAAAGATAGTCTAGAGAATGAGACTCTTTATACTCATTTAAAAGTGTCCGAGGATTGTATATAAACGCCCGTTTGACACAAGACACATAAAAATGCTTCACAGTGAGCTACACTTTAAAAACAGTACATGAATGAGACATAATTATTGCTTCACACTGAGCTACACATTAAAAACCATCCAAGCACCGACTCAGGACTACTGACACCGGAGGAGGTCTTCTCTTGCTTTTCACTATAAAGCCAGATGATCATAAGGGAAAAAACCGCCCCCCCCCCCCCCCCCACCCCCTGTTCTGAGGTACGAGGCCGCAGAACAAAGAGGGCAGTGGAACAGCGTCACTGCTGGAACGGGCAGCCTAAATAACTACAGATGTAATCATTTAGTGGGCAACATTCTGAGCAACAGAAAGAGGACCTAAAGATCTAAGGTCACCAGAGATGGATCCAAAGATAGATTTTTATATTTTTTATACTTACCAATGGCCCAGACTCACACAACACATACATTCTAAACCCATCCCACCCCACCCATCATTTTCTTCCTTTTCTTATAAAATCCGATCGACGTTTATAATGCGCATAGCCCTGACTGGACACAGCAGAGGTTGTCCGAGGAAGGCAGAGCCTTGATGGTAACAGGCTCAGGCCGTTTATATGGAGTCTGATTCTTAGCCAGAAATCCCACTTCCGTAGTTAGGGTAATGGTATTACCCACACTACGGTAGTGAGAATCATCAACTGATAACGCATGAAGTTCACTAACTCTTCTAGCAGATGCAAAGGCTAAGAGAAATGCTGTTTTATAGGTCAAGAATGTGAACTCTACAACATCCAACGGCTCAAACAGAGCTTCTTTAAGCTTCAACAGAACCCAAGCCAAATTCCACTTAGGAATTATTCTGAGGGTTCTAGGTCTATTAATAGAGAAACTTCTAACCAGCTTGGACAATGAAGCATTAGATATATTTGGTATGGACGGATCATATCTATCGACTGTTTCTTACACCAACAGAAGAAAACCTTCCACTTCGCTGCTTAGTTCAACGTAGAGTAGGACCTCCTGCAGTTAGAAATTGCGTCCACTGCTCATCCTGTAAACTGTTTTCCGTGCAAGAAGGACCGCACAACGGAAATACATGAAGGTTGAGACCTTCCAGGTTGTGATGCAGTGCGTGTGACTTCCCCTGATAAAGAAGGTCCTCTCATGGAGGAAGCTTCCAGGGAAGTCCCATAACAGACACCTGAGAAGATTGATCCACGGTTTCTGAGACGACAGAGGTGCTACTAGTAGAAATTTGCAATGAGACTGTTTGATCTTTAACAGAATCTGCTGAATCAACGGAGTTGGAGGATACGCATATCCTATCATTCAATCCCATGAGATTGACAAAACGTCTACTGCGTACGCTCGATGGTCTGGACATGGCGACATGAACGTCGGTAAACAGATCTATCGTGGGGTGATCCCACTGGTAGCAAATCTGCCTGAATACTCGCTTGTTGAGCGTCCACTCCAATTGCAACAGGCGACATTTCCGAGAGAGCGAGTCTGCTATTACATTCAGGCGACCCGGTATATGATGGAAAGAAAGCAGAATATGATGATTCATGACTTATAGAAGAATCTTCTCCGTTAGTTTGGTTCTTGATGTAAGCTACCCCTGCCTGTCATATTGTCCGAAAAAATCTGAACATGGGCATCTGCTATTTTGTGAACCCTATGTTGTAGCGCTAGCCATATCAACATCATCTCCTTGACGTTTATGTGATGTTTATGTGCTTCTCCAGGAACCGAGGGTCCCAAAGACCCTGACACTTCAAGTCTGCGGGACCTAGGGTTGCGCCCCAACCCATCTGATGCGCATCCGTCATAATCGTGAAAGCCGGATCCGGCAGTTGCAGCGGGACTCCCTGAGTTAACCACTGAATATCTGCCCAAATCATAACCCTTTATTTTATCAGGTCAGTTAAAACAATACTGTTTCAAGCGAATGCATCTTCACACTCCAGTTCTGAGTAAAGAATATCTGGAGGGGACGCGTGCACAGACGACACATCGGAATAGGATCTCCAGCCGCTCCGCACAGCCCCAACAGTCACATAAATTCCCTCGCTGTTAATGCGTCTGAGTGTAGACAAAAGCAAGCATAACAACTGACTAATTTCGCTCTGGGTAACGACAGACGAACCAGATTGATGTGAGTCTCGAAGCTCATTCCCAACTGAGTGAACGACTTGGACCAAACTAGATCAGACTTTTTCTCGTTTACGACAAAACCGAGATGTCGGAGTAATAGAAGCAGACTCTGAACATCGTTCTGTACGTATAATTTTGTTGCCATATCTCTGCAGAATGTCATCCAAGTAAGTCGACGTTACCACAGACGAATGAGCTCGGAAGTGTGACATTACAGAGTTCATTCTTCGAGTGAATACCCAGGTTCAGACCAAAACTCATTGCTCGGAACTGATACACCTTCCCTTGTATGGTGAACTGCAGGTACTTTCAGAATGCCGGATGTACCAGGACATGAACGTACATATCCTTTAGATCTATGCTTGCCGCATAGTCATTCACTCAAACGCTCTTCCTTACTAACCGAATAGCCTCCATATAGAATTTTGGAGCCACAATGAGCTTGTTTATCCAGCTCAGGTCTATAACTGGTCAGAACGAGCCATCTGGCTTCGGTACGAGGAACAGGTGACTGTAGAATCCTTGAGAATTTTGATTCTTGACGACCGCTATTGCTTCCTTTGATAAAAGAGTTTGTACCTCCGCTAGGAGAGACTCTCTCTTGCAAGGATTTGATGGAAGATTTGTCCAACGCAGACATCTTGTTAGTGAGGGTTTCGCTTGGAATGATAGCCGTAGGCCATCCGAGACTACACTCCTCACCCACTGGTCTTCCATGATTGTTATCCAGTTTTTCGCAAAGCTTGATAACCTTTCACCAACTGGTAAGCAATAGAGGTCAAGACCATCACCTGTACGAGTTGCGAGGCTTACAGGAGGAGAAACCACGTCCTCCCTACGAAGAACCTTGTTCAATCGGACTAGGGGTGTCTGACCGATAGTCCCGATCAGACCTCCGCCCCTTTCTCGAGTCGCTATACTGATGACCTCCAGAGTAAGAATAAGAGGGTTTCTTATACCCTCGTGTGGAGTCCCCTTTTGACGATTTTTGTCTGGAAAGTCCTCCTTTACTCATGTCTGCTGCAGTGGGTCGCTGAGATGCCTACTTTAAAAGCAGAGCATTAGATGCTTTCTTGGTAGCCTGGTCATAGACTAATGAAAGCTTGTCGTCAAATATAGTATGTCTGAAGACCGAAGGGACTCGGAGAGAGTTTTTCATCTTGTAATCTATCAGTGATGACGACGCAAGGGCAACATCACGTCTGATTAACTCCAAATTAGCCACCGCTAGGGCAGAGTTATGCGTGGTATACATAATTGCCCTGGAATGAACTCTAAGAGAGGTACAAACATCCTCAAATTCCTTTCCGTTGAGACATTGCGCCATAGCTCTTGTAAGGTGATCTGTGTGAGACATAGCGTCCAAATTCGCTCTATTAGAAGAAATTGAGTCTCAATTGTGTCTGAGCGAATTGGGAATGATCCAGATAAGGATACCTCTAGATCATCGGCCTGTTCATCCAAATGCAGAGGAAGTCTCTGAACATCTTTTCCGACCATTTTAAATGAACGTGGTCCAAGAAACGGTATGTTTATAGAAGATGAAGTTAAGAAACCGCCTTTCTTTCTCACACTCGAAAAATTAAATACGGCGTCGTCTATACGGCCGAAGGCCTGCGACACCTGCCTGGACTGAACCGGAAAAGAAAGGACCTCCTCCTTTGTCCGGATGAAGTCTGCGGCCAACGATGCCAGCGGTTTCTTCCTTGTCGTCGGAGAATTCTGATTCGACGGAACAAACTCAGGGTAGTAGTGATGGATGAAATCCATCGCAACCATGTGTTGTTCCGAAAGGGAAGGGTAATCTTCTTCCATATCCCTTTCACCATCTGAGAGAATCAGTTGTGAATCTCAGGCCCTTGCATCTGCATGAATAGACAACTGGACCAACCCAGGCCGTCCGACAGCTCATGTTCTGAGTCTGAAGGAGGCCACTCTTGCGCTTGCTGGGATGCTGCGATCAGCTACGCAATCTGCGACAACAAGTCCGTTACAGAGACCTGAGGAGCAGCAGTCTTCTGTTTCTTCGTTGCTTGCTGCTCCTGGGATGGTGTGTCGGAGATGGCTCTTTTCTCCGGACGTCCCAATGATCGAGGCCTCGTCTCCCTAGCTATCAGATGGTCCAACTTCGCCGGCAAAGAGTGGTCCCTTTTTCGTGTAGCAGGCTGTATCCCCTTAGTCGAGAAGCTAGGATGTGATTGTGTGTGCTTAGTAGACACCGAGGAAGAAGCCATAACTGTAGCCGAGGCTGGCTGTGATCTATATGGAGCATCCCGAATGGCTGGTATGGTCGTATGTTCCGACTCACGCAAGTTCTTTACCACAACATCTGCCCCAGATGTTGCTGGGATAGAGAGGGGCCTCTCTCGCTCACGGTCCTTTCAGACCTCGTTGCACTTCCAACAACACTTGCTGGCTTCTTCCCTTGTTCCGTCGTCGCTGGGTGAGCATGTTTATGTTTTAAAGTGCTCGCTCTACCATATCCACTTCTTATGACCGCAACGGACGTACCCAGCGTCACGGTACCCACAGACGGAGTAACTGCTTCGCGGGTCAAGCTGCAGTTAAAACTAGAAGTCCTGTCACGTCTAGTGCAGAAAACGCTTGTTAGCTAATGCGCAATCTAGTGCAGAACAGTCAAGTAAACCTTGTTAAACATGCAATAACTTCTGCATTATGTAATGCAGAATGTCGTGCGCTGTTCCTGAGGTCATTAATATTGATCTCCAACGTGTATCATAAGGAAAAGAAATGTGTCATAACTGGACTCTTATATCAGTCGATATCATTTCGAATCAGGTTTGCCTGGTAAATTAGTGGTGACAATGAACGAAACAACGCAGAAAAAGGAGTCGAAATGACCCTTTTTAATTTTCACAAGAAGGCTGGAGAGTAAAATCAAAGTCACTGCCAAATCGGATATAATCATCTTTTAAACGATTTATTCGGTGCTATTGTTGAACGTGGGGACGAGACTTGTTTGAGATGTTTAAGTGCAAACAGCCTAGCACATGATCGTTTTGAAATAGCCTAAAAAAAATGTTTTGACAACATTTTATCTTGACAACAACATTTTATCAATTAATTAATATTTGTGACTTCGTTCGACTTGGAAAACATGGATAAATTTGTTTGTAAAATCACCAAAAGAAATCCAAATACCAATAACACCGCTCAGTCTCCAACTGAATTTTTAACAAGCAATTCGCAACAAATTTTCAATATCATTTAAAAACCTTCTCATTCCTTTATAAGGGCTTGTTCATATCATTAGCTACACCCAATAACAAACACAGTGAGGCCCGGACTCGCTATTCAGTCCGATGGGAATTGCCAAGAGCATCCCCTAGCCTAATCGACCCGCATCGTTTTGATCTTGAACCGTACCTGCTATTTGACCCAAACCGACTTTCAGCGGCTAGGTCGTAAGGCTGGCGAACGATTTCACCCTGTCCATCCCCGATTCAAACCATCCCCAGAATATTTCGTAACCCCCCCACAACTGCCCCACCCCCAACAAGATTTTTAAATAATGACTGGGTGGTCACAAGCTTGGTTTTTGAGGCGGGAAGGGGGTAGTTTTTCTTGTTCTGGCAAACGGCGTGCTTGTTCATATCAGCCGAAGGACTACATAAACAATAATTTTTTAATGTTGATTGAAAATCAATGCCACCCCCTCCTGAGCAGACTGGTTAAAAATAGGACAATGGCCTACACGACTTTACCCACCCCCTCCCCCACCCCCTCGTGCTCTTCAACCTGTCCGAACAGACTTGTTGTTCTCACCGTGAGCAAAGCATATCTTATAAAATTATCAGTAAACAGGGATGAGAATGCTAAGCAACAAAATTCGTTGAAATTTGTAAAAATTCCCTTCGTTTCAAAATAAATTTGTAAAAATCAGGGGTTTTTTTTAAATCTAAAGACACAGAATGAACCTGTTGATTTAGAAATATTTAATTTCTAGAAATTTCAGCATTTGGGGCATGAATTTCAATCCCTTTAAACAAATAAAGCAGCCGGAAAAAATGAGTCGTTTTTTTATTTTAATTTTTTATCCCAAACAGATTTTTCTCCGGACCAGGTCTTTTCAATCACTCTTCATCATTAATCCTTAATCACTGATGATAAAAGAACATAAATATAAATTTGACACCTAATTGTTGTTAAGTTACCCATTTCCAAACTGAAGTCATAAAACGGGAGCTTAGTATATTGACAGGACTGTTTTCAAAGCTTATTCACAACTTCTGCTGTTCAAAAAATTGCACAGGTGGTGATTGCCAACATTACTGATTGCTACCTGAAAAACGGCTGCAAATGGAGAAAAATCCTCTCTGTTCAGGCAAGATGATGAGTCCACATGTTCCGTTCCCAGTATGTTTACATTGAGAAGGATAGTGATCATCAGCTATATTTATTGGTGCTTTACACCACATATGTGGCCGTTGCCATAATATAGTGCAAGCCTCTGATGTAGCCTTCAGCACCAATAAATGATAATCATATTTGTTCTATAAATGAGGCGCAAGAAAGTTGAATATTCAAAGGAACAACGGACTGGTGACAATTTTTGAAAATTAAAACCTAACAGGCCCTCTTTGTCGGAAGGGAAATAGCAATAAGTTAAAAAAACTTATTGCCCTTTCACTTCATCCACAGTTCTTTGAAGAACTAGAAAAACTGTGAGCACTGCTCATTAAATGATACCACCTACTCCCACCAAGAAACATTTTACAACAGTAAAAGTGTATTTAATGTAGAGAGCACAAACACTGACCCCTCCCCCCCCCCCACACCTCCACCCCGAAGCTTGAATTCACAAAGCCCATTTTTCAATATGTGAAACTGTAAAATGAAAATATCTGAAAACAAAACAGAAGGTACACATCTTCACTGTATGTAAAATAATGTTTGAAGGTTTCATAGAAGTATAAATTTTATAGTAAATTTCATTTCTTATTATACCTACCGAAATTATTTACTGGAGGCTTGCACTACAGTGGAAGAACCTAACTCGGATAAAATACTCTCTATTTTAATCTTTCCGAAGATTTGGGAAAGAAAAGTGGTGTAAAAAACAGCACGAAATAATAAGCCAAAACTGGGTCGAGCGCCATCGGCGCACACCCAGTATGGGACGCTCTTCTATAGTACAAATCCACGACTTCCGTAAAACAGTGCGCAATGCGTCAATTCATCATTCTTTTGATTCCGAACAACACTGGAGTTATGTGATCAGCGGGGAGGAAGGATTCTTACCCGAATAAGAAGACGGGAGGGCCTCCATGTAAACAATTTCGGTAGGTATAATAAATGAAATTTACTATAAAATTTATACTTCTTATCAACCTACCTCAATTGTTTACTACAGGCTGAATAGACAAAAGGCTGGAGGGAATCACATAACCAACCCACACATAACTCAATAGCACTGGGACCATGGACAGAGGAAGAGATCCCTTGGCCTATCAAACCATAGCATCACAAACATTAGAAAAGACAATGAAAGATGAGGCGTATGGAGAAGTGCGATGCACAGACAGAAAGGGCAGTAACAACACAAAGCTGGAACTGACCCTGAAAAAAGCTGAAAGGCTTGGATAGACAACAGCCTGAGCCAAAGAAAGAGGGCCCCAAGGACCAAGGTCCTCTATCGGCTCCTGCAACTGTTGCAGATAAAAGGAGAATGTAGCATTTCTCCAGAAGGCTGCCAGAATAACATCCGTCATCCGACAACATGACAGAGTTATTAAAAGAGGAAGATAATGCACGCACCTCGTGGCAGAAAAAACAATTGGTAATACAATCACCAGTAGCTAGACGAGCGGAAGCTGCACGAATACCAAGACAAATCCATCAAGAAATGGATGCAGGAGAGATCTGACATGTGAGAGAATGCATATTCATCCAGGATAAAGGCATGAACGCCCCCCCCCCCCCCCCCACCCCAAGCAGAGCAGCGCCCAAGAAAGTGACCATCTTGGAGGAAACTGCAAAGTCCAAGGCCTTTTCAAGGAAAAGAGCTGAACAAGCTTGGAGAGGCAAGGATGAGTGTCGAAACAATGCGGTATCACATATGAAAAAATGTCTCCGAAGCATGGACATGTACCCATTGCTGGAGACCCCCAGAAACAGACATATACCAGAAACTCTGCAAGCGGTGTGATCGAAGGAGTGACAGAAGCAACAGAGTGATCGCACACCATCGACAGAAGAACCTTCC
This sequence comes from Pictodentalium vernedei, assembly GCA_031216915.1. Lineage (NCBI taxonomy): Eukaryota > Metazoa > Mollusca > Scaphopoda > Dentaliida > Dentaliidae > Pictodentalium > Pictodentalium vernedei. The sequence continues at coordinate 263,291,063 of CM062293.1, forward strand.
ACTTAGCCACAGCGGCTAAACCAGTGTAGAGTTTGCCTCCTTGAAGAAAAAAAGCAACTCCACGGCGTGTCTCGAAAAACAACTATGGAGGAGACAGGACCCGATAAACGACATGTGCGAAGGCACAATGAAGTCGGATCAACGTAAAACCTCCTCGGGCGACTTTGGCAAAGAAGGTCGCGAGGTAGAGGGAGACATGCCGGAACCGCCGCTAACAGACAGCGGAGCAGATTGATCCACACCCACCTCGACGACTGCAGGTTCATATCTGGGCGAGAACCTGAGGCGGAATCGGAACCGGTAGGAAGGCGTAGCCGACAAGATCATCCCAAAGGAGGGCCAGAGCATCCACGGCGAAAGCCAGAGCATCTGGACATGAGGACACAAAAGTGTCCACCGGATGGTTCCAACGAGTCGCAAGAGATCGATGGAACCCGCCATGTGGAGCATCCACCTGGTGGAAATGACCCTGCCCCGACAGGACAGGGAGTAGGCTAGGACATTCAGACGACCGGGAATGTGACTAACAGCCACCCGGAGTGGACATCCTGAGCGAGCAGTAGAAGATCCCGAGCCAATTCGTACATTGGAACAGAGTGCGTGCCGCCCTGGTTCCGAATGTAAGCAACCACCGTCAAATGGTCGGACAACAGAAGGACCTGGCGATTCGACAGGTGAGGGATCCAATGCCTGAAACTCATTAGAGCAAGAAGCTCCTTCTGGTTGATGTGTAGAGATGTGTAGAGCTGCATGATCCTGGTCCCACATCCCGTGAATGGAAAGACCTAGAGGATCCAACATCGCACCCCATCCAAGATCGCTGGCATCTGCCGTCAGAATGAGATCGGACGTGGGTAAGTCCAACGGGACACCCTGCGAAAGCCACTGGACATCCGCCCAGAGGAGAAGGTGAGGATAAAGATATTCTGGAAACTGAAGCACCAGATCCAGAAAATCTACATTCGGCCTCCAATGACTGAGCAGAAAGTGTTGGAGAGGTCTGACACGCAGCCGACATAGAGGAATGAGATCCGTCACTGAACAGCAGAGACCGATTAGCCGGAGAATACTCCGAGCCGTCGCGGAAGTGGACTGGGGCAGAGTCAGAGCAAAAGCTGAGAGAATCACAGCCTTGGCCTGGGGAACCGCCACCAAATTGAATTGTGTGCGGAAAGCCATCCCCAGATGATAAAACGACTGAGAAGGGACCAGGTCTGACTTCTCCCCGTTGACTCTGAAACCTAGCGACGTGAGCAAGCTCAACAGAGTGGCGACATCCGACTCCAGTAAGGCAGCATTGGAATGCCCCTGGAGGATATCATCCAGATATGCCGAAGTAGTCACCCTGGACTGTGTGCGATGGAAAGCTATCACATGCGACATCAGTCAGGTGAAGGCCCAAGGAACCAGGTTGAGGCCGAAAGGCATGGCCTTGAACTGGTAAACTCGCCCCAGAAAAACGAACCTGAGATAATTCCGTAACGCCCAAAGAATCGGAACGTGAAAGTAAGCGTCTCGCAGGTTGAAGCTGGAAACGAAATCTCCCTGGTGAATTGAACGGAGGACCGACCTGAAAGTCTCCATGCTGAACTTGGGTGCAATGATAGACTGGTTCAGGAAACTCAGATCGATAACCGGTCGGAGTCGGCCGTCCTTCTTCGGCACCAAGAACAGGCAGGAATAGAAACCCACTGACCTAATGTTCTTGATGACCTCAATCGCCCCCGTTGTCATGGACAAAAGTTCCTGACGTAAAATGTCTGAAGGAACTGTGGTTGGAAGAGGCACCCTGGACAGAGTGGGGTGCCTTCGGAAGGATATTCGCAGCCCGGACCAAACAACATCTAACACCCAAGGATCGGATGTGATGGTAGCCCAACGGTCTGCGAACTCTGCTATCCTTCCTCCAACCTGGGACGAGTCGAGGTGAGGACCTTCACTTCGAACCCCGACGAGGCTCGCGAGAGGAGAAAACACCTCCTCTACTGAATGAAGAATCCTGGGACTTCCCTCAAGACTGCCGATGCTTACCCTTACCCCTTGAGTAAAAAGTAGAAGCGGTGGCAGAAGGATCAGCCCCTTTGCTTTGCAGAGGGTACTTGTTAGGCTTGGAACGGCCCGTGCCTACCCTAGAAGGCTGATCAAGCTGAAGAAACAGCAGCTGATCTTTGGAATGACATAGGACGTCATCCCGGACCGTCAACACAGAACCATGGAAAAGTTGCGGACCTGCCAAAGAAGCAGATCGAAGAATAGCGCACTGATACTCAGGAAGGGATCAGCCTGTGTCCAGCACAGAGTCCCTTCGAACTAATTCCAGATTAGCCGTGTTACAGGCATGTGTGTGAGTAAGATGCATGAGCGCCTTGGACAGCATACGCAAAGAAGCCTGTACCTCGTCAAACTTATCTGGGGGCAGATAAGCAGCTAAAGCTGAGACGAGGTGATCGGAGAGAGAAAGCATACCAAGCACCTCTTTCGATAAGCCCAATGTGGACTACAGAGTCGTCATCGGAATGACGGCAGACTTGGACTTGGAAAGCCGGAGGGAATTGGAGTCCTGATCCAAAACCGTCAAAGTCTGGTATACCAACGGATTGGCGGAATCGTAGGAATGATAACGCGCCAGAGGCAAAAAAGGTGTCAACCCTGGTGAAGAACGGAGCCTTCATAGCCTTGGAATTTAGCTTAAGAGTCCAAGGCTGAAAATGCTTCAACCAACTGTACCGACTGGCACGGTCGAAGACGCCCAGAAGTGGGTTGCTCCATAGGCTGTTGGCGCGCGACCGATGATCACAGCCTTGCTGACACTGTCAACTGGTTAGATGGTTTGAGATCCGGAAGGAACCCAAACATGAAATCAAGAGCTGCCCCCCAAGTCCGAAGACTGCTGGCTCTCGACATCAAGCATGTCTGACTCTTCCCCTGAGTCGGAAGACACATAGCCCATCATGGGCAAACCAGCCGATGCCTCCCATGGTGTTGGAACCTATGTTTTGAAATCCAAAAATGAAATTTTTCATTTAGTAATACGAGAAATATTTTTGCAAGTGTAAAGGGTTAACAAGAGGGATGTTACATCCCAACGCTCATCTACATTCGCGCTTGATAATGTCGTTCCAATGTAACATGCCTAATATTTAGTTAATATAAATCATTAACTAGGCATCAAATGATTAATGTGGTTTATGTGATGGCTTTGGAAAGTCTATATTTCTGCATTTATTATATATCAATTCAACATAGAATCATTGGATATAAAAGCATTTTTTTCTTTTAGAAATGTTTATGATTAAGAATATGAATCGTGAGGCCAGATATTAAATCATAAATAAGAATTAGGAAAGGCTTTCATAAATCACTAAAATTGTAATTGAAGTACATTCATTGGTTAAAGAGGAGTTGCAGAAAAACATTCGTTCAAGAAAGTGTCTATAAGTCCCAACAAAAATACATCACATCAACAACTAAAATAAGCCTTAATGTTACTACTAACAAGTATGAGAAAGTATTAAATAAAAAAAAAATGTTAAAAAATTTTTTTTTTAAAGAAAGTGAATATAAGTCCCAAAAATCCCCCTCAAATTCCTCAAATATGCATGTAATAAGGGCGCTATGTTACCGCAATGTAGTTTAGTAACCCATGCGTACAATATCAATTGCCTGGAAAGACACATAGAAACAGAACTCACCTTAACACCTCACCTTAACACAAACTTTTAGAACTTAAAATTGAGTAAGTCAGAGAAAAACGTGAACATTGTGACTGAAAAAAAGAAAAGAAATCAGTTAAATTTCTGCATACAGTAGGGTTAATACCTACAGTTGTCATTGAAATGAGAAAATAAACAGTAATGAGAGGTGAAGGCACCACAATCTGCACAAAAGCTGACTTTAACGCAAATTCTTACAACACCTAAACGCTAATTCTTACAAAAAGTTTTGGCAGAAAATCAGCCTCAAATATGCATGTAATGAGGGTTAAATATTACTGCAATGGAGTTCAGTAACCCAAGTGTAGAATATTAATCGCCTGGATAGACACATAGAAACACAACTCACTTAAACACAAAGCTTACAAAGTTTTACAACTTAAAATTTACTAAGTCCGAGAAAAACATGAAAATTTTGACTGAAAAAAAAAGAAAATTTCCGTTAAATGTCTGCATACAGTAGGGTTAATACCTACAGTTGTTATTGAAATATGAAAATCAACAGTAATGAGAAGTTAAAGCAGCACAATCTGCACAAAAGCTGACTTTAACACAAATTCTTACAACACCTAAACGCAAATTCTTACAACAAATTTTGGCAGAAAATTTTAGGTGAAATTTGGAAAAAAGTCGTAGTATCAGGGTTAAATACTGTTCTGATAGTCCCATACAACCTACATATGCAATATCAAAGGCCTGAGCCCACTGATCTTTGAGAACTCACCTTAACACCTCACCTTAACACAAACTTTTAGAACTTAAAATTTACCAAGTCCGAGAAAAACATGAAAATTTTGACTGAAAAAAAAGAAAATTTCCGTCAAATTTCTGCATACAGTCGGGTTAATACTTACAGTTGTTATTGAAATATGAAAATTAATAGTAATGAGAAGTTAAAGCAGCACAATCTGCACAAAAGCTGACTTTAACGCAAATTCTTACAACACCTAAACGCAAATTCTTACAACAACTTTTGGCAGAAAATTTTAGGTGAAATTTGGAAAAAAGTCGTAGTATCAGGGTTAAATACTGTTCTGATAGTCCCATACAACGTACATATGCAATATCAAAGGCCTGAGCCCACTGATGTTTGAGAAATTAACCTTAACATTAAATCTTACAATATTGGACATGCCGGACGCCGACGCCCGAGGTTATGACAAAAGCTCACCACATCTTACAGATGTAGGTGAGCTAAAAATGTACTAAAATATATGATGTGCTCTTTTGTTGCTAAAAATGTTTTTAAAATGTGCTAAAAATATACTATGTGCTCAGTTGTTGTGTAAATACTTTTTTACGTTTGAAATTCAAATATGAATAAAAAAATAAAACTTGCCAAGAGTTAGTTGTTTCTCATTCACAAAACCAACATTTAGCGGTATGTCCGATGGGGAAATGTCCGATAGGAAAATGTCAGATGGGGAAATGTCTGCCCCTCTATGGGGTAATGTCCGCATGGGGTAATGTCCGTTTTTTTGAGTGAGGGGGTTTTGGCCACTTTTTCAATTAAGATGAGGGGGTTTTGTCCTGAGGGTGTTTTTTCCGAGGGGGTTTTGTTTGAGGGTGTTTTGTCTGGGGGTGTTTTGTCCTGGATTCATAATAACCACATACCCCAGTGTTGTAACTGAAAGTAATGTACATTTGGTTGTATTTTTAATAATTTACTACTTGTCATGGCAAGAAATAGGCAATATGTATTTTTGGTTTCTATTCCATTTCTTACAGTAGTTCCTTGGGAAAAGAATAAAATGTGTGTGTTATTTTTACCTTAACTGTTTTCAGTTGATTATGTTGGGAGAGTAACTCCTCATAATTCCCACAACATTTATCTCAGTAATCATGTTCTGAAGTTAAGAATCAAGCAATTCTTAATTTCATAACAATAGGGAGTTTGGCAGGGTAAAAACTTCTCTGTGCAGGTGATTTAATGGCAGTCTACTCTTAACGAACTGTACACATATATTAGAGATATGATAGGGTCTTGTGTGGAATGGTTCTATAAAAATCCCCTCCCCCACCCACTGTTTGGAATATCGGACTGAAGTCCTGCAAATTTCAACTCGGGGAAACACCACTTGTACTCATCTACTCGCCAGATGACCCAAGCTATTCTTCAAAGAACTCCTTATAACTGGGGTGTCTGCAAATCACTCCAGGGGTGAAATATCCACCCAAGTGATATACTCAGTTTTTGTGACAAAGCAAACACAAGGAATTCACAGTATGGTTCTGTCTAATGTGCTTTTTATATTGGTTCGAAGCTCACTTGAAGTTCAGAATGTTTCTTTCACATAACACAATCCAGTGTACGTGGAAATTCCACTTTGTTGGTGTTTCTGTACAAAAAAAGCATCCATAATCAAAAATGCAATTGTTCACAGTGTCTGAGAATGTTAAATTCACATGAACAATGGGTCGAGTCGCCTGTGGTACGAAACTAAGGGAGGATGTCACAACTTCCCAAACCGCGTGTCATGATGTGGACAAGAAAGTTGAATACAATGTTCATGCTCACTAAGTTTTCTAAGACGTTCTTTCAGATATTTTTCATGAATAAATAGTTGTTACATGCCTTTGGTTGTTCTCATTCATTTGGAAATGCTTCCCCATGACATATTAACATATCAAATGTACCACGTCAGAATATCAATTCACCCCAAAAAGCCGCCCGTGGACAGAAAATGAAAAACTGATGTTTAATTGATTTCTGGCATGCACAGGTTGACAATTTTCAGTTGCCTCTGCTTTTTTAACACTCCATTAAACATTGGCAATGATTTTGGAGAAGGTTTCATGGATATCTTTCTAAAAGAAAATAAAATACATGTATTTCACGGGTTGTTTAACATTCTCTTTCTAATGCCAGTATTTGAAAGAAATTCAAAACTAGCGAAATGTGAAATATATGTCAAATTTAACTGACCACATGTGGAAGAGTAGGAATGTAGGTCCCAGAAAAAAAGTATTGTGAAGGGTATGCCTACCCTTATCAATCATAAACTGTCAACACAGCTTGCCTGCCGAACCATGCAGTGATGGAAATGCGAGTTGGGGGGGGGGAATTTTTCCAGATATATTTTGCCTCCCGCCCTCACATAAACTCACGCAGGCAGCCTTGATGGATAAAATAATTACGCATCAACATTTTTAACACAACGTTCCTTAACTAATAATGTTAACCCTGTTTAACACACATTGGTCGAAGATGACATTGGCCACCCACACGACTTGAGAATACTTTTTTAACCTGTTTCTTAAAAAATCGAGGCTAGCGTGGGAAGGAAGGATTGTGGTGTCTATCTAAAAAAAATGGCAGTTTGCTACTCATGCTTCCCTCTATGTAGGGACACGGACGCACAAGGACTTGAGGGTTCTGCTGAGGAAAGGGAGTGTGGGGTCCTTTTGTTGATCTGATTTTCAAAATTCCCGGTGAATAATTAATTTCTTGTTCAGCTTCCTCTCAAATGCATATTTTTTTTACAGAACTCCAACTATCTCTTGAAATTGAAACTTTACTTCTAAATGGCTGATCATTCTGAATTCGTAATTCTCTCGCAACACTTTCGATAGATTGTCAGTTTGGTATTCTGTGGAGAGTGTACTTTGTTTCCAACCACGCTTGCCTCTCCCATGGTTCCTCCTTTAGAACAGCTGCGATTCATAGTAGACTAAAAATCTCTCGAAATGAAAACTTCATTACTTCTGCCTTCTCAATGTTTAGAATTGTTGAATCAACCTGCACGATCTTCCCATTGACCTTCAAAAATGAAAATCATGCAATACGCATTTTTAAATACTTCTTGTATTGTCGCGAAATGAATTGATAAAATGGGAAAATAGATTAATGAACATTATCTCGTCCTCTGAGTATCTGCATTCTAATATTTAATTGCCACCTTATGTCAATAGGGGGTGCGACTTAATTACTGTTGATTGCCTGTTACAAGTACTGAATATTAGTCAGCCGTTGCACATTACTATGCTGCAGAAATCATGATACACTACCATGCATCAGATGTGATTCTCTGGGGATTTGCTGTGCTAACCTCATGTGCTATTATTTAAAATTAGTGCAGAATATGGGACAGGACTTCTAGTTTTAACTGTAGCTGCAGACAAGGGACTAAAACCACCGGCTAGTGGCTTTATCCCCTGCCTAATATTCATGAGCACTTTGGCAGCTAGCTCTGTTTGCTCATCAGAGGGTGACAACGGCAGCACACTTTTGGTGGGTGTCACATAACCATCACTATGTTCTTGTTCCTCTGTAAAAGAAACTGAGAAATTTGATTGACTTTGCAGCGAGTGGACCGGCATTGGTCTCTCACCGCTAACAACATACCATGACACCCGTTCCAACGTTTGTCATCCCAATCAACACATGTAGGACAAGAATTAGCGGGAGTACTACAAGCAAGGAACAAGCATGCAAATCTGGGGAAGATTTCCTCGCCTTGCATTTTGAACAATAAGCTTTCATGATTAAGCAAATAAAGTCGATAGTTCTTCCACCAACTCCACAATAAATATATAATAAAGATACATAATAATCAGCATTCAAAATACAAATCGAAAAATTAATTTCAAAAAAAGTTTCGAAAAATTTTTGAAAGCCCAAGTTTCCAAAGGGAACAAGACGAGCCCAAGGGTATCCTGGTAGAGCCTAAGTGTGGACAAAATTCCAAAAATTATTGCTACACCACCGGAATATTATAACCTATCTTATATCAATCCTACAGGAAATATAGAACCTTAGTGAGCACGTTCACATACCCCACGTGCCCCGATATTTCAAGCTCGGAAAAGTGTAATTTTTAGGAAAATGACCCGGAAATCTGTTACTTGTATTTTTCAGAGTCCAGGGCCCATAATTTCCGCAAAAATCAGCCGAGCAGAACGAAACGCAAACTTGATCTGTAAGTCATTGTGGTAGACTCACATACTAAAATGGCCGTAATTTAGATAATATCTAAAAGCGTGTAGAAAAAAGTCTGGAAAACTTAATTTTGATGAACTTTTCAAAGTCGTAGGGCCGTAATTTCGGTAAAAGCAGTGGAGCAGAACAAAATGCAAACTTGATCTGCAGGCCACCATGTTAGACAAACATACCAAAACTCAGCTCAATATCTGGAAGCATGTAGAGAAAAGGCCCGGAAAACTGTAATTTTGATGAACTTTTTAAAGTCTATGGGGCCGTAATTTTGGTAAAAATCAGTGGAGCTGAACAAAACCCAAACTTGTTCTGTAGGCCACCATGTTAGACTAACATACCAAAAATCAGCTCAATATCTGGAAGCGTGTAGGAAAAAAGTCTGCAAAACTGTAATTTTGATTAATTTTTCAGAGTCCAAGGGCCGTAATTTTGGGAAAAAACAGTGGAGCGGAACAAAATGCAAACTTGATCTGTAAGCCACCATGTTAGACTCACATACCAAAAATCAGCTCAATATCTGGAAGCGTGTAGAAAAAAAGTCCGGAAAACTGTAATTTTGATGAACTTTTCAAAGTTCAAGGGCCGTAATTTCGGTAAAAATCAGTGGATCGGAACAAAATGCAAACTTGATCTGTAGGCCACCATGTCAGACTAACATACCAATGAAAGAGTCAATGACTCTGTAGCTCAACTTGGATATGACAGGAATTAGTACTTGCTATGACCAAGACAACTGAATAATGAATATGACAGGAATTAGTATTTGTTTTGGCCCAGTCAACAATAATAAAAGAATTACAAGGTGACTGTAATGGACTACAGATTAAGACCAATCATTGTAGATTATTATTTTTGTGTGGAAATTTTCAGTCCCAAACAAAATATTTTCAGACTAAAATTTTTTCTTCTTCTTCTTAAAATTGACCAAAATGCATCAAAACACAAAAAACTAATTTCCGGATTTTGGTCCAAAATTTTCTAAGTCCCACCCGGACCCCAAATTTTCAGGGTAAAAAAAATTTTTTTTTTTTTGTCTTAAAACTGACCAAAACGCATAAAAAACCAAAAAACTAATTTCCGGATTTTGGGCCAAAATTTTCTAAGTCCCACCCAGACCCCTAATTTGCATAATTTATTCACGAGAAAAACTCTGTATTATATGTAATGTATCCCATGGTACTAAACATTCATACAAAAATTTATTCAAATCAGATCTTTCATTTGGAAGTTCTGCGCAAAAATCTGATGGCACTTAATTTTGAACAAAATGGCTGCTAGCGGCCATCTTGAATTTCAGACTGGACCCAAAAACACTCCTTCTCGTCCCACAGTGATAACAAAGGTACCCAAGAAGTTTCGTGAAGATCGGTTCATAAATACGGCCTCTAGCCCGAGCCGTATTGGGATTTGCACTCACAGTGCTGAAAGTAACACTAAATAAATCAAAGTTAGCCTAATTTGCAGAATTTACGCACAAGAAAAATACCTGTAATATATGTAATGTATCCCATGGTACTAAACATTCATACAAAAAATTATTCAAATCAGAGCTTTCATATGGAAGTTCTGTACAAAAAACAGATTTCGGCATCGTCGGTACAAAATGGCTGCTGGCAGCCATCTGGAATTTGGGACTGCACCCAAAAACACTCGTTCTCGTCCCACGGTCATAACAAAGGTACCCAAGAAGTTTCGTAAAGATTGGTTCATAAATACGGCCTCTAGCCCGAGCCATAGCAGCTTGGCACTTACAGCTCTGAAAGTAACACTAAATAAATCAAAGTTAGTCTAATTTGCATAATTTACGCACGAGAAAAAAACCCGTATTATATGTGATGTATCCCATTGTACTATACATTTATACAAAACTTTATTCAAATCAGAACTTTCATACAGAAGTTCTGTACAAAAAACTGATTTTTGCATCATCGGTACAAAATGGCCACTGGCAGCCATCTTGAATTTCGGACCACACCCAAAAACACTCGTTCCCGTCCCAGGGTCATAACAAAGGTACCCAAGAAGTTTCATAAAGATTGGTTCATAAATATGGCCTCTAGCCCGAGCCATAGCAGCTTGGCACTTACAGCTCTGAAAGTAACACTAAATAAATCAAAGTCAGTCTAATTTGCATAATTTACGCACGAGAAAAAAACCCGTATTATATGTGATGTATCCCATGGTACTAAACATTTATACAAAACTTTATTCAAATCAGAACTTTCATACAGAAGTTCTGTACAAAAAACTGATTTTTGCATCATCGGTACAAAATGGCCGCTGGAAGCCATCTTGAATTTCGGACCACACCTAAAAACACTCGTTCCCGTCCCAGGGTCATAACAAAGGTACACAAGAAGTTTCGTAAAGATCGGTTCATAAATACGACCTCTAGCCCGAGCCATAGCCAAAGTTGAGCTAAAAATCAGCTCAATATCTGGAAGTGTGTAGAAAAAAAGTCCAGAAAACTGTAATTTTGATGAATTTTTCAGAGTCCAAGGGCCGTAATTTTGGTAAAAATCAGTGGAGCGGAACAAAATGCAAACTTGATCTGTAGGCCACCATGTTAGACTCACATACCAAAAATCAGCTCAATATCTGGAAGCATGTAGAAAAAAAGTCTGGAAAACAAGTAGGACTGACTGACGGACTGACAGACTGACGGACTGACAAACTGATGGACTGACGGACGGACCAGTCAAAAACATTATACCCCCGCAACTTTGTTGCGTGGGTTATAATAATAAATTGATACTACATACATTTATAGGACTTTGCCAATGAAAACAACATCAAAGGAAAAACCGGAACAAGACCCCAGGCACTGAATAAAAAAGGCCTGAAGTCAGTAACAGATTTTAAATCTACCCGATGTAAAGCAAGATCTTCAGATAAAGATAAAACGATACATTGGACAGAAGATGCATGACCCAAATGCCTAAACACCCCTAGGGTGAGGACGTAACCATGGGGATATACGGAATAAACATTCTCTAATACACGTCAAACTCCCAAGAAATTTTATAAAAAATTTGAAAAGAACAAGCCATAAAGCTTGGGAGTTTAACAGGAGGGCTTCAAGGAAAGATAGGGAAGGAACACTTAACAAACAGTGGAAAAATAATTAGCAAGAATGATGACGTCAGGCCCATGTCCCGAAATTGGGAGACATGACATAATTTTGATAAAAATAATAAAGTTACAGCCCTGAACGTTCCTGACCACCGTTGTTCACTTCCATCATCCAATTATGTCCTTGGATCCACTAATTTTACCATTGATTTGTGCCTGGCATCCTCAAAAATGAGATTTAAAAGCACAAATGTCAGTTGAGGACCAGATAGGACATTGAATTTTCGGTTTTGCATGCAAATTTTGGGGATTGGGGGGCAAGATTTGTGTTTGGCCCTGGATTAATTTTTGAGTTAGCACCAGCTAGTCTGGGTCATTGGTTGTTGTATAAAAATATCTCATTCATTAAGAGCCAAAGGCTCTTGCTTAGTACAAAAGAAGGAGCACACTGAGGGCAATGCTTGCGATATCTGCAGGGATGTAAGTTTGCTCAGATAAAAAAAAAACCTCTGAAACCAGTCATCACTGAAAATTAACAAAATCCCTGAATGGACAAAAAAAACCTTGATCGAAAATCGTTGAATTCAAGATCTCTGAAAACTTTTATCCTATTAGCCAAACTGAATAACCAATGACACTTGAAAATATTTTGTTAATAATGAGGTATCATAAGCTATGTTTTTTGCCACAAAAACTGAAAAATTAATAAAATATGAATTGTAATTTTTGAGAACAGTGCTGGCCATTTCTACCATTACACTAGGTAAATGAGCTAACTGAGCTCTACTTTATTTGTTTAGAAATTGTTCAAAATGTTTCTTTTGAAAGATTATAGGTATATAAAACACCAAACCTGTTAAAGATCTTTTCTCTGTCAGGACATGATTCGATGATAGGTTTCGAAATGTCATTTTGATCATCAACAAATTTTTTTGTTTCTTCACTGTCAGGATCTTCTAACCAGCGATAAGGATCGACTATCTGAAAATATAAAAAAAAAGCATGGCCCCTTCAATCCTTTTCTACAGATTAAATATCAGTTTCAAGATGTGCAACTACTTCAAGAAACAAGAATAAAATTAGGATCAGTCCATCACTTCTTCTGAACCCTTTACCCAATGCAGAATTGATCATTTTACATGTAAATATCATTTTTATCAAATTTAAAAAAAAATCTCTGCAAAACCATACCATGTGACCCTTCAATGGAACAAGCTTGTTCCAATGAGGGGATGCATGATTTGTTGTTTTTTTTTTTAGTTTTTTTTTGTCAACTGATAAATTTGTACAATCTACAGGTGGATGCAGCATACCTATTTTATCAGTAGACAGATGCCCCTTCATTCTATGTGGACCCTGGGGCCTCAATGGAATGGGCACACCTTTCATTGGTTTATTCTTGCCCAATAATCAGTTTACACATCTGTCTGTTATACATGTAATGTACTTGTACCACCTGGGTGAGGTTGTTAGCAATGAGGCCGAGAGAAACAGTATCAGGCCTTTAAATTCATTTAGTTTGGGCATACCGTTTTGCCCTAATCTGGGCACATTAAAACCAGAAAAAACAGCCTTATCAAGTTATGTTTTATTGCCATGCCTTTCTTCATATTTCTATGGTCATATTGTGATGGGAAGTTATTCTCAAATGTGGAGGAAACACAGAGAATTTATATATCTTTCTTGGATGGCTTCACACTTTCTCCAATTTGGGCACACCTGTAAATGGTGAGAGTATTTTATTATACTTAATGTTAAAACTAGAAGGCCTGTCACAAATTTATTTAATATTAATTTTTTTGGATTTAACGACACTTTCGACAGCCAGGGTCAGACAGTTTTATGTGTGGAGGATGCCAGAGTACCATGAGAGAACCACCGAGCAGCAGTGAGTCTAACTCTGCACAAGCAGGGTTATCACTGGTTGAAAACAAGTGCACCATCGACATGCAGTATGCCTTAGAACACAGCATCACTGTGCCCCCTATGTGACAGTTGGGGTTAAGTGCCTTGGCAAACAACAATGTGGTTACCCCTGGTGGGGATTGGCCCATGGGCCTTTCGGTTTGAAGTCCAAGGCTGTAAACACTGTGCCATCATGCTCTCTGGCCTTTCACAAACTGTGCACATATTTTGACATAAAATTTTGTTTAGAATCAACACAACATTTCCATATAAAAAGGCATCCAAACCAGGCTAGGTTTTCAAGGTAAATGCAGAATAATTTCACACACACTAGTGATATTTTCAAAGAATTTATGAATAACTGTCAGTGACTCAATCTTATGTTTCACTGAAAGGACATGATGTAATACTGAAGTCGAATGCTCTGTAATTGTTCTAACATTCATTGCTGACCATGCAGAAAATTGTTCATAAAAATCATGTGCAGCCGAAGCTCTGTAATTGTTCTAACATTCATTGCTGACCATGCAGAAAATTGTTCATAAAAACCATGTGCAGCCGAAAATTTTTAAAGTATACTGTAGATAGAAATAAACTCATTTTCATTCACAGAATTCTGCTTTTGTAACTGTTTTAATCCTTTACCTAACATGAAAAGCAGATGATACTTGCCAAAAAAATTCTTGAATAACTAATTTTTTTTCATTTTTTGTTTCAAAAACATAGGTTATGACCCCTCATTGGAACGAGCTCGACAAGCTCGTTCCAACAAAGGGTCAAAACCTATGTTTTTGAGACAAATAATGAAAATCAATTGGTGATTGTTGAGAATCGCACTGGCCATTTTTGGCCGTTATGTTGGGTAAAGGGTTACCAGGATACATGTAGTTCTCAAAGTTTCACGAATGCAAATAAAAATGCCATTTGGTCCATGTTCCTTTAAAATTTATCTCAAAAAGGGAGGGGGATTGGAGGAAGGGGTGGAGGTGACTGGGTGAGATAGAAAAAGGGTGGTAAAAAGATGAACTTTTGAATGGTAGTGATAAGACAGACATTATCATGAACAAGCGATGAACACAGATCACCTTAGTTTTAGGCTATTTCAAACAAATAAGCCAGTCCAGAAGAAGTGCAGTAAAGATTTTTGTTCTTGGATGGGGTAAGAGGCTATTGTAAGGCTGGCATCTGGAAAACAAATTTGATTACCAAACCTGTTGCTGGGCAGTGCATGAGAGGTGTCCCCTCTCATACATGCAGAATGTGGACACCACCACACACTGGAAAAAAACATGTTTTCCTTATTATTCTGCATAGATTGGTCTGGCCTACTCTGGCGGTTCTTCCAGTAACTAATTTGAAGGCTCTCCCCCAGTTGTTTTGAAGCGTGAGCTTGAAGGTCCCCCCCCCCCCCCCCTCTTTTTCTAAGCACCTGAGTCAGTCAAAATGGGAGGTCTATTCCAAAGAAACTGTCATCGTACAGAGCAAGCCCTGGTGCATAGGCCTAACTTCTTCCCTCATTGGACCAAAGCGAGGATTTCATTTAATTCACATTTTCAGGATATCAGGGAATATTCAAATATTCAAATGGGTCACTTGCCATTATGTGAGTGTGAATGTGTATGTGCAGCGATCAATATTTTGCCTTCTTTTGAGAGCTTCACAAGAAAAAAAAACTTCTCATTTGTGGAATATTCATGTGGAAGAGAGCTTTCCAATAAATAATATGCCAAGAATTTGGTACTGATGAAGCGTACTAAAGTTGGACATTCTTGTGATGTTATAGATTCATATTCAGTTCCAAGAAATTGATGAATTAGCATTTGTGTCAAACAAGATAATTGGTATCTGTTAACTCTTAACCCATGGAGTTATTTTGTATTTTTCATCAAATCGAGCCCTGGCTGCTTCACAGCAGACAGGAGTAGATTTGATGAAATATTCATGAAAATAAGAAATCACTGGTTAAAATGTCTATACAACTCACAAGGGAAAATTTTTATCCTTATTATTTTTTATTAAAAATCATCACTTGACCCCAATAACCCGAAGAACTACAGACTTGTCTCAAACCTGGCATTTGCCTCTAAAGTCATTGAAAAGATTGTTGTTAGTCAACTTAACAAGCATCTATCTGTTAATGGTCTAGCAGAACCCTTTCAGTTTGCATACAAATCCAATCATAGAACAGAAACTGCCTTATTACAGGTGCATAATGACATCATTTGTGCTCTATCTGTTGGAAAAAGCTGTTCTTCTTGTACTTTTGGACATTTCGGCTGCATTTGATACGGTAGATCACGACATGGGGGTTACTGAGATTGTTCTAAAATGGTTTCATAGTTATCTTGAACATCATTCTCAACAAATCTATATTGAGGACACCAGATCTGAAAGTGAAGCACTGAATTGCAGAGTACCACAGGGCTCCGTTCCTGGACTCACACTATTTATCATATACATAACATCTCTTGGACAAATGCTGAGAGATCTTGGCAGGCCAAACCATCATTGTGCTGCTGATACCCAGCTCTAATTGACATTCAATCCATCTGATGTTTCTGATACAGCTGGCATTGTGTCTGAAATGGAAAGATGTATCACCTCCATCAGACAGTGGATCAAAATGAACAATTCAAAAACAGAGGTATTGGTCATTGCAAGGAAGAGAATAACTTTCCTCTCTCCTATTCAGTCAGTTGATGTTGGTGATTCTACTGCTCTGGTCACTAACAGTGCTAGAAATATTCAGGTATTTCTGGATGCTAATCTCACCCTTGAACCTTATATTAAGAAAATTAGTCAAACTTGCTACTAGCAACTCAGAATGCTGAGCAAACTCCATCCATTCCTCAGTGGTAGAGCTTTGGAGAAACTGGTTCACTCCTTTGTAAACCTCTCATTTGGATTATAAGGCTTTTCCCTTTGGAAAAGACTACTGTTTTTCTATGGATTATTATTTTTTTTGGTGGGGGGGTTCCACACATTTTGTCTGTAAGATTCAGAAGCCATTTTCGAACCGATTTTCATACAATTTTGCACACACATAGAGGGGCACAAAATCTAATGAAAGTGTCAATGACACTGTAGCTCAACTTGTCAAGACAAAGACATGTACATGTAAAGTATGTGACACAGCAATGACAAACATCTAGGTAATGACCTGATAACAAAGGTACATATAAAGTATTGTAACAGTCTGTACATAAATACTGACCGTTGCCTGTAACAAATGTATAGGTAAAGTATTGTAAAGGTGGGTGACAGTCAGATGCTAAACTAGAAAAGAAATCTTTGAGTCCTAGAGTGGGTCTGACTGAACCCCAAAATATTTGTTCTCATAGCACAGTGATAACAAAGGCACCACAAAACACACTCATTCCTGTCCCAAGGTGAAAACAAAGGTACCCAAGAAGTTTCGTGAAGATCAGTTCACAAATATGAGCTGTGTAGAAGTTGTGACAAAAAACTGATTGGACCTAATTTCGGTACAAAATGGCCACTGGCAGCCATCTTGAATTCTGGACCGCACCCAGAAACACTCGTTCTCGTCCCAAGGTGATAACAAAGGTACCCAAGAAGTTTTGTGAAGATCGGTTCATAAATACAGCCTCTTGCCCTAGCCATATTGACATGTGCACTTACAGTGTATAAGCAGCACTGAATAAATCAAAGTTCATGTAATTTGCATAATTTCTGCACGAGAAAAAAACTCGTACTATATGTGATGTATTCCATGTTACTAAACATTCATACAAAAATTTATTCAAATCAGAACTTTCATACAGAAGTTCTGTACAAAAGACTGATTGCACTAATTTTGGTACAAAATGGCTGTTGGTGGCCATCTTGAATTTCGGACCACACCCACAAACACTCGTTCTCATCCCACGGTGATAACAAAGGTACCCAAGAAGTTTCGTAAAGATCGGTTCATAAATACAGCCTCTAGCCTGAGCCGTATAGAAGTTGTGTACAAAAAACTGATTAGACCTAATTTCGGTACAAAATGGCCATTGGCAGCCATCTTGAATTTTGGACCGCACCCAGAAACACTCGTTCTCATCCCAAGGTGATAACAAAGGTACCCAAGACGTTTCGTGAAGATCGGTTCATAAATACAGACTCTAGCCCGAGCCGTATTGACATGTGTACTTACTGTGTGTAAGTAGCACTGAAAAAATCAAAGTTCATCTAATTTGCATAATTTCTGCACGAGAAAAAAAACCGTATTATATGTGATGTATCCCATGGTACTAAACATTCACACAAAAAATTATTCAAATCAGCGCTTTCATCTGGAAGTTCTGTGCAAAAATCTGATTGCACCAAATTTTGTACAAAATGGCTGCCATCGGCCATCTTGAATTTCGGACCGGACCCCAAAACACTCGTTCTCGTCCCACGGTGATAACAAAGGTACCCATGGAGTTTCGTAAAGATCGGTTCATAAATACGGTCTCTAGCCCGAGCCGTATTGGCATTTGCACTTACAGTGCTGAAAGTAACACCAAAAAACATCAAAGTTAGTCTAATTTGCATAATTTACGCACGAGAAAAAAACCCGCATTATATGTGATGTATCCCATGGTACTAAACATTCATACAAAAAATTATTCAAATCATAGCTTTCATATGGAAGTTCTGTACAAAAAATAGATTTCTGCATCATCGGTACAAAATGGTGGCTGGCAGCCATCTTGAATTTCGGACCACACCTAAAAACACTCGTTCCCGTCCCAGGGTCATAACAAAGGTACACAAGAAGTTTCGTAAAGATCGGTTCATAAATACAACCTCTAGCCCGAGCCATAGCCAATTGTTGACGTACGGACAGACGGACAGACAGACGACGGGCCATGACAATAGCTCAAATTTGACTTCGTCAAAGTTGAGCTAAAAATGTACCAAAGCAGAATTTTTGATTTAACCCTTATTTCGCCAGAATTGGAAAAAAAAAACTGTCAAAATTAGGGTTTATAGGCACTTTCTCGAAACATATCTTGCAGAATTTTTTTAAACATTCATCATTGTTACACCTCTCTGTGACACAACCATTCACATACAAGAGATATTAGGCAAGGCATATGTTAACCCTCAACAGGCTGTCAAACATTGAAATTTTGATGAAATGGGCTGTTTTCGGGCTCCTAAAGCATCCAAACTATACATGAGAGGTAAACAGAACTTCCTTTATTGGAAGTGGGATTCACCGTGGATCATTTTGGAAAGTAATAAGGGTATTCAAATGAAAGTGTCAATGACACTGTACCTTAACTTGTGTGTTGTGTTTGACGAAAAGGATAATGTTCAATGTTTATGAAAGGATTATGAAATAAGACAAAAATTGTGATAATTGGGAATATGTTCTTTTTCCTGTTCCCAGTATGTTATGTTTTTGATAAAAATAATATGAGGTGTACATTGTACTAAAGTGCTGAGGGGTGGGTTAATATGACCTCACAGGACGTTCTCATCTACACATTATATGAAGTCAACCTACCAAGTTACAATGAAATCCCTTCATAAATATGACCTGTAGACTGTGCTAAAGATTTTTGGGCTTTGCGCTTGGGCTGCCATCATGGTTGAATGATCGCAACCAAAAGGGGACATTCTCATCTGGGCATCATCTGGAGTGATCCTATGAAGTTACAATGAAATCCCTTCATAAATATGACCTGTAGACTGTGCTCAAGGTTTTCGGGCTTCGGGCCCCAGAAGCCGTCACAGTTGACCAATCACGACCAAAAGGGGATGTCGTCATTATATGGAGTCAAACTAACAGGTTACAATGAAAACCTTTCATAAATATGACCTATAAACTATGCTAAAAGTTTTGGGCTCGGGCAGCCATCAAGGCTGAATGATCGCGACCAAAAGGGGACGTTCTCATCTAGACATTATTTGGAGACATCCTACTAAGGTACAATGAAATCCCTCCATAAATATCACCTGTAGACTGTGTTAAAGGTTTTCAGGCTTCAGGCCCCTATAGCCATCACAGTTGCCTAATAGTGTCCAACTAACAGGTTACAATGAAATCCTTCCATAAATATGACCTATAGACTATGCTAAAGGTTTTTGGGCTCGGGCAGCCATCAAGGCTAAATGATCGTGACCAAAAGGGGACGTTCTCATCTAAACATTATTTGGAGTTACACTACCAAGCTACAATAAAATCCCTTCATAATTATGACCTGTAGACTGTTCTAAAGGTTTTCAGGCTTCGGGCCCCTCACAGTTGCCCAATCGTGTCCAAAAGGGGACGTTCTCATCTAGACATTATATGAAGTCAAATTTACCAAGTTACAATGAAATCCCTTCATAAATGTGACCTGTAGACTGTGCGAAAGGTATTCAGGCTTTGGCCTCGGGCAGCCATAATGGTTGAATGATCGCCAAAAGGGGACATTCCCGTATGGGCATTATATGGAGTGATCCTACGAAGTTACAATGAAATCCCTTCATAAATATGACCTGTAGACTGTGCTAAAGGTTTTCGGGCTACGGGCACCTGTAGCCATCACAGTTGACCAATCACGACCAAAAGGGGATGTCATCATCTAGGCATTATATGGAGTCAACCTAACAAGTTACAATGAAATCCTTCCATAAATATGACCTATAGAGTATGCTAAAGGTCTTTGGGCTCGGGCAGCCATAAAGGCTGAATGATCGCGACCAAAAGGGGATATTCTCATTTGGACATTATATGAAGTCAACCTACCAAGTTACAAAGAAATCCCTTCATAAATATGTCTTGTAGACTGTGCTAAAGGTTTTTGGGCTTCGGGTTCGGGCAGCCATCATGGTTGAATGATTGCAACCAAAGGGGACAATCTCATCTGGGCATCATCTGAAGTAATCCTACGAAGTTACAATGAAATCCCTTCATAAATATGATCTGTAGACTGTGCTCAAGGTTTTCGGGCTTCAGGCACCTGCAGCCATCACAGGTGACCAATCACGACCAAAAGGGGATGTCATCATCTAGGCATTATATGGAGTCAACCTAACAGGTTACAATGAAATCATTCCATAAATATGACCTTTTGCCTATGCTAAAAGTTTTTGGGCTCGGGCACTCATCAAGGCTGAATGATCGCGATCAAAATGGGACGTTCTCATCTAGATATTATTTGGAGTCATCCTACCAAGTTACAATGAAATCCCTTCATAAATATGACCTATAAACTATGTTAAAGGTTTTGGGCTCAGGCAGCCATCAAGGCTGAATGATCGCGACCAAAAGGGGACGTTCTCATCTAGACATTATTTGGAGACATCCTACCAAGGTACAATGAAATCCCTCCATAAATATCACCTGTAGACTGTGTTAAAGGTTTTCAGGCTTCAGGCCCCTATAGCAATAACAGTTGCCTAATGGTGTCCAACTAACAGGTTACAATGAAATCCTTCCATAAATATGACCTATAGACTATGCTAAAGGTTTTTGGGCTCGGGCAGCCATCAAGGCTGAATGATCGTGACCAAAAGGGGACGTTCTCATCTAGACATTATTTGGAGTTATACTACCAAGCTACAATAAAATCCCTTCATAATTATGACCCGTAGACTGTTCTAAAGTTTTTCAGGCTTTGGGCCCCTGTAGCTGTCACAGTTGCCCAATCGTGTCCAAAAGGGGACGTTCTCATCTAGACATTATATGAATTCAAATTTATCAAGTTACAATGAAATCCCTTCATAAATGTGACCTGTAGACTGTGCGAAAGGTATTCAGGCTTTGGGCTCGGGCAGCCATAATGGTTGAATGATCGCCAAAAGGGGACATTCTCATATGGGCATTATATGGAGTGATCCTACGAAGTTACAATGAAATCCCTTCATAAATATGACCTGTAGACTGTGCTAAAGGTTTTTGGGCTTCGGGCACCTGTAGCCATCACAGTAGACCAATCACGACCAAAAGGGGATGTCATCATCTAGGCATTATATGGAGTCAACCTAACAAGTTACAATGAAATCCTTCCATAAATATGACCGATAGAGTATGCTAAAGGTCTTTGGGCTCGGGCAGCCATAAAGGCTGAATGATCGCGACCAAAAGGGGATATTCTCAATTGGACATTATATGAAGTCAACCTACCAAGTTACAAAGAAATCCCTTCATAAATATGTCTTGTAGACTGTGCTAAAGGTTTTTGGGCTTCGGGCTCGGGCAGCCATCATGGTTGAATGATTGCAACCAAAGGGGACAATCTCATCTGGGCATCATCTGAAGTAATCCTATGAAGTTACAATGAAATCCCTTCATAAATATGATCTGTGGACTGTGCTCAAGGTTTTCGGGCTTCAGGCACCTGTAGCCATTACAGTTGACCAATCACGACCAAAAGGGGATGTCATCATCTAGGCATTATATGGAGTCAACCTAACAGGTTACAATGAAATCCTTCCATAAATATGACCTTTTGCCTATGCTAAAGGTTTTTGGGCTCGGGCACTCATCAAGGCTGAATGATCGCGATCAAAATGGGACGTTCTCATCTAGATATTATTTGGAGTCATCCTGCCAAGTTACAATGAAATGCCTTCATAAATATGACCTATAAACTATGTTAAAGGTTTTGGGCTCGGGCAGCCATCAAGGCTGAATGATCGCGACCAAAAGGGGACGTTCTCATCTAGACATTATTTGGAGACATCCTACTAAGGTACAATGAAATCCCTCCATAAATATCACCTGTAGACTGTGTTAAAGGTTTTCAGGCTTCAGGCCCCTATAGCCATCACAGTTGCCTAATGGTGTCCAACTAACAGGTTACAATGAAATCCTTCCATAAATATGACCTATAGACTATGCTAAAGGTTTTTGGGCTTGGGCAGCCATCAAGGCTGAATGATCATGACCAAAAGGGGACGTTCTCATCTAGACATTATTTGGAGTTATACTGCCAAGCTACAATAAAATCCCTTCATAATTATGACCTGTAGACTGTTCTAAAGGTTTTCAGGCTTCGGGCCCCTGTAGCTGTCACAGTTGCCCAATCATGTCCAAAAGGGGACGTTCTCATCTAGACATTATATGAAGTCAAATTTACCAAGTTACAATGAAATCCCTTCATAAATGTGACCTGTAGACTGTGCGAAAGGTATTCAGGCTTTGGGCTCGGGCAGCCATAATGGTTGAATGATCGCCAAAAGGGGACATTCTCATATGGGCATTATATGGAGTGATCCTACAAAGTTACAATGAAATCCCTTCATAAATATGACCTGTAGACTGTGCTAAAGGTTTTCGGGCTTCGGGCACCTGTAGCCATCACAGTTGACCAATCACGACCAAAAGGGGATGTCATCATCTAGGCATCATATGGGGTCAACCTAACAAGTTACAATGAAATCCTTCCATAAATACGACCTATAGAGTATGCTAAAGGTCTTTGGGCTCGGGCAGCCATAAAGGCTGAATGATCGTGACCAAAAGGGGATATTCTCATTTGGACATTATATGAAGTCAACCTACCAAGTTACAAAGAAATCCCTTCATAAATATGTCTTGTAGACTGTGCTAAAGGTTTTTGGGCTTCGGGCTCGGGCAGGCATCATGGTTGAATGATTGCAACCAAAGGGGACAATCTCATCTGGGCATCATCTGAAGTAATCCTATGAAGTTACAATGAAATCCCTTCATAAATATGATCTGCAGACTGTGCTCAAGGTTTTCGGGCTTCAGGCACCTGTAGCCATCACAGTTGACCAATCACGACCAAAAGGGGATGTCATCATCTAGGCATTATATGGAGTCAACCTAACAGGTTACAATGAAATCATTCCATAAATATGACCTTTTGCCTATGCTAAAGGTTTTTGGGCTCGGGCACTCATCAAGGCTGAATGATCGCGATCAAAATGGGACGTTCTCATCTAGATATTATTTGGAGTCATCCTGCCAAGTTACAATGAAATCCCTTCATAAATATGACCTATAAACTATGTTAAAGGTTTTGGGCTCGGGCAGCCATCAAGGCTGAATGATCGCGACCAAAAGGGGACGTTCTCATCTAGACATTATTTGGAGACATCCTACTAAGGTACAATGAAATCCCTCCATAAATATCACCTGTAGACTGTGTTGAAGGTTTTCAGCTTCAGGCCCCTATAGCCATCACAGTTGCCTAATGGTGTCCAACTAACAGGTTACAATGAAATCCTTCCATAAATATGACCTATAGACTATGCTAAAGGTTTTTGGGCTCGGGCAGCCATCAAGGCTGAATGATCATGACCAAAAGGGGACGTTCTCATCTAGACATTATTTGGAGTTATACTACCAAGCTACAATAAAATCCCTTCATAATTATGACCTGTAGACTGTTCTAAAGGTTTTCAGGCTTCGGGCCCCTGTAGCTGTCACAGTTGCCCAATCATGTCCAAAAGGGGACGTTCTCATCTAGACATTATATGAAGTCAAATTTACCAAGTTACAATGAAATCCCTTCATAAATGTGACCTGTAGATTGTGCGAAAGGTATTCAGGCTTTGGGCTCGGGCAGCCATAATGGTGGAATGATCGCCAAAAGGGGACATTCTCATATGGGCATTATATGGAGTGATCCTACAAAGTTACAATGAAATCCCTTCATAAATATGACCTGTAGACTGTGCTAAAGGTTTTCGGGCTTCGGGCACCTGTAGCCATCACAGTTGACCAATCACGACCAAAAGGGGATGTCATCATCTAGGCATTATATGGGGTCAACCTAACAAGTTACAATGAAATCCTTCCATAAATACGACCTATAGAGTATGCTAAAGGTCTTTGGGCTCGGGCAGCCATAAAGGCTGAATGATCGTGACCAAAAGGGGATATTCTCATTTGGACATTATATGAAGTCAACCTACCAAGTTACAAAGAAATCCCTTCATAAATATGTCTTGTAGACTGTGCTAAAGGTTTTTGGGCTTCGGGCTCGGGCAGGCATCATGGTTGAATGATTGCAACCAAAGGGGACAATCTCATCTGGGCATCATCTGAAGTAATCCTATGAAGTTACAATGAAATCCCTTCATAAATATGATCTGCAGACTGTGCTCAAGGTTTTCGGGCTTCAGGCACCTGTAGCCATCACAGTTGACCAATCACGACCAAAAGGGGATGTCATCATCTAGGCATTATATGGAGTCAACCTAACAGGTTACAATGAAATCCTTCCATAAATATGACCTTTTGCCTATGCTAAAGGTTTTTGGGCTCGGGCACTCATCAAGGCTGAATGATCGCGATCAAAATGGGACGTTCTCATCTAGATATTATTTGGAGTCATCCTACCAAGTTACAATGAAATCCCTTCATAAATATGACCTATAAACTATGTTAAAGGTTTTGGGCTCAGGCAGCCATCAAGGCTGAATGATCGCGACCAAAAGGGGACGTTCTCATCTAGACATTATTTGGAGACATCCTACCAAGGTACAATGAAATCCCTCCATAAATATCACCTGTAGACTGTGTTAAAGGTTTTCAGGCTTAAGGCCCCTATAGCAATCACAGTTGCCTAATGGTGTCCAACTAACAGGTTACAATGAAATCCTTCCATAAATATGACCTATAGACTATGCTAAAGGTTTTTGGGCTCGGGCAGCCATCAAGGCTGAATGATCGTGACCAAAAGAGGACGTTCTCATCTAGACATTATTTGGAGTTATACTACCAAGCTACAATAAAATCCCTTCATAATTATGACCCGTAGACTGTTCTAAAGTTTTTCAGGCTTTGGGCCCCTGTAGCTGTCACAGTTGCCCAATCGTGTCCAAAAGGGGACGTTCTCATCTAGACATTATATGAAGTCAAATTTATCAAGTTACAATGAAATCCCTTCATAAATGTGACCTGTAGATTGTGCGAAAGGTATTCAGGCTTTGGGCTCGGGCAGCCATAATGGTTGAATGATCGCCAAAAGGGGACATTCTCATATGGGCATTATATGGAGTGATCCTACGAAGTTACAATGAAATCCCTTCATAAATATGACCTGTAGACTGTGCTAAAGGTTTTCGGGCTTCGGGCACCTGTAGCCATCACAGTAGACCAATCACGACCAAAAGGGGATGTCATCATCTAGGCATTATATGGAGTCAACCTAACAAGTTACAATGAAATCCTTCCATAAATACGACCGATAGAGTATGCTAAAGGTCTTTGGGCTCGGGCAGCCATAAAGGCTGAATGATCGCGACCAAAAGGGGATATTCTCATTTGGACATTATATGAAGTCAACCTACCAAGTTACAAAGAAATCCCTTCATAAATATGTCTTGTAGACTGTGCTAAAGGTTTTTGGGCTTCGGGCTCGGGCAGCCATCATGGTTGAATGATTGCAACCAAAGGGGACAATCTCATCTGGGCATCATCTGAAGTAATCCTATGAAGTTACAATGAAATCCCTTCATAAATATGATCTGTGGACTGTGCTCAAGGTTTTCGGGCTTCAGGCACCTGTAGCCATCACAGTTGACCAATCACGACCAAAAGGGGATGTCATCATCTAGGCATTATATGGAGTCAACCTAACAGGTTACAATGAAATCCTTCCATAAATATGACCTTTTGCCTATGCTAAAGGTTTTTGGGCTCGGGCACTCATCAAGGCTGAATGATCGCGATCAAAATGGGACGTTCTCATCTAGATATTACTTGGAGTCATCCTGCCAAGTTACAATGAAATCCCTTCATAAATATGACCTATAAACTATGTTAAAGGTTTTGGGCTCGGGCAGCCATCAAGGCTGAATGATCGCGACCAAAAGGGGACGTTCTCATCTAGACATTATTTGGAGACATCCTACTAAGGTACAATGAAATCCCTCCATAAATATCACCTGTAGACTGTGTTAAAGGTTTTCAGCTTCAGGCCCCTATAGCCATCACAGTTGCCTAATGGTGTCCAACTAACAGGTTACAATGAAATCCTTCCATAAATATGACCTATAGACTATGCTAAAGGTTTTTGGGCTCAGGCAGCCATCAAGGCTGAATGATCATGACCAAAAGGGGACGTTCTCATCTAGACATTATTTGGAGTTATACTGCCAAGCTACAATAAAATCCCTTCATAATTATGACCTGTAGACTGTTCTAAAGGTTTTCAGGCTTCGGGCCCCTGTAGCTGTCACAGTTGCCCAATCATGTCCAAAAGGGGACGTTCTCATCTAGACATTATATGAAGTCAAATTTACCAAGTTACAATGAAATCCCTTCATAAATGTGACCTGTAGACTGTGCGAAAGGTATTCAGGCTTTGGGCTCGGGCAGCCATAATGGTTGAATGATCGCCAAAAGGGGACATTCTCATATGGGCATTATATGGAGTGATCCTACAAAGTTACAATGAAATCCCTTCATAAATATGACCTGTAGACTGTGCTAAAGGTTTTCGGGCTTCGGGCACCTGTAGCCATCACAGTTGACCAATCACGACCAAAAGGGGATGTCATCATCTAGGCATTATATGGGGTCAACCTAACAAGTTACAATGAAATCCTTCCATAAATACGACCTATAGAGTATGCTAAAGGTCTTTGGGCTCGGGCAGCCATAAAGGCTGAATGATCGCGACCAAAAGGGGATATTCTCATTTGGACATTATATGAAGTCAACCTACCAAGTTACAAAGAAATCCCTTCATAAATATGTCTTGTAGACTGTGCTAAAGGTTTTTGGGCTTCGGGCTCGGGCAGGCATCATGGTTGAATGATTGCAACCAAAGGGGACAATCTCATCTGGGCATCATCTGAAGTAATCCTATGAAGTTACAATGAAATCCCTTCATAAATATGATCTGCAGACTGTGCTCAAGGTTTTCGGGCTTCAGGCACCTGTAGCCATCACAGTTGACCAATCACGACCAAAAGGGGATGTCATCATCTAGGCATTATATGGAGTCAACCTAACAGGTTACAATGAAATCCTTCCATAAATATGACCTTTTGCCTATGCTAAAGGTTTTTGGGCTCGGGCACTCATCAAGGCTGAATGATCGCGATCAAAATGGGACGTTCTCATCTAGATATTAT
Source organism: Pictodentalium vernedei (assembly GCA_031216915.1). NCBI lineage: Eukaryota > Metazoa > Mollusca > Scaphopoda > Dentaliida > Dentaliidae > Pictodentalium > Pictodentalium vernedei. The sequence goes on from CM062293.1 coordinate 263,318,726, forward strand.
TTGGAGTCATCCTACCAAGTTACAATGAAATCCCTTCATAAATATGACCTGTAGACTGTGCTAAAGGTTTTCGGGCTTCGGGCCCCTGTAGCCGTCACAGTTGCCCAATCAGGACCAAAAGGGGACTTTCTCATCTAGACATTATATGAAGTCAACCCACAAGTTACAATGAAATTCCTCAATAAATATGACCTATAGACTGTGCTAAAGGTTTTCGGGTTTTGGTCTCGGGCAGCCATACCGGTTGACCGATCGTGACCAAAAGGGGACGTTCTCATCTAGACATGACCCCAAACCTGCATATAAAATTTTGAGACGATCAGACAAGAACTGCGGGGTGTAGCCCGTGCTAAAGGAAAATGTGAACAGACTCACAGACTTGCAGACTAACAGACTTCCGCACGTGTGATGGCAATAGCTTAACTTGACTATGTCAAGTTAAGCTAATGAACATGGTTGTTTGGTTCATGTAATATAAGGAGCTGGACTATAAAGCGGTATTTCGATACGGTTTGATATAATTTTTTTAACCGATAAAATATTGCCTGTCTTGAAAAATTACCGGTATATCTAATCTATCGAGATTAGGAACAGAGGGGTCCATATTCATTTTCTTGGACTTTCATTCACAAGGTGTCTTGCCTGAGATAGTTAACAAAAACTATATTATTTCCAAACAGGTTCTTTATTTATTGTCGGGTAAGTATTGTTTTCCTCATCAAAATTTCTAACGAACTAACCAATCAAATTTTGTTCTTTAGAACCATGTACCTTCAACACCTTCAGGATTTGGGAAGACAAAACCCTCAAATATTATGCAGTACCGGTACAAGCCTTAAATAACGGCAATAATTAAAGAGTCCCGTAAATAAATCCATGTATTGCAGTATAGCCGAAGCACCATCAACAGAAGATGGCTATAATCACTTTCAATAAACACATTCACAGGACACTGAAATAAAATAGAACGAACGACAATGATGGCTGTTGACAGGTTTCACAAAAATTAACACTATCAAAGCATATCTGTATTCGAAATTTATTTTTCTAATTTCCTCCAACATCTGCAATGTACGGCGGACGGGTTCAAAAATCGAAAACAGTAAATACAAGAGGAACTGAGAAGATATGCGCCATTATTTCACACGCTGGCATTGATCCAAACATGCTCTCAGATATAATTTTTTTTTTCCATTTCTCAGCTTGAGTCGAGTACTTGTGTGTGAGTGGAAGGGGCTGAATAAACTAACAGCTTTTTAAAGTGTATTCATCTTTATGAAATATACCAGTTGCCAACTGAAAAAATTTTGTGTTCCACATCTTGAGGGACTGTGTGCGTGTGGTGTGTGTGCGTGTGTGTGTGTGTGTAGGTGTGGGGGGGGGGGGATAAAATAATATGTATTCCGGTATTGATATTTCTAAATGAAAGTGTCAGTGACACTGTAGCTCAACTTGTGTAAGACATGTACATGTATAGTATGTGACACAGCAATGACATGCATCTAGGTAATGACCTGATAACAAATGTACAAATAAAGTATTGTTACGGTCTGTACATAACTGATGACCGAAGCCTGTAACAAATGTATAGGTAAAGTATTGTAAAGGTGGGCGACAGTTAGATGCTAAACTAGAAAAGAAATCTTTGAGGCCCAGAGTGGGTCTGACTGAACCCAAAAATATTTGTTCTCATAGCACAGTGATAACAAAGGCAACCAAAAACACTTGTTCCTGTCCCAAGGTGATAACAAAGGTACCAAGAAGTTTCGTGAAGATCGGTTCATAAATACAGCCTCTAGCCCGAGCCGTATTGACATGTGCAATTACTGTGTATAAGTAGCACTGAATAAATCAAAGTTCATCTAATTTTCATAATTTCTGCAGGAGAAAAAAACCTGTATTATATGTGATGTATTCCATGTTACTAAACATTCAGTCAAAAATTTATTCAAATCAGAACCTTCATATAGAAGTTCTGTACAAAAAATTGATTGGACCTAATTTCAGTACAAAATGGCCGCTGGCAGGCTAATAGGGATCTGTGAATAAGTTTTTTTTCGTCCCAAGGTGATAACAAAGGTACCCAAGAAGTTTTGTGAAGATCGGTTCATAAATACAACCCCTAGCCCGAGCCGTATTGACATGTGCTCTTACTGGGTATAAGTAGCACTGAATAAATCAAAGTTCATCTAATTTGCATAATTTCTGCACGAGAAAAAAACCTGTATTATACGTGATGTATTCCATGTTACTAAACATTCATTCAAAAATTTATTTAAATCAGAACTTTCATACAGAAGTTCTGTACAAACAAGGCCATCCCAAAGTGCTAACTGCCAACCAAAAGCATGACCAATACTGACCAAAAGCTTGAATTATCCCAACCAAAAAAATAATAAAGCCATCCAAAACCGTACACAATTTCTAATTACCGGTACCGACCAAAAGCACAACCAATGTCGACCAAAAAAAAAAACATTTTGTCTATTTGTTTCCATGTTTACCATGTACTTTACATCTTGAGCTAATAGGGATCTGTGAATAAATTTTTTTTTCAAATCGAATTTCAAATTGAATCTTGGCTCTGATATCGATATTGAATTGAATCTTAATGGACAAATTATTTTGTATTGCACCAAACACAAGTTACGGAACACTGTGGTGACTATTACAAGACTGACTGAATATCACAAAATAAGTATTCTCTGGAGCACCGTCGCTGAAACGTAGGCCAATTATCCAAAGTTTTAGTTTTTAAAGGCTAAACTTGTTACTATTCACCACAATCTGTGATAACAAAGACTGCTTCTGGACGTGAGCCACACTGACTCACAAAATTTCACCTCCTTAGCATCAATGAATATTGTACCTTCGATTCAGCACATGGAAAAGTGATATATCCTGAGATGAGACATGGCCTGAGACAGTCAGGGGGAGTGCCGTACGTTTGGGGATGTATATTAAATTGTGAACTGCTGCTTGTTCTTCATTATATCTAGCGTTCCATCCATATTTGTATTTATAGAACGATAGGGTGTAACATTTTAGCAGCATCAATACCACAACTGATGTTGTCAGAAATTGTTCGGTCATCTCAGAATCTCTCCCAGCCAGAGAAAAATGCACAATTAGTCGTATCAAACTGGATAGTCTTTCATTGACATGTATGGGTAAATATGAGAAATTAACTCCATGTCATGTTTTCAGTTTCGGTTTTCATTGTACAAACATGACAACACATTGCATTTGCACTTTGGAAGATGTATTTGGCAGGACATGCATTTGCATCAAACAAATAAGAACTTTAAATCAACCCATTTATAAAACAAGAGGCCCCATGGGGCCTGAGGTCGCTCACTTGACATGGTAGTCTAAGTATCAAACCAGGGACTTGACTTGAATAAGCTAAGAAAAGCATATACCAACTAAATGAAGCGATTGTGCCCACACAATACACAGGATTTTCCTTTTATTTTCAGTTCCTGCACTTTTTTCATCCCAAAATTGAGATAAACGCATAAAAAACGAGTCCTACCCGGCCCACAAATTTTCAGTGGAAAAAAAAAAAAAATTTTGTCTTAAAATTGACCTAAACACATAAAAAACAAAATTTCCGGATTTTGGTCCAAAATTTTCAAAGTCCTACCCGGCCCCCAAATTTTCAGTGTAACAAAAAATTTTCTGTCTTAAAATTGACCGAAACGCATAAAAAAACAAAAACAAAAATTCCGGATTTTGGTTCAAAATTTCAAAGTCCAGAACGGGACCTCAAGTTTTCAGCCTAAATATGAACCCAGGGACTTGGCTTGAACAAACTTGAATCTCACCCCACCTAAGGATGCTGCATACCAAATATCAAAAGATTCTTATTGGTAGATCTGAAGAAGAAGATTTTTAAAGAATATTCCTCATACTGCACTAATTTAAACATTTGGGCTCTCATAGAGAGCCCAAATATGGACCCAGGCAATTGATTTCAATAAACATGTGAAAAAATCTTCCAAAGATGCTATTGTTATAGCCCCCATATTATATTGAGATTGAAATATCCTTAGTGGATAATTATATACTCGCCCAAAAAAGAAGGTGTGCATTGCAGAAATTGATCAAACTCCAAAAAAATAATTTCGTAGGTGTAAAGAGTGTTAACCTGTTCATGAATAAGTTATATTGAACACAAAAACAGCTTTCCCCGTTAAAATTGCATTAACGTTAAATGAAGTGCTGCACGTTTGTGAAAAGGCATGTTTTGCACGTGGAGAGTCTGAAAATTCGTTCACATTCAAACTTGCGCTTCTGTTAAAACGACTCCACATTAGCATGCCAAGATTGACAATGAATCAACGTCTCCTTGCCCTGGGTATGATTAGAGCTGGCAGAACACACAGAGAGGTTGCCCAGCATTTGAACTGCCACCGTAACACTGTAGACAGGCTAGTCCATCGACATGCACAACAAACAACATGATGACGTTCGAGACCGACCCCGCTCTGGGAGACCCCGAGTTACCACCCCTGCACAAGATCGGTATATCCATGTCGTCAATCTCCGGAACCGGCAACAAACGGCAATGACGACAGCCAGGAACATCCCTAACCTGAGATGGATACATCCTCAAACAGTAACAACCGGCTGAGAGAATACGGCTTACATCCTCGAAGACCTGCAATTCGTCCGATTTTGACGTTACGTCATCGTCGTACTCGACTGCAGTGGTGTAGACAACATCTCAGGCATCCCTTACACTGGTGGCGACGTGTTTTATTCACAGATGAATGTTGTTTCCATCTTTCATCATCAGATGGGCACCAGAGAGTGTACAGACGTCGAAAAGAACGCTACGCAGATCCATGTGTCGTGGAGCGAACCGTTATGGGGGAGGGTCTCTCATGGTGTGGGGTGGCATCACTGCCCGTAACAGAACTGAGCTGGTCATTACTGATGGCAATCTCAATGCAGCCAGATATCATGATGAAGTGCTTACACCTATTGTTATCCCATTTCTGCAACGTCACAGCCCCAGCGTCATTCTACAGCAGGACAACGCCCGACCCCACGCAGCTCGTGTTGTTCAACAGTATCTGCAGCAACAACAAGTGGATGTTCTTCCCTGGCCCGCAAATTCGACCGATATCTCACCCATTGAGCACGTATGGGACGAAATGAAACGTCAGCTACGCCGGCTTCCCCATGCACCTTCAACGCTTGTGGAACTCCAAAGACAGCTTATCAGAATATGGAACAACATCCCACAACACTTCCATGCTAACTTGTTCGCTTCCATGAGGCGTAGATGCACAGCAGTAGTCGATGCAGACGGAGGTCATACCAGATATTGAGTGTGTGACTTTTGTGTTTGACCCTTAGTGTCTTTGACTCTCCATGGCACCAAGAGTATTCGTCGTAGCGTAATGAAATTTCTCGTGTTGATCACAAATAGATTCATCTGTGATTGAATAAAATTTCCATGAATGAAAATGATATATATCTTTTTTTAGTGTTAATTTTTAGCATGCACACTTTCTTTTTTGGGAGAGTATATTAAGTTTGATATTTTTCTTCATTTTCTGACTGGTCTGACTCATTTGCACCGAGTGACCTTTGTTTACATCTTTGTTACACTAATATATTGTACATATAGCTGTTGATTGTTTAAGTAGGTCGAGGACCTTGTTTACTTGAATTATGACAGAATCACCTAGAAACTGACAGAACATTGTAGACATTTCATCGTCTAGGACATTCTATCTGGTTACTATATAAAGGTTTGTCAACAGAATCAAAAAATAGGCCGATGAAATCGTCAGATGCAACTAGTAGAAAGCTGTATGACGGTGGGCTACCACGGATGCCGACATTATGTACACCATACAAGGTATGGGTACATATAGAAGTGGATTGGAGGAGTGTCTAATTTGATGGATAAAGGGTTAATATCTCCGGATCAAATTATCAGATTTACATAAAAAACTATACAGCACAGCACACCAGTAACATGAATAAATATATAAAGTAACATGACAATCGGATTGATATTTTTTGAGTTATCTCATGCCAAAGGGATTGGAGGAATTTTCAATTTGAAGGATAAAGGGTTAATATCTTGGGATCAAATTATCAGATTAACACCAAAAACTATACAGCTCAGCACATCAGTAACCTGAACACAATTATAAAGTAACTTGACAATCCAAGCAATATTTTTCAAGTTATCGAATGCCAAAGGGATTGGAGGAATTTTCAATTTGAAGGATAAAGGGTTAATATCTCAGGATTAAATTATCAGATTTACACCAAAAACTATACAGCACGGCACATCAGTAACCTGAACATAAATATAAAGTAACTTGACAATCCAAGCAATATTTTTCAAGTTATCGAATGCCAAAGGGATTGGAGGAATTTTCAATTTGAAGGATAAAGGGTTAATACTTCAGGATTAAATTATCAGATTTACACCAAAAACTATACAGCTCGGCACATCAGTAACCTGAACACAAATATAAAGTAACTTGACAATCCAAGCAATATTTTTCAAGTTATCGAATGCCAAAGGGATTGGAGGAATTTTCAATTTGAAGGATAAAGGGTTAATATCTCAGGATCAAAATAACAGATTTACACCAAAAACTATACAGCTCGGCACATCGGTAACCTGAACACAAATATAAAGGAACTTGACAATCCAAGTAATATTTTTCAAGTTATCGAATGCCAAAGGGATTGGAGAAGTTTTCAATTTGAAGGATAAAGGGTTAATATCTGGGGATCAAATCATCAGATTTACACTAAAAACTATACAGCTTGGCACATCAGTAACCTGAACACAAATATAAAGTAACTTGACAATCAAAGTAATATTTTTCAAGTTATCGAATGCCAAAGGATTGGAGAAATTTTCAATTTGAAGGATAAAGGGTTAATATCTCAGGATCAAATTATCAGATTTACACCAAAAACTATACAGCTCGGCAAATCAGTAACCTGAACACAAATGTAAAGTAACTAGACAATCCAAGCAATAATTTTCAAGTTATCGAATGCCAAAGGGATTGGAGGAATTTTCAATTTGAAGGATAAAGGGTTAATATCTCAGGATCAAATCAACAATCCAAGCAATATTTTTCAAATTATCGAATGCCAAAGAAATGGATATGGACGCCGGATGGACAGACGGATGGATGGACAGACAGACAGACAGACAGACAGACGGACGAAGGATGGACGAACGACGGATGGTCACCCTGGATGCCGGCATTATGTGTACCATACATAGTATGGGTACACATAAAAACTCATTTTTAGAAAGCCATTTCAGAAAGACTCACTTCAGTTAAAACACAGCAGTTATTTCCATTGGAGATTATTGTTCTAGGACAATGCCTTTATTATATAGAAGCAGTGCTTCTTTGTGAATTTGGAAGATTGATTCCAAAAGAATTTTGAAGAGAATCTATTCATCTTGGAAAAGAGAATTTATACTTTCTGTGAAACAGAATATTATTTTGTGAAAAGCCAGGATTCTACTGGATTATTTGGAAATTACGTCTTGGATTTTTACTCCATTTGAATTTTGTGGAGCATTTTGTTATATTTTATTGGAGACTGCTGAAATTTCTAAGTGAAAATTTTATTACAAATCTACTGGATACTGTTTCTGAAGAGACATTCTTGGATTTAATACTACCAGCTGGTAACTCTTCACAAGATTCTTCACCACTGGATTACTGGATTCTGTCAAACTGTACTTTGGACTAATTCGATAATTGAGAAGTATCACTGTTTTTATTTTCTGTAAACCAATTAGTGTAAAAGATCTTTGTATCATTTTTGTTATTTATATTAATTTTTTTTAATTAAATTTCAGAATAGTTAAATTCATAGTTATTGTTGCTGATCCTCAGATTTCTTTCTGTTACCAATATCAATAATATTTCCATACCATAACAGAAATATGTGAAATTTGAAAGCTTTTGGAGCAGTGGTTTGGTAGAAAAGTAGTTTTAAATGTTTTCCCCATTACGCACAGTGTTAAAAATGCTGATTCAGCACTTATTCAAAGTCCCAAAAAAGTACTCCATGATAAAACCGATGGCAATTTTTTTTGACCAAGCTTCACACCAAATAAAAATTCTCAGTGCCGTGCAGTTTTGGAGATATGAGCGTTTAAATTTTTTTCTATTTTCAGCTCCTGTGGTTCCCATGGGGCGACAGGGAAAATTTTTTTTGCATAAATCAACTACTTATGTCCTAGTAAAATCTCATATCAAATTTGGTTCAAATCAGCCTCTCAGTTTGGAAAATAGAAAAATTTGAGCATGGCAAAATTCTTGCCCCTCCCATAACGATGGCAAATATAGGCCCTAGAACAAATCTGAGTCTACACCCCAAAAGGAAGCTGCATACCTAATATCAAGTCTCTGCTACTGCTGGTTCATGAGAAGATTTTTTTTTAACATTTTGGCTCACTTTTTGGGCGTGGCCCTACCAAGGGGCGGGTCAACTTGATTTGAACAAATTTGAATTGACATGTGATAGGGAACATGCACACCAGATTTGGTTCAATTTGGTTGAGTAGTTTGTGAGAAGAAGTCGATAATGTAAAGTTAACGTTGGATGTGGGATGGACAGATGACGGACAGAAAGTAATTAGTAAAACTCCCCTTGAGCTTCGCTCAGGTGAGCTAATAAAACAGAACATGACATTTTGTTGAGATATCCAAGTCAAATTCAATCTTTTATAGCAGCACTCTCTGTCACAAACTGGCATGATGGGTCACCGAATACAATCCAGTGATCCATGAAGTAAAAGGTTCGCAAGTGCTTCTTGTGCTTTTATGAAAAAGATTAAATATATTTTCAGGTAGAATATCTTAAGAGATATTATTTTAGGGTAATACTTTTTGCTTGTAAAAAGGACGGTATCCGGTAAAAGGACGGCAAGTGTATAAAAACTACGTTTTAAAGTACTAAATGTACCTCTGAATGTGTGAAAAGTGATTATTTTAGGAAGCTTATGCAATAATAACTACATAGAAAGAAGATTAAGTATTGTTTGTTTTATTGTAGACTATTTTCAAGACAAAATAGATCATTTTGCCATCGCAATCCCCACATGTGAGCTCACAGTGGTGGGTCCAGAGGGGGAAGGGGGGCCCCAAATGCAAACCGTAACTTACTGTTTTTAACCCCCAGGAGGCACCAGAATCGATCTCAAGAGCTTCAGAATTTGAAGAAAAAAAATATCCGGGAAAGGGCCCACAACCATGGGAGGGAATACACCCAATTCCATAGTTCAAGCCATTGAAATATCCCAGAGTTATGTCGATCTTACCCCCCCCCCCCACCATTTCGAAAATATCGGAAATGGATTATATATATAGCACGGCGTAGCCAGGATTTTGTAGTGGGGGTGGGGGGAATCATGATATTTGGAAGGTTGCTGTGGGGTCCCCCATGCCTAACTAGGGCTAGACCTCCCCGGAAACAAATTATCGTAAACAATTCATTAGTTATTAATTCCAATCGCCCACAAAAACACATTAGTGTCTATCATACACAATATGTATAGTGGGCAACTGGAATTAACAAGCAAAAGATTTGGAATGCTTCCAATTACTCGGTGCCCAATCTTGGAGTGCAAGTTCAAAATAGTCTAAAGCACCAGTGTGTGTCAGAGAAAAGCAGTAGGGATTGTGTTCAGATGCCAGTTTCAATCTAATGGTATGTGCTTACTGGGCAGGGAATATAGAGAAGAGAATTAACATGCACAGGGATTGGACACTAGCCTACTGTTTTTAACCCCCAGGAGGCACCAGAATCGATCTCAAGAGCTTCAGAATTTGAAGAAAAAAAATATCCGGGAAAGGGCCCACAACCATGGGAGGGAATACACCCAATTCCATAGTTCAAGCCATTGAAATATCCCAGAGTTATGTCGATCTTACCCCCCCCCCCACCATTTCGAAAATATCGGAAATGGATTATATATATAGCACGGCGTAGCCAGGATTTTGTAGTGGGGGTGGGGGGAATCATGATATTTGGAAGGTTGCTGTGGGGTCCCCCATGCCTAACTAGGGCTAGACCTCCCCGGAAACAAATTATCGTAAACAATTCATTAGTTATTAATTCCAATCGCCCACAAAAACACATTAGTGTCTATCATACACAATATGTATAGTGGGCAACTGGAATTAACAAGCAAAAGATTTGGAATGCTTCCAATTACTCGGTGCCCAATCTTGGAGTGCAAGTTCAAAATAGTCTAAAGCACCAGTGTGTGTCAGAGAAAAGCAGTAGGGATTGTGTTCAGATGCCAGTTTCAATCTAATGGTATGTGCTTACTGGGCAGGGAATATAGAGAAGAGAATTAACATGCACAGGGATTGGACACTAGCCTACCGGTAGTCTTTGATTCTGGTCACCATGCTGGCTTACCAAGCAACTGAAAAGGTGAGTTCTGCACCAAACAACCTTCAAATGTTACATTTTGATCACCAATGTACTGCACCCACCCCACCCTGCCCCACCACTGGGAATGGGAAGAAGGTTAAGTTGCTAGACTCTGTGGGAGATCGATCCTGGTGCCTCCTGAAGAAAGGTAGGTGTTAAAAACAGTGACATTTGCATTTTTTGGAGGTGGGGTGGGGAGGGGGGCAAACCCCACAACGACCTTCCAAATATCATGACTGCCCTCCCCTCCCAAACAAAAAAATAGCTAACCCCCCCCCCCCCCCCCCCATTATAGAATCCTGGCTATGCCCTTCCAGATAAACACAATCCATTTCATATTTTTGAAATGGTGGGGGTGGGGGGGGGGGGGGGGACTAGACCGATATAATGCTTGAACTATTGTGTGTATTCCCTCCCACGATTATGAGCCCTTACAGGATATTTTTATTCTTCAAATTCTGAATCTCTAAAGATCGATTCTGGTGCATCCTGGGGAAATATGGGGGTTAAAAACAGTTAATTATGGTTTGCATTTGGGGGCTCTCAGCCCCCCACCCCTCCACCACCCTGGCCCACCACAGTGAGAACAAGGCGCTCCAGTCTTAATAGGTGCCTGTGAGTATCATTGGGGCTTGACATACAGGAATCTAGAACTAGTATCCACTGATGTGTGGTTGGTTTTAATATTTATTATTACCTTGGCATGTGTTTGGAGAAACGCTAAATGAAAATAAGTTATGAACCTCCGTTTAAAAAATAGCTTGAACACACCATTTTGCTGAAAAAAGGACAGTAAGTATTTTATAAAACTATTTTTTAAAGTACTAAATGTACAGCTGAATGTGTGAAAGGTGACAATTTAATGAAGCGTACGCAATAACAAATATATATAACAAAGATTAAGTATTGTTTGTTTTATTGTAGACTATTTTAAAATTATAAATGGTTTCTCTCCCAAAACCTTTCTGTTAAATCCCCTCGTAGTGAACAGAAACATCTAAATGTTACGCACACGAGTAAGTTACACCTCCATCGAGCAAGTATGAAATATTCACCCCGTCGTGCACCTCAGCGAATTCGTTATTTTCCTTGCACAAAATGGAGTGTCGATCAGTGTCGATGGCGAAATGATCTATTTTGTCTTGAAAATAGTCTACAATAAAACAAACAATACTTAATCTTCCTTATATATATTTATTATTGCGTTAGCTTCCTTAAATAATCACTTTTCACACATTCAGAGGTACATTTAGTACTTTAAAATGTAGTTTTTATACACTTGCCGTCCTTTTTACCGGATACCGTAAAAAGTATTACCCTTAATTTAGGCACCAGTCAGTGTCGACAGGTACTCCCTTTCCAGGGCAATGCACGTGAGTAATATACCGGTACCCTGATTTACTGAGCATAATGTATTTGCATAAATTATCTCAAGAGCTACAAGTCTGAGAAAAATTATTTTTGCCCCAATACCAGTGTTTAGGGTAACCCAACTGACTCTAAAAAATATAAATTTTAAAGTAAATTTCCTTTCTTATTATACCTACCGCAATTGTTTACTACAGGCTTGCACTACAGTTGAAGACCCTAACTCGGATAAAATACTCTCTATTTTAATCTTTTCCAAGAGATGTGGGAAAGAAAAGTGGTGTAAAAAACACCATGAGAAAATAAGCCAAAACTGGGCCGAGCGCCATCGGCGCACACCCAGAATGAGACGCTCTTCCCTTAGTACAAATCCACCACTTCCGTTAACCAATGCGCAGTGCGTCATCAACTCATCATTCTTTCGAGTCCGCCAACATAGGAGTTATGTGATCAGCGGGGAGGAAGGATTCTTACCCGAAAAAGAAGACGGGAGGGCCTCCATGAAAACAATTGCAGTAGGTATAATAAGAAATGAAATTTACTATAAAATTTATATTTCTTATCAACCTACCTTACAATTGTTTACTAAAGACTGAATAGACAATAGGGTGGAAGGAATCACATAACCAACCCACACATAACTCAATTACCCTGTAAAAAAAGCTGAATGGCTGGGATAGACAACAGCCTGAGCCGAAGAAAGATGACCCGTAGTTCAATGGTCCTCCTTCAGCTCCTGCAACTGTCGCAGATAAAAGGAGAAGGTAGCATTTCTCCAGTAGGCTGCCAGTATAACATCCGACAACATGACGGAGTTAGTAAAAGAGGAAGACAATGCACGCACCTCGTGGCAGAAAAAACGATTGGTAATATAATCACCAGTAGCTAGACGAGCGGAAGCTGCACGAATAGCAAGACAAATCCATCGAGAAAATGGATGCAGGAGAGATCTGACATGTGAGAAAAAGCATATCCATCCAGGATAAAGGCGCGAATGCCCCCCCACCCCCCCACCCCCCCCCCAAGCAGAGCAGCACCCAAGAAAGTGTCCATCTTGGAGTAAACTGCAAAGTCCTAGGCCTTTTCAAGGAAAAGAGCTGAACAAGCTTGGAGAGGCAAGGATGAGTGTCGAAACAATGCAGTACCACATATGAAAAAGGTCTCTGAAGCATGGACTTGTACCCATTGCTGGAGACCCCTAGAAACAAACATATACCAGAAACTCCACAAGTGGTGTGATCGAAGGAATGACAGAAGCAACAGAGTGATCGCACACCATCAACAGAAGAACCTTCTACTCAGCCACAGAGGCTAAACCAGTGCAGTGAGTGCCTCCTTGAAGAAGAAAAGCAACTCCACTGCTTGTCTCGAAAAACAACTACGGAGGAGACAGGACCCGATAAAGGACATGTGTGAAGGCACAATGAAGTCGGGTCAACTTGAAACCTCCTCGGGCAACTTTGGCAAAGAAAGTCGCGACGTAGAGGGAGGCATGCCAGAACCACCGCTAACAGAGAGCGCAGCAGGTTGATCCACACCCACCGAGGCGACAGGGGTGTGATCGAAAGGATTCAACGACTGCAGGCACCAGGGGGATCAGAAAGCGGCCTGTTTCCAATCCCGGGAGGCGGCGCCATAGGGGGCGCCTGGAAACTACTTGCTGCCTCGCTGGAATCAAAGGGAAGGCTCTTGGACAGAACCTGAGTAAGGAGAGGGCCTCCCTAAGCTCACTGCCCGTACCAGCCGGTTCGACATGGGGACGAACCAGCAAAGTGGCTTCACACCTGACCCTCTTAACCAGCAAAGGGTCACGATCCTCCAATACACCCGAAGCAGGGCGACGGGCGGCAGCCGAAACATATGAGGGCAGACGTGTATAGGGGTACAACACACCCCGAGGATCAACATAGCGGGAACTCCGGAGAGTTGCCACGGACCTCTGCGGGGCAGAAGGTCCAGTGGCACATAAGGCGTTGGTCCCGCAAAACTGGCCGTGTGACCAGAATGAGTGGACGGAAAACGCCAATGACAAAACTGTGGTACTCGACGGCATAGAGACCACAGTAGAGGGTCCGGCCGGCAGCCACTTCCAACTTCGCGGAGTTGAAGTCAGGGAAGGCTGAGGCCGATACCCCCAAGTCTACACAAGATCCGGAAGGAATCCAAACACAAAATCAAGAGCTGCCCCCAAGTCCGAAGACTGCTGGCTCTCGACATCAAGCATGTCTGACTCTTCCCCTGAGTCGGAAGACACATAGCCCATCGTGGGCAAACCAGCCGACGCCTCCCATGGTGTCGGAACACCAGGGGGATCAGAAAGCGGCCTGTTTCCAATCCCGGGAGGCAGCGCCGTAGGGGTGCCTGGAAACCACTCGCTGCCTCGCTGGAAGCAACATGAAGGCTCTTTTGACAGAACCTGAGTGAGTAAGGAGAGGGCCTCCCTAAGCTCACAGCCTGAACTGGCCAGTTCGACAGGGGAACGAACCGGCAAAGTGGCTTCACCTCTGACCCTCTGAACCAGCGAAGGGTCACGATCCTCCAAAACACCTGACGTGGGACGACGGGCGGCAGCCTAAACGTCTGAAGGCAGACGTGTATAGGGGTGAACACACCCCGAGGATCAACATAGCGGGAATTCATGAGAGTCACCACGGACCTCTGCAGGGCAGAAGGTTCAGGCTGCACAAAAGACGTTGGTCCCCCAAAACTGGTCGTGTGGCCAGAATGAGTAGACGGAAACGCCACGGAGTTCATAGTGTCCCACTAAGAACATCCAAATCCAATGACAACTGTGGTGCTCGACGGCGCAGAGACCACAGTAGAGGGTCCGGCCGGCAGCCACTTCCAACTTCGCCGAGTTGAAGTCAGGGAAGACTGAGGCCGATACCCCCAAGTCTACACTACCAGACACCACTGCAGACCACTGCAGGTATAAAACTGCTGTACTCAACGGCTGAGAGGACACAGCAGGGGGTTCAGTCGGCAGCCACGTCCGACTTCGCCGAGTTGAAGTCGGGGAAGGCTGAGGCCAATACCCCACAACCACACTACAGACATCCCTGCCGGGATAAGTCGAGGCCGGCTAAAAACGGTGCCCGATGACGTTGTAGACGGAACAGCAGTAGCAGCAGATATGACAGGAACTGTTGGAACTGGCGGAAAAGGGGAGAGAGCCACCTAGCTCGGCCTCCAAAGGATGAGTCACAACCCTAGTGACAGCCTCAGATGTCGACTGGAGAGGGCGCATAGTCCTGGAATCAGGCATCTCTTCACCAGAAATCCAACAGCTCCCGCAGTATCCCACCAGGGTAAAAAAAAAAAACCTGCACATCCCCCACAGAAGGAGAATAACTCTCACCAGACGTGGTCGAGTCGGGAGGCCACGAAACGACAGCGTTCCCCACCCCCCACTGGTGTGGGAGGAGCTGCACATCCCCCACGGAGGGGGAGAAATTCTCACCAGACGTGGTCGAGTCGGGAGGCCCCGAAACGATAGCGTTCCCCATCCCCTGACGGGAGCGGGAGGAACTGCAAATCCCCTACAGAGGGGGTATAACTCACACCAGACGTGGTCGAGTCGGGAGGCCCCGAAACGACAGTGCCCCCCCCCCTCCCCGCAGGTGCAGGAGGAGCTGCACATCCCCCACGGAGGGAGTATAAGTCACACCAGACGTGGTCGAGTCGGGAGGTCCCGAAACAACAGCGTTCCACACCACTCACAGGTGCGGAAGAACAGCCACGAGAACGCACCAAGGCGAGGGCAAAAGGAATTGCCCTAAAGGAACCGAACTGGAAATAAGAGAGGTGAGAGCAGTAGAAGAAAAAGGTGAACTCAACAGATACAGAAAGTAGAACACCCTCAACTATGAGAGAAGGTGGCAGAAAAAAAAACGGTGGGTACACGACAGAACCCAGACGGCCGACAGGGACCAAAAAAACAGAAATTCAGCCCCCAACAGAGTGAAGAAATCCTGTCCAGACAGTTCCTCATTGACACCTAACTCCAATAACAAATTAAACTTATCAACCGAAAAATTTCATTGTCAAACCGCGTTGACACGATGTCAAAAAAACATTCGTGAAAACGGAATAATAAATAATATACAATGAGAATGTGGTTGAAAATATTAACGAGAATATATAAGACACAGTCCTGTTATTATACGATCTTCAGATCCATAATCCAGTCACAGGAAACCCATTATCGACGAGTTGAATTATCAGTGTTTCGTAGAGCAAAAATGGCCACACATCCTCCACATGTGTGGACAAAAAAAAGAATGATGAATTGATGACGCACTGCGCATTGGTTAACAGAAGTCGTGGATTTGTACTAAGGGAAGAGCGTCCCATACTGGGTGAGTGCCGATGGCGCTCGGCCCAGTTTTGGCTTATTTTTTCGTGGTGTTTTTACACCACTTTTCTTTCCCACATCTCTTGGGAAAGATTAAAATAGAGAGTATTTTATCCAAGTTAGGGTCTTCCACTGTAGTGCAAGCCTGTAGTAAGTAATTGTAAGGTAGGTTGATAAGAAACTATGCCAACCATAAAAATTTTATGAAGTAGAAGTCACTCATACAGGTCATTGTAACCCTAAATTTCCATCCAATTTCAACTGTGATTTTGACCCCAGCTTTGAAGTTCAAGCTTTCAAAATTATGTGTAGAAATAAATATATTTGTCATTATAAATGAGGAACAAGTGACAAATTCCAGTTCTGCAATGGAAATCGCATTTCATAAACAGATGAATGTTTAAAACATGATGCATAAGAAGTCATTTTATCACCTATTTTCACGTTAAATGCAGGCTTGGGGCAAATACTTTGTAAATGTATTCGAATACAAATACGAATACTTTGAAATTTCATGAATACGAATACAAATACCCAAATTTTCAAATGTATTGGAATACAAATACATTACAATGTATTCATGAATACATTTTTGAATACTTGAATACTTTTTAAACTGATGGTCCTTTAGCTGAAGCTTTAATTGTGCTTACCATGCTTTGTTGGAAAACTAAAATAATTACCTGGCGGGAAATCCACTCTATGGATGTCATAGTAATTAGACTATGACACCCATAGAGAGGATTTCCCGTTGTGACAACACATCACAAAATGTGAGTGGATTACCTCTAAAAAATCACAGACTGGCGTTTCCTCCTGAACGTTAACTATCAACTGCAATGACACCACATAAGAAGAACTTGTAAAGTTTTAGCCAATGCACTTCATGGTTAAACCTGGAGGTCTGTTGGCTGAAAGTTTGCTAACAGCAGTAGTATTTTCTTTATAATATTTACGTGCTTTCACCGATTATAATTAGACATACTGAGCTGTACAAAGGTGACCTTAAACAGGAATAAATAAATATGTGTTTTCACTGTGAAATAATGGATAAATAGAAAAACTTTAAATAAATCCAGAAATTTTAGAATATAATATCATTGAATGGTGCGCGGACAAAACCCCATGGGACAATAACCCATGTGGACAATAACCCATGCAGATAAAAACCCATGGGACAATAACCCATGCGGACAAAAACCTATACTAGGTGGACAATAACAATGAATTGAAATTTTATAAAGAGGCGGACTTTAACCCATACTGGGCTGACAATAACCCATGAATTGTAATTTTACCCCATGAATTTAAATTTTAATAAAATTTATTCTTTTAATTTAAATTTTTAAATATTTTCCAAAGAATTTCAACAAAACCACATCATGTGACGACGAGCCCGTTCCAATGACGTGGTTTTGTTGACATTTTTTGGAAAATTTTGAATGTTTCAACAGCTTACTTTGTGAATTACGCGGGCGGACACTTCTCCGGGAAAATTAACAACACTTTTCATGTTAATCTTTTTTTATTTTACTTTCAGTTTCAAGAGAAAACACATCGTCATATAAATAAAAACAATAACAAAAGAGCATTTCGAAGTAGCACATATTACATTTAAATTCAGACATTGACAGAATTTATATATACATGTATTCAAATATATATTACGAGTGCTCATTTCAATATATTTCAAGGCTTTTCTTATAACGCTACGTTTTTTTTTTTTCTTCTCTTTTTGCACCAATAAACCTGAAATATATTGGAATGACTACTCGTAATGTTTATGTACGTGTTTTAAACTGCCACAGTCCCTTAGAAATTTAATTGTGTTTACATTTAATTGATTCAGATTCTCAACATTGGTGTCTAAACAATAAAGAAAGCCACATTATCAGTCTCCATATTGTTATTGTCACTCTCCCCCTTTTTTATCTGAACCATAAATAAGCTTCTCTCTTGGAACACAAAGGCTGATCCTATTTACGCATAGTTAGTTACTTTGCCATTTATGTTAATCCATGATTTATGATATTGTGATGTGACGAGGTTTCCATCTAAACTGATTATCCTTTGCACTATACAAAGTTTATTGCTTTCCCAATCCTATTTTCAAAGGTTGTATTTTGATACCAATTCACAACTTTGGTGGCATAGCTCATTTGTTGTCCAACAAACTTGAGATATACTATGCCAGATTTTGTTTTGTCAGCACTAAAAACCACATATATTTCAAGTTCGTTGGCGTTAAAAAATACCCAGCCCCTTGTATTATTTATTGGAATGCATTTGGGGAGCTCCCCAAATGCATTCCAAGAAATAATATAAGGGCCTGGATTTCTTTAACACCAACAAACTTGAGATATCACAGCATAAAAAATCATCTGGTACCTTCCGACACTGTGATTGTTAAAGAAACAAAAGTGACAACTATAAATTGCAACGAGAAAAAGATCAGTGCCAGCATCTAATTCTAAACAACACTGGGAAAAAAACAACAAACAATGCATTGAACAATGCATTGAACAATTCATAAAAAGTCGGCTCCAAAACAAGCGGATTTAATCCTGCCATATGGGCATAGATGTAATATTATTAAGAAAACAAAACAAAAAAAAGAGAAAATACAATGGAAAAAAGAAAAAGAGGAATAAGTTTAATCCAAAGTGAAAAATGAAAGTGTCAATGACACTGTAGCTCAACTTGTCAAGACAAAGACATGTACATGTATAGTATGTGACACAACAATGACAAACATCTAGGTAATGACCTGATAACAAAGGTACATATAAAGTATTGTAACGGTCTGTACATAAATACTGACCGTTACCTGTAACAAATGTATAGGTAAAGTATTGTAAAGGTGGGTGAAAGTCAGATGCTAAACTAGAAAAGAAATCTTTGAGTCCTAGAGTGGGTCTGACTGAACCCCAAAATATCTGTTCTCATAGCACAGTGATAACAAAGGCACCCCAAAACACACTCATTCCTGTCCCAAGGTGAAAACAAAGGTACCCAAGAAGTTTCATGAAGATCAGTTCACAAATATGAGCTGTGTAGAAGTTGTGACAAAAAACTGATTAGACCTAATTTCGGTACAAAATGGCCACTGGCAGCCATCTTAAATTCTGGACTGCACCCAGAAACACTTGTTCTCGTCCCAAGGAGATAACAAAGGTACCCAAGAAGTTTTGTGAAGATCGGTTCATAAATTCAGCCTCTAGCCCGAGCCGTATTGACATGTGCACTTACAGTGTATAAGTAGCACTGAATAAATCAAAGTTCATCTAATTTGCATAATTTCTGCACGAGAAAAAAACCCGTACTATATGTGATGTATTCCATGTTACTAAACATTCATACAAAAATATATTCAAATCAGAACTTTCATACAGAAGTTCTGCACAAAAGACTGATTGCACTAATTTTGGTACAAAATGGCTGCTGGTGGCCATCTTGAATTTTGGACCACACCCAAAAACACTCGTTCTCATCCCACGGTGATAACAAAGGTACCCAAGAAGTTTCGTAAAGATCGGTTCATAAATACGGCCTCTAGCCTGAGCCGTATATAGAAGTTGTGTACAAAAAACTGATTAGACCTAATTTCGGTACAAAATGGCCACTGGCAGCCATCTTGAATTTTGGACCGCACCCAGAAACACTCGTTCTCGTCCCAAGGTAATAACAAAGGTACCCAAGACGTTTCGTGAAGATCGGTTCATAAATACAGACTCTAGCCCGAGCCGTATTGACATGTGTACTTACGGTGTGTAAGTAGCACTGAAAAAATCAAAGTTCATCTAATTTGCATAATTTCTGCACGAGAAAAAAAACCGTATTATATGTGATGTATCCCATGGTACTAAACATTCACACACAAAATTATTCAAATCAGCGCTTTCATATGGAAGTTCTGTGCAAAAATCTGATTGCACCAAATTTTGTACAAAATGGCTGCCCTCGGCCATCTTGAATTTCGGACCGGACCCAAAAACACTCATTCTCGTCCCACGGTGATAACAAAGGTACCCAAGGAATTTCGTAAAGATCGGTTCATAAATACGGCCTCTAGCCCGAGCCGTATTGGCATTTGCACTTACAGTGCTGAAAGTAACACCAAAAAACATCAAAGTTAGTCCTCATTTGCATAATTTACGCACGAGAAAAAAACCCGTATTATATGTGATGTATCCCATGGTACTAAACATTCATACAAAAAATTATTCAAATCATAGCTTTCATATGGAAGTTCTGTACAAAAAACAGATTTCTGCATCGTCGGTACAAAATGGCGGTTGGCAGCCATCTTGAATTTCGGACCAAACCCCAAAACACTCGTTCTCGTCCCACGGTCATAACAAAGGTACCCAAGAAGTTTCGTAAAGATCGGTTCATAAATACGGCCTCTAGCCCGAGCCGTATCCAATTGTTGACGGACAGATGGACAGGTGGACGACGGGCCATGGCATAAGCTCAAATTTGGCTTCGCCAAAGTTGAGCTAAAAATCAGTGAAACAAAAATAAAATAACTGCAAAAACCAAATAAACTCCACAATTAAACAAGAGGCCCCACGTGGCCTTAATCGCTCACCTGACAAAGTGACTCTAAGAAGTATTTTAGGTCACCTTCACCATGTCATGCCTCATCAACATTAACTGGTTGAGTGATAGATTTTGTTTGAAGTTCAACATTTGTTACCTAAAATTAGTTTTATTTAAAATCATTGGTGTGTGGCCAATCTCCAATGATTTTTAATAAAGCAAATTTATCTCTGCAGACAAACTGGTTTAGCATGAAGCACAAACAAGGAATGTGAAGAGATAGCCTTGGACATCTCTCCCCAACTGTGGATATCTTCCATGTGCTACATGTATATATTTGCATGCAAGAAAACAAAAATTTTCACAAATTTTATTTTTTTTTATCATCATTGGAACAAGCTCAAACAGCTTATTCCAATAGGGGTATGGGAAGATCAGGTATATTTTTGAGACAGAAATGTGAATATATAAATAATGGTGTTTTTTTTGTGAATGATGCTGGAGAATTTTGCGTAAAGATATGGTAAATGGTTTGTTCTAGATACAGAATGATGCAAAAGTATTTAAATTTGATTAGGCAAGTTGTTCCTATAATGCATTTAAAAATTGAAGTAACTGTTTTTTTGCTGACGAACTTTTAGATGTGTGTGTCTGTGTTTGTGTGTGTGTGTGTGTGTTTGTGTGTGTGTGTTTGTGGGGGGGGGGGGGGGGGGGGGGGGTAAGAGTGTTCTTGCAAACAAAATTCCTGAATAAATGGAAAATTTTATTTTTTGTGTGAAAGACGTAGTGCGTGAATGTTGATTGGAACAAGCTTAGAGAGCTCATTTTAATGTGAAGTCATAAAGCTGTGTTTTACGTACGAAATTCTGGAATAACTAAAAAAATTGCTTTTTTGACTCAAAAAGCATGGTGTGCGACCTCTCATTGGAATGAGCTCAAAAAGCTCATTCCAATGGGGTATTTACAAGCGATAAGTACATGTATGTTTAAGAGACAAAAATTAAAATTTGAATAGCAATTTTTGCGAAGAATGCTGACAAGTTTTGGCAGTTATGCTGGTAAAAAGGTAAGATATGCAAAGTGGTTGTTTTTTAGAGGCGACATTTAATTAAGGGGAATTAACCCTTGATTACTGAGGTAACTTCTAAAAGTACTGAAATTTCATGAAGCAATGTGAATAACAGACAACAGTTGCCTAAAAATTTCATGAATAACTAAAATTTTTATTCCTTTGTCTCGAAAACATGGCATATGACCTTTGTTGGAATGAGCTGAATGCGTGTGTTCCAATGAGGGGTCATAAAATTTGAACGAAGATTTGTGTGAATAATGCATTAGTACTGCTAGATTTGGGTAAACGGTTCACCCTGGATACCACCCCTTCTATAGTAGATCTTTTCTGCAAATTTTGTCTAAGATTCTATCAACTTTACAAATAAATACGTTCATGAATCACAATCAGATCCACCCTACAATGTTGCATACCAAATATCAAAAGATTCTGCCTGCTGGATCTGGAGAAGAAGATTTTTAAGAAATATGCCTGAAACGCACTAAGTTAAAATTTGGGCTCCTATACGGAGCCCAAATATAAACCCAGGGGGCCGATTTGAACAAACTTGAATCAGATCCACCCCACAATGTTGCTTACCAAATATGAAAAGATTCTGAAGCTGGATCTGGAGAAGAAGATTTTTTAAGAAATTTGCCTGAAATGCACTAAGTTCGAATTCAAGCTTCTATAGTGAGCCCAAATATGAAACTAGGAAGCCGATTTGAACAAACTTGAATCAGATCCACCCCACAATGTTGCATACCAAATATCAAAAGATTCTGCCTGCTGGATCTGGAGAAGAAGATTTTTTAAGAAATTTGCCCGAAATGCACTAAGTGCGAATTCGGGCTTCTATATTAAGCCCAAATATGAATCCAGGGGGCCGATTTGAACAAACTTGAATCAGATCCACCCCGCAATGTTGCATACCCAATATCAAAAGATTCTGCCTGCTGGATCTGGAGAAGAAGATTTTTGAAGAAATTTGCCTGAAATGCACTAAGTGCGAATTCGGGCTTCTATATTAAGCCCAAATATGAATCCAGGGGGCCGATTTGAACAAACTTGAATCAGATCCACCCCGCAATGTTGCATACCAAATATCAAAAGATTCTGCCTGCTGGATCTGGAGAAGAAGATTTTTGAAGAAATTTGCCCGAAATGCACTAAGTTTGAATTCGAGCTTCTATAGTGAGCCCAAATATGAATCCAGGTGGCTGATTTGAACAAACTTGAATCAGATCCACCCCGCAATGTTGCATACCAAATATCAAAAGATTCTGCCTGCTGGATCTGGAGAAGATGATTTTTTAAGAAATTTGCCTGAAATGCACTGAGTTCGAATTCGAGCTTCTATAGTGAGCCCAAATATGAATCTAGGAAGCCGATTTGAACAAACTTGAATCAGATTCACCCCACAATGTTGCATACCAATATCAAAAGATTCTGCCTGCAGGATCTGGAGAAGATTTTTTAATAAATTTGCTTGAAATGCACTAAGTTCAAATTTGGGCTCCTATACTGAGCCCAAATATAAACCCAGGGGGCCGATTTGAACAAACTTGAATCAGATCCACCCCACAATGTTGCTTACCAAATATGAAAAGATTCTGCCTGCTGGATCTGGAGAAGAAGATTTTTTAAGAAATTTGCATGAAATGCACTAAGTTCAAATTCGAGCTTCTATAGTGAGCCCAAATATGAATCTAGGAAGCCGATTTGAACAAACTTGAATCAGATCCACCCCACAATGTTGCATACCAAATATCAAAAGATTCTGCCTTCTGGATCTGGAGAAGAAGATTTTTTAAGAAATTTGCCTAAATGCACTAAGTTCGAAATCGGGCTCCTATACTGAGCCCAAATATGAACCCAGGGGGCCGATTTGAACAAACTTGAATCAGATCCACCCTACAATGTTGCATACCAAATATCAAAAGATTCTGCCTGCTGGATCTGGAGAAGAAGATTTTTTAAGAAATTTGCCTGAAATGCACTAAGTTCGAAATCGGGCTCCTATACTGAGCCCAAATATTAACCCAGGGGGCCGATTTGAACAATCTTGAATCAGATCCACCCCACAATGTTGCTTACCAAATATGAAAAGATTCTGCCTGCTGGATCTGGAGAAGAAGATTTTTTAAGAAATTTGCCTGAAATGCACTAAGTTCGAATTCGGGCTTCTATAGTAAGCCCAAATATGTATCCAGGGGGCCGATTTGAACAAACTTGAATCAGATCTACCCCGCAACATTGCATACCAAATATCAAAAGATTCTGCCTGCTGGATCTGGAGAAGAAGATTTTTGAAGAAATTTGCCTGAAATGCACTAAATTCGAATTCGAGCTCCTATAGTGAGCCCAAATATGAATCTAGGGAGCCGATTTGAACAAACTTGAATCAGATCCTCCCTACAATGTTGCATACCAAATATCAAAAGATTCTGCCTGCTGGATCTGGAGAAGAAGATTTTCAAAGAAATTTGCCTGAAATGCAGTAAGTTCAAATTTGGGCTCCTATACTGAACCCAAATATGAACCCAGGGGGCCGATTTGAACAAACTTGAATCAGATCCACCCTACAATGTTGCATACCAAATATCAAAAGATTCTGCCTGCTGGATCTGGAGAAGAAGATTTTTTAATGTTTTTCCCATTGCCTACAGTGTTAAAAAGTGCTGACTCAGCACTTTTTCAAAGTCCCGAAACTGTACCCTATGATAAAACCGATGGCAATTTTTTTTTACCAATCCTTTCTGTTGGTCCTAAGGAAGCTGCACACCAAATAAAAATTCTCAGTGCCGTGCAGTTTTGGAGATATGGGCGTTTTAAATTTTTTCTATTTTTAGCTCCTGTGGTTCCCACGGGGCTGCGGGAAAATTTTTTTTTGCATAAATCAAGTACTCATGACCCAATAAGCCCTCACATAAAATTTGGTTCAAATCAGCCTCTCGGTTTGGAAAATAGAAATTTTGGGCGAGGCAAAAAATTTTGCCCCTCTCATAACGTCAAGTATAGCCCCACAAACTTCTCTTGAACAAATCTGAGTCTACACCTCAAAAGGAAGCTGCACACCAAATATCAAGTCTCTGCTACTGCTGGTTCATGAGAAGAAGATTTACAAAGATTTTGGTGCCCCTTGGGGGTGTGGCACCACCCAGGAGGAGGGGCAACTTCATTTGAACAAATCTGAATTGGCATTAGGTAATAAACATTTAGCCAACATTTGAATAAAATTGGGCTAGTGGTTTAGGAGGAGAAGTCGATAATGTAAAGTTAACGCCGGACGGACGACGACGGACGACGGACGACGGACAGAAAGTGATTAGTTAAGCTCCCCTTGAGCTTCGCTCAGGTGAGCTAAAAAAGGGGGTAATGTCCCCTTTGTATGGGTTATTGTCTGCCTAGTATGGGTTTATGTCCCCATGGGTTTTTGTCCCATGGGTTTTTGTCCGCATGGGTTGTTATCCCATGGGTTTTTGTCCGGCATTCCACTAAATAACTGAGTTGTGTCCAATAACACAAGTTTTTTTGTTTTATTTTTATTGTCCATGTTTTCAACAATTTAAAAGGCCATGGGGATATATGTGGCCATTGTTACATAAATAGATTGTATTGTGACAAGTTAATTGATAATTAAGTCTATTGTCTGCTTTCAATGCATAAATTTCAAACAAGGTGTTTGGTGGTATATAAATAATATCAGGGATTATTAAGTCTTTAAGATTGACATGAGATGTGAATTTGTTGTCTGGAGTCCATGGGCTTGATCTGTGAAAACCTTTTATTCAGTATATGGTTCTTTAATTCCAAAATACAGAAAGTATTCAAAAAGTATTCAAAATGTATTCATGAATACAGCTCAAATTTTAATGTATTTGAATACGAATACAAATACATGTATTCATAACATTCAGTGAATACTGAATACATGTGAATACTTGATAAACTGTATTCGAATATGACTGAATACGAATACTGAATACGAATACCCCAACCTTGGTTAAATGCCATGCTCGAACACAATACCAATTCGTGCAGCTTTTCTGAAAAAGGAGCATCACAACTCTAAAGTTTGAAGACAAGGTTAACTATTCATTGTTTCTTTCTTTATTTTGAGAAGTGAAGACCTGATTTAGAGTTTTCCACTTTTTGTTGAAAACCACGATGATGGGTTTTCTGTAACTGTTTCAGTTTTGATAACAAAACCAAAACCGAACCAAATTATCGGTTAACCGCTCAACTCTAGTCTATTGTTATAGCCCCCATATTATATTGTGATTGATATAACCTTAGTTGATAATTCTACAAGATTGATAATTTTTTTTTGCATTTTCTGACTGGTCTGACTCATTTGCACTGAGTGACCTTTCTTTACATCTTTGTTACACTAATATATTGGACATATAGCTGTTGATTGTTTAAGTAGGTCAAGGACCTTATTAACTTGGATTGTGATAGAATCACCTGGAAACTGATAGAACTTTGGAGATTCTTCTAGGACATTCTATCTGGTTACTATATAAAGGTTTGTCAACAGAATTCAAAAACTCATTTTTAGAAAGCCATTTCAGAAGAACTTATTTTCACAGCAGTTGGAAATTATTATTGTTCTAGGACAGTGTATTTATTATAGAAGTAGTGCTTCTTTGTGAATTTGGAAGATTGATTCCAAAAGAGAATTTTGAAGAGAATCTATTCGTCTTGGAAAAGAGAATTTATACTTTCTGTGAAACTGAATAATATTATTTTGTGAAAAGCCAGGATTCTACTGGATTATTTGGAAATTACATGTGGCGCCAATACTTCTTGGATTTTTACTCCATTTGAATTTTGCGGAGCATTTTATTATATTTTATTGGAGACTGCTGAAATTTCTAAGTGAAAATTTTATTACAAATCTACGGGATATTGTTTCTGAAGAGACATTCTTGGATTTAATACTACCAGCTGGTAACTTTCTTCACAAGATTCTTCACCACTGGATTACTGGATTCTGTCAAACTGTACTTTGGACTAATTCAATAATTGATAAGTATCACTGTTTTTATTTTCTAAAAACCAATTAGTGTAAAAGATCTTTGTATCATTTTTTTTATATATAATTTTTTTAATTAAATTTCAGAATAGTTAAATTCATAGTTATTCTTGCTGATTCTCAGATTTCTTTCTGTTACTAATATCAATAATACTTCCACACGGTAACAGAAATTGGGGGCTCGTCCGGGATTGAATATAAGATAACAAGAAAGCTTTATTTGCATATTGCAATTATTATTTTGGCTCACTTTCAAAACATTTAAATTTTCTTAGAAAATTTCAGTATTATTATTTATATAATCTGAGAACCAGCATACCTTTTCATCATGGTATTTATTGTGACAGAATTTATTTCTGAATTTGAAAGCTCTCCTAGTTTGGCCCTTTTAGAATCTCTTAAGGAGGATTTATTCCAACTTGCTCAGTATCTACAATTACCTGCCACCCCTGGTATGAACAAACATAAACTTAAACAGCTCATTGTTAATCATTATATTGAGGAGGGTCTTTTGCCTCAGTCTGGGACACTTGTCTCTGAACCACAACCTACTGATGCCCTTGAACTCAAAAAGTTAAAATTGGAACTAAAGAGATTAGAAATGCAAGAAGAAATGAAAAGGCAGGAAAATGAAATGAAATTAAATGCATTGGAAGCTCAAAAAGAAAAGGAACAACTACAAATCCAGGCTGAAAAAGAAAAAGAGGATAGGGAATTAAAATTAAGGGAAATAGAAGCTCAAAAAGAAATGCACTTGAAAGAAGTAGAAATTCAGGCCCAAAAGGAAACAAGAGGCACCAGGGGGCCTGAGGGCGCTCACCTGACATGGTAGTCTAAATATCAAACCAGGGACTCGAATAAGCTGCATACGCCCCTCCTAAGAAAGGCATATACCAACTAGATGAAGCAATTGTGCCCACACAATACACAGGATTTTCCTTCTATTTTCAGTTCCTGCACTTTTACGTCCCAAAATTGAGATAAATGCATAAAAAACAGATTTTTTTCCCTAACAAAATATTTTCAGCCTAATTTTTTTTTTTCTTCTTAAAACGCATAAAAAAACAAACAAGAGGCCCCACAGGGCCTGAAGCGCTCATCTTGTACAGAACACAATTTAAACAGAGTCCAAGAATGAGTCTACATTAAGCAAGCCATCTCCATAGGCTACACTGTCAATCCTTGAGTCCCTCAGGAGTGACAAAAATAATCTAGGCATCATGCCTTTTCTTCAGTTGATCATAAGTAAAATGTAGAGCTCCCCTATGAAGCCCCTTGATACAACCTATGTGGATTAATCTTAGTACCTCCAGAGGGTACTGAATACAAAATTTTTAATTCTTCATCAAAATGGCCAATTCCGGCTCCCATAGAGAGCCCAAATATTAACCCAGGCTCTTGATTTGAACACAGTTAAATCTGACTTCCCTAGAGATGTTGTGTACCGAATATGAAAGCATTCTGACTGTTGGATCTGAAGAAGAGAAACTGTAAAGAAATTTCTTCGAATTGCACTAAGTTCAAATTTGGGCTACCATAGTGAGCGCAAATATTAACCTATGGATCCGATGTGAACACACTTGAATCTGACCCCGGTAGAGATGTTGTATACCAGATGTGAAAGCATTCTGACAAGTGAATCTGAAGAAGAAGATTTTTGAAGAAATTTCCTCATATTGTACTAAGTTAAATTTCATGTTCCCATATGGAGACCAAATATTAACCTAGGCACTCGAATTGAACAACCTGGAATCTGATCCCCCTAGAGATGTTGTATACCAAATATAAAAGCAATCCGACTGGTGGATCTGAAGAAGAAGATTTTTAAAGAAATTTCCTCATATTGCACTAAGTAAAAATTTGGGCTACCATAGTGAGCCCAAATATATACCTAGGGATCTGATTTGAACAAATTTGAATCTGACTCCCATAGAGATGTTGCATACCAAATATCAAAGCATTCTGACTGTTGGATCTGAAGAAGAAGATTTTTTTAAATTACCCTCCATATTGAACAAAGATAAAATTCGGGCTTCCGTAGGAAGCCCAAATATTAACCTAGGGACTTGGTTTGAACAATCTAGAATCTGACCCTCATAACAATGATGTATACCAAATATTAAAAGATTCTAACTGGTGGTTCTGAAGAAGAAGATTTTTAAAGAATATTCCCCTTATTACCCTATGTTAAAACTTCGGGCTCCTGTCGAGAGCCAAATATGAACCAATGAGCTTTATTTCAACAAACTTTTATCTGACCCCCCTATGAATGCTGTATACCAAATATCAAAAGATTCTGATGATTAGTTCTGGAGAAAAGATTTTTTAAAATTTTTGCAAATATGCTGACTCAGCATTTTTTCGATGCCCATTACAGAACACCCTAACATAACCGATGGCAATTTTTTTTCACCATTCAATTCTACTGGTCATAAGGATATTTCATTCCAAATAAAAGCTCTCTGTTCCGTGGGGTTTGGGAAATATGGGCGTTTGAAAATATTTCTATTTTTAGCTCCCAGGGTTCCCATGGGGATGCGGGAATTTTTTTTTTGCATGGGTCAAGTACTTATGACCCAATACTACCACAAACCAAATTTGGTTCATACCAGACCATCGGTTCAGAAAATAGAAATTTTGGGCGGGGCCAAAAATCTTACCCCTCCTATTATAAAGCCAAATATTCCTTCACGAACTTTGTTTGAACAAACTTGATTCTACACCTCATATGGAAGCTCCATAGCAAATATCAAGTCATTGTACACACTGGTTCTTGAGAAGAAGATTTTTAAAATATTTTGGAGCATTTTCCCCCACTCCCTCCCTATGGGGCTGGGCATGCTGAGTTGAACAAAAATGAAATGCCCCTTTGGGACCATCACTCACACAAACTTTCACTTGAATTGGCCCAGTGGCTTTGGAGGAGAAGACCAAAACATGGTGTTGACGGACGACGGACGGAGAGCGATGAGATTAACTCAGCTTGACTTTGTCAAGATGAGCTAAAAACTAATTTCCGGATTTTGGTCCAAAATTTTCTAAGTCCCATCCAGACCCCAAATTTTCAGTGTAAAAAAAAAAAAATTTTTTTGTCTTAAAATTGACCGAAACGCATAAAAAACAAAAAAAAAATTCCAGATTTTGGTCCAAAATTTTCCAAGTCCCATTCGGACCCCAAATTTTCAGTGCAAAAAAACAAATTTTTTTTTGTCTTCTGTATCTGTATCTGTATCTGTATCTGTAAAATACTGGAAATTAGCCTCAATACTGAGTAAAACTTATCCAGGGTGAGTGTGCGCGCACTGGGCCTATTATTTGCGCGATATAATAGCTTTGAAGCCCTCAATTGTCTCGCAGTTAACTGCGCTTTCCGAGATGGAATTCCAGTCTTTAATGGTCCGTGGTACAAATGAGTTCCTATAAATTTCAGTATTGGATGGATGGATTTTGATTTGTTTGCTATTTGCTGATCTTGTTGGTCGTTTGTTGTATTGGATGACATTGTCAGCAGGGATGGCCACTAAATCGTTAGCGATTTTGAAGAGTAGGACGAGTCGCTGTTCTCTTCTTCTGTCTTTTAGTGGTTTCCAGTCAAGTTCTTTCATCATGGAAGTGACACTGCTTGTGCGCTTGTAGTCCTTGCACACGAATCTGGCAGCTCTACGCTGTATACTCTCCAGCCGATCGATGTCTTTCTGTAAGTGAGGATCCCATACTGTGCTCGCATAATCAAGTAGGGAACGTACTAATGAAATGTAGGCAGTTTCTTTAAGTTTTTTGTTGCAATGTTTTAGGTTTCGTCGGATGAATCCGAGTGTGGAGCCTGCTTTGTTGCAGGTTTTACTGATGTGAGTAGTCCATTTTAAGTTTTCATTGATGATTACACCTAGATATGGGTTGTTCTGTACTTGTTCCAGTATATAGTTGTTTAAGGTATAGCGGAAAGAGGATGGATTTTTACTTCTTAAAATTGACCGAAACGCATAAAAAAAACCCAAAATTCCAGATTTTGGTCCAACATTTTCCAAGTGCCACCCGGACCCCAAATTTTCAGTGTAAAAAAAAATAATTTTTTTTTGTCTTAAAATTGACCGAAACGCATAAAAAACAAACAAAAAAATTCCGGATTTTGGTCCAAAATTTTCCAAGTCCCATCCGGACCCAAAATTTCCAGTGCAAAAAAACAAATTTTTTTTTGTCTTAAAATTGACCGAAATGCATAAAAAAAACCCCAAAATTCCAGATTTTGGTCCAACATTTTCCAAGTGCCACCCGGACCCCAAATTTTCAATGTAAAAAAAAAAAAATTTTTGTCTTAAAATTGACTGAAACGCATAAAAAAACAAAACAAAAATTCTGGATTTTGGTCCAAAATTTCTAAGTCCGGAACGGGACCCCAAATTTTCAGCCTAAATATGAACCCAGGGACTTGGCTTGAACAAACTTGAATCTCACCCCCCTAAGGATGCTGCATACCAAATGTCAAAAGATTCTTATTGGTAGATCTGAAGAAGAAGATTTTTAAAGAATATTCATCATACTGCACTAATTTAAACATTTGGGCTCCCATAGAGAGCCCAAATATGGACCCAGGCAATTGATTTCAATAAAGATGTGAAACAATCTTCCAAAGATATTATATGTAAAATTTGAAAGCTTGTGGAGCAGTTGTTTGGGAGAAAAGTAGTCTTACATGTTTTTCCCATTACACACAGTGTTAAAAAATGATGACTCAGCACTTTTTCAAAGTCCCTAAAAAGTACCCCATGATAAAACCGATAGAAATTTTTTTTGACCACTCCATTCTGTTGGTCCTAAGGAAGCTTCACAACAAATAAGAATTCTCAGTGCCATGTAGTTTTTGAGAAATGGGCGTTTTAATTTTTTTCTATTTTTAGCTCCTGTGGTTCCCATGGGGCGACGGGAAAAATTTTTTTTTGCATAAATTAAGTACTTATGACCCAATAAGCCCTCATATTAAATTTGGTCCAAATCTGCCTCTCGGTTTGGAAAATAGAAATTTTGGGAGGGGCAAATATTCTTGCCCCTCCCATTACGACACCAAATATAGCCCCACAAACTTCTCTTGAACAAACCTCAGTATACACCTCAAAAGGAAGCTGCAAACCAAATATCAAGTCTCTGCTACTGCTGGTTCATGAGAAGAAGATTTTTTAAGATTTCAGCACACTTATTGGATGTGGCCCTACCAATGGGCACGGCAACTTGATTTGAACAAAATCAAATTGCGATGTCATAACAAACTAGTATCTCAAATATCAATTAAATTGGTTCAGCGGTTTGGGAGGAGAAGACACAAACACCATGTTCACGGACGATGGACGGTGAGTGATCACTATAGCTCTCCTAACTGAAAGTCAGGTGAGCAAATAAAACGAAAGAATTAGAATCACAGCGTCAAGGCTCAAATGTAATTTCACCAAGTAGATTTGATGCAACCAAACATGTTAGGCCAGTTCCCCCCTTTCAAGAAAAAGAAGTTGATAAACATTTTTCACATTTTGAAAAAGTGGCAACAAGTTTAGAATGGCCAAGGGACGTCTGGACTTTGCTATTGCTAAGTGTTTTGAAAGGGAAGGCCCAAGAAATCTATTCCACTCTATCTTCTGAGCAAAGCAATAATTATGACACTGTAAAAGAGGCTATACTCAAGGAATATGAACTTGTTCCAGAGGCCAAAAGGCAGAAATTCAGAAATTATTATAAGAACGAAAATCAAACTCATGTGGAATTTGCCAGAGAGAAGCAAAATTTATTTGACAGGTGGTGCCATTCCAAAGAAACTGGGTAAGATTTCTCTAAATTAAAATAAATGATGCTGATTGAAGAGTGTAAAGGAAAGATACATTCAGATATAAAGGCCCACCTGGATGAACAAAAAGCGGACCCTTTGAACAGAGCAGCAGTACTAGCAGATGACTATGCCTTAACTCATAAAATGAGTCGTTACGCCACAAAATTTTGGCCCCACAAGAATTCTTTCCAAAGTGGACCTTGACCAACTTCAGATAAAAGTAATCATTCCAATCCTCCAAACTTTTCACCACCTAAATTTAATTGGAAGCCTAATGAGAATAAGTCATCTTTTGCCAGCCCTACACCATTACGACCCAACAGTTCAACTAAAACTTGTAATTACTGTAAGAAACAAGGGAATTTATTATCTGATTGCTGGTTGTTAAAAAGGAATGAAGGTGTCAATGACACTGTTTCTAAACTTGTGTGTTGTGTTTGTTGAAAAGGATAATGTTCAATGTTTATGAAAGGATTATGAAATAAGACAAGAACTGTGATAATTGGGAATATGTTCATTTCTGTTCCCTGTATGATATGTTTATGATAAAAATAATATGAGGTGTACACTGTACTAAAGAGCTGAGGGGTGGGTTAATATGACCTCACAGTTAATGTATGTGGCACTCACAGTTAACGTATATGAACAAAAGTTACCAAGTTACAGTGAAATTATTCCAAAACGAGTCATCCTATCAAGTTACATTAAAATCCCTTCATAAATATGGCCTGTAGACTGTGCTAAAAGTTTTCGGGCTTCGGGCCCCTGTAGCCGTCAGTTTCCCAATTGCGTCCAAAGGGGACGTTCCCATCTAGACATTATATGAAGTCAACCTACTCAGTTACAATGAAATCCCTTAAT
The DNA here is from genome assembly GCA_031216915.1 of Pictodentalium vernedei. Classification (NCBI taxonomy): domain Eukaryota; kingdom Metazoa; phylum Mollusca; class Scaphopoda; order Dentaliida; family Dentaliidae; genus Pictodentalium; species Pictodentalium vernedei. Next base: position 263,352,213 of record CM062293.1, read on the forward strand.
AAATAAGACCTGTAGACTGTTCTAAAGGTTTTTGGGCTTTGGGATCTGGCAGCCATCTTGGCTGAATGATCGCAACCAAAAGGAGACATTCTCATCTGGGCATCATCTGGAGTGATCCTACAAAGTTACAATGAAATCCCTTCATAAATATGACCTGTAGACTGTGCTCAAGGTTTTTGGGCTTCGGGCCCCTGAAGCCATCACAGTTGACCAATCACGACCAAAAGGGGATGTCATCATCTAGGCATTATATGGAGTCAAACTTACGGTTTACAATGAAGTCCTTCCATAAATATGACCAATAGACTATGCTAAAGGTTTTGGGGTTTTGGGTTCGGGCAGCCATCAAGGCTGAATGATCGCGACCAAAAGGGGACGTTCTCATCTAGACATTATTTAGAGTCATCCTACCAAGGTACAATGAAATCTCTTCATAAATATCACCTGTAGACTGTGCTAAAGATTTTCGGGCTTTGGGCCCCTGTAGCCAACACAGTTGCCTAATGGTGTCCAAAAGGGGCTGTTCTCATCTAGACATTACATGAAGTCAACCTACCAAGTTACAATGAAATCCCTTCATAAATAGGATCTGAAGACTGTGCTAAAGGTTTTCGGGCTTTAGGCTTGGGCAGCCATCATGGTTGAATGATCGCAACCAAAAGGGGACATTCTCATCTGGACATCATCTGGAGTGATCCTATGAAGTTACAATGAAATCCCTTCATAAATATGACCTGTAGACTGTGCTCAAGATTTTCGGGCTTCAGGCAGCTGTAGCCATCACAGTTGACCAAACACGACCAAAAGGGGATGTCATCATCTAGGCATTATATGGAGTCTACATAACAAGTTATAATGAAATCCTTCCATAAATACGACCTACAGACATGCTAGGTTTTTTGGCTCGGGCAGCCATCAAGGCTGAATGATCGTGACCAAAAGGGGACGTTCTCATCTGGACACAATTTGGAGTCATCCTACCAAGCTACAATGAAATCCCTTCATAATTATGACCTGTAGACTGTTCTAAAGGTTTTCGGGCTTTGGGCCCCTGAAGCTGTCACAGTTGCCCAATCACAACCAAAAGAGGATGTCATCATCTAGGCATTATATGGAGTCAACCTAACAGGTTACAATGAAATCCTTCTATAAATATAACCTTTTGCCTATGCTAAAGGTTTTTGGGCTCGGGCACCCATCAAGGCTGAATGATCACGACCAAAACGGGATGTTCTCATCTAGACATTATTTGGAGTCATCCTACCAAGTTACAATGAAATCCCTTCATAAATATGACCTGTAGACTGTGCTAAAGGTTTTCAGGCTTCGGGCACCTTTAGCCGTCAAAGTTGCCCAATCATGTCCAAAAGGGGACGTTCTCATCTAGACATTATATGAAGTCAACCTACCAAATTACAATGAAATCCCTTCATAAATATGACCTGTAGACTGTGCTTAAGGTTTTCGGACTTCGGGCTCGGGCAGCCATCATGGCTGAATGATCGCAAGCATAGGGGACAATCTGATCTGGGCATCATCGGAAGTGATCCTAAGAAGTTACAATGAAATCCCTTCATAAATATGACCTGTAGACTGTGCTCAAGGTTTCGGGCTTCGGGCACTTGTAGCCATCACAACTGACCAATCACAACCAAAAGGGGATGTCATCATCTAGGCATTATATGGAGTCAACCTAACAGGTTACAATGAAATCCTTAAATAAATATGACCTTTTGCCTATGCTAAAGGTTTTTGGGCTCAGGCACCCATCAAGGCTGCATGGTCGCGATCAAAATGGGACGTTCTCATCTAGACATTATTTGGAGTCATCCTACCAAGTTACAATGAAATCCCTTCATAAATATGACCTCTAGACTGTGCTAAAGGTTTTCGGGCTTCAGGCCCCTGTAGCCGTCACAGTGGCCCAATCATGTCCAAAAGGGGACTTTCTCATCTAGACATTGTATGAAGTCAACCCACCAAGTTACAATGAAATTCCTCAATAAATATGACCTGTAGACTGTGCTAAAGGTTTTTGGGTTTTGGGCTCGGGCAGTCGTCACAGTTGGCAGATCATGCCCAAATGGGGAAATTCTCATCTGGACATCATAAGGAGTCATCCTACCAGGTTACAATGAAATCCCTCCACATTAAACATGACCTGCAGACTGTGCTAAAAGTTTTTGGGCTTCGGGCTTGGGCAGCCATCACAGTTGATAGATCATGCCCAAAAGGGGACGTTCTCATCTAGGCATTATGCAGAGGCATCCTACCAAGTTACAATGAAATCCCTTCATAAATACGACCTGTAGACTGTGCTAATGGTTTTCGTTTTTTGGGCTCGGGCAGCCATACCGGTTGCACGATCGCGACCAAAAGGGGACGTTCTCATCTAGACGTGACCCCAAACCTGCATATGAAATTTTGTGACGATCAGACAAGAACTGCGGGGTGTACCCGTGCTAAAGGAAAATGTGAACAGACATCACAGACGTCACAGACTCACAGACTAACAGACTCACGGACTAACAGACGTCCGCACGCGTGATGGCAATAGCTTATCTTGACTATGTCAAGTTAAGCTAAAAATGAGTCCTCTACTTCACAGAATGCACATGCATGTGCTCCATGCCCTGAAAATTATGTAATAAAGCAAGATGCTTTAGAAAATTATAAGCCATTCATTTCTAAAGGCTTTGTTTCCCTGAAGGGGGATAAGCACTGTTCCTTACCAATAAAAATACTGAGAGACACGGGGGCTACTCAGTCATTAATGTTAGAAGGCATTTTGCCATTTTCTGAAGAAAGTGCCACAGGGGTACAAGTTCCAGCATCGGGTATTAAGTCAAACTCTTTAAATGTCCCACTTCATAAAATAAATTTAAGAAGTAGCTTAGTAAATGGGACTGTGACAGTAGGAATCAGACCTACTCTACCTGTAAAAGGTATTTCTTTATTGTTGGGAAATGACTTAGCTAGTGACAAAGTCACTGCAGAACCTCAAGTGGTGGATAAGCCGAGCACAGATGAAAGTATTATTAATTTGAAGGAATGTTTTCCTTTTGCCTTTCCAGCATGTGCTGTGACTCGGTCCATGGCAAAGAAAGCTGAGGTTGATAACAACCTCAATTGTGTTGATTTGAACAGCAAAGCTGAGGATAAGAACAGTCACAGAATTACGGATTCTGAAGACATTGATTTGTCTCAGACATTTTTGAGTCAATGTGATGACTCCTCCAGAAATTGTAAAGAGGCCACCACACCTGAAAGTGATAGGGGAACCTCCTTGAATGTCATTTCCTGCACTTCTTTAATTCAGGAACAGGAAAGTGATCCTGATCTTGCTGAGCCACGTGAAAGGGCTCTAACAGAGGCAGGAGCCCAAAACTCTCCTGTCTGTTATTTAAAAAAAATCTGATGTACTCATGAGGAAATGGCGACCACCAGAAGTACCCTCCAATAGTGATTGGGAGATTATTTATCAAATAGTTGTCCCCACTAAATACCGGAATGAAATAATAAGTCTGGCTCATGAAAATCCAATGGCTGGACATTTGGAAGTTAGGAAAACCTACTCTCGTATTCAACAATGTTTTTACTGGCCCAAGCTTCGACAGGATGTTGTCGAATTTTGTAAAACCTGCCACACCTGTGAAATTGTAGGAAAACCCAAACAGAAGATTCCTCCTGCTCCCCTTCAACCAATCCCTGCTTTTGAGGAGCCCTTCAGTAGAATTATTATTGACTGTGTTGGCCCATTGCCTAGAACAAGATCTGGAAATGAATATTTGCTTACCATCATGTGTGCTTCTACACGATTTCCTGAGGCTATTCCTCTAAGAAATATTAAAACTAAGACTATAGTTAAGGCCTTGATAAAATTTTTCACGACTTTCGGTCTACCCAGGTCAGTGCAATCGGACCAAGGCTCAAATTTTATGTCAAACATTTTCCAGTAGTTGATGTAGTATGAGCTCAAAATTAAGCAGAACACATCAAGTGCCTACCATCCCGAAAGTCAAGGAGCTCTAGAATGCTTTCATCAAACATTGAAGACCACGATAAAGGCCTATGGGGAGGATAATGAGAAGGATTGGAATGAAGGAGTACATCTCCTCTTATTTGCAGTCCATGAGACTGTATACAAGACTCGCTGGGGTTCAGCCCTTTTGAATTAGTGTTTGGACACTCAGTGAGGGGTCCTCCACTCACTGCTTTGAAGGAGAAATGGCTCAAAGAAGAGCCACCTGAAATTTCTCTTCTGGACTACGTATCCACTTTTAAGGAAAAATTGCACTAGGCCAGAGAAATGGCAAATAAACATTTACAGAAAGCCCAGAGTCATATGAAGACCTGGTATGATAAAAAGGTGAAATTTCGCACCTTTAAACCTGGGGACAAGGTGCTAGTATTATTCCCTTTAAAGGGCAATGCTTTACAAGCAAGATCTTCAGGCGCTTATATTGTTAAGCACAAGATCAGTAACACTGATTATGTTGTTGAGACTCCTGATAGACTCAAAAATACTCAGCTGCGCCATATAAATATGTTGAAAACATATTATGAGAGAGAACCAAGCTCTTGATCAGTCTCAACCATCACACACATGGATGAGGTGGAAATTCCTGTGGAGGATATTCATGAAGGCAGTGAAAATGTACCTCTGAAGTTACAGAACTCAGATGTCCTGAGAGATTTACAAAATAAAATGGATTATTTATTGCCTGACCAAAGAAAAGATTTAGTTGATTTAATTTTCAAATATCAACACTTATTTCCCAATGTGCCTAGTAGGACATCTGTTATTTTTCATTATGTTGAATTGTTGATGATGGAGAGGCAAATCCCATCAAAGAGCATCCATATAGATTGAACCCTTTCAAAGATGAGATCATGCGAAAGGAAATACAGTATATGCTGGACAATGAGGTCATAGAACCTAGCCATAGCAACTGAAGTTCGCCCTGTATACTTGTCCCAAAACCTGATAGGAGTTACCAATTTTGTACGGATTACCGAAAGGTGAACATCCTCACCAAAACAGACAACTTTCCAATTCCAAGAATTGATGACAGCATTGACAAACTTGGCCATGCTAAATTTGTGACAAAATTTGACTTGTTAAAGGGTTATTGGCAAGTCCCTTTAACAGAAAAAGCAAAAGAAATATCTGCTTTTGTTACCCCATTTGGGTTGTATCAATATAAAGTAACCCCTTTTGGCAAGAAAAATTCTCCGGCAACGTTCCAGCGCATGGTTAACCACTTAATTGCAGACCTAGATCACAGTGAAGCTTATATTGATGATGTTATTATACACACAGATACAAATTGGGCTGATCATCTAAAGCATATTCAAGAATTTTTTGACAAAGTGACCCAAGCCTACCTAACTATTAACTTGGTAAAATCAGAATTTGGAAAAGCAACTGTAAATTATTTAGGTCATGTTGTGGGTCAGGGGCAGTTGAGGCCGATTGCGGCAAAAGTTGATGCCATTGTAAATTATCCAGTACCAATCTCTAAAAAAGAGCTCATGAGATTCTTAGGCATGGCTGGATATTATAGAAAATTTTGTTTAAATTTCTCAGATGTTGTCTCCCCTTTGACCAGTTTATTGAGCAAAAGGGTTAGGTTTGTTTGGACTGAGGAGTGCCAGAAATCCTTTCACAGAATAAAAACTTTATTAAATAATTCCCCTGTCCTGGCCAGTCCCAATTATGAAAAGCCCTTCAAATTATTTATAGATGCAAGTGACAATGGAGCAGGTGGGTATATTGCCCAGGAAGATTCCCAAGGTATTGATCACCTGTATGTTATTTCTCCAGAAAATTTCTCAAACATCAAAAGAATTACTCTACAGTAGAGAAAGAAACTTTGGCTCTAATTTTGGCATTAACCCATTTTGATGTGTATCTAGGAACCACCCAATGCTCAATTACAGTTTACACCGATCATAACCCCTTAACTTTTATCAATAAAATGAAAAACAAGAATCAAAGATTATTGCGGTGGAGTTTAGCCCTTCAAGAATATAATTTAGAGATTAGGCATATTTCGGGCAGAGATAATGTTGTAGCTGATGCTCTTTCCAGAATATCCGAATTTAAAATGATCTGATCGGTCCCCATTCACTTCAAGTGTATAAATATTTTATAAAAAAAATAATTTGTGAAGATTATCATGTGTATATTATAAACCAGTCAAAGTCTGCTCAAGATATATAAAACGTTTTCAGTACCTTCAAACTTTTTCTTTTAAGGCGGGGTGTGTTATAGCCCCCATATTATATTGAGATTGATATATCCTTAGTTGATAATTCTACAAGATTGATATATTTTTTTTTTGCATTTTCTGACTGGTCTGACTCATTTGCACTGAGTGACCTTTCTTTACATCTTTGTAACACTAATATATTGGACATATAGCTGTTGATTGTTTAAGTAGGTCAAGGACCTTATTTACTTGAATTATGACAGAATCACCTAGAAACTGACAGAACATTGTAGACATTTCATCGTCTAGGACATTCTATCTGGTTACTATATAAAGGTTTGTCAACAGAATCAAAAAATAGATTGTGATAGAATCACCTGGAAACTGATAGAACTTTGGAGATTCTTCTAGGACATTCTATCTGGTTACTATATAAAGATTTGTCAACAGAATTCAAAAACTCATTTTTAGAAAGCCATTTCAGAAGAACTTATTTTCACAGCAGTTGGAAATTATTATTGTTCTAAGACAGTTCATTTATTATAGAAGCAGTGCTTCTTTGTGAATTTGGAAGATTCATTCCAAAAGAGAATTTTGAAGAGAATCTATTCGTCTTGGAAAAGAGACTTTATACTTTCTGTAAAACAGAATATTATTTTGTGAAAAGCCAGAATTCTACTGGATTATTTGGAAACTAACCGTGGCGCCAATACTTCTTGGATTTTTACTCCATTTGAATTTTGCGGAGCATTTTATTATATTTTATTGGAGACTGCTGAAATTTCTAAGTGAAAATTTTATTACAAATCTACAGGATACTGTTTCTGAAGACATTCTTGGATTTAATACTACCAGCTGGTAACTTTCTTCACAAGATTCTTCACCACTGGATAACTGGATTCTGTCAAACTGTACTTTGGACTAATTCAGTAATTGATAAGTAATTGATAAGTACCACTGTTTTTATTTTCTGTAAACCAATTAGTGTAAAAAAAATAATTGTTTTTATATATATTTTTTTTTTAATTAAATTTCAGAATAGTTAAATGCATAGTTATTCTTGCTGATTCTCAGATTTCTTTCTCTTACTAATATCAATAATATTTCCACACCGTAACATCTATACTATTAACGTAATAATTACTTACTTACTTACTTATTGGTGTTTAAGGTCACATATTTATGCACAATCACTAATCGTGACCACAACATGGAGATAAAGTCAAGTTTTGTAAATCATTTATACCCATGCTGCCCATTTTAGAGGACTTCCACCCCAAGCATTGGTGACTGGGTCCTATTTTACCAGTGTAACAGAACTTGTTTACCACTGTGAACATGCACTGCTGCATTTCCGGAGTTCCCACGGGGGACGTAATAATTAAATATTGTCAATTACTCAATTAAAGATGAATCAAATCTACATGAATTTTATCCAACTTACGTCTATTGTCAATTTTATCCAACTTACGTTGGAAATAAAACAAACGGCATGAAGCACGAGAGATTTGAAAAATCAAATCTTGTGGCCGATTTGGGATCGATCTGGAAGCATATGTACGATATCGAATCTTGAATATTCGCAGGACCCAATGTGCTATCCACTGTTGTACTCCATTGAGTATACATGTATTTATTTCTGCTCTACTTTGACAGCTTTACATGCACTGGCATTGGGGACCAATACATTTAGTAAATGTTTAGATTAGCACTAAGACATAGCTTGGATTCCGATTGGAACTATTTTCTGAAAAGCAACTATCGGTACTTTTCAGTAAATATTATAATTGCAAAGTAATATGAACAAGACTAACAGTGACTGCACAGCCACAGATGCCTCCGAACTATGACCTAGATCTGTGACCTTGACTTCCATCAAACAAACAAAATTTTGAGTGCAACACATCGTCTCCCAACTTATAATCCATTGAAGCATCTCAGAGTGATGAAGCGTACCCTTTAAATCTTCCTGATGGACGGACAGACAGAAATGACAAACACTACATGCACCCAAAAATATTTTTTCGGGGCATAAAAACAATATTCTAACATACAACGACTGACTCTTTAGGACTTCTGTTGTGGGTCATCTTCTTATATGGGCCAACTTCGTTTGGGGCAGACTCTTCAAAAGACCCAATTTTGTTTTCCTACAAATGCCTCAGATACACTCGCTGAATTTTGTAAAATTTTCTCCGGGAGCATGGTTCTAACTTTAATCTCTGGTCGTTACCCCCCCTTTCTTCCTCTTCCATGGGGGTACCGTCCCACACTTTCAGAATTTCATGTTTGCTCTTGGGCTGCAACGATTAATCGATTTGCTCGCACAAGTTGCACTGTATCAAGATACACATGAAATTTCATGAATGTTTTGTTAATGACACTTTATTTGAAATCAGGATTGTAGAAGTCCAAATTTACATTGCTCTTGGGTATTTGTTAGCATTGAATAGCACAAACCATTAACATTGCACTTGAATCTTTATGTACTATGATCCAACAAATCACAAATTAAGGAAACAGAAGGGTGTGTCACGATATTTTGTTGTCAAGAAGTTTGAGAAATCTAAGTTCATTGAAATGAAGGTGCTTGACCCAAAACTGTATGATGACTTGTTATTTGGCCATTGTGTGGGTGGATATTAGACTTTTCCCTCTCCTCATCAGCCCAGTAGAAATGTAAGGACTCGAGAAGCAAATCTGCAGCTATGGACCACCAGGCGATCAGGAGGTCCATAACTGCAGATTTGCTTCTTGTGACCTAACTTTTTGATGATTGACGAGTGTATTGTGATACACATCAAATCATGGGAATTGTATCGTGATACGTATCATGAGAAAATGTATCGTTGCAGCTCTAGTTTGCTTCCCCCCTCCCCCCCCCCCCCCCCCCTCGTCCAAAAAAACTGTCTTGGACACCATGTTACAGAACCCTGGCTATGTGACTTATTATGCCAAGCATCTCTTGTACCACGCCAAACCACTCTGAAATTCCCTGAGGTTCGAAAGACTTCATTTTTGGCATCATTCAAGCTTTTGGTTGGTATTGGTCATGCTTCTGGTTGGTACATGTAATTAGCACTTTTGGACAGCTTTGTTTTTGTGCAAGAATTGCCTCTAGTGCTTTGCACCCAAACCTTTAATGGAGGATAAAAATTCCCTGATTTATCCAGTTGGTGGAAAATGAACTGAGCTAGTGAGTGTGAATAAAATTTTAACATGGGTGGGCGGGAGATAAAAGTATGAAGAAAAGTCATAGGTTAAACCCTTTACAACCACATTCTAGAACAAGTAACATCAAACCAGATGCCAACAAAACCGTCTGATATTCTTTTATAAAGTGGTTGAGGGGCAGATACCAGCAATGCCAGCTAACAGTCTTATAAAATTCCAAAAACCAAAATGTCAAATTAAAGCTAATCAATACAGACTGCCAAACATCATCTGAAAGAAACAACAGTAGTCCAGCGGAAATTCCATCAAGTAGAACAGAACAACATAAAAACTCTCTCTTCATCCCCATGGCAGTTAAATGGAACCATCTGAAAGAAAATATAGTCTGTGCATCGAAGCTAGAAAACTTCAAAACCGCATTACTGGATCATCGTGACTAATGCACCCTACCCCGTTGCATCAAAGCTCAACAGGGATATACAGATGTTGATCTCATTCAGTGTGAAACTGGATGGTGGTATAGGAATTGCAAAATTTAAAGGCAAAAGTCACATGGGAGACCAATATTTTTTTTCAAGAGGTGATAAACTAAATGGATATTGGGTTGTTTTTGCCAAAATCAGCTTCATGAGATGGGGAGAAGGGAAAAGATTTGTAGTATCGCCAATGGCAATTGACACAAGAGCGCACGTATCACTGAAGCAATACAATGTCCCCTACCGGACTAATAAGCATTAATAATTATACAAATGTTATAACCTAGATGTGATCAGCATGAATTCTGTTGAAGCGTTTCCAAAAAAAGTCTGGAAAACTGATATTTTGGCACTTTTCCATATTTCCAAGGGCCATAACTCACACAAGAATAATGCAATCAGCATGAAACACAAACTTGATCTGTAAGTCATTGTTCTATAGTAGGTTACCAAGAATGAAATCATTCAGTTGAAGTAATTCCAAAAAAAGTCTGACAGACAGACTGACAGATGGAGTGCAAATGAAACTTGATCTGTAAGTCATCGTCCTATAGTAGGTTACCAATGAAAGTGTCAATGACACTGTAGCTCAACTTGTCAAGACATGTACATGTATAGTATGTGAGACAGCAATGACAAACATCTAGGTAATGACCTGATAACAAAGGTACATATAAAGTATTGTAACGGTCAGTTCATAAATACTGACCGTAACCTGTAACAAATGTATAGGTAAAGTATTGTAAAGGTGGGTGACAGTCAGATGCTAAACTAGCAAAGAAATCTTTGAGTCCCAGAGTAGGTCTGACTGAACCCCAAAATATTTGTTCTCATAGCACAGTGATAACAAAGGCACCCCAAAACACACTCATTCCTGTCCCAAGGTGAAAACAAAGGGACCCAAGAAGTTTCGTGAAGATCAGTTCATAAATACGAGCTGTATAGAAGTTGTGACAAAAAACTGACTGGACCTAATTTCGGTACAAAATGGCCACTGGCAGCGATCTTGAATTTTGGACCGCACTCAGAAACACTCGTTCTCGTCCCAAGGTGATAACAAAGGTACCCAAGAAGTTTCGTGAAGATCGGTTGATAAATACAGCCTCTAGCCCAAGCCGTATTGACATGTGCATTTACAGTGTATAAGTAGCATTGAATAAATCAAAATTCATCTAATTTGCATAATTTCTGTACGAGAAAAAAACCTGTACTGTATGTGATGTATTCCATTTTACTAAACATTCATACAAAAATTTATTCAAATCAGAACTTTCATACAGAAGTTCTGTACAAAAGACTGATTGCACTAATTTTGGTACAAAATGGCTGGTGGTAGCCATCTTGAATTTCGGACCACACCCCAAAACACCCGTTCTCATCCCACGGTGATAACAAAGGTACCCAAGAAGTTTTGTAAAGATCGGTTCGTAAATAAGGCCTCTAGCCTGAGCCGTATAGAAGTTGTGTACAAAAAACTGATTAGACCTAATTTCGGCACAAAATGGCCACTGGCAGCCATCTTGAATTTTGGACCGCACTCAGAAACACTAGTCTCGTCCCAAGGTGATAACAGAGGTACCCAAGAAGTTTCGTGAAGATCGGTTGATAAATACAGCCTCTAGCCCGAGCCGTATTGACATGTGTACTTACTGTGTGTTAGTAGCACTGAAAAAATCAAAATTCTTATTTGCATAATTTCTGCACGAGAAAAAAACCTGTATTATATGTGATGTATCCCATGGTACTAAACATTCACAAAATTTTTTTTTCAAATCAGCGCTTTCATATGGAAGTTCTGTACAAAAATCTGATTGCACCTAATTTTGTACAAAATGACTGCCATCGGCCATCTTGAATTTCGGACCGCACCCAAAAACACTTGTTCTCGTCCCACGGGTGATACCAAAGGTACCCAAGAAGTTTCGTAAAGATCGGTTAATAAATACGGCCTCTAGCCCAAGCCGTATTGGCATTTGCACTTACAGAGCTGAAAGTAACACTAAATACATCAGAGTTAGTCTAATTTGCATAATTTACGTACGAGAAAAAAACCTGTATTATATGTGATGTATCCCATGGTACTAAACATTCATACAAAAAATTATTCAAATCAGCAACTTTCATATGGAAGTTCTGCGCAAAAATCTGATTTCACCTAAGTCTGTACAAAATGGCCGCCAGTGGCCAACTTGAATTTCGGATCGGACCCAAAAACACTCGTTCTCATCCCACAGTCATAACAACGGTACCCAAGAAGTTTCGTAAAGATCGGTTCATAAATACGGCCTCCAGCCCGAGCCATATTGAATTGTTGACGGACATATGGACAGACAGACGCTCCAACATTTCGGGTTTATGGGCTACCAAAAAAACATTTTGTATGTCCAAAACCTTATTTTACCCAGAACCCCACCCCCTCCACCCTAGAACTTTTATTTAACCCTAAACCCACCCCACCACTCCAACCAAAAAACACACCCTAACCCTACCCCACCCTGATCCTAAAACCTAAAAGCCCACCCCAGACCCTAACCCCCACCCACCCCCAGGACCTAACCCCTCCAACCTTAAGCCCTACTCTGGGGCTACCCCTAAATATACCCCCACCCCACCCCTGACCCAACCCCACCCTAGCCAAACCAATAGGATTAGGAGCTATTTTTCAGTTTAGGGGCTACTAAAACTAAAACCCCACCCCGACCCCAACCCTACCCCCTCCCACCCGGGACCTAACACTCCCCAACCATAAGCCCTACTCTGGGGCTACCCCTAACCCCACACCACTCCTAACCCTAACACTACCTTAATTTGGAGGTAGCCCCTAATAATAATATTCCCTAAACCCCCCAATGTTGGCCCGGACAGATGGACGACTGGCCATGGCATAAGCTCAAATTTGGCTTTGCCCAAGTTGAGCTAAAAATGAAATCATTCTGTTGAAGCATTTCCAAAAAAAGTCCGGAAAACTGATATTTTGGCGCATTTCCATATTTCCAAAGGCCCTAACTCACACAAGAATAAGGCAATCAGCATGAAACTTAAACTTGATCTGTAAATCATCGTTCTATAGTAGGTTCCCAAAAATGAAATCATTCCGTTGAAGCGTTTCCAAAAAAGTCTGGAAAACTGATATTTTGGCGCTTTTCCATATTTCCAAGGGCCATAACTCACACAAGAATAATGTAATCAGCATGAAACTCAAACTTGATCCGTAAGTCATCGTTCTATAGTAGTTTACCAATGAAAGTGTCAATGACACTGTAGCTTAACTTGTGTGTTGTGTTTGATGAAAAGGATAATGTTAATGTTTATGAAAGGATTATGAAAAGAGACAAGAATTGTGATAATTGGGAATATGTTCTTTTTCCTGTTCCATGTATGCTATATTTTTGATAAAAAATAATATGAGGTGTACACTGTACTAAAGAGCTGAGGGGTGGGTTAATATGACCTCACAGTTAATGTATGTGGCCCTCACAGTTAACGTATATCAACGAAACTTACCAAGCTACAGTGAAAGTATTCCAAAATGAGTCATCCTATCAAGTTACATTGAAATCCCTTCAGAAATATGACCTGTAGACTGTGCTAAAGGTTTTTGGGCTTCTGGCCCCTGTAGCCGTCAGTTTCCCAATTGCGTCCAAAGAGGACGTTCTCATCTAGACATTATATGAAGTCAACCTACCAAGTTGCAATGAAATCCCTTCATAAATATGACATGTAGACTGTGCTAAAGGTTTTTGGGCTTTGGGCTCGGGCAGCCATCATGGTTGAATGATCGCAACCAAAAGGGGACATTCTCATTTGGGCATCATCTGGAGTGATCCTATGAAGTTACAATGAAATCCCTTCATAAATATGACCTGTACACTGTGCTCAAGGTTTTGGGGCTTCGGGCACCTGTAGTCATCACAGTTGACCAATCACGACCAAAAGGGGATGTCATCATCTTGGCATTATATGGAGTCAGCCTAACAGGTTACAATGAAATCCTTCCACAAATATGATCTTTTGCCTATGCTAAAGGTTTTTGGGCTTGGGAAGCCATCAAGGTTGAATGATCGTGACCAAAAGGGGACGTTCTCATCTAGACATTATTTGGAGTCATCCTACCAAGGTACAATGATTTATTTATTTATTGGTGTTTTTAAGGTCACATATTTCTGCACAATGGCTAACCATGACCATGAGTTTTACGGGTAGAGGAAGCCGGAGTACCCAGAGAGAACCACCGAGCAACTGTCAGCTCCCCAACATACCAACTCCACACAAGCAGGGTTAGCATTGGTTGAAGACAGGTACACCATCGACGTGCAGTATGCCTTAGTACACAGCGTCACCGTGCCCCCATGTGGGCAATGGGGTGAAGTGTCTTGCCAAAGGACACAACGCGGTTGCCGCAGGTGGGATTCAAACCGAGGACCTCTCCGCTTGCAGTCTGCACATCTACCACGCCCCCAGGTACAATGAAATCTCTTCATAAATACCACCTGTAGACTGTGCTAAAGGTTTTCGGGCTTCAGGACCCTGTAGCTGTCACTGTTGCCTAATGGTGTCCAAAAGGGGCTGTTCTCATCTAGACATTATATGAAGTCAACCTACCAAGTTACAATGAAATCCCTTCATAAATATGACCTGAAGACTGTGCTAAAGGTTTTCGGGCTTTGGGCTCGGGCAGCTACCGTGGTTGAATGATCACAACCAAAAGGGGACATTCTCATCTGGGCATCATCTGGAGTGATCCTACAAAGTTACAATGAAATCCCTTCATAAATATCTGTACACTGTGCTCAAGATTTTCGGGCTTCAGGCACCTGTAGCCATCACAGTTGACCAATCATGGCCAAAAGGAGATGTCATCATCTGGGCATTATATGGAGTTAACCTAACAAGTTACAATGAAATCCTTCCATAAATATGACCTATAGACTAAGCTAAAGGTTTTTGGGCTCGGGCAGCCATCAAGGCTGAATGATCGCAGCCAAAAGGGGACGTTCTCATCTAGACATTATTTGGAGTCATCCTACCAAGCTACAATGAAATCCCTTCATAATTATGACCTGTAGACTGTTCTAAAGGTTTTCGGGCTTCGGACCCCTGTAGCTGTTACAGTTGCCCAATCGTGTCCAAAAGGAGACGTTCTCATCTAGACATTATATGAAGTCAAACCTACCATGTTACAATGAAATCCCTTTATAAATATGACCTGTAGACTGTGCTAAAGGTATTCAGGCTTTGGGCTCGGGCAGCCATAATGGTTGAATGATCGCAAACAAAAGGGGACATTCTCATCTGGGCATCACTTGGAGTGATCCTACGAAGTTACAATGAAATTCTTTCATAAATATGACCTGTAGACTGTGCTCAAGGTTTTCGGCTTCGGGCACCTGTAGTCATCACAGTTGACAAATCACGACCAAAAGGGGAGGTCATCATCTAGGTATTATATGGAGTCAGCCTAACAGGTTACAATGAAATCCTTAAATAAATATGACCTTTTGCCTATGCTAAAGGTTTTTGGGCTCGGGCACTCATCAAGGCTGAATGGTTGCGATCAAAATGGGACGTTCTCATTTAGACATTATTTGGAGTCATCCTACCAAGTTACAATGAAATTCCTCAATAAATATGACCTGTAGACTGTGCTAAAGGTTTTCGGGTTTTGGGCTCGGGCAGTCGTCACGGTTGGCAGATAAAGCCCAAATGGGGAAATTCTCATCTATACATCATAAGGAGTCATCCTACCAAGTTACAATGAAATCCCACCATATTAAACAAGACCTGCAGACTGTGCTAAAAGTTTTGGGGTTTCGGGCTTGGACATTTATTTATTTATTTATTGTTGTTGTTTAAGGTCACATACTTCTGCACAATGGCTAATCATGACCACAACATGGAGATAAAGTCAAGGTCAGTCAATCGTTTATACCCCATGTTGCCTATTTTAGAGGACTTGCACCCCAAGCATTAGTGACTGGGTCCTATTTTACCAGTGAAACAGAGCTTGTTTACCACAGTAAACAAGCACTGCTTCACTTCCCGGGGTTCCCACGGGGGTCGGGCTTGGGCAGCCATCACGGTTGACAGATCATGCCCAAAAGGGGACGTTCTCATCTAGGTATTATACAGTGGCAATCTACCACGTTACAATGAAATCCCTTCATAAATATGACCTGTAGACTGTGCTAATGGTTTTCAGGTTTTGGGCTAGGGCAGCCATACCGGTTGACTGATCGTGACCAAAAGGGGACATTCTCATCTAGACATGACCCCAAACCTCCATATGAAATTTTGTGACGATCAGACAAGAACTGCGGGGTGTAGCCCGTGCTAAAGGAAAATGTGAACAGACTAACAGACTTCTGCACGCGTGATGGCAATAGCTTATCTTGACTTCGTCTAGGTAAGCTAAAAATGAAATCATTCCATTGAAGCCTTTTCAAAAAAATTCCGGAAAACTAAAGTGTGACTGACAGACTGACGGATGGACAGAGTGCAAACCTATAGATAGTCCCCTCCGGCAATGCCGGTAGGGGACTAAAAAAATGTACAGTTAGTGTGCCTACATGTATAACAGGCTGTGCCTATAATGGGTCAAACCATGTTTCCGTTTTGATATATTGGTAACTAACGGATGTATCACAGAACTATAAGGCAGGAAATTTGTTGTAATATATCATAAAATATTTCACGCAGTTTGTTTTGAATTAGGTGTCTGAAATTTAATTTTATTACCTGTTTACAAAGTCATCCCAAAACAAAACGAACTTAGGCGAGTCAGTGCGGAACATTTTTTTTATGCAAAGTTTAAAGAAAGTTATGCATCATTTCTACAAACAGAAAGTACTTTATTTTATCAACCTGCCATCACACTTTATGTGGCTAAAAATGAATTTTGATTGTCATTTCCTGTCCATCAGAAACATTCCATTGTTGGACCATCTTGAATGGCCAATAATGAGTCAGAAATGCTTACGTCATGTGTACTAGAATCAAATGCAAAACAAGAAAATTTGTTCCAGAACTTCTGACATATTTCAAAATGGTAAGAATTTTTTTTATCTTCCATGCATTTTTATGTTTCTTAGTGTGAGGATATACAAAACACATTTCTCAATTAAAAAAAAAGCCATTACATTTTTGCCCATTTATTCCATTTTAGTAGTTTGTAAATTAAAACTATCAGTGTCAAGTAACTTGTGCAAAAGACTGAAAGTTCTGTGCACTTCCAAGTTCCACATCGTGAGCTACAGCCTACAGTAACTATTTCAAAAGTGCTGACAAAAATTTAATGGCTGCCTCATGTTTGAACAATATAAAATTAACTACACCACAACTGCTGGGGGTGCCCTTGGGCAAGACACTTCATCCCCATCAGGGCTGGGGCGAGTACTAAACTTCAGTACTCGAGTACGAGAACTCTGAAAATGTGTGAGTAAAGTATGAGTAAAAGTATTGGGGAAAATGTATGAGTACGAGGGCTGAGTAATTTGAAAGTACTCGAGCACAAGTACACCCCCTTACATGTAAAATGAATATGTAACACTTGATAAGTTGATATACCATATTTCTTTTATTGCTACATGTATGAAACACTTAATAAGACCAGAACATTGTATGTCAATATTTACAAAGGCATAAAAAGGATTTCGTTTTACTCTTTAAATAATAAACTAAGGTACGGTAATTAAATAATGGGAAAATGTTGTAGGATAACCACTAGTATAAAATTTTCCCTCTGCTGATGATTCCAACACTGGACATGCTTCTTGGGAAGCTCTAATGGGAAAATGTGAGAAAAATATTCCAGTAGTTATCCTGCAACATATTTCAGTGATGCCCTGAAAGAACGGTACACGAAAAAATACAGAAAAAATGGTGAAGAAAAAACTGGTACAGGAATAAAGGTCTTTTCAATTGACTTTTAATAGATTGTTAGGGTGAACTCTGGACAGTGCTGAATGTTCTTTTAGTGATTTCATACTGTATGCACCAGGTTACTAGAAAAATTATATAATATATAATTGTTTTGTTACAATTTTTTTGAACTGAGCTAAATGGCTCTCTCTAGTAAATTATAACAAAACAATTATTTAAAGACAGTTTCTTGTAAACTGAGGCTCTCTCTACTGGGAAATATATGAAAGTGTCAATGACACTGTAGCTTAACTTGTCTGTGTGTTGTGTTTGATGAAAAGGATAATGGTAATGTTTATGAAAGGATTATGAAATAAGACAAGAATTGTGATAATTGGGAATATGTTAATTTCTGTTCCCTGTATGCTATGTTTTTAATAAAAATAATATGAGGTGTACACTGTACTAAAGAACTGAGGGGTGGGTTAATATGACCTCACAGTTTATGTATGTGGCCCTCACAGTTAACGTATGTCAATGAAAGTTACCAAGTTACAGTGAAGTTATTCCAAAACGAGTCATCCTATCAAGTTACATTGAAATCCTTTCATAAATATGGCCTGTAGACTGTGCTAAAGGTTTTTGGGCTTCAGGCCTGTGGAGCCATGATGGTAGACCGATTGCAACTAAAAGGGGTTGTCCTCATCTTTACATTATACTGAGTCATTCTACTAAGTTACAATGAAATCCCTTCACAAATACGACTTGTAGTCCATACTAAAGTTTTGGGGGTTTTGGGCTCATGAAACCATCATGGTTGAATGATCGCGACCAAAAGGGGGTGTTGTCATCAGGGCATAATCTGGAGTGATCCTACGAAGTTACAATGAAATCCCTTTATATATATGTCCTGTAGACTGCGCTCAAGGTTTTCGGGCTTCGAGCCCCTGAAGGGGTCACAGTTGACCAATCACGACCAGAAGAGGATGTCATCATCTAGGCATTATATGGAGTCAACCTAACAAGTTACAATGAAATCCTTCCATAAATATGACCTATAGACTATGCTAAAGGTTTTTGGCTTTTGGGCTTGGGCAGCCACCAAGGCTGAAAGATAGTGACCAAAAGTGGACGTTCTCATCTAGACATTATTTGGAGTCATCCTACCAAGTTACAATGAAATCCCTTCATAAATATGACCTGTAGACCGTGCTAAAGGTTTTCGGACTTCGGGCCCCTGTAGCCGTCACAATTGCCCAATTGCGTCCAAAAGGGGACGCTCTCATCTAGACATTATACAAAGTCAACCTACCAAGTTACAATGAAATCCCTTCATAAATACGACCTGTACACTGTGCTAAAGTTTTTGGGCTTTGGGCATGGGCAGCTATCATGGTTGAATGATCGCAACCAAACAGGGACATTCTCATCTGGGCATCATCTGGAGTGATCCTACCAAGTTATAATGAAATCCCTTCGTAAATATGACCTGTAGACTGTGCTCAAGGTTTTCAGGCTTCGGGCCCCTGCAGCTGTCACAGTTGACCAATCACGACCAAAAAGGGATGTCATCATCTAGGCATTATGTGGAGTCACCCTAACAAGTTACAATGAAATCCTTCCATAAATATGACCTATAGACTATGTTAAAGTTTTTTGGGCTCGGGCAGCCATCAAGGCTGAATGATCGCGACCAAAAGGGGGACGTTCTCATCAAGTCATTATTTGGAGTTATCCTACTAAGTTACAATGAAATCCCTTCATAAATATGACCTTAGACCGTGCTAAAGGTTTTCGGACTTCGGACTTCTGTAGCCATCACAGCTGCCCAATTGCATCCAAAAGGGGACGTTCTCATCTAGACATTATACATGTACGAAGTCAACCTGCCAAGCTGCAATGAAATCCCTTCATAAATATGACCTGTAGACTGTGCTAAAGTTTTCGGGCTTTGGCAGCCATCATGGTTGAATGATCACAACCAAAAGGGGACATTCTCATCTGGGCATCATCTGGAGTGATCCTACAAAGTTACAATGAAATCCCTTTGTAAATATAACCTGTAGACTGTGCTCAAGGTTTTCGGGCTTTAGGCCCCTGTAGCTGTCACAGTTGACCAATCACGACCAAAAGGGTATGTCATCATCTCGGCATTATATGGAATCAACCTAACAAGTTACAATGAAATCCTTCCATAAATATGTCCAAAAGACTATGCTAAAGGTTTTTGGGCTCGGGCACCCATCAAGGCTGAATGATCGCGACCAAAAGGGGATGTTCTCATCTAGACATTATTTGGAGTCATCCTACCAAGGTACAATGAAATCCCTTCATAAATATGACCTGTAGACTGTGCTAAAGGTTTTCGGGCTTCGGGCCCCTGTAGCCATCACAGTTGCCCAATCGTGTCCAAAAGGGGATGTTCTCATCTAGACATTATATGAAGTCAACCTACCAAGTTGCAATGAAATCCCTTCATAAATATGATGTGAAGACTGTGCTAAAGGTTTTCGGGCTCGGGCAGCCATCATGGTTGAATGATCGCAACCAAAAGGGGACAATTTCATCTGGGCATCCTCTGGAGTGATCCTACCAAGTTACAATGAAATCCCTTCATAAATACGACCTGCAGACTGTGCTAATGGTTTTCGGGTTTTGGGCTCAGGCAGCCATACTGGTTGACCGATCACGACCAAAAGGGGACGTTCTCATCTTGACATGACCCCAAACCTGCATATGAAATTTTGTGACGATCAGACAAGAACTACGGGGTGTAGCCTGTGCTAAAGGAAAATGTGAACAGACTCACAGATTCACAGACTTCCGCTCGCGTGATGGCAATAGCTTATCTTGACTTAGTCAAGTTAAGCTAATAATAGGCAATGAAATGATGAAAATGAAGAGATAAACAATTTTAAATTTCCACTGCCCACGTGGGGACACGGTGACATTGTGTACTAAGGCGTTCGTACTGCACGTCATTGACACACCTGTCTTCAACAAATGCTAACACTGCTTGTGTGGAGTTAGTATGTTAAGGAGCTGACAGTTGTCTGCTGTTGCTCGGTGGTTCTCTCCCGGTACTCTGGCTTCCTCCACCCGTAAAACTGTCAAGGTCATGATTAGCCATTATGCAGAAATATGTGACCTTAAAACACCAATAAATAAATAACTGCAGGGGGGGGGGGGGGGGGGCGGGTGACTGCAGGGAAAGGCCTTCAGCTCCATATTTTATTATTTTTCATGAGGCATTGTGTACAGGGACAGCTCCAAAAGATGGTCAGCAGGGGGGTGTAGGCTAGCCCCTGTATAAGAGCTATATATTTCCCCTCCTCAGCATGGAAGAATGAGCTTCAATTCAGGGTAAGGTCAGTAGATAGCCATCTTACAGAGGAGTACTGATAAACATAGGCCGACATCCTCACCATTACTGGAAACTCTTTTTGACTGTAAAGTGTCCGTGAAACGTCATAGTCTTTGTAAGACATAGGGCTGCACGGTATACCAGTAAACCGGTAATTACTGGTACTGAGAATGATACCGGATGAATACCGGTAATGTTTTAAAAGTACTGGCATATCGTAAGAAATAGTATTGGATCAAATTATCGAAGTTGAAGTCCGTATATTATTAGAGAAAAACTGACAACTCCTGTGATAAAGTACCTGTCAACCAATCTTCATCCGACCAGTGAAAACACAGTTTGCAGCGTACTTGAGCTGCGTAAGTTACATGTACAAGTAAGTATACACGTACCAGCAATTTGAAACTGAAACTGAAAGATGAGTATTTCGGGATTGTGTCGAATTCAGGGAATGAATACTTTGTATTTATTTATTGGTGTTTAAGGTCACATACTTCTGCACGGCTAATCATGACCAAGACAGTTTTACGGGTGGAGGAAGCCGGAGTACCCGGAGAGAACCACTGTGCGATGGTGAGCAACTGTCAGCTCCTCAACATAATAACTCCACACAAGCAGGGTTAGCATTGGTTGAAGACAAGTGCACCATCGACGTGCAGTACGCCTTAGTACACAGCGGCACCGTGCCCCCACTATGAATACTTTGGCACATTTGTGTATGTGCTCTGACGTTTCCCTGTGTAGATAATAAAATTACTCACAAAATCATTATAGGGAGTGTTTATTTTATTTATTCTATTCCTCTCAAAAACAGATAAAACCTGAAGCCATGTTGATCAACATTTCCGTCAACACTCTCATTGTGAACTTTGAACTTATGAATATTGAGAAGCTGTTCAATGGCAATGAAGGCTTGGGTTGGACGTCCCTGTCACTTTTGGTCCCAGTTTTAAACGACAACCAGCAAACTAAAACTTAACTATTCTTTTGTAACTTCAAATTTTTTTTTACAGATGTTATCCCAGAAATTAATAATGAATTCAAATAAAAGTATTTATATCTTAACTCTTTAAGAATTGTGCTAACCATGCATCACATCAGGTTTTGGAGGTATGAACATGCACAGTACAGAAACAGAAACAAAGGGAAAGGGAAGCCTGCTTAATAATAATCCATTCAGAAATTAATAATTGTCGCTCAAATGGACATTAATTACTAACACAAACACACCATTGATCATATCTATCAACACTTAAAATACAATAGGTCATAAGAAGAACCAAACAATGGGTAGGAAAAAGCAGGATGCAAAATGCTCACACTCCATAAAACAGCTGTATTAATTATTCATGAACAAAGGAAAAATAAACACTACAGTCAGCTGCAAAGGCGAATTGTGGGATATTCTTTTCGAAGAGAAAGATCATGGCACTTTATTGTTTTCCCTCATGTCTGAGCTGTCTCTGTGAAGTGATTTTAAATCAAAATAAAATAACGCTGTCCACGTTTGTAAAAAAAAAGGGCTTTCTTAAAGATATTGGGTTCAGCTGAACATAAGGTACCGAGTACAGAAAATTTTATTCAATTGTTAACCGCCTAAAATTTAACTGTGTTGACTGTTGTCAACTGTTTACAAACTCAGTTCCCCAGAACATCGCCCGAGTTTTTCAACGTCTGAACTGGTCTACGATATAACGGTATATCACGGTATGTTTTTTCAATACCGATATTGAAATTTGAATACCATGCAGCCCTAGTAAGACAGCTTTATTCTGCCCCTCCCCCACCTCGGGGCTTGACTTACCTCCCCCCCCCCCCCACCCCGGATGGAAACTTTCGCCTTTTATTGTAGACTTTTTTTTGGCTACCATCTAGCCTCTGTGTAGCAGCTACATACTGCCCCTCCTCACCATAGAGGCGTGAGCTCCAATTTAGGGGAGGGTAGCTGTCTTACAGAGTAGTATTTATATATCTAGGCCACCAACCAACCTACTCGCTGTTCAGAATTCTCCATTTGATTGTAAGGCTTCTGGGGCACAGCATAGCCTCTGTATTAGATGGCTCTATACTGCCCATTCCCTCCCAGGGCGACAGTCCCAGCTGGGGCCAGTATATAGCACCTTGCAGACTATTATATAGCTCTCACCACCCCCTCCCCCCCCCCTTTATCGGGGAGGTCAGTCAGCCACTGTCAGGCAAATGCTAGTGCCACTACTGATTGTATATAGCCACTAAGTACAGTTCATTTCAGGATGGACATTTTTGACCCAAAAGTCTCATAATAATAAATTTATCCCATATAAGAACTCCCATATAGAATTGTGTCAAAATGTTCCTGGATATACCAGTTTACGTGGTATGCCCATTTCAGAGTTCTGGTATAGTTTTTAAACAACCCTAATAAGGAAGGGATATAAGTGACATTCTTCAGTGCCCTGTTCGTGCTTGTCACCATATTGATGTGAAAACTGCTACAATTTATCAAAAGATGTCCAGACTAGCATGCCTCTTTTCCTCTGAAGATAACACGGCCAAAACAGGGACCAATCAGGACTATTTAAAATACGCTCTAGCCGGAGCCTATTTTTTCAATTCATGCGCCAGATTTCAATTTATGGAGTCACACTGCTGTTTGTAACACACACTGCAAGTATGCAATAGCTCTCATCATTTTCATTTAGTACACTATAGCAAACATTAATCTTCACTATGGTTTCTGATCAAGTCTTGGCTGCCTATTTAGGCAGCCAAGACTTGATCAGAAACCACAGTGAAGATTAATGCTTGGTAATTAAGACTTGAAGTATTAACTTAAGCAACTTAAGCACTCTACAACAATGATAAATGATAATCATATATATAATACATGTAAGATTGTCTCTCTCGATTATCCATCGAAAGAATATCAAAATATGATCTGAGAAGTTACGCGCCAACTGAGGAGTCTATTTCTGAGATTTAAGAGCCAGGTCCTGATGTTTCAGAACCAAATACGCATTGGCGCATGCCCAGGTCGGTCAAATATAGTCATCAAGGCTCAAAACTTGCATTTAGCAAGGTGATTCTTTATAGGCACAAACAACCCGTTATTGGCAAATTTACGTCTGTCAAATGATCTAAACAATGAACTGTTCAATACAAATAAAAATCGAGATAATGGTAAGCACATTACTGTCTCCACATACAAGGAAAAACTTTCGGGAAAGTTTATTGTTTACAAAGAAATACACGAAAATACAAAAAGTGACCCGTTTTAGGCACACTAACTTAAAGTGATTACAAACTGTATTGTAAGTTGTGTAACCTGGAAACTTTTTTTTGTCATCGCCCTTTTTTGAATGGCTTTACTTGTTTTTCACTAAATTTATAGCGCACGCAAAAGCAGCCCGAAGGGCTGCTTTGAAGCAAGCCTAATAGACAACGTGTACGTGAAATTGGAAAAACCAAGGAATGCTATGCCATCCAATCTAAACCGGAAACCGGAAGTAAAAACATGGGGAAACCCAGCTCTCATTTTCAGAAGCGAACAAATCGAATGACACCCCCTAAAAAGCAAACGGTGTAATGTGAGATTTCTCCTTAGATCATTCCATGCAGACTGTGAATAATTTATTGAACATGCTTTTTAAAATTAAAGTTTTTCCAAACAAACTCAACTGTCGTTTGCTTTGCTGACTAAATGACAGAAATTGTCGAAAAGCTAAATGTTCCCATATATGCACATTGGATTTCATCGTCTGCTGGCTGGCTGTTGGGATCCTGCTGTTGTTCGATTCTGCGGAGTATTCTGTCACGTGATTTATCTGTTTTGCATTTGCAAGTTCAAAACGCTGTTCACTTCAAACCAACACTGCATGTTATTGGAACAAAGTTACCAAATGAAAAGGATCAACAACACGTCCGTTTGTTGTAACTTAAAAGTACGCACAGGTCGGATTGTGGCAAAGGTCGTTTTCATTCAGTTATTACGAACCTAAGATGTCGAAATGACATACTGTCTGACAAACGTCCACGAATTACCATTTCCAAAACAGAAGTTCCATTCCACAATGTATGCACCCCAGCGAAACAAAAATAATAAATTTTCGACAATACTTTTCGAGGCCAATTTTCAGGCGAAGATGCCTTACCCATCGCAATGACTGCATGCATTCTCGTTTCTGACAATTGTAATGTTTTTTTTTTCTGTGCGCACAATTTATTGTGCTCGACCATTACTAAAGCTGTCCAACTTGTGAAATTTAAAAACGCCTCTTCCCCCACTCCACCAAAAAAAAACAAAACAAAAAAAACAATAAAAATAAATGTTGCAGTGAAACTCTTTTTTTCTTTAAATTCGCACCAGATGAAAATAAAAAACCCAGATAACCTGAAATATTTCTCCATTGTCCAAATAGCTCATATTTAATTCATAATATTGCTGAAAATTTTCAAAAGATAATGAAAAAATAAAGCTTCCATTTCTTTTAGAAAAATGGATAGGGTGTGGGTTCACTGCAATCCATTGTTTCTTGACAAAGCCCACAATCAACCTGAAACCTATTTCTTAATCATTACCAAAAATATTCAAGGGGTTAGTTTTTGTACTTTTGGATCAGTGAATGTTCAGACTTGATCTAAATAAAAGTCATCGCTGTCAATGTTGTGTGTCATGTGCAAAAAAATGTTCAACCTTTTTCTTTGGTTGTTTATAAAAATAAGTTATGTTGTTGCCTGGTCAATTTCAATTTTTATTCGAAAACATATGTGGATGGTGGTGTGTAGGTAGGGTGGGGGTGGTGTGGATCTTGAATGAAAAACTTGTTGAGGTCCAAAAAATTTTTTTTGAAGGTTGGATAATGGCGATATTCTGGACAAAATATTAATCTGTTGTCGTCTATTTTGTAGGGTACTTTCCGAAAATTACACCCAAACCGGCCTGCATAATTTCAGCCAAACCAGCTTCCTCAATTTCAGGCCAAAACACCTTTGACACTGGTTGGGCGAGATATTTTTTCCTTACAAATTTTCAACTTTCCTATTTTTGGCCACAATATTTATAGGATGTTTGGAGAGATAAATTGATAATGCTATCAGAATGGGGAAAAAAATAGGCCCAAAATCTGGGATAAAATGCCAAGACAAAAAATTAGGTGGGAAGTGATCACGCCTGGGAAGAAACTTGTGGATTTTGATCTGACAATTGAAATCATAAAAACAGGAATTAGTTTCCTTGTTTTGTAATTTGGATATCAGTAAATTTAATTGCCACTTTCCAGATGACTTAAAAGTAACTTTGCTTGTTTTTTCATCCCAGTGGATATATTAAATTCATGAACTATTTTATAATTGCCAATATTCACATTGACTGCACTGCAATTTTTCATCATTTCTGATAAATGAAAAAGAAATAATGAATGTTTTTTGAAGAAAAAAGTGTTGACTGCGGAGTGATTCCTGAATGAAAGAATAATTTTACGGATGAAAATATGTGGATATTTTTTCTAAATTTTTGGCTCTTTTTTTCCTTTGAAGGGGTGGAGGTTTTTTTTAATTTTTTAGGGAATTTTCAGGTGAAAGTGTTTTCAGCTCACGTTAAGAGACATAGTCATCCAGACACCCATGCTGGACCACTGAATGACCCTATGTTATTCTGGTTCCACATCCCAAAAATTGAACTAAAAGATCATATCAGCTGAATAACAAGGTGGTACAGGCATATTCACAAACTTTCACTATACAACCCAGCAGTGGCAAGACACTTTGTCAAATTGTTCCAAGTACCAAACTGATCACATTAACAAAGAAACATCAGATTCAATTTATGTTTGTTGGGGCACTGGTCAATTGCTCTATTTCCTGACTGGTCAATTCATGTCTCCTTCCATCCCAGCTACTCAGACTGGTACTTTCTATTCTACACATCCCAGTCATGTTTTTCAAGTGGAACACTGTAGAACATCAACATCACACTTTTTTGGCAAGCACACACATGGCCTTCCAGGGTCCATAAAATCTGCCACTTTACCCACCTCCTAGGCAAGTGTTTTAATTTTATCAAACACAGAAGTCAGTAGACAAGAGAAGTTGGCCCACAAGCTAAGTCGACCTAAAACAAAGCCAAGATGGGTCAACCTAAAACAAAGTCCGGATTGAGCCTGTGGGAAAAGTTGGTCCTTAACCCTTTACCTAACGAATCGGCCCCACCCGCTTGCGTAAAATTCAAAATTTTCCAAAAAATGTCAACAAAAGCACATCATGTGACCCCTCATTGGAACGGGCTCATTCCGATGAGGGGTCCATGATGTGCTTTTGTTGACATTTTTTGGAAAATTTAAATTAAAATAATAAATTTTAATATTGTCGGCATTGGGTAAAAGGTTAACAAAGTTGGCACACAAGGGAACAATTCAGCCCCAAATGAAATACTTGCAGGTTTTTCTCAAATTATTTTTTTCAATGCTGCAACTGTTTATTGTACTGTATTTTTGTTATTTCGAAATTATTTAGAAATATTTTCAATTCAAAAAATCATATAGCCCAAGAGTGCAAGAATGCAGTCCTACACAATATTTAACAACTGTATGGTTTAAATTTATTTATTTATTTATTTATTGCTGTTTAAGGTCACATGCTTGTGCACAATGTCTAATCGTGACCACAACATGGATATGAAGTCAAGTATAGCCAATTAATCGTCACATACTGCCTATTTTAGAGGACTTCCACCCAGGCACTGTTTACCAGGTCCTATTTTACCAGTACAACAGAGCTTGTTTACCAAAGTAAACCAGCACTACCTCACTTCCTAGGGTTCCCACGGGGGTATGGTTGCAAATAATTTCCTCAAATTATTTTGCAACTACTTTATTCAAGATAATTTCTCGGATTGTAGGCCTCAAGCTTCTTCGGTTCAATTTATTTGTCCACTTAAGGTGGATTCTGTTTTATGTTTTGTCTGGTCGAGTTATTGACTAACAACTCAAGGTGCTTTCCAAAGAATTTTCAAAAAAAATTGGTGTGGTTTCTTTTATTATTTGAGTTTTCCTGTATACTAGTTTGGGCTCGACTTCGCCTATGGGACGAGTTCTTTTGTAGTTTTGGTGGTCGACTTCTCTGAGTAGAAGGCTGAGTTTTCCTCAACCTTGGTCTGGTTTCTTTCTTTTTGGTGGCACCTTGGTATCAACCACAATATATGTGACTAATTTACTACAGTAATACAATATATTTGAGAGAATTTAATTTTGCTTCAACTTGTGTGAGTGTGGGGAGGGGGCATGTGCCTCCCCGGTTATGTCCTCAGACCTCTCACATGCATTAGTTCACAACACAAAATGTTTTGTTGGACGACCCCTTACACACTGTTTTAAGGGCCTATATAAGTAATGAAATTTTGTTTATTTTGAAAATTCTCACCTCTGATATTCCTTCAATTCAAATTAAATATACACAAAATGTACATCAAAATGAACATTGAGATGTATCGAACACGAAACACATGTGTAATCAACTCATAGAGTGGACTGTAGGCACCACTGGTTCCTGGAAGTCTGCTGCCGCATTCGCACCAGAACTGATAATTTAATAATATTTCAAAGAAGACTTAAAAGTTCTGCCAAGTGAAATAATCAACACCTACCAGAACACAGAAGAGAAAAGGAACACATTAAAAAACGGAGGAATTCAAAGCATGCATAAACTAGTCTTGGGAGGTAACCGAACATACAACTCGGTATAGGTTATTTAAAAACACCGACCGACCTGAACGAAAGACAACAACAGTCGAGACGCGCACGGTTATTCAACTGCGCAATCTCGAATGCTGTCACTTCATGTGATGTGTTAAGGGCCTATTAATGAAAATTTTGTTTATTTTGAAAATTCTCACCTCTGATATTCCTTCAGTTCAAATTAAATATACACAAAAAGTACATCAAAATGAAGATTGAGATGTATCGAACACGAAACACATGTGTAATCAACTCATAGAGTGGACTGTAGGCACCACTGGTTCCTGGAAGTCTGCTGCCACATTCGCACCAGAACTGATAATTTAATAATATTTCACGAAAGCAACTTGTGGCCAAATGTGCTTTACATATCCAAGAACAAAGCTAGGGGATAAAAATTCTTCAAAACAGGGCGACAGAGCTACATGGGGCAAAGTTCCAAAGCCATTGCTTTTGTTTACGTATGAGTATACTTTCGATTTCCGGTCGACGTCATCGGACAGAAAAAGCATGTAAAAACAACGCCGTCTAAAATCAAATAATGAAAAAGATCGCCTTCATACAGTATACTGTTATTAGATAGAGATCACACAGTTGCCATATTCAATGCAAGGTATCATGATACCTTTTGAAGTTTCTTAGAATTACGATTTTGTTTTTTGATGGAAATTCGTGGTAACAAGTGATTTGCGCATGTCTGTCGAGCATGGAAACCATCTTCAATCAAAAAATGCAGACAGTGTTGTCCTTTTCCAAAATGCAGACCTATCGCTGTATTCAAAAGTGTTTTGAATGCCTAGCTTTGTTCTTGGATATATGAAGCACATTTGGCCACAAGTTGTTCTGATGAAATATTATTTTATTATCAGTTCTGGAGCGAATACGGTAGCAGACTTCCAGGAACCAGTGTAGTCTTTGTAAGACTGTGACCCGGGGCCCTCCTGGCCCTCACAGTCTTCGAGAGACCTGTTCAAATCTAGTCTGACTAAAAATGAAAGAAACTGACCGCATTTGGGTCGACTCAGTTCACGCTTCATATCGAAGACACAAATCACATAATCAACATTCTACTTGTCGTACTCAGCCCAAATATAATTTATTTATGTGTCTGCATCATTTTTTAACGCAAACACAGCATCAAATTCAAGAAATGTTGAAAAATATCCGACTTCACGACGTCAAAAAACACCGATTTCAAAGATATACAAATTGTACTACACATGCGCACAGTATCTGTGCGCATGCGTAGTACAATTTGTTTATCTTTGAAACATGATGTTATTTTACGTGTTGAAGTCGGATATTTTTCAACATTTCTTGAATTTGATGCTGTGTTTGCGTTAAAAAATGATGCAGACACATAAATAAATTATATTTGGGCTGAGTACGACAAGTAGAATGTTGATTATGTGATTTGTGTCTTCGATATAAAGCGTGAACTGAGTCGACCCAAATGCGGTCAGTTTCTTTCATTTTTAGTCAGACTAGATTTGAACGGGTCTCTCAAAGACTGTGAGGGCCAGGAGGGCCCCGGGTCACAGTCTTACAAAGACTAGAACCAGTGGTGCCTACAGTCGACTCTATGAGTTGATTACATATGTGTTTCGTGTTCTATACATCCCAACCTTCATTTTGATGTATAATTTGTGTATATTTCATCTGAATTTAAGGAATATGAGAGGTGAAAATTTCAAAATAAACAAAATTCCATTACTTATATAGGCCCTTAAATTTTGTTAAGTTTATGTCATTATAAAAAAATAATTTGAAAAACACTGAGTTGCGCGCGCTTCTTGGTTTTACCAAAGTTCATATTAGAAAATATGATAGAGAGTAATGAATGACGTTGAAGAGAACAGGTATTTATTTCAGAAATTGCTGTCCCCTCATGTGGCCCTGTTCCAATTCTTCAACTTTTGAGTTTGGGGTGGTATCAGGACAGCTCGTACCCACGGCAACTCGTACCAGTCAAGTCGTACCCAAAATTGGACGACTCGTACCCAATTTCGGCTGGACAGCTCGTACCCACAGTTGGACAACCCGTACCCAAGGTTGGACAACTCGTACCAACAGTTGGTCAACATGTACCTGGTCTTTAATTGTATGGGCGAAGGCGAATATTGTCCGAAGGACTTGATAAGATTTGTGTCTGCTTTCAATGGGTGTGCAGAAAGGCAAAAAAAACTTTCCATTTTTAGCATTTATCTCAGCAGAACAGTCTGAACAGACTTCGCCGAAAGTCAATTTCGCAGGTATGGACATTTCATCAAGAGAGCAATTCGAAGGAAACAGGAAATATTTAAATTATATATTAATACAGTGGTGTAGATACAGGAGACGACCCCCCCCCCCCCTTCCCACTCCCCCCCCTCCCCAAAATCGGGTAATCTTTGGTTCTTCTTTAAACTTCTGAGGGCTTTTCTACGTAATATTTTGTTGAACTGGTAGTCATACCCAGCAGTTCACGTGTTGCAGGGTTAATGCAAAATCAGATGTGATCGGGGCTCATTCCCCCACCCTAACCCACCCCTTCATTAGTTGAAGGATTAACGCGATGTCGGACGCGATCATGGCCATCAGAAGTCCTTTCCTGGTCAAATTACATCTATATAGACCTGTGCCATTTTTTGTTTCGATCGGTCGAGGAACGAGACTCAGGTGCCTAGAGAGAGAGAGAGAGAGAGAGAGAGAGATTCACTTTTATTCACATTTATAGTCTAATTGCAAACCTTACAAAAATGCTAATTACCATTTAATTTTCATGGAAAATAATTGTTAGAAAAACACACCTCCCAATTGGAAGATTAACTTAATTGGCGATAATAATATGCACAGATAATTGGAAGAAAATTAAACACCAATCGACTATAAGGTAATAGACGATAGAAAATAATTCTTCACGATCTCACACCTGTCACTGCCGGGTAAGTCTAAATTAAATGACTGTCGAGTTTTCAGGTGTGTCGGTGTTGACCATAAAATTTCCGACAGAAATCAGTTGATGCGAGCTGGTGGACTCATAGAGAGAGATGTATTAGAGCTTTTTAATTAGATTTTTTTTAAAATGAACATCATTTGCGATCTTCTTGATTCAGTCTATCACTGGTCATTGTTTGCCGTTTTTCTTCCCAGCAGGTAAATGTGCTACGCTTCAAGTACAAAATCCGGCTGGACTCTCAATTTACAATGAAATCCTTTCTCGCCTGACCGGAGTGGCGCCTCACCAGTGATGTAACTTTGCCACACAAAAAATAATTTAAAGGTGGAGAGTGGCATTATTAATTAGGAAAGGCAAGAGTTAATGCGACGAAGGCTATGGTTTTCACCCTGATAATTTGCAGAGCCTAGGCCTAGATGCGAGACCTTTTAGTTTTTTCCAGTACTCTATTTCCCAAAACTGAAGCACAGAAACCGAGTATCGGGGTTGGAGGAGGGAGGGGGGTGTCATTCACGCCAGTTCTCGAACGAATACGATTGCAGACTTTCATGAACCACTGGTGCCTGCTATCAACAAAGTACCGTACGGCCAATGAATATATGTTTCCTGTTCTGTGTATCACAGCCGTCATTTAGACGTAAACTTTGTGTATATTTCATTCATATTCATGGAATATCTGACGAAGGAATTTCAAAGTAAACTGATTTCCATTACTATTATAGCACCTTAAACGGATGAAACAAAAGCAAAAACCCCGCTTCTATAGTTCTTAGGCCATTAACGGCCTTCGCCCATACAATTAAACACCAAGTACAAGTTGACCAGCCATGGGTACGAGTTGTCCAACTTTGGGTACGAGTTGTCCAATTGTGGGTACGAGTTGTCCAGCCGAAAATGGGTACGAGTCGTCCAATTTTGGGTACGACTTGACTGGTACGAGTTGCCGTGGGTACGAGTTGTCTAGAAACCTTTGGGGTAATTCGCCATTTGACAACATTTTTAAGTGGAATAATGGTATCGACCTGTGCACCGTGATAGTCATCTACTACTGATTCGTCTCGTTTTGCCTGAGGATACACGATTGTTGTCATTTTTCCTTGGTCTGTCCAATAGCCACACTTATGAATAAGAGACAGGTGATAGACGAAAGGTATAAAAATCGAAACAGACGTCGTGTGCATTCAAATTGCAGTGTTCGAAAGCACACGAGAGTGTATATCGGTCCGATAGCACAGACTTGTATTTTGGGTATAGACCACCTGACGGCAAATTAGTAGAATTTGAGATCAACCAAGACAAAATTGCATGCTGAACTGACTCCTGGAGAGTTGGTTTTATCCCTGCTGAAATTACTTTTTTTATTTTGTCAATCGTGGAAGGTGAAAAGGGTTCAAGTCAACTCCTGCTCAAGACAACTCGTATCAGTCAATTCGTACCCAAAATGTCAATTCGTACCCACTTTTTACAAGTCAACTGGTACCCAAAATAAGTAAAAATTCACGAACAATAAAATGCAGAGCCGTATTAACCCATAACCGGGCCCCTAGGCTTTTAAGTACTTCGGCCTCGGGGCCCCCTCCGGCACTTCAATCTTTCACCACCCCACCCTACAGCTGACAGCCTGGCCCTGGTGCGACAGACACTAAGCCGAAGTACAAAGCCCTATATTCATTTTGCGGGTTTCCTGAAGAATTCTACTCACAACTTGACATACTATTTAAATAAGCATTAAAATAATGTACTGTATATAAAGATATATATATAGTATACTTATGAGAGTATATATATGGATAAATACATATGTACAAGTATCGCTGCGGCGCAGAGTGCGAAGTGCCTTTAACTTTTGGAAGCTTAAGGCACTGGTAGCAGTGTTTCAGCGAAAAAAAAACAAAAACTGGCGGGCCCCTAGGCTTCAGCCTAGTCAGTCATATGAATAATACGGCCCTGATAGAATGCATATGGTATGCGTGATATTACAACATGTTTACTTTTGAAATACTATGCATTTAGGCCATAAGAAGGAAACATTGTTGTGTATATTTATGTATATGCTGTATATTGTTTTACGTGCTGATACATTTCATCCATATAAAGGGAACTGTGTTAAAAAGCGAGCGTTATTTTTTTAAAATTAAACAACTGTTCTGTTATCTGCTTTTATATGAAAACCACGAAGGTACGAGTTGACTTATTTTGGGTGCGAGATGTCTTGCAAAAGGTGGGTACAAGTTGACTTTTGGGGTTACGGCTTGACTGGGACGATGCGTCTTGGGTATGGGTTGCCCAGAAAAAGACATACTGTTATTGTAGAACGTTTTTCTTAATTTCTATTTTCACTTTTTTTAGTCAAAACTTATAATAATAACACTTTGGCCGGCCGCTGATTTGTCGCGGTTCTCGTCTGAGAAGGCCTTGGTTACCCATGTTCTCCCAACTGCCTCCCTATTCCTGCACTTCTTCTCTCCTCCCAACACTCGGAGACGAACTGCTTGATGACATCCCTTGTCCCATTCTTCCCAATCTCTTCGATTAGTATATTAACCCTCTCCTTTGAGTCGCCCCCTAAACACATGTCCTTCATTGTCCCATCCCACTTCCCCATTATACTCCCCGTGAATCTTGTTCTTTTAGACTGGTATTTTGGGCATTCTATAAGAAAGTGTTCCAGGGTCTCCACTACGCCCAAGTTACACATCTGGCACTCCTTTTCACTGTTTTTCCCAATTTTTCCCCTCAGCTCCAGGGACCATGACCTCAGCTTCAACAACAGTGACCCCCCCCCCCCAAAGGTGCCATCAAGGTACTCGTCAAAACCAGGCTTCTCTTTATTACGCAGGCCACCCAAAGATCTCTTTGATTTGATCCCTCTCGTCAATTACCGTTACAATCCTCCATGACCTTTTCTCTGACGATCTTTTTGCCCTGGTTTGCCCCAACGTCAAGTTCCGAGATCTCCAATGAGTAGTTTTCTACTAGCACAACACCATCTACACATGTAAGGAGATGCAAGCCGTTAAAAGCTCAAGTTATAGTCAACACAAACTTTTTCTTAATAGAAATCAACAGTGTTAAAAATTTCCAGATGATAAAGGGCAATAATTAAGTATAGTTGAAATCATCCAGAAATTAATAAAAACAAGAGGCCCCACAGGCCTTAATCACTCACCTGATAAATTGGTTCAATGAAGATCACATTCAGTTAGTCATGGTTCATCAACACTTCAGAGGAATGGAGTCACAGAATTATTCGTAACTCGAGTGTCTATGTCTAATGATTATTATCATTGGTCTTCCTGACTGCTTACAAAACTTATAACAGTGTCTCCAATCAGACCTCGAAAAATTGTGTACGTTCTCGTAATATTTATATATTCACCCCAATAAACCACACTTAGAATCCATCCACAGCCTCTAGATATTACAATGAACTAAACTAGTGTGCAAAACGTCTATCCTAACCTAAACAGTCCAATGTCCTGACAAAATTAAGCCAATATGCTCAAGAATTATCAAATGAAAAAATCTTCTGTTTGGAATGAAGCAAAAATGCTGCACCTCTTTGTTTAAAACAATGCAACCCCCCTATACGTGGCCTCAGTCCCCACCTCCAGAAGGTAATATTATCGCAATAAACAAATATGGAAGTAATGGATTGAATAAGTTCCGAAATGTAACTATTTAAACAAGAGCAACGCTCGACATCGCATAATAACCCATTGGGTTGTTCAAACTGCGCAACAACTTATATTTATATTTTCACTGCATTTATTAAACAAAGCAAGCACACGTGAACAAAAGACGCGCATGTCTTGCTTGTGTGTGGTGGTCTGTATATTTGTAGATGTACCAGAGTCCCTGCTGGGGCTGAAGCATGAAGAGAGAATCAGAGAGAGCGGGTCCTCCTTATGGTCACCTAAGGAGGATTTAAAATCATCTGCTG
Organism: Pictodentalium vernedei; assembly: GCA_031216915.1. Taxonomy (NCBI): domain Eukaryota; kingdom Metazoa; phylum Mollusca; class Scaphopoda; order Dentaliida; family Dentaliidae; genus Pictodentalium; species Pictodentalium vernedei. The sequence continues at coordinate 263,387,889 of CM062293.1, forward strand.
CGTTAGATACTACAGCTTTTTCAGTGGTCCCAATCGATTGCTGTGCGAATGAATGGTTAAGTCGGCCTGTTTTACAAGCTGGGTCAGTTACGGATCTACTCTTGTTCCTTACTGCAGGTGACACGATGTTGGTGATGAAACAATTGTAAATTTTGGAAGCCCGCGGATCTATCGCTTTTGGGTCTGGAACATGATGAATATACCTGGATGTGATGCGGGTATTTTCTATTTATAGAAGAAGGTACGGCTCTGTTTCCGCTTTCTGGATTGTAGTCAAGATAATTTTAGTTCTTCCAGCATTTTTGTCATACACCCCTCTTCTCTCGATTTTTAGTTTTTCGTGATGACTCTTACATCCCTTCTTTGTACGCTTTCTAGTTTTGTGACCTGTTGCTTTGTGTTGAGGTCCTTGATGCTAGTTCCATATTCCATTATCGATCTTTCTAGTGCAATGTAGGCTGTTCTTCGGCATTCCTCTGGACAGTGTAGGAGATTTCTGTGAAGAAGTCCGAGAGTGAAGTTAGCCTTTTCACTTATATTGTTGATGTGCACTTTCCACTTAAGATCTTCCCGTATTTGTTGGCCGTGGTAAGGGTTAGATGGAACATGGTCCAGTACATGGCTGTTTGAGGTGGCGGTGACTTTTTAGTCTCATGCAAAGAATGAAGCATTTTTTAGGCGTTAAAGGGAATTCCCCAGTCTGATGCACGTTTCTCTAGACAAATCAGGTTATTTTGTAGAATGTGATCCGATCCCTATCGTTGTTTATTTCGGGAACAATAGACGGCTGTCTGCAAATATCCTCACAGGAGATCTTAGTGAGCTTTCGAGATCGTGGATGTATCGCGGGAAAAGTGGTGCACCCAAGCAGTTTTCTTATGTTTATCCAAATTTTCTTTCCAAGTAAATTTCTGAAAAGTTGTTACAGTCAAATGTCTTACCTTGTCCGTGAGCTGTGCGCCTATGACGGTCCCGATTTGTCCTGGTCGTGAATGTTTTCCCAGAATCTTCGCATGAGTATCCAGATATCTCCACAATCCTTGGAATAAAGAATGCACCTACAGAGTAGCACACACGAATTATTTAAATAGCATGAGTACACAGAGGTGATCCTTTTTCGTCGAGATAAAATGGAATGAGCCCAAATCCCGATCAATGGTTTCGTACAAAGAAGGTGCGCAGGTACTTTTGGGGAAAGCCCCTTTCGACCCTACGTTTTAGGTTTATGAGATTTCGTAACAAATCGCCACCATGACAGGTTGCAGCAGAGGAGGAAGAGTTGAGGGAGCCGGCTTTGGTGTTCTACTTGATGTTCTTCGATTAGTTGTTATCCGCCCTCGGGTGAGGACCTGTGTGAGAGGGTGACCTCTCGACAAAGGTGCTACCACTCCCCGGGGGTGATGAGTGGTGTCTTTCTGTTGCGTTTTCAGGCAAGTAAAATCTGCCTCTTAGTTTGTAGAGTTGTTGGTGAAGAAGCCGTCATCGGCAAGAATAGTGTGCCTCTGGCTTGTCTCGTGGAGGAAGAGCAGTTACTGACTCTGTGAATAGGCCCCTGGTGACGTTTACAAAAAGGGCCATTGGCGTGACTGGGGACCAATGCTCGCTTCCCTGGGGTGGTCGACCACCTCCGGGGATGGAGTGAAGGATGATAGAAAATCTATAACGGTTATAATGGTTCCATAAAGGTTAGTGGGAGAAAAATATTAAAGTGTTTGTTAAGGACTCTTGTCTGTCTTTCAGTTGTCTTCAGGCAAGTATAGTCTGCCACTTATTTTTTGTCGCTCGTTGGAACCCTCCTTGGTAAGTATAGTCTGTCTCGATGACCCGAATGGTGAATCAATGATTGCGCGCTCCGAAGGTGCACAGGGACGGTTTGGGGCAAGCCCGTTTCAACCCTACTTTCACGTTTTGTATTTTTTCGCAGATCACAACAGTGGCAGGAGACAACAGAGGAGGGATGATTGAGAGAGTAGGCTTGTGGTGTCTTCGCTAAGTAGGTGTTGTCCTCCCTCGGGTGAGAGGGTGGGTGAGAGGGTGACTTCTCAACAAAGGTGCTACCTGTCCCTGGGGGTGATGGGGTGGTGTCTTCAGGCAAGTATAATCTGCCACTTGTCTTGTCGTGTGGTTTATGTTTATGAGAATGAGGCCGTCATCGGCAAGTATAGTCTGCCTCTGGCTTATCTTGAAGAGGAATAACTGTTTTCGGCTTCGCGGATAGGCAACTGTCAACCGGCTTTCACAAACAACGGTCCTTCTCAGGGCGCTAACAAAAACAAGACCCGAACGTCCCTGGTTCGGATGCAGGCCTGCTTGTTAGCCTATTTGGCAGTGGCAAAAGTGCGTCATATATATAAAGGGACGTTTCCAAAAAGTATATAGGGACAAACGCTCGACTCCCCAGGGATGGGTGACCACCTCCGGGGATGGAGTGAACGATGAGAGAGAATCCATAACGGTTATAGTTTGACTGATCCATAGCAGTTAGTGTGGAGCGAAAAATTAAGTGTGTGTTTGTAAAGGACTCTTGATTGTCTTTCAGGTAATATGTGGTTTGTAAAATCTTGTCTTCAGGCAAGTATGGTCTGCCACTAACTGTGTCATTCCTTGGAGCCGTACTGGGCAAGTATGGTCTGCCTCGGGCTCTTCTGTTGGTTTGTTAGTCTGTTCAGTGGATACGGCATTGGTCGCCGTGGTGGCTGTGTCTGTGAGATGCAGATGCGGTAGGTCGCTTTGTGGTTTGGGCGCTGTCGGTGTCTTCCATTGATTTGTAAGTCTGTTTGGCTGGTCTGAAATTAGAAAAAGTGGAAGGTGAGACATCCCCCCCACACACACACACACACTCACACACGCGCGCGCGCCCTTTTGGCATTCTCCGTTAGATGTATTATGGTTTGCGAATGGTTTCAGCCCCACCCCACCCCTCATATATTCGTAGTTGCGATCGACGGAGGCAGCCTAGTTCCTAGTTCTAGCCATACCTTGAGGTGTTTCTCTGCTTGTTCCTATCTTCATCCTATATTAGCGGGGTCGATTTGGTTGATTACGGTTGAAAGCGGTTTGGCGAGTCACTATTTTACTCACAGGATGCGGTCGATGGAGGCAGCCTAGTTCCTATTCCTAGCCACACCATATGGTGTATCTCAACTTGTTTCTACCGTGGTCCTATCGCTTTTAGTGGGGTTTCTTGAATTTGTTTTTAGGCGGGGAACTGATTTGATTTGGGGTCACCATTAAACCCGCAGAGTGCGGTCGATGGAGGCAGCCTAGTTCATATTTCTAGCCACGCCAAATGGCGTATCTCTGCCGGTTTCCATCGTGGGGGTGGCGCTAGTTGTGGGGTTTATTGGATCGGTTTTTATTGGTCAGGATTCGTGCATAGGATAACATTTCTGAGTTGTTCCTTTCAGGCGTCCTAAAACCGATTCAGTTCCAGTCCGCTCTACCCGTCTGGTTCCGACCGGCTCCGGAACAAGAGTGCTCGGTTTTATATTGGTTATTTTCTGGCATATTTGGGTTTTTGTCGGCCGGCACAAATCTGGTGTAAATCGCGTATTAGCTCACTGTCTTTTGGGTGGTCTGGGTTTTTGTTGGCTAGTGTCGCAAGCTGGTCCTTAGTGGTGTCAATGCCAGCTCGTTCATGGAGGAAGCCAATGGGCGTGTCAAAGGGGCGCGGAGGGCGATGCGTAGCGCATGGTTTGGGACTGTTCGAAGTTTTAGGATGTTTCACTCAAGTACGGGGCGAACGAATGCAGTGCAGAGTTTAAGCAGGACAGCTTCGTTTGCAAAAGGGAGGTGTCACGTTGCATTTTAATAGATTGATTCTTTGGGGCGCTTTGTGGGCAATATTTTTGGTACTGAGTCGCTGGTCTAGGGTAATACCGAGAAATTTGGCCTCGGTGCTAACTGGGAGGACTTTGCCCTGTAGACTGAGGTCAAAGTCGCGGTTTTGATCCTTCGAGTGAAGGTTATTCGTTTGGTCTTATTGATGTTTAGTTTTATTCTCCACTTAGCACACCAGCGCTCGAGGTAGCTGAGCGTGCCCAGCAGGGATTCGTTTTATGTAGGGACTCGCCCGCAGGAGTCCCATAACTCTTTGCCATCGGCGATCTGGGAGATTTGGACACGATCGTTAGTTATTTTTAGGTCGTCAACAAAAATGATCAAGAGGAGAGGGCTGAGGACAGACCTTTGGAGGTGCCAGCCTCTGGAGGAACCTCACAGGACACTTCGTTGTGCCAAACGGAGTCAGAAGCTTTTTTGACATAAAGTAGGATTGCAGAGACTACTTGTTGGTTTTCGGTGGCCGTTTTTATTTCAAGTTCGAAAAGGCGATGGATGTGCTCCATGCTTTCCTTCTGATTCCTATAGGCTCGTTGCCATTTGTTGACGAAGTTTTTGCTTTCTTGATGTTCCCTCTGCCGATTGGTAAGGACATTGCCAATGCAACTGAGGAGGCTGACTGGGCGGTAGTTAGCTGGATTAGAGTGGTATTTTTCGGGTTTGGGTATCATGACACCTATGGCTGACTTCTAACATTTTGGAAAGAAGCCATGTGTGAGGCATGCATTATAGAGAGTTGTTAGTCTGGTAATAAAGGAGTTATGGCTTTGTTTTAGGATTTTATAGCTAATTTCGTCTTCCCCGGGGGAGGAAGAGTTCCTGTACTTTTTATGATTTCGTTGTTGGTGATGGGCGCAACGAGATCATCACAACGTCCCTGAATTTATCAATGTCTGACGGATGTGAAAGAAAATATCACGCAGTTTTGATCCTGAATCAGCACTTGTGTTTGTTTACCACAGGATTATATTTATGTATTGGTGTTTAAGGTCACCTATTATTGCACAATGGCTAATCGTGACTGCAACATGGAGATGAAGTCAAGTTTAGTCAATCGTTTATACCTATGTTGCCATCATAGGATTATAGAATCAAGTCGGAAAAGTAGAAAACTGAAATAGAAAGTAATGTAAAAGAAACACAACGGGAATACACTAATCTGATTTATTGATTTACTTCGATCTGATGGGTCAATTCAGAAACATCCTGGTCCTCATTATATTAAAATGAAGGTGGTTAGATAAGGAACTTACTAGAGTTCATAAGCAAATAAAGTTATCCAGCTTGCAAGGGATTACAAATCCCACATCGTCCCTGTATGCCACAGTAGGGGGGGGGGGGATTAAGGTTGCTACAAAAAAAGATTGATGCAGTAGGAACGGTTAAAAATATAGTTCCACATAGAAATTAGTTAGGGAGCTAATTAACGAACTTAATAAATATAGATCCGTAGCAACAGTGGGGTAGGTGGGTGGGGGGGGGGGGTGGGGGTAGTCATTCAAGAATTTTACTAAATATAGATTAATGAGCGTGGGAATGCGCAAAAATACATTTACACATTGAAAATTAAAGGAAACTAAAGGGACTAAGTTAATGAACTTACAAAGTATAGATCAGGAGCACCAGTTGGAGGGGGTGTCAGTTTCGGACGTAACTAAATATAGATTAGTAAGCGAGGGAACATTTAAAAATATAGTTTCACAATGAAATTAAGGGAATAGGCAGAACAATGGGGATTCTGGGAAGTCCCTTGAGCAGTGCTGGATGGTGTTTGATGATTTGGGGTTGTCTTCGAGTAATTCTACCAAGTAACCTTGATTCAACCATGGACAGCATAGCAAATCTAACACTTTTTGAACCACTACGCACCAGTAGCCCAAATCCTTCACTGAAAGAAAACTCATCACCTTAGGAAACACACTCGAGACACTCACACAGAAAACCAAGCTCTCACTCAAACATCTTTGAGCTCCCAAAGAAAACAAATCTGAGAATCCCAACAGTAAACTGCCGAAGTATACTGAGAAATAAGCCGAATTCGAATCTGCAACAAACTACATAAAACCAGATTTGATTATAGGAACAGAATCATGGCTGAAAGGCGTCAAACCCGGAAAGCAAACAACAAAGGATGCTATTAAATCGGCTGAAGTTTTCCCACCGTCATACAAGATATACAGAAATGATAGAGGCACATTAGGTGGTGGAGTATTCATCGGGGCACACGAAGAACTAATTACAACAGAATGCGCATCACTTGCTGGTGATTGCGAAATCGAATGGGATAAAGTGATCCTGAACAACAGCAAAGATCTCTATATAGGCTCATTCTACATGCCACACAGAAATCAAAAGGACATAACCAACCTGGAAAAATCATTATCCAAACTCCAGTCGGACACCTTTAAACATATCATCTTAGGAGGCGACTTCAACTGCCCTAACATAGACTGGGACACCATGACGGTTAAATCAGGCTCACCAGATAGAGATATACAACAAGCACTGGTGGACATGTGTATTGAACTCAACCTAACACAGATCCACTGAATACCAACTAGAGAGTCCAATCTTCTAGACATCATTTTGACAAATAACCCGACGCTGATCAAAACATCAATAAATGCTCCTGGCATCTCAGATCACGAAATGGTAAACACAGACTCAATGATCAAACCACAGTACAACAAACAGAAACCGCGTAAATATTTCTTCTTCGCAAAAGCCAAGTGGGAGAGCATCAAGGCAGACATCGGCAAACTTACACGACCAGAAAATGCTAACATAAACACTACCTGGGAACACTTCAAAAATTCCATCATGAACACAGTCCAAAAATACACACCTTCCAAACTAAGGAAAAAAATTACAAACCTACCCTGGTTAAACCACTCCATCAAAAGAATGATGAAGAAAAAAGCCCGATTACATAAGCAGGCAAAGAAAACAAACCAGTGGGCAGAATATAAACACCACCAAGCAAAGTGCAGAAAAGAAATCAGAAATGCAGAATGGAAGCACATCAACAAAATCATCAATGAAGACATGGTGAATAACAATTCAAAACCATTCTGGCAATATATGAAGGCCAAGAAACAGGATAACTTTGGCATTGCCCCGTTAATGAGGAAGGGAGAACTTGTAAATGACAATGAAGAAAAGGCTGAGATCTTGAATGGCCAGTTTAAATCTGTCTTCACCAGGCAAACACCAACAGACATCAAACTACAACAAGTTTCAATGTCTGAAATCCAACCTCTGCAAATAACAACTGAAGGAGTAGTAAAGTTGTTGAGAATCATCAAACCATCCAAAGCAGCAGGTCCTGATGCTATCCCGAACATAGTACTAAAAACCTGCGCCGAAGAGATATCACCTCACCTCACTAAGATTTTCCAACAATCACTGAAGGACGGCGAACTACCAGATGACTGGTTAAATGCAAACACTGCACCCGTATTCAAAAAAGGAGACGTCCATAAACCAGAAAACTACCGCCCGGTTTCATTAACATCAGTCTCATGTAAACTACTCGAACACATCATCTGTAAACATCTCATAACCCACCTTGAGCAGAACAGCATCCTGACCTCACTAAACCACGGCTTTCGCTAAGGCTACTCCTGCGTTACACAACTGTTAGTAACATCACAAGACCTTCTGACATCATTCGATAGGAACAAACAGACCGATATGGCGATACTGGACTTCTCAAAAGCATTCGACACAGTTCCACACAACAAACTTCTCTTGAAACTGAAAAGCTACGGCATTACTGGAAACATCCACACTTGGTTAACAGCATTCCTGACACAGCATAACATGAGGGTGGTGGTGGATGGCGATTCTCCATCAAGTGTCCATGTCGAGTCTGGAGTCCCACAGGGTACCGTCCTCGGCCCACTAATGTTTTTATGTCACATCAATGATCTTCCATCCTGTGTCAGGTCCCAAGTACGACTCTTTGCCGACGACTGCCTCCTCTACCGCCAAATTAACTCACAGAAGGACCACCAGATTCTTCAAGACGACCTTAAAAAATTAGAAGACTGGGCTGACAAATGGGGAATGCGTTTCAATGCTACAAAATGCTACAAAATGCTACATAATGAGTATAAAGCTAACATCATCCCACTTATACCAGTTATGTGACCAGATATTAAAAACGGTAGATGACAATCCGTACCTTGGTCTCATGTTCTCAAACAATCTTAAGTGGAATACCCATATTGCTAAAACATCAAAAAATGCTAGCTTCACATTGGGATTCCTATGCAGAAATCTAAGAAGAGGCCCACTGGAATGCAAGAAAATGGCCTATATTGCCATGGTCCGTTCAGTAATCGAGTACTGTGCAGAAATATGGGACCCACATCTAGTGAAAAATATAAATCAACTGGAGAAAATCCAAAAGAGAGCTGCACGTTTCATAACAGGCGACTATAAATCCCGAGAAACCGGATGCATGGCAAAAATGTTAGAAAATCTAGAACTCCAACCACTGCAAGAAAGACGCCGCCACAAACGCCTGATACTCTATCACAAGCTAGTGGAAGGGTTGGTGCCAGCAATAAACACACAGGAATATATATCACCTCAAAGGGCTAGTAGAACAATTAAGGCTAAATCATACTCAGATCATATTACAACTAACATCATCAACAGCAGAGTATGTAATAATTCCAGACCTTTTACACTGTTCCAAGCTAACACAGAACAATATAAACATTCGTTCTTCCCCAAAACAACAGTGGATTGGAACCATCTACAAGAAAATATCGCATGCTGTAACACCAGAGAGCTTTACAGCTGCTTTCCAGTCCCAGGACTGAGCTTCACTTCCGGTGCACTCATAGTCGAAGACGGCTCCTGCACTGTACCAAAACAGAAACAGAAACAGAAACCCAGGATTCTGGGTAATTCGATTGATTCTTCTACAAAGGAACGCGCCTAATATTGGAAATAAGGAGGATTCTTGCAAAATCCAACCCATTTCGATAGTTTTGGGTGCTTTGGAGTAATTGTCGGGCCAATTTGGTTAATTAGATTTACACCTATTCAACCGAACACACCATCAGAACATGCCTCCGCCCTACTGTAGCTCTTTGGGTCACATTGCAACCACGTGCTACCATAGAAACCAAGATGGGGGCCTCCAGTATACAAAATGGACGACAGAAACATGTGTCTCCGTAACACGCGCTGCACATTCTCACTTAGACCACGTATCATAATGGGGATGATGTCATAAGATGGCTATGATGGCAACCACACATGGCGTAACCGGATAACGAGACTATGACGTTACATGAAACCCACTATGAAATCCATCCCAGAGGGATTGTTTCATCGCCCTCACTACTTTCAGATCGAACGGTTATAGGTATGACCCTGACCCGCGTCATCTGCGTTGCGTAAATAGGCAAGAGGACACGTTATCCCAGTTGCCCAAGTGGGTGCACCGCAACGTGACGAAATGTGCTCAGCGTATCCGCGTAATACATGCGCATGTCCAGACTCACATGTCTGCAAACAATGCAAACCATGTTTGTGAGGAATTATTAAGTTGATGAGTCCGACAGTTACTCACCGATGGTCGCTGTTTTTTTTTTTTTGTTGTTGTTTTGTTTTGTTTTTTTTTTTTGTTTTTTTTTTTTGGGGGGGGGGGGTTAAATCGTTCTGGATATTCTCAATTTTGAACCCTCTAGATCACAGTCACGTCGAAAGAAAGAGTTGCGAAATTTTACAGACGATCACAGTAACAGTCAAAATCGCTTCTCGTCCGGGTTTCTGTCGTTGCTATCTAGAAAACCTAAGCCAGAGCCTACAGAAACAAGGAAAACCCCAAATTTTGATACTTGTCTTCAAAAGACTTGTTTATCCGCTTTTCTCACCACAGCACTATAGAATTTCACGTGTTAGAAAAGAAATGCGAGAATGTTAAATTCAGATGCTACTTTCGTTTGTTTTTCCTGAGTTGGTCTTGATTTCGCAGCAGTTTATTTGTGAAATCTTGTTCTACTTGTGGTTATGGGTCGTACAGTCGGTTTCTGGTCGAGAGAACTGTCACTTTTTGTAATGTGATAACACTACTCAGATCTAAATAGAAAGATCCAGTAATGCCAAGTCATTAGCTCAAGTTTCTATAGAAAAGACTCCACACCAAAGCTACATATGAAATCTGAAAAAAATCGGATGAAGGGTGGGGCCTGTGTATACTAATGGAAGTGTTAACAATTTATATCTCAAATCCAAGATGGCAGGTGGCGGCCATCTTTTTCAATGTAATGCAGGAAAATTTGAGGACTCCCATCTTGACATCGTTCCAAAGTTACAAATAAAATTTGAAAAAGATCGGGTGAGAGGTGCGGCCTGGAGGGTCTGCTAATGGAATTGTTGACAATTTATATGCCAAATCTAAGATGGTCACTGCCAGCCATGTTTTTCAACAAAATTCAGAAAAATTTGATAGCTCCCATACAGACATCACACCAAAGCTACATGAAATTTCGAAAAAGATGGGGTGCGGGATGTGGCCTAGGGGGTGTGCTAATGGGATTATTGAAGATTTATATGCCAAATTCAAGATGACCTCTGACGGCCATGTTTTTCGACGAAATTCAGAAACATTTCCTAGCTCCCATCCAGACATCACACCAAAACTACATATGGAAATTTGAAAAAGACTGGGTGAGAGATGCGGCTTGCATGGGTGTGCTAATGAAATTGTTGACAATTCATGTGCTAAAATCAAGATGGCTGCCAGCAGCCATATTTAATAACAAAATTCAGAAAAATTTGATAGCTCCCATCTAGACATCACACCAAAGCTATATATGAAATTAAAAATAGATCAGGTGAGAGATGCGGACTGTATGGTGTGCTAATGTAATTGCTGACAATTTATATCCAAATCTAAGATGGCTGCTGGCTGTCATGTTTTACACAATCCAGAGATAATCGATAGGTCCCATCTAGACATCACACCAAAGCTGCATATAAGCCTGCTCTCAAGGAGGTTTAGTTGGTTTAATCCTGAATGATAAACCAGAATATAAACTGCTCAATGAAACGACCTCGTTTTTGTTGTGTCTGCGCATGGTCACAATAAACCAAATAAACCGGAATAGCTCGCCGAAACAAACCCCATATTGCGATGCTTTTTTTCGGCCCCGATGACCTTGACCGAAATGTAAACAAAGAGAAACCAAAACAAAGCAGAGTTTTGGAATTTACCCCCAGCCAGCTCTGTCGCTGCATTTTTTAAAAATTTAATTTCCTAGCTTTGTTCTTGGATACCTGAAGCACATCTGACCCCGAGTTGTTCTCCGAAATATTTCTTTATTATCAGGTTTATCAGATCAGATTTCCAGATAACCCCACCACCAAAAATCTATCTCACGTACATGCTATCAATACAAGAAAGCCAACTGGAAAGGTATCAAAGAAGACTTAAAAGTTCTGCCAAGTGAAATAATCAACACCTACCAGAACACAGAAGAGAAAAGGAACACATTAAAAAACGGAGTAATTCAAAGCATGCATAAACTAGTCTTGGGAGGTAACCGAACATACAACTCGGTATCGGTTATTTAAAAACACCGACCGACCTGAACGAAAGACAACAACAGTCGAGACGCGCACGGTTATTCAACTGCGCAATCTCGAATGCTATCACTTCATGTGATGTGTTAAGGGCCTATTAATGAAAATTTTGTTTATTTTGAAAATTCTCACCTCTGATATTCCTTCAGTTCAAATTAAATATACACAAAAAGTACATCAAAATGAAGATTGAGATGTACGGAACACGAAACGCATGTGTAATCAACTCATAGAGTCGACCCTAGGCACCACTGGTTCCTGGAAGTCTGCTATCGTATTCGTACCAAAACTGATAATTTAATAATATTTCACGAGAACAACTTGTGGCCAAATGTGCTTTACATATCCAAGAACAAAGCTAGGGTACCAAAATTCTTCAAAACGCAATGACAGAGCTGCATGGGGTAAATTCCCAAACCTTTGCTTTTGTTTACATAAAATTTAATTTCGATTTCCGGTCGACGTCATCGGACGGAAAAAGCATTTATATACAACGTCGTCTAAAATCAAATCATGAGAAAGATCGCCTTAATATAATATACTGTTTTTAGCTAGAGACTGCACAGTTGCCATATTCAATGCAAGGTATCATGATACCTGTTGAAATTTCTTAGAATTACGATTTTGTTTTTCGATGGAAATTCGTGGTATCGAGTGATTTGCGCATGTCTGTCGAGCATGGAAACCATCTTCAATAAAAAATGCAGACAGTGTTGTCCTTTTCCAAAATGCAGTCCTGTCGCTGCACTCGAAAGTGTTTTGAATGCCTAGCTTTGTTATTGAATATCTGAAGCACACTCGGCAACGAGTTGTTCTTGCGAAATATTATTTTATTGTTGTTCAACAGACTTTGAGTTCAAGAAATTGGCAGCCTCCCAAGCATACGATAAATAAGTTACCGTACTCTCCTATTTCAAAGAGACACCGCCGTCATTGACCTTATGAAAACTCAGTGAGACGTGTGTACTTATCGAGGGACTCGCTCAAAGTTCTCATCTGTCACTGTGATAGCTTCAGCTGACATTGACCCGTCTCAGTGAATGTGCAGCTTATTTGGGAAGAGGTATATGGAATAAAAATCGAGAAACGGTACTTACGGAACGGTGGAAATGATTTGTATTGAAAGCAAAGACAAGAAGTACAGGTTATCGGACACTTAGTTCGATGCCGCGGCAGCGGCCGAGAACTAAGGTGTCCGATAACCTACTTGTTGTTCAGCGTTTCATCTTGCCGACTGTACGTGATAAATTCACCTCCCACTAAAAGTTGTGCCGGGATTTATAGCCTGACGCAGAAATGTGTCTGATGGAGTTGTCGCGTTGCCAAATTGAGTACGTGCTTTGTCGATTTCACTTTTATGCCATCACAGTGACAGTTGAGAATTTTGAGCAAGTCCCTCAATACGTACACTGGCACAACTTATAGTGGGAGCTGAATTTGTCACGTACAGTCGGCAAGATGAAACGCTGAACAACAAGTAGGTTATCGGACACCTTAGTTCTCGGCTGCTGCCACGGCCTCGAACTAAGTGTCCGATAACCTGTACTTATCAGTTCTGGTACGAATACGATAGCAGACTTCCGGGAACCAGTGGCGCCTGCTGTCAACTCTATGAGGTGATTACATATGCGTTTCGTGTTCTATACATCCCATCCTTCATTTTGATGTATAATTTGTGTATATTTAATCTGAATTGAAGGAATATCAGAGGTGAGAATTTCAAAATAAACAAAATTCTATTACTTATATAGCCCCTTAAATAGAATTGTCAGAAATCACAGAAAAATATCAGTACTAGTATTTTTTTTAACTTTTTTTGGCCCATAGTATAATCATATTTGCATATTAAATAAACTTTTCTTGAAATGACCAATGACAAAAATCTCCCCATTCTGAGATTGAAAGCACCACGTTTTTGTAAAAAATAAAACAAATACCGAATTACCAAAATGACCACAAACATCACTTAAATACAATATCCACGCATCTGCTTGACACTGCCAATAATTTCTATGTATACGTTTGAATGGAATAAAAAAAAACTGTTGTACACTATATTTGCACCTAAAACATTTTCAAGACAGTAGGTAAAGATTTGGAGCTTTTAGTATTAATACACGAAACTCGACATGATATTCATTTATATTCATGACCTGAAACACTGCGCTTGTAAAATGGTTAGTCTATCAAATGCAGTTTCTTTTGCCGAACTGGAACTTGCCACTTGCTCCACATTTATATTGTGCGATATATTCATTTATAGATGTAATTTTGAAAGCTTGAACTTCAAAATGGATTTCAAATTCACAATTGAAGACGGATGGAAATTAGGGTTATAATTTAACCAAATGGGCGACTTTCACTTGATAAATTTTTTCGGTCAGCATAATATTTTATGGTCGGTAGGGTTTCCCCAAACACGGGCATTTAGTTTTTACGGCCTAGCATTTTACAGCCTTACACCCTTAGCATGTTTTACCTACGGTGTGCATTGCTAGCACATCATTTCCTCCTGGTTGGGACGTGGGGGGGGGGGGGGGGGGGCACTTCCAATGCTATTCAACTATATATCCAGGTCTCTGAGTACAGTCTTCATTATCTTCTAGATTAATTTCTCACTCTCACTGCACTGCGCTATGTATAATCTCAAAATTTAGAGAGAGGGAGAGCTACTTGCACTTTGAACATACATTAAAACTAATATTTGGGAAAAACCCAACTGTTTATAGTGTTTAATTAATACTTAAATATTTTTCATTAAAAAAACGAAACCGAAATCGGACTGAACTCTTTTAAAAAAAAAAAAAAATAACGAGTAAAAATCGAAACCGAGGAAAAATTTCATAATTTTTATGCCAACACAAGCGCACACCGATCAAAACCATCAAATCCAAAAATTACACTCCATGGATTACAAATAAGATAAGAAACCTACTGCGCAAGAAACAAAGATTATATATTTGAAAAAGCAAAAAGAACAAATCAATGGGCAAATTACCGCCAAGCACAGAAAGAATGCAAGCGCAGACTAAGACAAGCACAATGGCCGCATGTTAACGAAATAATACTTGACGGAATGAACTAAAACAACACCAAACTATATTGGAAATACATCAAGTAAAAAAAAATAAAAAATGACAACATCGGCGTATCACCTCTGAAAGATAGAGGCCAATTAATTGATGACACCAACAGCAAAGCCGAAATATTGATAAACTAGTTTAAATCGGTATTTACAATAGATACATCGGATGACCTACCAGAAACCAACACATATCTGAGCGAGACCGTCAGCCACAATGGCATACAGATCCCAGTGTAACAAAGTTACTGAAAAAGCTTAACACTTCCAAGGTGACAGGCCCAGATGGCATCTCCATAACACTGCTCAAACGATGCGCGGAAGAGATAGCACCAGCACTCACCAATATTTTCCAGACATCAATCGATACAGGCCAACTACCAGAAGATTGGAGAAATGCAAATATATCCTGCATTTTCAAAAACAGGAGACAGACACTGTGCAGAATATTACAGACCAGTATCCCTCACGTCTGTGCCCTACAAACTACTAGAACATATATGTCGACACATCCTGAACCACCTAGAGGAAAACGACGTACTAACACCCCTGAATCGTGGATTCCGAGTAGGGTACTCATGCGAAACACAACTAACCACCACAATAAATGACCTCATGAAAGTTTATGAAAACAAAAAAAACAAAAACAGTAGATATGGCAATATTAGACCTCGATCTCCAAAGCTTTCGACACTGTCCCGCATAATAGATTACTACACAATATCTACCAATACGGAATTAGAGGTCCAATCCACTTTGGACTGAACAACTTTCTAACTAAAAGGAAAATGAAAGTGGCGCTCGACGGGCAGTTCTCAAGGGAAGTTAAGGTAGATTCTGGGGTACCACAGGGCAGAGTGATCGGTCCTCTACCATTCCTGTGCCACATCAATGACTTGCAAGGTTAAGTGAAATCACAAGTAAGTCTATTTGCTGACGACTGTATACTCTACCGGGAAATAAACACCTGTGAAGATCATACTTAACTGCAAAACGATCTTGGAAACCTAGAAACAGGGGCTGCCAAATGGGGCATGAGATTCAATGCTAAAAAGTGCTACATCATGTGCATAAGAAAGAAAAGCCCAAAATTCTGCTCTCTAAACAATCACATCCAAGAAGAAGTAGACTCAAACTCATACCTGGGAGTCCAAATATCCAACGATCTGAAACGGACAACACACATCAATCACATTGCTAAAAAGCCAATTCAACACTAGGCTTTATACGCAGAAACCTAGTTCATAGCCGCGAAGAGTGCCGCAAAACCGCATATACAACACTGGTTCGCCCACGCCTCGAATATAGCACATCGATTTGGCATCCAAACAGTAAAACCGACATCACGAAACTTGAAAAAATACAAAAGAAAGCAGACAGATTTATTTCCAGAAATTATAAATCTAAAGAAGATGGCTGTGTTACTGATATGCTGAGAAAACTAGATTTAATGCCACTGGAGGTCCGCAGAAAACAACACGATTGAGCCTATTCTACAAAGTGGCAGAGAGGTCGATCCCGACTATACCGCCTGACAAATACATAACCAAGCCCTGCCTAAAACAGCGTATTAAAGCCCAGTCAATCACTGGTTTCGATTGCACAAATGTTGTAGAAAGATCAGAAATTAATAATACAAGAGGTCCCAAAGGGGCCTGAGGGCGCTCACCTGACATGGTAGCCTAAATATCAACCCAGGGAAGTTATTTGAACAAGTTGCATCTGCCCCTTCTGAGAAAAGCTTAAACCAAATATCAAAAGATTCTGACCGGTGGATCTGAAAAAAATATTTTTAAAGAATATTCCTCATATTGAACTAAGTTATAATTCGGGCTCCCACAGAGAGCCCAGATATGAACCCAGGGACTTGGTTTGAACAAACTGTATACCAAATATCAAACGATTTTGACTACTGGAGCTGAAGAAAAACATTTTTAACGAATATTCCTCATATTGAACGAAGATATAATTCGGGCTCCCACAGGGACCCCAAATATGAACCCTGGGACTTGGCTTGAACAAACTTGAATCTCACCCGCTAAGGATGGCGCATACCAAATATCAGAAGAGTCTGATTGGTGGACCGGAAGATTTTTAAAGAATATTCCTCATATTGCACTAATCTGCACATTTGGGCTCCCATAGAGAGCCCAAATATGGACTGTTATATGTATTTATTGGTGTTTAGGGTCACATACTTATGCACAATGGCTAATCATGATCGTGGCAATTTTACGGGTGGAGGAAGCCGGAGTACCCGGAGAGAACCACCGAGCAACGACGGGTAGCTGCCAGCTCCCCAACATCGTAACTCTGCACTGCAGCAGAGGCAGAGCTAGATTGGTGGAAGACATGCGCACCATCGACGTGCAGTACGCCTTAGTGCACGGCGTCATCGTGCCTCCATGTGGCAATCGGGGTTAAGTGCCTTGCCCAAGGACACAACGCGGAAGTCCGAATCGATCGCTCAGACGGCCACCCATCCGAGGACTAACCGGGCTCGACGTTGCTTAACTTCGGTGATCTGACGAGAACCGGTTACCGCAACGCCCCGCGCTCCCGGGACCCTTTGAGTTCAACAAACATGTGGATGAATCTTCCAAAGATGTTATATGTGAAATATGAAAGCCTTTGCACTTTGCAGCAGTGGTATGGGAAAAGAAGATTCTTTGTTTTGCCATTACTCACAAGTGGTAAAAAATCATGACTAAGCATTTTTTCAAAGTCCTGGAAAAGTACCCTGTGATAAAACCGACTGATGGATGTGAAGGAGATTTTTGAAGAATATTCCTCAAATTGAACTAAGCTCCCACAGGGAGCCAAAATATGAACCTAGGGACTTGGCTTAACAAACTTGAATCTCGGCCCCCTAAGGGTGCTGCATACCAAATATCAAAACATTCCGACTGATGGATCTGAAGAAGAGTTTACAGAAAATTCTTCATTTTGAACTAAGTTATAAGTCAAGCTCCCACAGTGAGTCCAAATATGAACCCAGGGACTTGGCTTGAATAGTGTTCAACTGATGATCTGAACCGGCCACCAGCATTGGACGATTGAGGGCAATCGGATGACAACGGCAATGGCTCCTGGAACATAGGTTCAACCAATTGTTGGTTGCCAAGCATTTTGTGATGATTTAAACATCATTTTATTATCCTATGCAATTGTTCAATTGTTAATATAAAATGGTGTCAACGATACCATTCAATAAAGTTGAAAAACCACAACAATGTGTATTCTTAATCTTTGACATCTTTAACTAAATATTATCAAAGGTGTCTCCTGACGGCCCTTTACGGGATATACAAGTTAAACGACATGCAAATCCTACAACTGAGCGTACTTGCGGGATATACAAGTTAAACGACATGCAAATCCTACAATTGAGCGTACTTGCGGAAAGCATCAGTTCATATCGGAAAAGTGAAGGTTGCACTCTATTGACTCAGGTCGCAGTAAAAAATTACCAGTTGCGCCCACTTGGGTGGTAAACGTGCCTCTGAGAACCACGTTTACCACCCAAGTGTGCGCGACTGGTAATTTTACTGGACCTGAGTCAACGGAGTTTGACACTGTAAAATATGTTCAATTTAATGTCGATTCTTTGCGAGCCTCGACTTGTCCAGTAGTGCACGGTATTACAATCGGAATCGGCCGACTGTGTCATAACAAAGGTACCCAAGAAGTTTCGTAAAGATTGGTTCATAAATACGGCCTCTAGCCCAAGCCATAGCAGCTTGGCACTTACAGCTCTGAAAGTAACACTAAATAAATCAAAGTTAGTCTAATTTGCATAATTTATGCACGAGAAAAAAACCCGTATTATATGTGATGTATCCCATTGTACTAAACATTTATACAAAACTTTATTCAAATCCGAACTTTCATACAGAAGTTCTGTACAAAAAACTGATTTTTGCATCATCGGTACAAAATGGCCACTGGCAGCCATCTTGAATTTTGGACCACACCCAAAAACACTCGTTCCCGTCCCAGGGTCATAACAAAGGTACTCAAGAAGTTTCGTAAAGATTGGTTCATAAATACGGCCTCTAGCCCGAGCCATAGCAGCTTGGCACTTACAGCTCTGAAAGTAACACTAAATAAATCAAAGTCAGTCTAATTTGCATAATTTACGCACGAGAAAAAAACCTGTATTATATGTGATGTATCCCATGGTACTAAACATTTATACAAAACTTTATTCAAATCAGAACTTTCATACAGAAGTTCTGTACAAAAAACTGATTTTTGCATCATCGGTACAAAATGACCGCTGGCAGCCATCTTGAATTTTGGACCACACCTAAAAACACTCGTTCCCGTCCCAGGGTCATAACAAAGGTACACAAGAAGTTTCGTAAAGATCGGTTCATAAATACGACCTCTAGCCCGAGCCATAGCCAATTGTTGACGTACGGACGGACAGACGGACGGACGGACAGACAGACGACGGGCCATGACAATAGCTCAAATTTGACTTCGTCAAAGTTGAGCTAAAAATACTCCTCATACTGCACTAATTTAAACATTTGGGCTCCCATAGAGAGCCCAAATATTGACCCAGGCAATTGATTTCAATAAACATGTGAAACAATATTCCAAAGATGTTATATGTGAAATTTGAAAGCTTTTGGAGCAGTGGTTTCGGAGAAAAGTAGTCTTATGTTTTTCCCATTACCCACAGTGTTAAAAAATGCTGACTCAGCACTTTTTCAAAAGTCCCCAAAAAGTACCCCATCATAAAACCGATGGCAATTTTTTTTTACCATTCCATTCTGTTGGTCCTGAGGAAGCTTCACAACAAATAAGAATTCTCAGTGCCGTGTAGTTTTGGAGATATGGGCATTTTAATTTTTTTCTATTTTTAGCTCCTGTGGTTCCCACGGGGCTATGGGAAAAAAAATTTCTGCATAAATTAGGTACTTATGACCCAATAAGCACTCACGTAAAATTTGGTTCAAATCGGCCTCGCAGTTTGGAAAATAGAAATTTGGGGCAGGGCCAAAATTTTTGCCCCTCCTTTAACATCGTCAAATATAGCCCCTCGAACTTCTCTTGAACAAACTTGAGTCTACACCTCAAAAGGAAGCTACATACCAAATATCAAGTCTCTGCTATTGCTGGTTCTTGAGAAGAAGATTTTTTAAGAATTGGAGCATTTTTGCCCCATCCCTCTACTCAATACGAGCCGAAACCTAATTTGTCAAAAAATCAAAATGCCCTTATATAACCCCTAATCACATGAAATTTCATTAATATGCGGCCAGTGGTTTGGGAGAAAAAGGCCCAAACACCACCTTCACGACAGACGACGGACAACAGACGAAAAGTGATCAGAATAGCTCACCCTGACTTTCAGTCAGGTGAGCTAAATATTAAATAAAAAAATATAGGGACAGCAAATTTTTTGACCCCATCAAGGGCAATCTGCGGGTCAAACTACATATCTGTGCCAAGTTTGGAGATATGGGCATTTTAATTTTTTTTTATATCTTTTGCTCCTGCAGTTCCAATGGGGTGACAGGAAAAATATTTTTGGCATAAATTAGGTACTTATGATCCAATAAGCCCTCATATCAAATTTGGTTCAAATTGGCCACTCAGTTTGGAAAATAGAAATTTTGGTACAATTCGGGCTCCCACAGGAAGCCCAAATATGAACTCAGGGACTTGGCTTTAACAAACTTATATCTCACCTCTCCGAGGATCCGGTATACAGAATATCAAAAGATTCTAACTGGTGGATGTGAAGAATATTTTTGAAGAATATTCCCATATTGAACTAAGTTATAATTCGGGCTCCCACAGGGAGCCCAAATATCAACCCACGGACTTGGATTGAACAATCTTGAATCTCACCGCCCTAAGGATGCTGCATAGCAAATATAAAAAAAATCTGACTGCTGAATCTGAAGAAGATTTTTAAAGAAAATTCCTCATATTGAACTAAGTTATAATTCGGGCTTCCACAGTGAGCCCAAATATGAACCCAGGGTCTTGGCTTGAACAAACTTGAATCTTGCCCCCTTAAGGATGCTGCATACCAAATATCAAAAGATACTGATTGGTGGATCTGAAGAAGAAAATTTTTAAGGAATATTCCTCATATTGCACTAATTGGAACATTTGGGCTCACACAGAGAGCCCAAATATGGACCCAGGGAATTGATTTCAACAAATATGTGAATCAACCTTCCAATGATGTTATATGTGAAATTTGAAAGCTTTTGGAGCAGTGGTTTGGGAGAAAAGAAGTCTTAAATGTTTTTCCCATTACCCACAGTGTTAAAAAATGCTGACTCAGTACTTTTTCAAAGTCCCGAAAAAGTACCCTATGATAAAACCGATAGCAATATTTTTTTACCATTCCATTCTGTTGGTCCTAAGGAAGCTTCACACCGAATATAAATTCTCAGTGCCGTGCAGTTTTGGAGATATGAGCGTTTTAATTTTTTTCTATTTTTAGCTCCTGCAGTTCCCATGGGGCGACAGGAAAATTGTTTGGGGCATAAATTAACTACTTATGTCCCAATAAAACCTCATATCAAATTTGGTTCAAATCAGCCTCTCGGTTTGGAAAATATAAATTTTGGGCAGGGTGAAAATTCTTGCCCCTCCTATGACGATGGCAAATATAGCCCCTAGAACTTCTCTCGAACAAATCTTGAGTCTACACCTCAAAAGGAAGCTGCACACCTAATAACAAGTCTCTGCTACTGCTGGTTCATGAGAAGAAGATTTTTTAAGATTTAGGCTCACTTTTTGGGCGTGGCCCTACCAAGGGACGGGTCAACTTGATCTGAACAAACTTGAATTGACATATAATAGGGAACATGCACACCAGATTTGGTTCAATTTGGTTGAGTAGTTTGTGAGAAGAAGTCGATAATGTTAAGTTAACGCTGGATGACGGACGGACGGACGGACGGATGGACGACAGATGGACAGTGATCAGTAAAGCTCCCCTTGAGCTTCGCTCAGGTGGGCTAAAAATGTTTCGGCATAAATTAAGTACTTATGACCCAATACGCCCTCA
Source organism: Pictodentalium vernedei (assembly GCA_031216915.1). Classification (NCBI taxonomy): domain Eukaryota; kingdom Metazoa; phylum Mollusca; class Scaphopoda; order Dentaliida; family Dentaliidae; genus Pictodentalium; species Pictodentalium vernedei. The sequence goes on from CM062293.1 coordinate 263,409,458, forward strand.
TATCAAATTAGGTTCAAATCAGCCTCTCGGTTTGGAAAATAGAAATTTTGGGCGGGGTAAAAATTCTTGCCCCTCCCATAACGATGGCAAATATAGCCCCTAGAACTTCTCTTGAACAATCTGAGTCTACACCTCAAAAGGAATCTGCACACCAAATATCAAGTCCCTCCCATGCTAGTTCATGAGAAGAAATTTTTTACACCTTATATCTACACCTCAAAAGGAAGCTGCACACCTAATAACAAGTCTCTTCTACTGCTGGTTCATGAGATTTTTTTAAGATTTAGGCTCACTTTTTGGGCGTGGCCCTACCAAGGGGCGGGTCAACTTGATTTGAACAAACTTGATTTGACATATGATAGGGAACATGCACACCAGATTTGGTTCAATTTGGTTGAGTAGTTTGTGAGAAGAAGTCGATAATGTTAACGCCGGATGACGGACGGACAGACGACGGACGGAAAGTGATCAGTAAAGCTCCCCTTGAGCTTCGCTCAGGTGGGCTAAAAATGTTTCGGCATAAATTAAGTACTTATGACCCAATAAGCCCTCATATCAAATCTGGTTCAAATCAGCCTCTTGGTTTGGAAAATTCTTGCCCCTCCCATAACGACGGCAAATGTAGCCCCAGGAACTTGTCTTGAACAATCTGAGTCTACACCTCAAACGGAATCTGCACACCAAATATCAAGTCCCTCCCATTGCTAGTTCACGAGAAGAAATTTTTTTTAAGATTTAGGCACACTTTTTGGGCGTGATCCTATCGAGGAGAGGGGCAACTTCATTTGAACAAAATCAAAATGCGATGTCATAACAAACAATCATCTCAAATTTCACTAAAACTGGTTCAGGAACAATCTGAGTCTACACCTCAAAAGGAATCTGCACACCAAATATCAAGTCCCTCCCATTGCTAGTTCATGAGAAGAAATTTTTTAAAGATTTAGGCACACTTTTTGGGCGTGATCCTATCGAGGAGCGGGGCAACTTAATTTGAACAACATCAAAATGCGATGTCATAAAAAACAATCATCTCAAATTTCGCTAAAACTGGTTCAGCGGTTTTGGAGGAGACGATGCAAACACCATGTTCACAGACGGGGGATGGTGAGTGATCACAACAGCTCACACTGACTTTCGGTCAGATGAGCTAACAAGGGCATTTAACATGACACATCCACAATCAGAACAATACAGGCAGTCCTTCTTCCCAAGAACTATCATTGATTGGAACCATCTAAAGATCAGCCCTGTCAACCAATACGACATTGAGAGCTTTAAGTCGTGCTCGGAAAAAGGGGACACCTTTTAAGCTGCGCCCTCCTACACCTGTCCTGTTAATGCCAAAATTGGAATATTGGACGTACTATAGAGATACAGATCAGTTCTGGAACGAATAAGGTAGCAGACTTCAATGAACCATTGGTGTCTGCTGTCAACTCTGAGTTGATTGCATATATTTCGTGTTCCATACATTATGACCTTTGTTTTAATGCATAATTTGTGTATATTTAATTTATGTTTATGTAATATCAGAGTTTGGAATTTCAAAGTAAACAGATTTCCCTTACTTGTATAGCAACTTAAATGTTTACTATATGGACAATTTATTTATTGATTATTTATCTATTTATTTAATAGGGTTTAATGACAGTTTCAAAAAACAGGGTCATCTTGTGTCAGACAGTTTTACGGGTGGCGGAAGCCGGAGTACCAGGAGAGAGTCATCGAGCAACGGCGAGGAAGTGTCAGACTCTCCATCATACTAACTCCACACAAGCAGGGTTAGCATTGGTTGAAGACAAGTCCACCACTGACGTGCAGTATGCTATAGTACACAACACCACCGTGCCCCCACTTGGGCAATGGGGGTGAAGTGTCTTGCCCAAGGATACAACGCGGTTGATGCAGGTGGGATTTGAACCGAGGACCTCTCGGCTTGCAAAACCTCTACCTACTAAGACACCGGGTCCCCAGTTATTGATTTATCGTAGCTTAAGGTCACATATTTCTACACAATGGCAATTGTGACATCAACATCGAATGTCAAGTTTAGTCAATTGTTTATACCCATGTTGACCATTTAAGGTCTTCCATTCGAGCATTGGTGACTAGGTCCAACCGCCCCAATATGCATTTTACCAGTAAACAGAACTTGCTTACCACATTGACAACATGGCTTAAAGTTCATACGAGAATCAGACGTAATTCATGCATATGATTCTCGCCAAAGAAATAATGAGAATCACCTTTGATCCTTGCAAAATGTTCATTTGATTCCAGTCATAATTTATAAAGGTACCCTTAAAAAGCACAGAAAAGTCTCATTTTTGACCCCCTCACTTATTAATAAGCTAACAAAACTTATCTTAGCAGTGGTGTATTATCACTAGACGCCACTGCCAAGTAAGTTAACTTCCATTTAGCAAGACCACCAAAGCGAGTGTATTTTTATAGCGGAACATGCGTTCTACATACACACATGAGACAAATAAGAAACCCCCCAAAATTGGAACTAGGCTTTTTAGGATTAAGCCCTAGTAACTAAATACAGGGCTTATATTCCATCTAAATTTGGGAGAATCTATTTGGATTTTCGCGAAAAAAATGTTGCGGGAATCCATGTCTCTCGCAAAAAAAGGTTGCAAGAATCCATATCTTACAAGAGCACCGTCTAGCGGGTAAACATTCGCCTGTCAAAATTGGAACATGCACAAATTTCTCTGGGGTAAAGTTTGAAATTTTTGTTGACTCGACTATGTCTGCCCCCCCCCCCCCCCCTCCCCCTACAATCATTGCCCATTCCCCTGCCGTGTCTGGGGTAAATGGTAATTCACTTGTTTTCACATTTTCATATTATTCGATCTGGGGTCTTCACAAAATAAAAACAAGGCTGCTGTAGAAGATTCTCCTCGCCGTTTACAATAGTAGCGACCATTCATTGATGATAGGTGGCACCAATGAAAAAGACATTTTGAGGATCATAATAGCTATAAACGGCGAGGATTCTCGTCGTTTAAAAATAAAATGGTGTTATCTGCTCCTGTCACATGCATAACTACAATTAATGATCAACATTGGTTCAAAGTTTGAACAATAAAGCAAGTAAAATGTTGGAGTAGGCGACATAATAGTGTAATGTTTCAAGTAATAAAACGGAGCATAACTCTGGAAATACAAAACAGAGTTATCTGCTCTTGTCACCTGCACAACAGCAATTGGTGATCAACATGCGTGCAAAGTTTGAACAATATAGCATGTAAAAAAAATGTTGAAGAAGAAGGCGACACAATACTGCAATGTTTTAAGTACTAAAAGGGGCATAACTCTGGAAATACAAAATGGAGTTACCTGCTCTTATCACATGCACAACGGCAATTGGGGATCACCATGTGTGCAAAGTTTGAACAATATAGCAGGTAAAATGTTGAAGGAGTAGGCGACACAATATTGTAATGTTTTAAGTACTAAAAGGGGGCAGAAATACAAAACAGAGTTACCTGCTCTTGTGACATGCATATCGACAATTGATAATCAACATGGGTGCAAAGTTTGAACAATAAAGCAAGTAAAATATTGGAGTAGGCAACACAATAGTGTAATGTTTCAAAAAAATAAAAAGGGGTATAACTCTGGAAATACAAAACAGAGTTACCTGCTCTTGTCACGTGTACAATGGCAATTGGTGATCAACATGTGTGCAAAGTTTGAACAATATAGCATGTAAAATGCTGAAGGAGAAGGCGACACAATACTGTAATGTTTTAAGTACTAAAAGGGGCATAACTCTGGTAAGACAAAATGGAGTTACCTGCTCTTGTCACATGCACAACGGCAATTGGTGATCACCATGTGTGCAAAGTTTGAACAATATAGCATGTAAAATGTTGAAGGAGTAGGCGACACAATACTGTAGGTCTCGTTACAGTTATTCAGGTGAAAATGTCGGCTTTTCAAGAAATGTTCAGCTTCTGATTAACACGGCCGAGGATATTTCGCATTTAAATTACCTCCCCTATTCACAATACTCACAATGTATATAGTTTCTGGAAGCTCTGAATATGGCCCTTTCTGGAGACAACTTTACACAACAAACATCTTACAATATCACTCAAATACACTCAGCCGAATGACACAGTTGATGGCTAAAAAAATGGCTCAAAATGGTCAAAATTTTCTCATTTTGGGGAAAAATCTCAAATTTTCGTGCATCGATAGTGATAAAACTGTGTTATAGGAATTCCTCATTCCTCCACTGAGGATTTTACAGCATAACATGATCATTCTGACAAATAAAAAACATATGGGTTTCTTATTCATTTTTTCAGGAGGCTTTCTCAAAGCAAATTTACACAAAAATTGTCCCGTTTGTAAACTGCAAATTGTCAGGTCCCAAACAGGTCTGGGTTTGTCATTTAACACTTCCATGTGACCTTGACCCCCCAATTGATATGCACTTGACAATACACAGTTTGAATCAAGACCATCAACAGATTATTTTGGCCATATCACCATTAAAGAGAATTATTTACTAAATCCACACCACCATAAACTAAAACTATAGCTCAAAATAGTCATTTGGCTGAGGATATCCAATAACCTCGGAAATGACCTTTTAATAGGAAACGATACCTTAAGTGAAAAATAAAAAATTCTTCACACTCTCAGAAACAGTAAATGTGCATCTGTATTTAATTCTGAGAAAAATGATGTATGGTACATATGAAAAAATTGTTAACTTAGTGCCCTTAAGCCCCATGGATAGCGGCAGACCGAGCACTCTGACAGCCAGTTTCTTTACGTTTCTTTATGCAGTGATGTTCAGTGAGAGAAGGCCTGTTCTTTCACATTTCTGACTCTGATAAAAGCTCTGTAGAGTAAATTTTGCATTAGATGAAAGAATGTAACACCAGTGGTTCCCCTATTCTACCAAGGCAGTATGCTTTTACCTGAGAGAAGGAAGTTAGATTTCAATTTAGATGGATGCACAGCTGTAACACCATGGACAATAGCTATCATGGCAGCTGTGTTGGTATACTGGCCAATGATCAGACTAAACCAATGGTGATGGATGATTTATTTTTGATGTGCACAGTCACTTTCAGCACCAAAAGCTACATCAGGATCACACATTAACTGATAAAATTAAAAAGAAAAAACAGAAATTACATTCATTTGTAAACTGCATCCTACCTCAAAATGCATATTTCAGTCCCCACCCACCCACTCTTTTCCACAGCATTCTCAATTCACTTTCCTCATTTGGCTAAGCATCATTCACTGATTCTATCAATTATAATATAATGTAATCATAAAAGAAAAAATTCTATAAATCTCTTGTAACCACATTTTCCTGCATAGCATACATTCTGTTTGCTAAAGGGTTAAAAATAGACACATTTCAGTTCCTGACCTGATCCAAAAGACTGACATTTGAAGTATATGGCTATATGCTATTTGAAAAGAGCTGAGTAAATGTAACGATTAAGAATATTCAGTCCCAAATTATCTCTACTAATCAGACTACACTCTGATAATTCCCTGGAAAGTTCTTAGAAAGAGTTCTCCATATGACTGTACCAGTAAACAGCATTTTCAAACTAGAACTATCACTGAAGGTGATTAATACCCCCGCTTCGGGTTTTTAGAGGAATGCACTTCTGATCATGTAGGCGAAGGCCATAAGGAAATGTATACATAAAGATCATTTTTTGTTGTTGAAATTTGTATTTGCATGTGGCCTTCCACAGAACAGCACTGAATACTTGAAGAGCCCACACATATATGGTTTACATTTGGAAAAACACATTTACAATGTGCAACATGTATTCAAAATCGGTTCATTAATGTAGGAGGAGTTGCACACACAAGAATCCCATTTGAAAACCCATAATAAATCCAAGTTAAAGGGAGATAACCTGGTTAAAATTGTCACAGATCAAAAATTTGGGAATATGCGTATGTTCACTTAGTTGTGATAATGTTTGAAAGGTTTCGTCAAAATTGATTGATAAATGTAGGAGGAGTTGCACGCACAAGAATTTCATGTAGAAACCCATAATAAATTTAAGTTAAAGGGAGATAACCTAGTTAAAATTGCCACAGCTCAAAAATTTTGGAATATGCGCATGTTTACTTAGTAGTGATGATGTCTGTAAACTTTTGTCCAAATTGATTGATAAATGTAGGAGGAGTTGCGCACACAAGAATTTCATGCAGAAACCCATATTAAATCAAAGTTCAAGAGAGATAACCTGGTTAAAATTGTCGCAGATCAAAAAGTTTGGAATATGCACATGTTCACGTAGTAGAGATGATGTTTGAAAGGTTTCATCAAAATCGGTTCATTAATGTAGGAGGTGTTGCGCACACAAGAATTTGTTCGAACGGAAAGACATAATAAATCTAAGTCAAAGGGAGATAACCTGGATAAAATTGTTGCAGATCAAAAATCTTGGAATATGCGCATGTTCACTTAGTAGTGATGATATCTGAAAAGTTTTGTCCAAATTGATTGATAAATGTGGGAGGAGTTGCACGCACAAGAATTTCATGTAGAAACCCATAATAAATCTAAGTTAAAGGGAGATAACCTAGTTAAAATTGCCACAGCTCAAAAATTTTGGAATATGCGCATGTTCACTTAGTAGTGATGATGTCTGTAAACTTTCGTCCAAATTGATTGATAAATGTAGGAGGAGTTGCACACACAAGAATTTCATGCAGAAACCCATATTAAATCAAAGTTCAAGAGAGATAACCTGGTTAAAATTGTCGCAGATCAAAAAGTTTGGAATATGCACATGTTCACTTAGTAGAGATGATGTTTGAAAGGTTTCATCAAAATCGGTTCATTAATGTAGGAGGAGTTGCGCACACAAGAATTTGTTCGAACGGAAAGACATAATAAATCTAAGTCAAAGGGAGATAACTTGGTTAAAATTGTCGCAGATCAAAAATCTTGGAATATGCGCATGTTCACTTAGTAGTGATGATGTCTGAAAAGTTTTGTCCAAAATGATTGATAAATGTAGGAGGAGTTGCGCACACAAGAATTTCATGTAGAAACCCATATTAAATCAAAGTTCAAGAGAGATAACCTGGTTAAAATTGTCGCAGATTAAAAAGTTTGGAATATGCACATGTTCACTTAGTAGAGATGATGTTTGAAAAGGTTTCATCAAAATCGGTTCATTAATGTAGGAGGAGTTGCGCACACAAGAATTTGTTCGGATGGAAAGACACAATAAATCTAAGTCAAAGGGAGAAAACCTGGTTAAAATTGTCGCAGATCAAAAATCTTGGAATATGCGCATGTTCACTTAGTAGTGATGATGTCTGAAAAGTTTTGTCCAAATTGATTGATAAATGTAGGAGGAGTTGCACGCACAAGAATTTCATGTAGAAACCCATAATAAATCTAAGTTAAAGGGAGATAACCTAGTTAAAATTGCCACAGCTCAAAAATTTTGGAATATGCGCATGTTCACTTAGTAGTGATGATGTCTGTAAACTTTCGTCCAAATTGATTGATAAATGTAGGAGGAGTTGCGCACACAAGAATTTCATGCCGAAACCCATATTAAATCAAAGTTCAAGAGAGATAACCTGGTTAAAATTGTCGCAGATCAAAAAGTTTGGAATATGCACATGTTCACTTAGTAGAGATGATGTTTGAAAGGTTTCATCAAAATCGGTTCATTAATGTAGGAGGAGTTGCGCACACAAGAATTTGTTCGAACGGAAAGACATAATAAATCTAAGTCAAAGGGAGATAACCTGGTTAAAATTGTCACAGATCAAAAATCTTGGAATATGCGCATGTTCCCTTAGTAGTGATGATGTCTGAGAAGTTTTGTCCAAATTGATTGATAAATGTAGGAGGAGCTGCGCACACAAGAATTTCATGTAGAAACCCATATTAAATCAAAGTTCAAGAGAGATAACCTGGTTAAAATTGTCGCAGATTAAAAAGTTTGGAATATGCACATGTTCACTTAGTAGAGATGATGTTTGAAAGGTTTCATCAAAATCGGTTCATTAATGTAGGAGGAGTTGCGCACACAAGAATTTGTTCGGATGGAAAGACACAATAAATCTAAGTCAAAGGGAGAAAACCTGGTTAAAATTGTCGCAGATCAAAAATCTTGGAATATGCGCATGTTCACTTAGTAGTGATGATGTCTGAAAAGTTTTGTCCAAATTGATTGATAAATGTAGGAGGAGTTGCGCACACAAGAATTTCATGTCCGGAAAGACGTACGGACAGACGTACGGACGTACAGGGCGATTCCTATATAGCCCCCACTTCTTCGAAGCGGGAGTATAATAAAATTGTGTTAAAAAAAACCTACATAATTCTCTTGATAACACCATTACTGGACTTGAAATACCTCAAGAGGGAGAACTTTCCAGGAAATTATATCTGTACAGGGTACCACTGAAAAAAGAAAAATATGTTTTAATATTTCTTTTAGTTATCCTACAACATATTCCCACTAATACAGTTGGTTGCTATGGAGATTGGAGGCCAGAAATTGCAATGAAAGCAAACAATGTTTTCTACTTAAGGTCTCGTTACAGATATTCAGGTGAAAATGTCGGCTTTTCAAGAAATGTTCAGCTTCTGATTAACATGGCCGAGGATATTTCGCATTTAAATTACCTCCCCTATTCACAATACTCACAATGTATATAGTTTCTGGAAGCTCTGAATATGGCCCTTTCTGGAGACAACTGTACACAACGAAAATCTTACAATATCACTCAAATACACTCAGCCAAATGACACAGTTGATGGCTAAAAAAATGGCTCAAAATGGTCAAAATTTTCTCATTTTGGGGATAAATCTCCAATTTTCGTGCATCGATAGTGATAAAACTGTGTTATAGGAATTCCTCATTCCTCCACTGAGGATTTTACAGCATAACATGATCATTCTGACAAATAAAAAACATATGGGTTTCTTATTCATTTTTTCAGAAGGCTTTCTCAAAGCAAATTTACACAAAAATTGTCCCATTTGTAAACTGCAAATTGTCAGGTTCCAAACAGGTCTGGGTTTGGCATTTAACACTTCCATGTGACCTTGACCCCCAATTGAAATGCACTTGACAATACACAGTTTGAATCAAGACCATCAACAGATTATTTTGGCCATATCACCATTAAAGAGAATTATTTACTAAATCCACACCACCATAAACTAAAACTATAGCTCAAAATAGTAATTTGGCTGAGGATATCCAATAACCTCGGAAATGACCTTTTAATAGGAAACGAGACCTTAAGTGAAAAATAAAAAATTCTTCACACTCTCAGAAACAGTAAATGTGCATCTGTATTTAATTCTGAGAAAAATGATGTATGGTACATATGAAAAAATTGTTAACTTAGTGCCCTTAAGCCCCATGGATAGCGGCAGACCGAGCACTCTGACAGCCAGTTTCTTTACGTTTCTTTACGCAGTGATGTTCAGTGAGAGAAGGCCTGTTCTTTCACATTTCTGACTCTGATAAAAGCTCTGTAGAGTAAATTTTGCATTAGATGAAAGCATGTAACACCAGAGGTTCCCCTATTCTACCAAGGCAGTATGCTTTAACCTGAGAGAAGGAAGTTAGATTTCAATTTAGATGGATGCACAGCTGTAACACCATGGACAATAGCTATCATGGCAGCTGTGTTGGTATATTGGCCAATGATCAGACTAAACCAATGGTGATGGATGATTTATTTTTGATGTACACAGTCACTTTCAGCACCTAAAGCTACATCAGGATCACACATTAACTGATAAAATTAAAACAAGAGCACCACGTAGCGGGACAATATACGCCCAATTTGTATTTTTGAAGGGTTGGGGTAAGGATGGGCTTGAGGGTGAAAATTGTTTGGACCAACCCCATATTCGAACTTGACCTGTATTTTGTTGTGATTAAACAACATACCAAGTTTGGAACCAATCGGAAAACAAATAATAAAAGTTATCATCCGGAAACCAAATATTTGATGCATTCTAGGTCCAACAGTTAGGCCATACTAAAGTTATAATCCGGAAAACACAAAATGCACAAATTCAAGAGGAATAACTCTGGAAAGGTACATGCGATTTTGGCCGAAAGTGAACCTGAGCTGTGCTTTGTGGTCATAAACAAAATCTGAGAATTTGAAACAAATTAGTCAAGGCAAACTAAAGTTATCATCCGGAAACCACATAATTCACAAATTTGCAATCATTCAAGGGGAATAACTATGGAATGGTACATGCGATTATGGCCAAAGGTGAATTTGAGCTGTGCTTTGTGGTCAAAAACAAAATCTGAGAATTTGAAAAACATCGGTAAAGGCAAACTAAAGTTATCATCCGGAAACCACATAATTCACAAATTTGCAATCATTCAAGGGGAATAACTCTGGAAAGGTATATGCGATTGTGGTCAAAAGTGAACTTGAGCTGTATTTTGTGGTCAAAAACAAAAAACTGAAAATTTGAAATAAATCGGTCAAGACAAACTAAAGTTATCGACCGGAAACGAAAAGTTGGGTTAAATTCCCATAAATAAAGGGCCATAACTCTACTGCAAATGGGCCGCTCGAAATGGAAATCGAACACATCCTATATTTTGTCATACTAAATCCACATGCCAAATTTAACTCAGCTCAATCCATTTATCCATTTATCCTACAACATATTCCCACTAATACAGTTGGTTGCTATGGAGATTGGAGGCCAGAAATTGCAATGAAAGCAAACACTGTTTTCTACTTAAGGTCTCGTTACAGTTATTCAGGTGCAAATGTCGGCTTTTCAAGAAATGTTCAGCTTCTGATTAACATGGCCGAGGATATTTTGCATTTAAATTACCTCCCCTATTCACAATACTCACAATGTATATAGTTTCTGGAAGCTCTGAATATGGCCCTTTCTGGAGACAACTGTACACAACAAAAATCGTACAATATCACTCAAATACACTCAGCCAAATGACACAGTTGATGGCTAAAAAAATGGCTCAAAATGGTCAAAATTTTCTCATTTTGGGGATAAATCTCCAATTTTCGTGCATCGATAGTGATAAAACTGTGTTATAGGAATTCCTCATTCCTCCACTGAGGATTTTACAGGATAACATGATCATTCAGACAAATAAAAAACATATGGGTTTCTTATTCATTTTTTCAGAAGGCTTTCTCAAAGCAAATTTACACAAAAATTGTCCCATCTGTAAACTGCAAATTGTCAGGTCCCAAACAGATCTGGGTTTGTCATTTAACACTTCCATGTGACCTTGACTCCCAATTGAAATGCACTTGACAATACACAGTTTGAATCAAGACCATCATAAGATTATTTTGGCCATATCACCATTAAAGACAATTATTTACTAAATCCACACCACCATAAACTAAAACTATAGCTCAAAATAGTCATTTGGCTGAGGATATCCAATAACCTCGGAAATGACCTTTTAATAGGAAACGAGACCTGTAATGTTTTAAGTACTAAAAGGGGGCATAACTCTGGAAATACAAAAGAGAGTTACCTGCTCTTGACACATGCACAATGGCTATTGGTGATCAACATGTGTACATAGTTTGAACAATATAGCATGTAAAATGTTTAAGGAGAAGGTGACACAATACTGTAATGTTTTAAGTACTGAAAGGGGCATAACTCTGGAAATACAAAATGGAGTTATCTGCCCTTGTCACATGCACAATGGCAATTGGTGATCACCATGTGTGCAAAGTTTGTACAATGTAGCATGTAAAATGTTGAAGGAGTAGGCGACACAATACTGCAATGTTTTAAGAACTAAAAGGGGGCATAACTCTGGAAATACAAAACTGAGTTACCTGCTCTTGTCACATGCACAACGGCAATTACTGATCAACATGTGTGCAAAGTTTGAACAATGTAGCATGTAAACTTGTGGTGGAGTAGGCGACACAAAAATTGTTAACGGACGGACAGATGGACAGACAGACAGACGGACAATGCCATAACATAATACGTCCATTTTTTCAAAACGGGCGTATAAAAAAGAGTGTCCTAGGATCCAGCGAGGCCACCATGGTTGAACCCCTGTTGTGTACAGATAACACATATTAACCCTTCAATGGACTTGATCAACACAGCTTTTTAATTAAAAAAACATGAACCAAATCTGAATTTTTTTTTAAATAAAAAGTATTTACCAACAAGAGGGATGCTATCATGCTACATCCCAATGCTCACCTACATTCGCGCTTGATAATGTCGTTCCAATGTAACATGCCTAATATTTAGTTAATATAAATCATTAACTAGGCATAAAATGATTAATGTGGTTTATGTGATGGCTTTGGAAAGTCTATATTTCTGCATTTATTATATATCAATTCAACATAGAATCATTGGATATATAGACAATAAACATATAGTGTGTTTTTATATCTGTGTTATACAACGAGTTGAAATATGGTTTATTTTTTCGAGGCTTCGCCGAGAAAAAATAAACCATATTCCAACGAGTTGTATAACACCGTTATAAAAACACACTATATGTTTGTTGTTTTTATCTGATAACAAACAGACACCCGTCTCGTGCGTCTACCCGACTTATATATGCTTCCCACGGGCCTCCAAAGAAAACCAGTCTACGAGACAAAAGAAATAGGACAAGACGCATAGAGTTGTGTCCCTTACATTACAAAATCGATGACGGCGATTGTAAAGTGTGATTGCACTTCTTGCATCATGTAACTGCGCTGGAACAAAATAAATTTCAACTATTTTATTAACAGTAACAAAACGGTGTTTCAGTAGAGTTATTCTTTTTTTGACATAGTTCCAGTTTTCTTCCGTGTTTTATGCTGTAGTCCCAATATAACAAATAATTTTGCGGTTGTTTACAATTTTTACGAAGTGTTTTTTTTTTCAGGTAGAGCAGACGAACTTTTAATTAGCGCAGTTCCGCGAGTACTTTTGATCGAGGGCGTGACTATAAATAGTTCGCAGTCGCCGCATACTAATTACTATTAACATTCAAGTAATTTCTACAATGTTTTGAAGCAAAATTTTAGGTTGCCTTTATTGAAGCAAAATAAATAAGAAATGACACCATCAGAGGATTTTGACAAAGTGCAATAAGCGTACAATTAAAACCTGCCCTGTGATATAACGATGTTTCATGAATGAATGAATGAAAATGGAATTGAAAGAGGTCAGAGGTCGTTCGCATAAATTATAATTATATACAACACCCGTTGTATATACTTCAAGTATATACAACGGTTGTTATACTCTATGGTTATCAGATAAAAAAGCATTTTTTTCTTTTAGAAATGTTTATGATTAAGAATATGAATCGTGAGGCCAGATATTAAATCATAAATAAGAATTAGGAAAGGCTTTCATAAATCACTGAAATTGTAATTGAAGTACATTCATTGGTTAAAGAGGAGTTGCGGAAAAACAGTCGTTCAAGAAAGTGACTATAAGTCCCAACAAAAATACATCACATCAACAACTAAAATAAGCCTTAATGTTACTAGTAACAAGTATGAGAAAGTATTAAATAAAAAAAAAAGTTAAAAAAAAATTTTTTTAAAGAAAGTGAATATAAGTCCCAAAAATCCCCCTCAAATTCCTCAAATTTGCATGTAATAAGGCCGCAACGTTACCGCAATGTAGTTCAGTAACCCATGCGTACAATATCAATTGCCTGGAAAGACACATAGAAACAGAACTCACCTTAACACCTCATCTTAACACAAACTTTTAGAACTTAAAATTGAGTAAGTCAGAGAAAAACGTGAACATTGTGACTGAAAAAAAGAAAAGAAATCAGTTAAATTTCTGCATACAGTAGGGTTAATACCTACAGTTGTTATTGAAATATGAAAATCAACAGTAATGAGAAGTTAAAGCAGCACAATCTGCACAAAAGCTGACTTTAACGCAAATTCTTACAACACCTAAACGCAAATTCTTACAACAACTTTTGGCAGAAAATTTTAGGTGAAATTTGGAAAAAAGTCGTAGTATCAGGGTTAAATACTGTTCTGATAGTCCCCTACAACCTACATATGCAATAACAAAGGCCTGAGCCCACTGATCTTTGAGAACTCACCTTCATTCTTACAACACCTAAACGCAAATTCTTACAACAACTTTTGGCAGAAAATTTTAGGTGAAATTTGGAAAAAAAGTCGTAGTATCAGGGTTAAATACTGTTCTGATAGTCCCCTACAACCTACATATGCAATATCAAAGGCCTGAGCCCACTGATCTTTGAGAACTCACCTTAACACCTCACCTTAACACAAACTTTTAGAACTTAAAATTTATTAAGTCCGGGAAAAAAAAGAAAATTTTGACTGAAAAAAAAGAAAATTTCCGTTAAATTTCTGCATACAGTCGGGTTAATACCTACAGTTGTTATTGAAATGAGAAAATAAACAATAATGAGAGGTGAAGGCACCACAATCTGCACAAAAGCTGACTTTAACGCAAATTCTTACAACACCTTAACGCTAATTCTTACAATATCAAAGGCCTGAGCCCACTGATCTTTGAGAACTCACCTTAACACCTCACCTTAACACAAACTTTTAGAACTTAAAATTTATTAAGTCCGAGAAAAAAAATGAATATTTTGACTGAAAAAAAAGAAAATTTCCGTTAAATTTCTGCATACAGTCGGGTTAATACCTACATTTGTTATTGAAATATAAAAATCAACAGTAATGAGAAGTTAAAGCAGCACAATCTGCACAAAAGCTGACTTTAACGCAAATTCTTACAACACCTAAACGCAAATTCTTACAACTTTTGGCAGAATATTTTAGGTGAAATTTGGAAAAAAGTCGTAGTATCAGGGTTAAATACTGTTCTGATAGTCCCCTACAACCTACATATGCAATATCAAAGGCCTGAGCCCACTGATCTTTGAGAACTCACCTTCATTCTTACAACACCTAAATGCAAATTCTTACAACTTTTGGCAGAAAATTTTAGGTGAAATTTGGAAAAAAGTCGTAGTATCAGGGTTAAATACTGTTCTGATAGTCCCCTACAACCTACATATGCAATATCAAAGGCCTGAGCCCACTGATCTTTGAGAACTCACCTTAACACCTCACCTTAACACAAACTTTTAGAACTTAAAATTTATTAAGTCCGAGAAAAAAATGAAAATTTTCACTGAAAAAAAAGAAAATTTCCGTTAAATTTCTGCATACAGTCAGGTTAATACCTACAGTTGTTATTGAAATATGAAAATCAACAGTAATGAGAAGTTAAAGCACCACAATCTGCACAAAAGCTGACTTTAACGCAAATTCTTACAACACCTAAACGCTAATTCTTACAAGTTTTGGCAGAAAATCAGCCTCAAATTCCTCAAATATGCATGTAATGAGGGTTAAATATTACTGCAATGGAGTTCAGTAACACAAGTGTAGAATATTAATCGCCTGGAAAGACACATAGAAACACAACTCACTTTAACACAAAGCTTACAAAGTTTTACAACTTAAAATTTACTAAGTCCGAGAAAAACATGAAAATTTTGACTGAAAAAAAAGAAAATTTCCGTAAAATTTCTGCATACAGTAGGGTTAATACCTACAGTTGTTATTGAAATATGAAAATCAACAGTAATGAGAAGTTAAAGCAGCACAATCTGCACAAAAGCTGACTTTAACACAAATTCTTACAACACCTAAACGCAAATTCTTACAACAACTTTGGGCAGAAAATTTTAAGGGAAATTTGGAAAAAAGTCGTAGTATCAGGGTTAAATACTGTTCTGATAGTCCCCTACAACCTACATATGCAATATCAAAGGCCTGAGCCCACTGATGTTTGAGAAATTAACCTTAACATTAAATCTTATAATATTGGACACGCCGGACGTCGACGCTGACGCCCGAGGTTATCACAATAGCTCACCACATCTTACAGATGTAGGTGAGCTAATAAAACCTTACAAATATGGATATCATTGGAACCGGCTCATTGAGCCGGTTCCAATGACAACCTTATTTGTACAATTTTATTGACAAAGTGTCATGATATTTCAGGTCAAGTTAGCCTTGTATTGGTTAATTTGCTGCCCTATGTTAGGGTAAGGGGTGAATTGACTCAATTCTTTTCACGCGAATTCTAGCAGAGGTGCTGTTTTTGTTTATGTTGCGTGAATATTTGCATAAATCGATTCTTGGAATCTCTTAGAAATATTAGCCTAGCAAAATAAATCCTATTGGTTGCACTATGAAGTGTAAAACTGTACTCTCAAATTCTAAATGATTTAACAACTAAAAGTGATTCTCGTTACAGGACTTAGCGAGCGTTCGAACCCGATTCTTGCAAATCGTGAAAAATTGCAAGACCCAAAATAAGCACGGCTTCATTTCTGGGGTTCCACAGTGGCATTATCATAATTTCCCCGACAGAGCAGCTTGTGCTCCTCGACATGGGTGGTAGGGTATTCCGTGACAAGTACAGGTTAAAAGAGGCTGTTTCTCGATTGATGGATAAACCGCCCAAAGAGTTGAAAACAACTCTTCTTAGTACACCTTATCCAGTGCAAATTTGAAACAGAATATAGTTCTAGTTGGGGGGGGGGGGGGGGGGGGGGGGGGGGGGGGGGGGGGGGGGGGGGGGATAGGTTTCAAGGTTGGATGTAAACTGTCAGAAAATCTTTCTTAATTGTTTACTATGTTGATAATCCCACACCTCAACAAAGCAAACGCCTGTACGCTGCAAAATAGAAGTTAAGGCTTCCTGAACAAGAGCTACGTCTGGCGATGCATCGTACACCCGTTAGGCTTTTTCAAATTATACATAATTACTGCTTTCACCCAACAAACACACCGCCATGCGCTAAAACCTTCAAAATGCATTTTGGAGTAAAGAAAAAAAATGACGATAGGATCACCGATCCAATGTCGAGTTGTGACAGCACAAAAGTGGGTTTCATCATTATCAACTTATCGTCCGGAAACCAATTGTTTATGTGAAGGATCACTGTGACCTTGACCTTTGACCTAGTGATTCCAAAATAAATAGGGCTCTTTCTTGCACCAATGGCAACCTACCTATGAAGTTTCATGAATGTAGGTGGAACCATTGTCCAATTATCATCTGGAAACCAATTGTTTACGATTTATTATGTTCAAGCACTGTGACCTCGACCTTTGACCTAGTGAGTCCAGAATAAATAGGGGTCTTCCGCTCACCAAGGCCAACCTACCTATGAAGTTTCATGAATGTGGGTCAAACCATTATCAAGTTATCGTCCGGAAACCAATTGTTTACGATTTACTATTTTGATGGTCACTGTGACCTTGACCTTTCACTTAGCAAGTCCAAAATAAATAGGGTTCTTCCTCTTGCTGATGCCAACCTACCTATTAAGTTTCATGCACGTGGGTCGAAACATTATCAAGTTATCATCCGGAAACCAACTGTTTATGATTTACTATGTTGAAGGTCACTGTGACCTTGACCTTTCACCTAGCAAGTCCAAAATAAATAGGGTTCTTCCTCTCACTGATGCCAACCTAACTGTGAAGTTTCATGAACATGGGTCAAACCATTATCAAGTTATCATCTGGAAACCAATTGTTTTGATTTACTATGTTCAGGGTCACTGTGACCTTGACTTCTGACCTAGTGAGTTCAAAATAAATAGGGTTCTTCCTCTCATGAAGGCAACCTACATATGAAGTTTCATGAATGTGAGTTGAACCGTAGTCAAGTTATTATTCAAAAACCAATTGTTTACATTTTACTATGTTCAAGGTCAGTGTGACCTTGACCTTTGACAAAGCAAGTCCAAAATTAATAGGGTTCTTCTTCTCACCGATACCAACCTGCCTATGAAGTTTCATGAACATTGGTTGAACCATTATCAAGTTATCATCCAGAAACCAATTGTTTACGCCCGCCCGCCATTCATCAAACTATAAGTCGAGTTTGACTTCGTCACAACTCGACTAAAAATGAAAACAAGTGACTCGATGTGAACAAACTTGAATTTGACACCCCCAGAGATGTTACATACTAAATATGAAAGGATTCTCACTGGTGGACCGGAAAAAGAATTTTGAAGAAAATTTTCTCATATTGCACTAAGTTAAACTTTGGGCTTCAATAATAAAAAGCCCAAATATTAACCCAGGGACCTGATTTGAACAAGCTTCAATCTAACCCTACCAGAGGTGTTGTACACCAAATATCAAAAGAATCTGACTGCTGGATCTGAAGGAGATGATTTTAAACGATAATTCCCTATATTGCACTAAGTAAATATTTGGGCTCCCTTGGGGAACCCAAATATTAACCCAGGAACTCGATTTGAACAAATTTGAACCTTACACCTCTAGAGATGTCACATACTCAATATGAAAGGATTCTCATTAGCGGGCCTGAAAAAGAAGATTTGTTAAGAAATGTTCTCCTATTGCACTAAGTTAAAATTTAGGCTCCAATAAAAAGCCCAAATATTCATTAAGGGTTCCCATTTGAACAAACTTGAATCTAACCCCCCTAGAGATGCTGCATACCAAATATCAAAAAGAATCTAACTGGTGGATCGGAAGAAGATTTTTACAGATTATTCCCCATATTGCACCAAGTTAATATTCAGGCTCCCACAGGAGGCCCAAATATTAACCCAGGGACTCGATTTGAACAAATTCGAATCTTACACCTCCAGAGATGTCACATACCAAATATGAAAGAATTCTCACTAGGAGGTCTGAAGAAGAAGATTTTTTAAGAAATGTTCTCATATTGAACTAAGTTCAAATTTGGACTCCAATAAAGAGCCAAAATATTCATCCAGGGATCCCATTTGAACAAACTTGAATCTAACCCCTCTAGAGATGCAGCATACCAAATATCAAAAGAATCTAACTGGGGGATCTGAAGAAGAACATTTTTAAAGATTATTCCCCATATTGCACCAAGTTAATATTCAGGCTCCCACAAGAAGCCCAAATATTAACCCAGGGACTCAGTTTGAACAAAATTCAATCTGACCCCTGTAGAGATGTTGTATACCAAGTATCAAAAGAATCTGACTGTTTGATCTGAAGAAGATTTTTTAAGACTTATTCCCTGTAGCGCCCTAAGTTAATTACTTGGGGTCCTGTGTTGAGCCCAAATATGAACCGAGGGGCTCAATTTTAACACACTTGCATTTGACCATCCTATGGATGCTGTATACCAAATATGAAATACCAAATTTTTTTTTTTTTAATTTTTGCAAATATGCTGACTCAGCATTTTTCAAACGCCCTTACAGAACACACTGACACAACTGATGGCCATTTTTTTTTTAATCCATTCTACTGGTCAAAAGAATGGTTCATACCAAATAACAGTTCTCTGTTCTGTGTAGTTTGGGAAATATGGGCATTTGAATTTTTTTCTATTTTTAGCCCCTGGGGTACACACGGGGCTACGAAAAAAATATTCGGGCATCAATAAAGTAGTCTGGGCCCACTTATACTACATGCCAAAATTGGTTCAAATTGGCCCATTGGTTCTTGAAATAGAAATTTTGGGCAGAGGCCAAAATGCCCAAAATGGGTATGTGCCCGCAGAGAGCCCAAATATTGACCTACCAACTTCCCTTGAACAAAACTTTAATCTTCAAAACTAAAGATTGTCCCATACCATATATCAAGGCAATCTCTCCGGTGGTATTTATTTATTTATTTATTGGTGTTTAAGGTCACATACTCATGCACAATGGCTAATCGTGACTGTGACAGTTTTACGGGTGGAGGAAGCCAGAGTACCTGGAGAGAACACCGAGCAATGACGAGCAGCTGCCAGCTCCCGAACATAGTAACTCCACACTGTAGAACAGGCAGGGGTAGATTGGTTGAAGACATGCGCACCATCAATGTGCAGTACGCCTTAGTACACGGCGTCATCGTGCCCCCATGTGGACAATCTGGGTTAAGTGCCTTGCCCAAGGACACAACGTGGGAGTCAGAATCAGACAGTCACCCATCTGAGGATTAACCGGGCTGGACATTGCTTAACTTCAGTAATCTGACGAGAACTGGTTACCGCAATGCCACCGCGCCCCCACTCTCTCCGGTGGTTCATGAGAAGATTTTTAAAGAATTTTAGGCTTTGGCATCATTAACCACAGCCCTTAGAAGGCAGCCGCTTCATTTGAACAAAATAGAAAGGGTATACACCAGGGATATATGTTAGAATTTGGCTGAATGGCTGTGAAGGAGAAGTCAAGTTTGCAAAAGTTAATGGACGACGGACATCAGGCGACGGAAGCCAAGTGATGGCAATAGCTCACACTGATTAGCAGTCAGGTAAGCTAAAAAAAAGATTTTTTGAAGAATGTTCCTCATATTGAACTAACTAATAATTCGGGCTCCCACAGTGAGTCCAAATACCAACCCAGGGACTTAGCTTGAACAAACTTGAATCTAGGCCCCCTTAAGGATGCTGCATACCATATATCAAAACATTCTGACTGCTGGATCTGAAGAAGAAGATTTTTAAAGAAAATCCCGCAGTTTGAACTAGGTTACAATTCGAGCTGCCACAGTCGGCCCAAATATGAACCTAGGGACTTGGCTTGAACAAAACAAATTTGAAACTCACCCCCATAAGGATGCTACATACCAAATATCAAAAGATTCCGACTGGCGGATGTGAAGAAGAAGATTTTTGAAGAATATTCCTCATATTGAACTAAGTTATAATTCGGGCCCCACAGTGAGCCCAAATATGAACCCAGGGTCTTGGCTTGAA